>CAMTDV010000116.1:44046984-45246984 GCA_947069175.1 Scalesia atractyloides
GATCTAGCGACATATCCGTCATCCGAAACTTATTTTGGAGGATCATATGGATTAAATACAATGTAATTACACCCTAAACACAAGTCTTATGCTTAAGATGCTAGAAGATTAATTCTAATCACCATAATTAACTTAAACACCAAAATATCTTTATTTTCAACATGTGGTAAAAAAATAATTTACACTTTACCCCCCCTCAAATTGATGGTTACAAGTGGGCCCCATGCCCACTTGATTTTGTTAAAAATTAGAGGTAGGAAGTATGGTGTTTAGGTGCTTGATAGATTTGATAAATGATGGATATATATGTGAGATCATGATCTAAGATTCATCATTTTCTTCTTCCAAAAAGTAGCAACATTTCTTCTTTCTTTTCTCCTATCCCAAGGCTACCATACATCCACCACACACCACCATTGTGCCACCTTATAACACCACTTTATACACCTTTGAAGCTTAATCAAGACCTCTAAGGAAGCTTGCATGGATGGAGCTCATTAGGGCCTTCTAAGGAGCTTACTTTTCTTCTAAATCTTCAAGAATCTTGTGCACCCATTGTGAGCTAATCCCCTCCATAATCTAACCTATTTTTATGCTTAGATTATTTGTGTACAAGATGATCATCTTGAAAATCAAGAAAAGATACATCAAAAACCCTAAAGTACAACATAATATTAACAATAAATATTGATTATTTTATGTTGATTACATGCTTATATGATTGTTAGAATGTATATTGAAGTTGTTTATGTTGATATTATGAGATAACAGTAAGATGATCTTGTATGATTTAGTATAAAAATAAGGATTTAAACATGATAAGGTTTAAATCTAAACAAGATCATCACTTACATCATCCATGTAAAATACTACAACTTAAATATAATTTTTATACTTACGAATGATTTTTATAAGAAAGAAATATATGTATTTAAGTTGTAATCACATTAAAATGTGTAGTGATCAAAGAGTTACATGCATGAACTTGTTTAAACAACATGATAAAGTATTGTTTTAAGAAGGATAATAAACATTAAAAACCCTCTTGTTTACTATGGTTTTTAACAACAAAAGTCATGGATGATGAAATATAGATTATGTTAAATAAATAGTAGATGGTTTGTTGATGATGATTATGAGTTTAAACAGGTTTTAAATACGTTTTTAAAACGTGGAAAACGCCATAGTTTAGGGGAAACTATGGTGAAATTTTCTAAAAATCTAATCACGATTAAAGCATGATTAGTGGGGTGATTAGTGGGACTAAACATGATTAGTAACTTAAAACGTCATTAAGTGGACTTTAATGACAAGGGTTATCCCTAAATAACTAAGTGTTTAAATAAAGTCACAATATATATTTATAAGAAAAATAAATACTTTTACAAATATATATATATTCTAATATGGAAAATAATACAAGTGTTTGTATAAATACTTGTTGCTAATAAATAATATGTATACATGTGTGTATTGTATATGTATGTATTAGAAACTTAGGGTATACACAAGAAAATACCCAATCTTATACAAAATACAAACACTCAAACAATATACCAAGTATGGGTGACATAATAAATACATTCTCACAATGCGTCGAAACAATAAATCGGAGAATTAAAACAAATGCGAACAATAGGTGGACATTCAAGATTTCACCTTCACGTCGACGACAACAGACGATTCTTGATGAAAACCAACATGTAATAAACAACGCCGACGACAAGTCTAAATATACATTTAGGCTTTGAATATATATATATATATATATATATATATATATGTTATCGAAATGAAAAATCCGGAAAGTTAAGTGTATTGAAAAGTTAGAAAAAATTATAAGTAAACACTTATAATAAAAATGGGCTTACATATATATACATTTGGGATAGGCCCAAATTGTGAAAATCATATATTGGCCCAAATTCCATAATAGTTATGAATGAGGCCCAAAACTAATAAAGGCCCAAAAACATATAAAAATACATGGGCTAGGCCCAAAGACACAAAAACATGGGCTAGGCCCAAAGACATAAAATACATGGGTTAGGTCCAATGACATAAAAACATGGACTAGGCCCAAAGACATAAAATACATGGGCTAGGCCCAATGACATAAAAACATGGGCTAGGCCCAAAGACATAATATACATGGGCTAGGCCCAAAGACATAAATTACATGGGCTAGGCCCAATGAGAAGAAAACATGGGCTATGCCCAATGACAAGAAAACATGGGCTAGGCCCAATAACATGTGAAGGACAAGGCCCAGAAAACACATTGTTTGAAAACAATAATACATATATACATATATATATATATATATATATTTAAGAAATATATATATATATATATATATATTTAAGAAATATATATAACGATATTCATCAAACAAACAAACTACCAACATTATAATAACATTATAAGTTGTTCAATCATAATAAGTAAAAAATTACAAGAATTCAAGATGAATAACGAGTACAAGGTCCATTAAGACCTAGGTGTCTAATGAAACCAATACGCATGTAGGTTACAATACGTTGTGGACACCAAAAGTTACACAGTACAACTTAAAGGAACGCAAAAACTGTGAGTTTCATGTCCCTCTTTCCACTTATTTCAAATTTTGTTTTAAACTATCGAGAGGAAATACATGTCATGTCAAAACAGTATGTTAGCTATGGGTTAGCAGATAACAGATCACTGTGCGTAAGTATGAGGATAACAATAGTAACCATTAATCACTTAGTGACCAAGGTGCAAAAGAATTAGATCTATTGAGTTTGAGACCCGCTCCACTCCTTGTTGGTATACCCTTCGGAGTGCTTTTGTGATCCCAATGATGTCAAAGTAGTCTCAGTTTGGTTACTTACTTATGGCACTAGTATGTCAGGGTGCTCGTGACGCACTGATAGATCCCTAAATTAACTCATTTATGCTAATAACATACTTGGATTTCAATAAAGGTTTTCAAGGATAACATTTTGATACGAACACATTAAACTACATGAACTCGCAAACTTTATGTTGACTTTATAAAATGTCATGTGTTTTAGGACGCAGGACTTGAGCTGGTGATGGGATCCGGGTTTGGGAATTGTCAAGATAATGATGTATTCTCTTTTGGAGGGTTTGCCTTTTATATCCCAACTTCGTTTGGGTATATAGAGGTCAAAGCCTCAGCATGAAACTGTGATGAAAACACTACCTTATTTTGGAACACTGTCTCTTAAAACTATGTTTGTAATGGAAATCTGAAACTGGTAACAATGTGATTCCACCTTTTGATAGTTGTAATACCGAAACGAAACTTATGAATGGCATGCATCGTTGTTTAATTATAATGTTTACTATATTGGATGCAATGATTACCTAATAGTCACACACTTGCGCTTCCGCTACGACCAGGAAAGAAATATTCACTTTGTACGAAGGTAATTTCTCCTCGTACGAAGTGAACCAAAATGCCTAAAAAAGGCATTTTTTGATCATGGCGACGAGACGAGTGTCCAAAAAATATTTGGTGATTGAATTTTTTTCGAGATTTTCACGACAAATACGGGCTATTCGGGGACACCATCGAGGGCTTCAAAGAACAGATATGATGTCATGATCACCAGAAGGTTGAAGATAATAGGGTAGTCATTGATATCGATGTAGAAAGATTATCTTTCTGATATAGTGATTACTAGTGGGCCTTGACGTAAAATCCGCATCGATGAAAAACGCACTTTTGTAGACCAAAGTGACATAGTTTCCCATATTGGAGTTTTTCAGTGAAGAGTTTAGAGATGTCAGAATTTGCAAAAATGAGGGGGAGTAAAAATTTCATGTATATATATTGAAATTCCGGTATTTTTGAAATTCGTGACTATGCAACAATATTCCAGTGGTTTTCAACTTCAGATTATCCAGGGATGCATAAGATTTATTTTCGTTAGTTCGTGATCACAGGAGGTTCAGAATTTTCAGATCGTGATACAAATTGAGGTCTAAGGGTTAGAGTCCCGATATTTGATGTGGGCATGGTTAGTAGGATTAGCATCAGGAGAGGCAACTTGTATTGTCGGCACGTATAAGATATTGCATCTAAGGTGTCAAGATGTTTAGTCTTCAAGCAGATGAATTGTTCTTCCAACTAACTGCTTTGAATGACGATGTTTATTGATTCAGTTGCGCCTATCTAGCGGCGATGGGTATATATCTATTATTATGACTGAAGAGGAAGAATGTGATTTTGATCCCGAAAGAATGTTTCTTAGATCTGAATGTGTTACAAGATGATTTGATTCTGATGAAGATTTGCTTGCTGATTGAAGAGATTACCGTTTTGCTGATCAATCATTCAGGAGTATACTTAAACGTGATTACGGAAAACAAGATTTCTGATTTTTCGGGGGTATTCACAAACTTGAAGTTTACCGGTGTGGTAATTCGAAGTTTCTATCAATTGCCGGTTGGGTTTTTGAAGATTTAGAGATTTTGTGGTGGCTCTCGTGATAAAAAGAGTTAAATAAAAAACCAAACATGGATGTGGATATCATCGAAACTGAGAAGCTACATTGATTAGTTTTGAGTTCGTGATTAATTGTGAAGATTATAGTTAAGCAAATAAGAGGTCGGGAATCATGCAAACAACGACCTGAAGATTTATTCCAAAGGGAATTATTTCAGAAATTGCAAACCTGAATCATCAATCAAGGGGGAATTTGTTGACGCGTTCTACGACATCGACAGATACCTGATTGAAGTTGCAGAATATTCAAACATGGCTCTTATATTTCAATATCAAGATCAAGCTTCGAAAGTGATGTCCAAGGGGGAAATTGGTGGTGCATTTTATGTCCATCATTGTGTGAATAGGCTAGATAGAGCGTGTGTTGAATTTTATATAGATAGATACGAACACACGACGTAAGTGTGAAAGTGAGAGGTGAATATGCGTCACTTCGTACGAAGGTAAATGCTCAGTTCGCACGAAATCATCAGGTATATAAATAGGTGTTGTGTTCGTGAGAAGGTAAGTTTTGGAGTTCCAAGGGGGAAACGCTGAATTTCGCCAGCATGTATAGATGTATACTCTTTCGGTATGAATGAATCATTAGACTTTCGTTGCTTCTACTCCTTTCTTAATAACATTCTACCAAATTAGTTCTATTTCTACCCAAACTTCCGTCTTGAACCGCCGAATCCTGGTCTCTCAACGCCAAATGCAACATATAAGTTATATCAAATACGGTATAAAATCAACCCTTTTTAGTTGGAAAAAGTGTGTTTCTTTGTATACTTTTGATTTTCAGGATTAAAAGAGCTTAAATGTACAAAAGGAATAAATTAATGATAAAATCCAACGTAAGTACAGAAGAAGGGAAGACAACACACTATACAAGCCCTCCGAGCTTCACCCCAAGACTAAAAACAACGAATAAAAAGTCTAGCATCGCGCTGTGCCTAGTCGAATGGGGTCGTGCCCCTTCAAGATTCCAGATCTGAAGAAGACAAACAGAAGCAGACAAGAGACACTGGGCCATGTCCCGTTAGGCACGGGCCGTGGTCAACTTCCAGATTTGCATATTTGGGATAGTACAACAAGTACAATGGACACGGGGCCGTGTCGTTGACTCACGAGGCCGTGTAGCAGATTGATCTGACATACGAATTAAATGAAGACAGAGAAGAAGGAAGACATGGGGCCGTGCCCTACGAGCACGGGCCCTGTGAAGAGTCTATTCCCAGCTATAAATAGGGTTGGTTGGTTTCATTCCAACTCATCTCTTGGCAAACCATTTCTCTCACACCTTCCATCACTCCACCATCATCTTCCACCACAATCTTTAGAGTTTAGAGTGTGTAGTAGGCTTGGGATCTAAGATCGATGGTAAGAGTCTTTGTCAAACTATGGCCATGCTTGGCTAGTCTCTTACATTACTTTGTAAAGACGAAATCTTTTATGTATCACTTTTGATTTCTAACCTTTGGCTAACTATTTAATTGGGTTCGTATCAATGACTTTAATAACTAGTTTCTTTAAATTGAAAGTGAGTTTTATTCTTCATGTTTTGTTGATTCATTCTTTCGTGTCTTTACGGTCTATATAGAGCGTGTTAACTGCCTGGAAGAGGGTTAGAATGGTGGTTTGGGTAAAACTCTTGCCTCTTTGGAGTATAGATCCTACGAGGACTTGGTTCAGGCTTATTCGGACTTTCTTTCAGGTAGATAGCATCAAATCGGGGAAGTTAGAATGGCTTGAACCCCTTATTTATAAACTACTATTAAAACTTTAAACCGACCTTGCGGGACTGTATCCCTGCTGACTCAGACCAATATGGCCGAGGGTACCGTTGTCTCCAAAAGAGGACATGCCACATTTTGTGTTAAGAACTTATTTAATTATCTTTCCATATTCCGGCCTTACGGGATTGTATCCCTGCTGACTCAGACCAATATGGCTGAGGGTATTGTCACCTCCAAAAGAGGGGTATGCCACTTTAATCAAGGTAATCTTTTAAAAAATCCATAGTGCAAAAATCATCAAAGGATACATAAAGGATGAGTCGGAACCCGGTGATTTTATCTTGTTTATTTGTCTCTTTTATTTTAGTTTTGCTTATTTTAATTTACTTGTAAAAAACCTTTTCTTAAAGTTGGGTTGATTAGACGTTGACGATAATCCAGTTTAAAAGCTTTTGTGTCCTTGGACGATCTCGGTATCTTACCATCACTATACTACACTAACGATGGGTGCACTTGCCCTAACGTGTTGTAGGGAGTGATAGTGTAATATCGTGTTTAATAAATATAAAGCTTGCATAAACGAGTGAAAAGTACTTAAATTATACATAAAAATTATATACACCCTCGCTCACGTCACATCTACATAAGTAAATAATAGTAAAAAATAAACTTACATAATATACAAATGAACAAATTACACATGTAATATCAGTTACATGGAGTCTTAACAACACTTATTTGCTAGTTTTGAATGTTGTATCAAAAGATATAACATCTCCAAACTCCATGTAATTCCGCTTGCAAAGTCCATTAGCCTAGAACAAGCTAGCTAACGGTTTTAATCGACTGAATGTTTGAACGAATAAAAAACCAAAAACTTTTTCTTATCCGTCAACCTATTAATAATCGTGTTTGCGTCATATTGTCATATGTGGCTATTTATTCTTGCTTTGAAATTCTTGTAGTCATCGGTCGTAGCTACTACTTTTTCAAAACCACCATATCTATTTTCCTCATTATATGAAATGATTTAACGAGGCCAAGATTTAGAGTACCCAACTCATAAATCATCTGTTCTTGGACTTTTGTCAAAATCCTATATGCAAGTAATAAATGAACATCTTTATCTGAAACAAGTGAATGATTGTTCCCTTCTACATACTTTTTAACTGTCTATAATCTGCCATTCGTTGAACCAAGGAAATTTGTGTTTACATCTAGTTCGAATAGAAGGTCTTTTCCTATTTTATATGCCTTTCTTTCTTTTGAATAACCATCATAAGAATTGTCTATACTTTGTGGCTTATGACCCTCCTTCGAGCATACAAAATACTTTGCCTTTATAATACCACCACCAATAACTCACCACTTTTCGAATAGAAAAACCAGACTTCCTGGCATATGTTTGGTAAAACACATATGCATGTTCAATGAAACTAAATTCTATGCCTTCAGTATGTATACATGACGCTGCTACCTTTAGAATATACACTCTTTCCTCTACACTTGTTAAAATACAACACAATTTATAATCACGCATGTTATAGAAAAAATAATAACGCATGTAGAATAAAACAAAACATGTTATTATGCATGTTATGGTCATGTTTTAACAGTAATCATGCACATTGTATTTCTACTTGATTATTATGCATGTTTGAAAACTAATCACGCAAATTGTTTGGTATAATACAGTGAACAATCAAGTATGTTATAAACATATATTTATAACGCATGCTATATTATTAATTACACATACTATACAATAATATAAAACAAAGTCTCGATATGATGCTCATGAAATACGATTAAGATGAATCTACGACATACTAAATAAGCCTAAAAATAATACTAATTGATCGATTACAATATGAATAATTTGGAGTATCTTAATTAAACTCTAATTGGACGGATCCCCTGTTTCGACATTTTTTGAATTCGGATTTCATACTTCTTCAATCGAATCATGAGTGTCTTGCATTTGAACATTAACTACATTTCTTCCGGCACTACTCTATGGATCCACTAAAATTGCAAATAATTGAAACCCTAATTCGCCGAGATTTAACCGCACTAGAGAGTTTTAAAATTTTAAAATATTTGAAACTAATTCAAATCATAAATAATGGTATCTTGGTTGAACTGGTAATTTTGAGTTAAAGAGAAATGTCTGGTGTAAAATAATGACATGAATCATGATACGGTTTATTGCGTACGTAACTCAAGATTAAGCGTATTGTATTTTACACTTTCTCCCTCTAACTTTCTTTCTCTCTCTCTCTCTCTTTCTATATATATATATATATATATATATATATATTGGGTTCTGGAGAAAACAATCAAAAGTCTAAAAACCATGAGAACGATTCTTAGCCACAAGATCTTATTGATTTGTGGCTGAGATTGATGCGATGACATATTAGGCCTTAGAACTACCAGGAAGGGTAAAAAGGGGAAATCCTAACAAAGGTGCACATGCTAAACGTCCATAACATTTTTATACATGATTATTTTTTAAAATTACACCATAAAATCAAACGTTTTTTATCTTTCTAAATGAACTGGGTTTTCTTTTTGTGTTTTCAACTTTGTGTTTTTGTGGCGTTTTCAACTGAGTTTCTTTATGGTGTTTTTCTGAACTGGGTGTATTTATGTTGTTTTCAACTAGGTTTTTATGTCGTTTGAAACTGGGTTTTCATAATTTTTTTTCTAAACTATGATAAATTTCAATATGTGTAGCATAAAATGTAAGATAAATTTCCATATGTGTAGGATATATGTTGCGTAAATTTTGAAATATGTAGGATAATTGTTTTGTCTAATTAATGGGATGAGTTATAATCTATTTCTTGTTTTAACATTATGTATTTTCTACCTTTTCTTCTCACATTAAGTTTATTTTTAAATGATCCTTCTCCTATATATATATATATATATATATATATATGATTTAGTTCAAGTAAGAACCAATCCTAGTTGCAAGAACTAGAGGAACTCCTCCAACCCTGGTAGGCCCTGGTAGGTTTATGCATTAGTCATTTTAGTAGATTGGGCATACTTGTAATAGATGGGCTTGGGAAGGCTTTTGGGCCTAGGGTTTAGGTTAATGGTGCTATAATCCCTTACTATAAATAGTAAATGTTGTTTAGGGATTAGGAGCTTTTTGGTGGTTTTCTCTCATTACTTGTATTAGACAAATTTCCATATTTGTACGCAAGTTAATCTTTCATCTATTTCATCTTATTTCTTCTATCTCGATCCATAGCTTGTTTGTGTGATTCTGCCACCAAACAAGCTTAGTGTGATATTGTAGATCCGGTTTTCAGGACTTAAAATTGGTATCATAGCCTATTTGATCCTGTTTCTAGACTTAGATCTGATATCACACTGATTCAGATTGTTATTGTTGCTGGTCTGCTGCTGTTTCGGATCTGTTTTGAAGCTTCTATTCGAGTTTCGGATATTCTACTTGTGTTTTGGTTGTATTTCGGATCATCCTTTGAAGTTTCGAGTGCATTTCGGATAATTTGATTGTGTTTTGGATCCATTTTGGATCAAAGGCTTGCATTTCGAACGCATTTCGGATCATTCAAGTTGAAGATTGCCTGCATTTCGGATCATTGTCAAACCTCGGATAATCTTCAAAGCATCACGGATAAACTTCAAAGCATCTCGGATAATCTTCAAACCATCTCGGATAATCTTCAAACCAATTCGAATAAGTCAATGTACTGAGTTCAAGTTACTATTCCGAGTTCGAGTTACTGTTCCGAGTTCAAATCACTGTTCCAAGTTGACTCTTCATTTCTGATAGAACACTGTTTCGAGTTGACCATTTCGGATTGGACTTTTTTGACCATTCACTTTTAATTTAAAAATACTTAATTTCTATTTGGTAAAATTAAAAACGATGAACCCGAACGGTGTTTTGATTGCTGCGGATCTCGCCAATGCTACCTTAGCGGCTATCTAGTCACAGACTATGGCGTTGCATTAGGAGTTGGAACAAATTATTGGTACGTCTACAAAAATTCTGATGTTGCTTTATGCAGACGACTATTTTGAGTCGAATTGGCGTTTTGAGCAATAATTCAAGACAAAGGAGCCTGGAGTCTGGATGTATATTACGTGATGGTCCTCGTACCATTATGTACGCTACTGAAGATGATCCTCTAACTCAGATTCCGAAGCCTGAGAATCTGTGGACGGACGATGATCGAAGGATCAAAGACAAAGATGATAAGGCAATGGCGAATCTTTCTATGGCTCTTGTGTCACACCCCGACCCGCAGCGGAATAAGAGTCGGGGCATAATTGGGTTATCACCAAAGCTCATGACATTTACTAATATGTTTCATATTTAATAAAGTCAAAGTTACATTTCCAAATATCCAAACATGTTCATTCAGTACAAAGAAAATAAACCAAACATAACAATCCCAACTCTAAATCGTTTTATTCTTCTAGTCCAAGTCCTATGTGTTCCTAGCTGCTGCTGGTTCACCTGTATCATGTGTAAAATGGGGGTTTTTGGGTCAACATAAGTTGGCGAGTGAACCTTATTAGATAAACATTTATTAAGGAATTACTTGTTAGTTTATCAATGAAAAATTGTGCATAATCATAGATGAGCAAATGTAAATAATCAAGCAGTGGCAAATAGCAGTCACAACTATAACATACAATAACATATGACAGCATACATGAACATACCTACATCATACGATAAATAACATAAATGAAACTGTGCGATCAAGGCTCAATCAAACGGAGCCGATCGTATTGCATGTACTGAAAATGAAAATGTCTGTGCGATCAAGGCTCAATCAAACGAGCCGATCGTATGTGGGCACGCCAGGTTCAACCTCATAATGAAATGGGGAACATGCTCAACGCTCATAATGTAATGGGGAGCGGCGGCCTATGAAATTGCATGTACTGAAAATAATAAACTTGCATCCAACAATAACTACATAACAGAAACAAACTGAATACACTAGTTCATGATATGATGTATGCACAATGGTTGAAGTATAATATATATATCAATACACATGATACACCCCAAAACGTGATTAAAACGGGGAATTTGTAAAGATTCACTCACATTGGGTGCGTTGGATTGGAGATGGTGAGATGCGCACGAATTAGATGAGCGGAACAACGAGGAATACTAACCTAAATAATAACAGAAAAATATATTAAATGAGTGGATTTTATTAAGGATTTTAATGAAATTTTTAGATATATTTTTGTGAGTTTAATGCTATTTTCTATCTTTAAAAATGTTATTTTTAAGTATTTTTAATTGATTTTTAAATTAAATCAAATAAATAAAAATATAAAAAAATTGTTTATTTTGCGTTGACCGTTGACCGTTGACCTGTTGACTTGTTGACCGGTTCGGTCAATGACATAGTTTGCGCTGGGTGAGGCTAGCACCCGAGACCTCCCGTACGCGTGCACGCAGCTCTACCAACTGAGCTACGTGTCTAACCCGAAATAATCTTGTTTTTAATTATATTTATACACTTATTCAGTTTAACCGAAATTCTTTTTAATTACAAAAACATTTTAGTTCAACGGACAGGTGCTAGTGACGGGTTTCGAACGCGCGACGTATGGCTTAATGTTGCACACAGTCCACCGCTAGACTGTGTGTCTAACCTGGTTATTATCTCGGTTTTTATTATACTTAACAACTAACTGAGTTAACCCGGTTTAGTTTTTAAACAAAAAGGCATTTTATTATATAAGGAGTGCGTATAGCAGGAATCGAACTCGGGACATGCGTATGTATTTTGCACACAGTCCACCGCTGGACTGTGTGTCTAACCCGTTCATTTTACTAGTTTTAAATATACTTATAGCTTAATCAGCTTCGTCTTCTTCATTCAAATTACAGTCAACTGATTTACTAATCCGTTCCTTGTTTTTACGATTTACAAACATTATTAAAACTTAAATGAAATGGCAGAGACGGTAATTAGGGGTGAACATACCGATGAACGGTTTATTTCAGATTTTCGGCAATGTGTCGGTCCCTGTTTTTATGCTCTTCAACTGAACAAGATAATTAACTGTTTTGATTAGTCGATTGTGGAATTTAAGTGATAAACAAACGTTAACGATGTGTTTGAAGGTCCTTACCGTTTCACAGACGGAAATAAAGACTTTCAGGGGAGTTCCGGCGAACTGGAATTAGTTGAATACAGCGCCTGAATTCGATTTCAATTGAGAGGTTTAAGTTAGAATTAGTCTAATAATTGTTGAACTACAACGAATATTGAAAGATTTACCGTTTGAGGATGAATACGGTTTTCCGGCGACTTTTGCAGAAAATTCCAGCGAGCTGTTTTAAGCGTTCTGATGGTCTGAAAATGTGACGAAAGTGAAATGGGATGCTGGTATGATATTTCTGAGTCGCGAGAGTGATCTTGGGTTGAAGTATTCTGGATTTGATTACTTTTCGGTTATGAAGACCGATAATGATGAGACTTGATGCTCAATCAATTCTGAATTGATTAAAGACATCGGTTCATCGGTTATGAACGTGAATACGCGAGAAACAAACGATTTGACGATTGATTTGCCGATTTCCGTTTCTCAGTTGGCGAAACCGGTTTAACCTAGTCTGTATATAAATCTCATTTGTTTCCTAGAGATAACAGAAAACACAAAGCGGCGGAGTGGTGATGTGAGTGTGTGTTAAGGCGTTGGAGTTGTTCTTGGCTGACCCGGGTTCGAGTCCCGGCAGCAACATAATTTTTTTATTTATTTTGTTTTAACTTTTTATCCAATATAATCTTTATAGTTTAGTTTATTTATTAATTATGTATCGTTTTAAATCAAAATAATCATAAATATTCAATGTAACTTTTATAACTTTCGATTACAAAACGGAGCGGGTTTTGAAAACCCGATTTTTACAAATGTTACATCTTGGTCCGGATATCTCAATTGTTGTCAGAATTTGCACGAATGCAAAAGAGGTTAGGGATGTACTTAAGAATCTATATAAAGGAAACATTGACATGAAGGCTAGCAGGGTAAACATGTTGAACCAGTAGTTCAGTTCATTCAATCACATCTAATGGAAACTGTGGAGTACCAAATCAGGAGATTCGTCAAGCTAGTCTCACATATGATAAGGCTAGTCTCACAGATGATAAGTGTTGGCATCTCTATCACTAATGTGGGATGAATCGCCAACTTTTGAACTCATTGCCAAAAGTTAGGATGCTGATGTCTCGATGATTAAATGTACTACAAACCTAAATGAAGTCACACTCACCAAGCTGATTGCTACAATCAAATCATGTGAGATTGACAATCAGCAGAGAGAACTGAACCACAAGAATCCAATGATTGCTGTAGGGATGACGAATTCCAACACTGCCTTAATATTTCAAAGTCATCCTAACATTGTTTTCAGCCCTGTGAGGAACAGTAATCCGACCATGTGATGACCAGTAATCCGAATGTTGTCTTCAGTCTGATAACTCAAGCTCAGCTACAAGTTCAGATGATAAACTACATGTCTTTTCCAAACAACTCAACTGCACCTGCTACAGCTTAGTAGAATCCTCAGCATGCAAGCATGGTTTACAGTCTAGTGAACCCCTCATCATCCCAGAGTGTCAATCCACACCCTCTGCAGAAAACCTTGCCTTCCTAACTAAGCAGAATGAAGAAAAGTTGTCTCTCGCAGCATCAATGCTTAAAAGCCTGCACACTTTCCTTGCAGGTGATCTTTTGCCCTCATCCGTTCTTGCAACAAGGTTAAGCAGGTGGTCAAAGAAGATATAAAAGAACTGTATACATCTTGGAACTTGGCCATGGCAGCATTTCGAGCATATAAGTTTCAGAAAAGATACAGTCGATGTCCCATGTCAAATATTTGGACTAGATTCGTGAAAGACAAGCTGAGATACTACAAATGTCATGAACCAAGACACTTTGCTAGGGATTGCAAGAAGTCACTAGTGGGTTATGAAGCAATTCAAGCTGCTGCTGCTAGGAACTCAAAGAGGTCCATGGTTCCTGTTACTCCAGCTCAAACATCATCTTCAACTTCAACTAGCCAAGGAGTCACTAGAGCAGGAAAGGTGCTAATGGCACAAGAGCAACATGGATTCAGCTAGGTAGATGCTACAGCTCAAGTGGAATTTGTGAAGATCTCGAAAGTTGCAGAAACACACCACCAATGCTTGATAGCACAGACCGAGGAACCCAAAAATCTCTTTGAAAACTCTCTTTTGTGTTCCGAGCATTGTAGAAATAAAATTGCACAGATGAGAGCACATAATTTCGCTCTAATCAGTGATTACAACAGTGCCATGTCTAAGTGCATTGGTCTTCGAGAGAACAATAAATTTCTCTGTGAAAAGATTGACGCGCTAAAGAAGGACATAGCTCAGCTCCACTTAGATGTCATTCAACAGAAATGTTGGGTCCATGATTACAAAAATAGACTAAATTTAAAAACTACGGAGTGTGAATCGGTGAGAGCTAAGCTGAAACTTCTCACTAGAAAGTATCAACAAAATGAGTTAAGGAAAACAAGGGCAAAGGGTTGGGATATACACAAGTGCCTTCGCCATATAATCATAATTACTCATGAATGCCCATTACTGAGCAAGAATTGGAAAATTATGATAAAATGATGTAGGGCAAACTAAGCTATTACAATCCTTGGGAACCTTTCAAACCAAAGAACGCTAGACCCACCGATTTTCAAAAGCCCATGAGTCAGTGACAACATTTGATTCCATAGACAATATTAACCATTTTAGTGTATGTGCAGAGTCAGTGATAGTCGAGGAGCGGTGGGAAGTGGATGATGAACCACATTCAATTGATGCTGATGATTCGGATGTTTCTTTGTGTGATAAACATGATAATTATGTTTGGAACTTTGTTCAGTCCATGGTTTTTAAGAGTCAGGGTTTTTTTGAAGTTGCTAAAACTGAAACTTTGAATGTTGTGATTTTTGATTCTTATTTAATTGTTTTACTAGAAGAGACTGAGGCATCTGTTTCAAGTGATTTAGACAACTATTCTAGGTTTCCTGAAACCTCAACTGATACTTCGGATCTCTCTGAACAATGTGAAGTTCAAAATATTATTGTGTTGGATTATGTGAATGAAATTGTTGATGAACATGAGTTGTCTGATAAATCTAAGGATTAGACTGAAGATTCTAACTCATCAGATAATGCGCAAGGTGTTTGTGAAAGTCGAACTATTGATGAAAATTGTTCAGCATCTGGTAAACATGAATCAAATGATCCTAAAAGCTTTGTGTCCGATGAAATAGTTTCTAAAGAAACTGATTCAGTCATCTCCAAAAGCTCAGTTTCTGAAGAAAATGTTTCAAATGAGACTAAGCCTACAGGATCCACTCCTACAAAGAAAAGGTGATCACGAAATACCAAAAAACAGTACAAAAGAAAAACTCAAGAGGAAATCTCCACAAATGCTATTGATAAAAATCAAAAGAAAAACCCACCTAAAAAATTAACTGAACCTAAGTTGAAGGGTAAAGTTATTGACACTCACTCTTGTGCTGATGATTGTGAGCAGGTTTCATCCAAGAGTAAATATGCACACAAGAAATCAGCACCTAGTGGAAAGAAGAGACCAAATCAGCTTCCTAGAATAACACAAGCAGAACTAAAAGTCTTTTTCTAGAAAAGACAAACTTGTTTTAATTGTGGAATTCTAGGGCACATAGCTAGAAATTGTGTTCATTGTCCTCTCGTGTCTTACCATTCCAGGAACATCTATCATCAGACGGCTTCGCACTATCGACGTCGTGGACATCAATTCTCTCAAGGCAAGCCCTCCGATGGAGACTAGAATCTAGCAAAGAAAATCAATCAAAATTTTTCAAAATCAAATGGTTTCCAAAATCAGTATAAGAAATTAAATGCAACATCTACCAAATTTATTTCAAACAACAATGATTTAGAAATCTGGAAACCCAAAATTCTTTCTAGATCTCAGTCTCAATGTTCAAAATCGTCAGACTCTAACATCTTCTTTTTAAACCTCAAACTCTTCTAAAAGTCATGTGATATTTCGTGAGGTTTTGCAAAAAAGAGTGATGATCAACCCGGATTGAATATGGTTTGGGTTCCAGTTTCTCATTAATCCCGCTATGCGTGCTAGAACGACTATGGAGGGCTATCATGAGAGTTTGGTGTATCGATAGTGGTTGTTCCAGACACATGACAAGGGACATCTCCTAGTTGAATGACATTAAAATCTTCGACGGCGGACTTTTTAACTTTGCAGGAGGAGAAACTGGAAGAATAACTATGAAGGGTACAAAACGGAGTTCTCAGCTTCTCCGATGTCAATTATGTTCCTGAACTCAAACACAGTCTCTTGAGCGTCTCTCAGATGTGCGATAAAGGTCTAGAAGTCATTTTCACAAAAGGTGGATGCATCATTTTAAACCAGGGATAGTTATACCAGAGGATTGGTATTTGCTTGAAGCCGAACGTCAAGGAAATGCTTACGTGCTTGACATGAACAAAGCTCCCTCATATCAAGTTAGTTGTTTGTTCTCAAAAATCGTCGAACATGATGCTATGTTGTGGCATCGTCGTTTGGGTCATCTAAACATGAAGAATCTTAATCGACTGGCCAAAGGAGCATTAGTCAGAAACTTAGCCATCAAAAATTCCATGAAGATCCAAAAATGTAAATCTTGTGCTCGTGAGAAACAACATCGTAAGCCTCACAAACCCAAGCTCATGCACACGACATCTAAAGTCCTAAAAGTGCTTCATGTGGGTCTTTTTGGTCCTATAAATGTGTTGAGTATTGGAGGAAAGGCTTGTTGTTTGGTCATCACTGATATTTCTCTCGCTTCACTTGGGTGTTGTCCTTGGAATAAAAGAGTGAAACTGCAGGTCTGATAAAGAAATTTGTCACTCTCATGGAGAATCAAGCGAACTAGCGAGTAAAAATTATACGTTGTGACAATGGGACGAGGTTCAAGAATGCAGAGCTGAATAATTTCTGCGCTTTGAAAGGAATTGATCGTCAATATAGTGCAGCTCGAACTCCTTAACAAAATGGAGTCGCTGAAAGACGTAATCGAGCTCTCATTGAAGCTGCTCGTACGATGCTAATAAATTCTGGCCTTCCACTATTCTTTTGGGCAGAAGCAGTGAACACCGCCTGCAATGTTCAAAATCATGCGCTTATCAACAAACGTCACATGAAGACGCCTTATGAAATAGTTGAAGGACAGAAACCTCCGTACAACATTTCTACACTTTTGGTTGTCCTTGTGTTCTCCTAACTATTGATACCAAAGAAAATTTGAAGGAAGAGGAGATCCATGCTACTTCGTTGGTTATGCTAAAACACCACATATCGAGTATACAACAAGATAAAGAAGTAGATTGTGGAGACGTTCTACGTGGACTGGGTGGTAGAAAATCCCAAAGACACTCAAATTGGACATGATTGGTTATATGATTATTCTTCATTGTTTAAGTCGTTTAATATTCTATCTGATGTAATTGTTACTACAGATGTCTCAAGTACAGTTATACCTATTCTCGTTGTCACTAAAGATGATGTCTTGCAACTACAAGATGCTTTCAAGAAACTTACTGTGGATCCACCAGGATTCCATGAAGTTGCTACTGCTCCACATCCTTTTCACCTGTTCAGGAAATGGTTCCTAAATCTACTTCAATAGCTACTCTTGATAATGCAGTTCACAACACTGAAACCTCCACAAAGCAAACTGCTGCTGGTCCTTCAAATGTAAAAATTCAAGGAGCTTCATTATTTCCGGAGCCGATTCTGTCAGATTGCACTGTAGATCCACCAGTGATCAACACTGCTTCTGCATCAAATGAGGGGTAGCAAACTAGGATAGTATCAAGAAGTTTTTCAAATCTACAATCAAACTTGCAGGCTCCTACTGTAGCAATTCCACAGCGTGTTTAGAGAAACCATCCAATTGCAAATGTTATTGGTCCTTTAACTGCTGGTGTACAGACCTACAGTAGATTAGGAGCCATACACTTGTTTATATTCATGCTTCATTTCACAAATTGAGCCTAGGAGCATTGACTTTGCTTTGTAGGAACCTGGATGGGTCGATGCAATGCATGAAGAGCTCAATCAGTTCGAAAAGTTGGGTGTATGGAAATTGGTGAAGCTGCCTCAAGGAAAATGTGCTCTTGGAATGCGGTGGGTTTACAAGAACAAACACGATGACACTTGAGTGATATAAGAAACACAGCACGATTAGTTGTCCAAGGTTTCACGCAGATTGAAGGTTTGGATTATGACGAAGTATACGCTCCCGTAGCAAGACTTGAAGCCATTCGCAGCTTCTTGGCATATGCATCCTACATGGGATTCACCGTTTATCATATGGATGTCAAGACAATGTTTATATACGCGAAGGTAAAGGATGAAATTTATGTCGCTCAACCCCTAGGTTTGTTAATTCAAGGAGACAAGGCTATGCCTACAAGTTAGATAAATCTTTGTATGGACTGCACCAAGCACCTTGTGTAACAACCAGAAATTTTAAATGAGTTATCTATTTTTTTTAGTTATAAGTTATCTTTTATACAACCTTGAGTAAATTGCACAAAACGTCCTTTATGTTTTCTCAAACTTGCAGGTTCCAGCCTTAATGTTTAAAAGTTGCCAAAAACAACCTTTATGTTTATTTTTGTTGCCGGTTCAGTCCTTTATTACTAACCAAGTTAATTATCTCAGTTTATTTCCCTCACATGCCTAACATGTGAGGGTATATTCGTCATTTTGTTTCCGCTGCCATTTCTTATTAGAGGAGAGTAAAGCAGCAATCATTCACCATCTGAGCGTCCCCACCATCTTCAAGCATTTCTCTTTTTTACAGCTATCACAAACCACACTGTTCTTTCTATATAATGCTACTTCACCTCTAAACCCACCCCACCCACATCATGAATCTCCTCCTCCTCCTCTTTGGTGTGATTCTCCTCGGATCCTGTTGCTATGTTTCCGCCGAGAAACAAACTTACATTGTCCACATGTCACACCACCACATCCCCACCAGTTTTAACCAGGATCACACTCACTGGTTCGACTCGTCTCTCAAATCCGTCTCGCATCACCATTCCGTCTCGCATCACCATTAATTCCTAACCCATTAAAAAATTAGCAGCAACCCATCTTCCCTAACACACCCACACAATAAAAATTGCGTCTTTTTTTAGCTTAGATCCAAAGCTCATTTCTTCAATATAACATAAAATCAGATCCAAAAATTGTTATCAGATCCATACACGAGCACCGCTGTAGGCTTTGCGATTAGGTGTCCCGTAATCGTCGCCGTGGGTTCTGCGATTGGGGTGGTGGCAATTGAAGATGATGGTGGCGGAGTTATTTGGGGATTTTGGGGGTTTTTTCGAAGGTGGAGGTGGTGGCAGAGGAGGTGGTGTCGGAGGTGGAGGTGGTGGCAGAGGAGGTGGTGTCGGTGGAGGAGGTGGTGGCAGAGGAGGTGGTGTCGGTGGAGGAGGTGATGAAGTTTGGTCAAAATCCTGGAATAATTTGAAGGGCTTTTACGAAGTTTTTCTATTATTTTTAATTCTTAAAGACATTATCTCGTTTTTGATATTGAGTCCGTTGAGTCATGTGATTTCGTATTTTAGTAATTTGAATTCCGCGTGTTTGATATGAACTAGAAACTTTGCTTTTATGTTATCCGTTAGAACTTGAAATTTGCTTTGTTATCCTTATCTAGGTTAATTTCGAGGACCAATTCTTTTAGAAGGGTGGAATTGTAACAACCTGAAATTTTAAATGAATTATCTATTTTTTTAGTTATAAGTTATCTTTTATACAACGTTTGAAATTTATTTATGATTAGAAAATAATAATAATTATTAGTAATCTGATTCTTTTGTGTCAGCACGTTAGATTATTATTATTATTTTTTTAGAAAGTAAAATGAATGATGTTATTTTTTTTATAATAATCATTACGGTTGTTTTGATATTGAGATAGAAACAATATCTTTTAATTTGAATTTGAGATACAAAGGATATTCTCTTACCTTTTTTTATAATCATATACTACCAACTATGTGTACATATTATATGGAACTTTTTTATCTTGATACACAAACGATTGAAAATAAAAGTATTGGACGGTGGTCTGGTAAAGAGGCATGCTCAACGAGTTTTGGTGAAGCGCTTTGAATTATTTTGCGGTTGCTTGACGAATAAAGGTTTGGAGTCTTTAACAACTTAATGTGTAAAGATTTAGATCTTCTTTACTTCGTAGTAGAATATCTAAATTTGTTAATACGTGATGGTTATTATTATATGGTACCGAATTGTTATTGTGAATCTGAATATCTGAAATCCGTATGTGAAGTCTGAATGGGAAATCTGAAACTCTGAAATCTGAATGTGAAGTCTGAAGGTGAATCTGAACGTGCTACTCTGAAACCGATATGATTTAGATGTTTTATCATATGTTTGGTGTACATGATACATGTCATAGTTGTTGTCCCACTGGGTAAATTTTACTCAGGCGTGCATATGTCTTTTATGTACGTTAGGTTATAGGTTTACCATCTGAGGAGACTGGGGAAGAGAGCCCGGGGGAACTAAAGACTGACAAGATTTTTATAAAATTTCTGATGTTATTGTAGCTATTGTAAACTTTTGTAAAGTTTTAAATTATTTAATGGAATTATGTTTGATTCTGATTACCGTTATAGTGACACGTCAGCCCTAGTCGGGACGGGGTGTTACACCTTGTGCTTGGTATGCAACCTTAACAAAGTATCTGCTTGCACATGGATATACCTGGGGGACGCTAGATCAAACGCTATTCATTAAACGCGTTGACAAGGATCTCATCCTTGTTCAGACCTATGTTGACGATATCCTTTTCGGGTCAACCAATGAAGAAGTCTGCAAGGAATTCGAGGAGGTAATGAAGAAGAAGTTCGAAATGAGTTCATTGGGTGAAATGACAATGTTTTTGGGTTTGCAAGTTCGTCAAAGCAGTCAAGGAATTTTAATTCATCAAGGAAAATACGTTCAGGACGTTCTTGCAAAATTCGACATGACAGATTCTAAGCCCATGGACTCCCCCATTGCTGAACGACCACTACGAAATGAAGATACTGAAGGCAGTCCAGTCAATCCAAGATTGTACTGATCTATGATGGTTCACTGATGTATTTGACGCAAGCCGACTAGACATTATGTTTGCCATATGTCAATGTGCTCGTTTTTAGGCCAATCCTAAACTTTCTCATTTACTGCCGTTAAACGGATTCTTTAAATACCTGAAGGGAGCTCCAAAACTTGGACTCTAGTATCCTAGAGATTCAAACTTTGATTTATTTGATCTTTTAGATAGTAATCTTGGAGGGACAGACAGGGATATGGAGTCTACATCGGCTAGATGCCAATACTTGGGAGACAGACTCATTTCGTGGCAATGCAAAAAGCAACAAACAGTGTCACTTTCAACTGTGGAAGCAAAATATGTTACAGTATCCGCTTGCTGCTCCAAGATTATTAGGATGCAACACCAGCTCGAGGATTACGGTTTGACTTATCGAAACACTACTATCTAGTGTGATAACGATGTCGTTATCCAAATCATCAAAAACCCTGTTTTTCACACCAAGACCAAGCACATTGATATCAAAGTTCATTTCATTCGAGATTGCAATGGCAGAGGATTGATTAAACTTGAACTAACCCATACTGATGCTAATACAACGGATCTTTTTACAAAACCTGTCTGCAAGTCGATATTCAAGGTGCTTGTAGACCATTTAAAAATGATGCGGTACACCGACAAAGCAACAAAAAAAACAGGGTTTTTGTAAATAAATTAATAAATAAATTAGATTATACTTTTGCACAAATTTAAGGGGGAAAATACTTATTTGAGGGGGAGATACATGCCGGGAAGTGAAATAAATTTCCGTACTAAAGACTTTGGTTAACACATGTAAGGTGTCGAAGCTGAAAAAGCGAGGATCCACAGCGATGTGTTGATAGGTTTTCGCTCAAAGGGTAAAAAGATGCCAACTGACAAATTCTACAAGCTATACATCATATGGGTAACATATCATCGGCATATGATTTCATGATCTTAAATTCTGTGTTGATAGATAACCAATGTCTGAGAGTCCGGGTCTGTATACTTGTGAGCCATCCGGGATATCAGAACTGCCCTTCTGTTGCATCCGGATTCATGCAGACCTAGGCACAGTCAGGATATCCTTAAAAGAGTCAAAATCGAAGGCCAGAACCTTAAAGAGAAATGAACTATCATAATGAGAAAATTCCATGTGCTTGAAAAGTTGAATATATCATATAAGGTATAAAGCCTAACCCTCGTCAGATGTTGATTGGTCACATTGTGGTACGATGTACCGACCTGCTCACAAACAAGTCTGACGTTGTAAAAATCAAAGGATGATCTTAGTATACTCACTTGTTACGATGAGCTGTTGTGCTTACCTTGATCGCGGGGGTATGCCTTGATGTACGATACACGGATGTCATAGTATACATATATCTAATTAAGTCACGAGGTTGAAAATTGAAGCTGACGTGATAAGTTTAAGTGGACAGTCGACCAGTCTGACTAAGCTCGTGCTGAAAAGTGTTCCTTAATCGGTTCAAAACGGTTTGATCCCTTGGCAATTTCCCTCATTTCATCTTTTATTATTATTTTATTACTATTATTATTTTATTGTATATATGCCAAAGGGTTGCTCGGTTGGTTGGATCGTTGATTTTGACAAAGGTGTTACTATTCAGAATAGGGAAACAAGTGGGCCCACAACATTCGAATAAAACTACAGTTTCGGTTGGGCCCACCCATTTCGAACTGGCCCACACATCTCGGATGGATTCAAATTGGGCCCACCATTTTGGACCATTATTCCGAAATGGGCCAGGCCAAGTGTCTCAAACTGGCCCAATTCGAATCTATATATTGGGCATTTCGAATCATTTCTAATCATTTCGAACTCTTGACTCATTTCAGATCTCTCTCATATAAACTATCTCGAACTCATAGGTTTGATATTCCCTTGCATCTTGGATGGAACTCGGATGGACTTAATAAGCACTTCAGATGGATCTCGGATGACTCCATTCATTTCAGAGGATCTCGGATTATACAGATGCATTTCGGATAATCATCCGAAATGTTAGGTCTTCTCGGATGACTGACAAGGGTTCATTCAAAATACCTTTTAACCCTTGTCCATCCGAAACACTATTGAACCCAGTTCATTCGAATTACGTTAACCAGTTCAATCTGTTTTGAACCTTTTCATTTTTGACTGGTTCAAAACTGTTTTGAACCTTTTGAATTGTTGACCTCTATGATTGACTCCTTGACCCTTCCTGGAACCACGTTGACTTATTGACCTCTTGACCCGTTTGATATAAGAATGAACTGTCGACAAGGTCAACTAAGTTAGTTTTTATGATGAAACTTAACGTTTTTGTTCAAAAGTGCAGAAAATGGCGCAAAAGATGATGGAAAAACGTAAGCTCGAGGTAGAAGCCTTTCATAATCAGGCGTGCTTTCTGTTAGATCCTTAGCTGATTATTATGAGATATTCCATTCGATAATAGTCGGTTTAAACTCATAGCGCATCACTCATGCATTGATGACAAATCTAGTCATGTGTGAAGATGTAATTCAAGATTTTTGGATAAATGCAAAAGTGAAGAGAGGTGGAGTTGATGGAAAAGGAACTATGGAATCAAAGATCCAAGAAACTTCAATTTTCAAAGCAGCCATAATATCACACCCAGAAAGTTCTAGCAGCGCTCGATTCGAAGCCGTAAGCTCAAGTGGTGGATTCACTGAACACAATGAAGCAGCAATGCTAATCATTGTAGATAAAATGAAGTTTGTTGAGCAATCCGATAGTGAGGATGTTGATGATGTGAATGTGAAGAAGCTGCAGAGAAGAGTGATCGTACTGGAACATGATGATGCATTAAAGAATGCTCAAATATCATCTCTGCAAACCCAAGTGGCAATTAGAGATCAAGCAATCAAACAGCTTCAGGGTGATGTGAGTTAACTAATGGCAGAGATTTATGAGTTAAAAGCAAAGTTGTAGAAGAAGATTGGAAGTGAGTTCGCTAATAAAGATGACGATCCTTTGAACGTTGCACATCACGAGTGAACAACAGAAGAGAAAGCTGCAGCTGATGTAGAACATGAAGCTAGTTTGAATGAGTATCTAGCTGCTCAGCAAAAGAAAAAGAGAAAGTTGCCGCAAAAGAAGCAAAGCAACAAGCAGATGCTTATCATGAAGAACCAAGACTTGAATCCTCTTGACGAAAACTTTCAACTGAAGGATTCAATGAAAATGTTTGATCGTTATGTGATGGAACTGGGCTCAAGCCACTATGGCAAGGTTGGAAACAAATCTGGGATTAAATGTTGGATGTATGATCATGACAGGCGATTGTGGCTAGTAACAAGGGAAAGTGGACACAGAGAACTACACCAAACAGTCTCAGTTCGACTCATGGACCAAGATTGACTTGAAGAATCTTTAGTGAGCTCCTTATTTTGATGCTAATCCAAATTAGTGTGGTCCAGGTTGGGCATTTCATTCAAAGCTCAAACATGAAGTGAAAAACGACTTCCAACCATGAAGATAGTTGAATCTTATATGAAGAAAAGTCCTGGAATCCGTGATCCATACAAGATGAAACCTCTTCAAAACGTCATCTGGCCACCAACTGACAAAGAGAAAGTTATTCCTACTACTCCTAAATTTCCTAAAGGAGTGTTGAAGAACTTCAACTACTGGGCTTATGATCCAAGGATGGCAGAGGCTGAGATTGTGACTAAAGAAATGGCATTTTGATTGGCAGACACGTTGGAGCTAATCAGCTTTCATGAATAGGATATAAAGATCTTGGGTCAACATCAAATTTTCACACCCCAACCGATGGCGGAAACATCAAAGTGAGACGAACTAGATTGCTCGAGACATCATAACGCTATTTGCAACAATATTTAAATTAACAACCCATTTCATTTCATAGCATCAAAATTGTCAAGGTTACACCGAATATTCAAATACAAGAAATAACAACAAAACAAGTTCAACAATAACATAATGATTAACTTAGTGTTCTACGCGTGTTTCTATGCCATTCCTACTAAGTTCCATCATAACAACTTCATCAACCTGCAACATGTTAAAAAGTATAGTTCAATAACAAGTATTGGCGAGTACACAAGTTTAATATCATAGCATAAGTATAAAATCTGTTTAAACAAATCCACACGAATAGCTAGCATACAAGTGTAAACAAGGCATGTGAATCTACAAGTCAATCCTCTAGTGTACCGCAAAATAGATTAAAACTTAACATTGACCACAAGAATAAGGGCGGTGCGTTACTCCTATAGCGTTATACATGTTAAGGGAGACTCGATCAAACTTAATGACATTTAGATCACATAAGAAGATACCAAGTAACAATTCAAGAAGCATAAGACTAAAGCATGTTGATGGATTGTTTGTGTATAGAATAAAAGTGTAGTTTAGTAAATTAATCATGTTGCACCCAAATAGTGGAAAGCATAAAAGGGGTCGAGTGTACTCACGGTTTTGCAAAGTAATATCCGTGAGAGAGTTAGGTTGATTTAGGGGATAGAACACCAAGTTTATCCTACACAAGGCAACATAGGTGTGTGAGTATTAGATTAACGGGGGAGTTTGATGAGTTTAGGAATTTACAATATGCAAAGAAATTATATATAAACGAAAGTATTTATCTAGACATTAACGCTCGTTTTTGACACTAATAGCCCCGAAGGGTAATTGTGTTTTTATGGGTCATGCCCAATAGAATCGTAACGATTGTTAGGTCTAAGTTAAAATAACCTACTTTTAGGACCAACAACCATTTGGTCATGGTCAAAGGTTCGGCCATATTAAGTATTAACTTATAGTTATAATATTACTAATTTATCAGATATCATGTAAGTCATGTAAGTCATGCATGGAGGTAGGAGGATAACCATCCAAAATCTCTTTCATAAGATTCACCATTACACAAGATTGACACAAGGACAATCCGGATGGTCAATAATTATGGAAATCATCAAGTGAGGGGTGGATTGAATAGTTGAATGTCCAAGGCCTTCATGTAATCACGCCTACACCAACACAAGCTTGTAAGCTTGGATGGCTCAACACTTGTGGGTTTGAAACCCTAGTAAAAACCACAAGTTTAGAGACATATTATGCCTCTTGATTGTATGTGAAAAAGTCTAGCTTAACACACTAACCATAAGCTTGGTTAGTGGCATAAGTAGCATAGATTTGTTATGTTAAAAATAAGTTCGAAAAAAATTTATAAGTTATCTTCCAAAACAGAAAGTTTGACCCTAAAAATAGTGTGATTCCACCTTGGTTTTCCATGGAAAACCTATGGTAACATCCCACAGGGCTTAGCAAACAATGTTGAGGAAGAAAACATGAAGAAAACTTTGAAAATATTAAAGTTTAAAAAGATAAGAATGGGCAGAAAATTTATGGCACTTTGGACCTCAAAAATGGTGAGGTTTGACCTTAGTTTGCCCAAGCAAACTTGGAAAACCTTCCTAGAGGTTATCCAAGTGTTTTAGAAGAAGAAATAAGGAAGAATTAGTTGAAGAAGTGAGTTAGAACTCACAAAAAACTCAAATATGGCTGTTGCATTTTTTTTTGAATATGTGAGGGACTTTGAGAGTGTTTTTGAAGTGTTTGGAGGCTTGTAAAAGTGGGAAATGGATGGGGAAAGGTGGTTTATATAGGGAAGTGATTAGGGTTTCAATGGGTTGGGCTTTGGACAAGATTAGTGGGTGTTTAAACTTGAAACAAGCCCAAAACATCAACATATGGCAACCCTCTTTTTTTGTTAATTAATTTATATAAATGGTTTTAATTGTTATATAAATAATGTATTTTATATGTAAATCAAGTGTGAAGTGTTTTGGAAGATTAAAACATGATTAAAGGTGTAACATAATCCTAAACATGTCTTGCAAATAATTAACTTATGTGTGACAAGAATCATGGTGCCAAAAGTCTATGCATTTTGCGTTTAACTTGTTGATTGCTTGCTCGATTAGAAACGTTTAACTTTCATGAATATATGATAAGAATATGCAAGTTGATTCGAAGCAATAAATTGCATAACGAATGTGTGTATGATCATAGATATAAATGCGTATAAAGATTGCGAATTGCGTATAATCGATCAATTTGATTACAATCAAAGCCTTAGATTTACAATGATTCGGAAATGAAATGCGTTACCAGGTTTGGAATTTCCAAAAATAGAAACACGAAGCAATCTTACTAAAAACGGAAAGATACAAATGTGAAGCGTTACAGTCTCCCCTCCTTTAGGGAATTTCGTCCCGAAATTTAGGAAGACGTAACGAACAAATGCGGATGCTTAGACTTAATGTCGCTTTCAAGTTCCCAAGTAAACTCAGCGCCACGTTTTCCTTCCCATCGAACCTTCACGATAGGAATTCGACTGCGCTTTAGTTGCTTAGTACCTCGATCCATTTTTTCGACTGGTTTTTCCACGAAGTGCAAAGTCTCATTGATTTGAAGATCTTCAAGAGGAACTTGGAGTCCTTTTTTAGCGAGACATCTTTTTAAGTTTGAGACGTGGAAGGTAGGATGAACGTTGTTGAGCTCTTGTTGTAGTTCCAGTCGGTAGGCTACCTTGCCAATCCTCTCGAGAATCTTGAAAGGACCTATGTAGCGAGGAGCGAGCTTTCCCTTTTTCCCGAAACGAACCACACCCTTCCAAGGGGATACCTTGAGAAGTACAAAGTCACCAATGTTGAATTCCAAGGGCTTGCGTCTTTTATCTGCGTAGCTCTATTGTCGGCTCTAGCTTTCAGCAAGTTATCCCGAATCTGCAAAATCTTGTCTGTCGTCTGTTGTATAAGCTCGGGACCGGTGATTTGAGCTTCCCCGATCTCGTGCCAACAAATAGGCGATTGGCACTTGCGTCCATACAATGCCTTGAAAGGTGCCATTTGAATACTCGCGTGGTAACTGTTATTGTACGAGAATTCGACCAAAGGCAAGTGCATGTCCCAATTTCCACCAAAATCAATTACGCAAGAATGAAGCACGTCCTCTAGAGTTTGGATAGTACGCTCGGTTTGACCATCGGACTGAGGATGGAAAGCAGTACTAAGATTGAGTTTAGTACCAAGGGCCTTTTGAAATGTTTGCCAAAGGCGAGAAGTGAAGCGACCATCACGGTCGGAGATAATGTCAATGGGGACACCGTGACGACAGATGATTTCATCCATGTAGATACGAGCCAATTTCTCAACTCAGTAGTCTTCACGTATAGGAAGGAAATGAGCAGACTTGGTTAAACGGTCGATGATTACCCAAATACTATCGTGACCAGACAATGTATAAGGGAGTTTGGTTATGAAATCCATAGCAATACTCTCCCAATTCCAAACAAGAATTTTTGGTTGTTCGCATAAGCCAGAGGGTCTTTGATGCTCGGCCTTTACCTTGGAGCAAGTAAGGCACTTGGAAACGTAGCAGGCGATATCTTTCTTCATTCGAGGCCACGAATATGATGCTCGGAGGTCGTGATACATCTTATCGGTGCCAGGGTGAATAGAATATCGAGATTTATGAGCTTCACTCATCAAGAGGTTACGAAGATTATCACGGTTAGGAATCCAAATACGGTCGAGATAGGACATGATGCCATCGGGTTTGGTCGCGAGTTGGTTTTCAGCACCACACTTCAACTCATTATCGAGGTTACCCTCATTAACGGTCGAGTATTGTGCCTCACGAATCATCTCTTGAAGCTTTCCCAAAGTTTGGTAGCAACGTACACTCTTAACATGAGTTTTCCGACTAAGTGTGTCGGCCATGACATTCGCTTTACCAGTGTGGTAGCGGATATCGCAATCATAGTCGTTTAATAACTCTACCCAACGATGCTGACGCATGTTGAGTTCTTTTTTATTAAAGATGTGCTGAAGGCTCTTATGTCGGTGAAGACCGTACACTTGGTACCATAAAGGTAGTGTCGCCATATCTTTAACACAAAAACAACTGCACCGAGTTCAAGGTCATGTGTAGTATAATTTTTCTCATGAATTTTGTGTTGTCGTGACGCGTAAGAGATAACCTTGTCTCGTTGCATAAGAATGCAACCAAGACCTTGTCTTGAGGCATCACAATACACAACAAAATCGTCGTTAGCATCGGGAAGGGTTAGGATAGGAGCATTGCAAAGCATGCCCTTGAGCATTTGAAAAGACTCCTCTTGTTCAGAACCCTAAACAAAAGGTTTAACCTTCTGAGTCAAGGAAGTGAGAGGCACAACAATTTTTGAAAAGTTCGAAATGAAACGATGGTAATAACCGGCTAAGCCAAGAACGAACGAATTTCGGACGGAGTCTTAGGGGCAATCCAATTTTTCACCGCCTTGATTTTTGCAGGGTCAACGTGAATACCAAGTTCGTTGATGACATGACCAAGAAATTGAACCTCTTTTAACCAAAATTCACACTTGGAAAACTTGGCGTAGAGACGTTGAGTTCGCAACCGCTGAAGGATAAGACGCAAATGTCGCTCATGCTCTTCTCACGTCTTGGAATAGATTAGGATATCGTCAATAAAGACGATCACGAATCGGTCAAGATAAGGCTTAGACACACGATTCATCAAATTCATAAACACGGCGGGTGCATTGGTCAATCCAAATGGCATGACCATGAACTCGTAGTGCCCATAACGTGTGCGAAACGCGGTTTTAGGTATATCTTCTTCGAGGACTCGAAGTTGATGATAACCAGAGCGAAGGTCGATTTTAGAGAAACAAGTTGTGCCTTGAAGCCGATCGAAAAGTTCGTCGATGCGAGGAAGAGGGTATCGGTTCTTGACTGTAAGCTTGTTGAGCTCACGATAGTCAATGCACATGCGAAAGGATCCGTCTTTCTTTTTGACGAACAGAACGGGAGTGCCCCAAGGAGATATGCTAGGGCGTATGAAGCCCTTCTCAAGAAGCTCTTAAAGTTGACTAGACAGCTGTTGCATCTCCGAGGGTGCCAGACGATAGGGTGATTTTGCGACCGGAGTTGCACCAGGGATGAGGTCGATGCGAAAATCAACAGAACGAGCAGGAGGAGGACCAGGAAGATCCTCGGCAAAGACGTCAGGGAATTCGCGCACAACGGGAACTTCACTCACGCTTGGACCCTTCTCCTTCCTTTCCACAAGATGATTAGAAATCCTTTACTTTTTTCAACGTGGGCAAGAAAGGTGAAGTATTCCTTACGCAATCACTTGTTCGCTTTGAATACATGACATAAGCTTGAGACCTTTGGAAGGTTTCTCGCCATATACGTGCAAGGAATCATTATTGGGAAGGGGAAGGCGAATGCATTTTTTCGAACAAACAGCTTCAGCACAGACTCGCCCTAGCCAATCCATGCCTACTATGATATCATTGGCATGGGTATAAGGTCAATAGAAAACGTATGATTGTTGAAATTTAAGGAACAATTAGAAAGGACAGAATCAACGGTGACAAATTTTCCGTCAGCGATTTCGACTTCGAATGATTTAGGCAACTTAGAACGACTACACATAAGCAAAGGTTCGAATTCAATGGATACAAAACTTTTATCTGCACCAGTATCAAATAAACACGTAGCGTAAACATTGTTAACAAGGAACGTACCCGATATGACAGTGTTTGAGTTTTGAGCTTGAGCGGCCGTGATGACAAAGGCTCGGCCGCGAGCTTGCTGCTGCTGATTGTTGTTGTTACACTGTGGGCAGTTGTTGGCGAAGTGATTTAGGTCCCCGCATCTGAAGCAGGCATGAGCGACAGGAGCAAGGGGTCGGTTTTGGTTGCCGGTAGGATTTTGAGGAGGTGTGGTGGTCATAGCTCGGGCTTGGTTGATTGGAGCTTGCAGAGCATTCCGGCACTGTTGGGCAAAGTGCCCATACCTATTGCAGATCGTGCATAGGCGACATGGGGCGGTAACCAAGTGATAGAAGGGACAGGTGTTGCACTTAGGATGGGGTCCGGTGTACACTTCTTGATGGGTTCGGGTGCGGGCAAAGCTGGCTGGTGGGGGTTTAGCGGAGTGACTACCGCGCAAATCGGGCTCGAAGCCTTCCACTTCTTGCCCTTGGTGTTGCTTCTTGGGGGTTTGGGTGAGGCAGGTTCGGTAATGGATTCGGTGGTTGCTTGGTGGGCTTTCCTTGGTGGAGCCTTGGCGGCTTCACGAAGGACTTGGCGGTTGTTCAAGCGAGGAGCCAGCCGAAAAGCTTCCTCGAGGGTGTAGGGGGAGGTGGTATCGACTAGGTCAGCGAGGTTAGGAGGAAGGCAACATATGTATTTAGCGACCGATTTCTCAGTATTGTCGACTTGACTTGGGCATATCGCGCTCAGTTTCTTAAAACTGGCCGTGAGGCCAGGGTTGTCATTCCCCACTTGCCGGAGGTTCCAAAACTCAGTCTCGAGTCATTGGAGTTCGTGAGGGGGGCAGAATTCACTTTCCATTAACTTCTTGAGCCCGGCCCAAGGGAGGGCGTGGGCGACTTCGTTGCCACGAGCGCTACGCTCAGAAGTCCACCAATCAAGGGCTCTCGATCGAAACACTCCCGTGGTGTTCATGGTGCGCAAGTGATTGGGACAACCACTTTTGATGAAGGTGAGTTCAATGGCGTCGAACCATTGTAGGAGTTTAGTGGCGTCCCCCTCGCTGGTGAAGGGTAAGGGATTACAAGAACAGAATTGCTTATGGGAGAAGGTGGTTTTGGGTGGTTCGGCTTTGGAGCTGACAGAGGTATGAGGTGATTCGGTGTTAGGTGGGGGCTGGACCTTGCTGACTATTTCGGGGATGACCTTAGCCATGTGTTCAGCCAATTGATCAGCCATGAATTTCATGCAGTCCTTCTTTGACATGAAGTCGGATTGGGAGCTCGACTTGGACTTTGACTTCCTTCTTCCCATAACGCTTTGACAATAAAAGATAGATTTAGGCTTTGATTGTAAAGTGTTGTAATAAAGAAAAGTATCTATTTTGAGCACATAAGTATCATGTAAAACGTATAATTTCACATAGATAGCATAAGCATGTTGGCATTCAAAAGCATAAAAACGTGTGATTTGCGTAAAGGAGTATAAATTTAGTTAGTTCACGAGAATTATTATTATTGTTTTTGGTTACGAAAGGCGTGCGAATTGTGCATCGGGTTCGAAATGAACGAGATAACAAGTATTAAAACACATAGAAATTGAGATAGCATAAAAGATAGGCTCAATAACATATTTGAGTGTTTCGGGTTGAGAAACGCTGACTATTCCAAAGTGAATCGAGATCCTTTCAAATTAGAGAAACGTGCTTTGGCATATAGGCACAGTGCTCTCGTCGAGAAGTGATTAACGGCACTTTACCCTTCTAGTTACTACACGTCTCTAACCGATCGAAAAATCGAAACTTTGGCGAGACTGAAAATCGAGGAATGGGACTAGTTGACAAGGTGCGGGTTTCACCCCTAACTTGAAACATTATACCCTAGGTGTGGTTGGTACTTACCAAACGAGGAGCGTATTCCGACTCATTGGTAGGGGTCCACTAGAGTATGAAACGGAAATTCCCATCAAGATGTGGATTTCACTCCTAACTTAATGGTTTATTTCGTGCAAAACCAAATTTCACGGATTGTTAGTGATCACCAAAGTGCGGGTTTCACCCCTATTTTGGTGAGATCGTCTCGATTGTAGTTTGAGTGTCTTCAAGTCTTCAAGTGTGTAAATTGTGTAAGTGTCTTAGGAAAAACACACATATATATAATTAAGATAAAAGAAATAGGAATAAGCAAATAGAAAGAATTAACATTTTATTTGAAGCAAGGATGGTCAAGTTGGTCACTTAAACTATAGACTAGGTCGAACATGGCAATTCTACCTAATTCCCTATAGTTATGGCTCTGATACCAATCTGTAACACCCCAACTGATGGCGGAAACATCGGAGTGAGACGAACTAGATTACTCGAGACATCATAACTCTATTTGCGACTATATTTAAATTAACAACCCATTTCATTTCATAGCATCAAAATTGTCAAGGTTACACCGAATATTCAAATACAAGAAATAACAACAAAACAAGTTCAACAATAACATAATGATTAACTTAGTGTTCTACGCGTGTTTCTATGCCATTCCTACTAAGTTCCATCATAACAACTTCATCAACCTGCAACATGTTAAAAAGTATAGTTCAATAACAAGTATTGGCGAGTACACAAGTTTAATATCATAGCATAAGTATAAAATCTGTTTAAACAAATCCACACGAATAGCTAGCATACAAGTGTAAACAAGGCATGTGAATCTACAAGTCAATCCTCTAGTGTACCGCAAAATAGATTAAAACTTAACATTGACCACAAGAATAAGGGCGGTGCGTTACTCCTATAGCGTTATACATGTTAAGGGAGACTCGATCAAACTTAATGACATTTAGATCACATAAGAAGATACCAAGTAACAATTCAAGAAGCATAAGACTAAAGCATGTTGATGGATTGTTTGTGTATAGAATAAAAGTGTAGTTTAGTAAATTAATCATGTTGCACCCAAATAGTGGAAAGCATAAAAGGGGTCGAGTGTACTCACGGTTTTGCAAAGTAATATCCGTGAGAGAGTTAGGTTGATTTAGGGGATAGAACACCAAGTTTATCCTACACAAGGCAACATAGGTGTGTGAGTATTAGATTAACGGGGGAGTTTGATGAGTTTAGGAATTTACAATATGCAAAGAAATTATATATAAACGAAAGTATTTATCTAGACATTAACGCTCGTTTTTGACACTAATAGCCCCGAAGGGTAATTGTGTTTTTATGGGTCATGCCCAATAGAATCGTAACGATTGTTAGGTCTAAGTTAAAATAACCTACTTTTAGGACCAACAACCATTTGGTCATGGTCAAAGGTTCGGCCATATTAAGTATTAACTTATAGTTATAATATTACTAATTTATCAGATATCATGTAAGTCATGTAAGTCATGCATGGAGGTAGGAGGATAACCATCCAAAATCTCTTTCATAAGATTCACCATTACACAAGATTGACACAAGGACAATCCGGATGGTCAATAATTATGGAAATCATCAAGTGAGGGGTGGATTGAATAGTTGAATGTCCAAGGCCTTCATGTAATCACGCCTACACCAACACAAGCTTGTAAGCTTGGATGGCTCAACACTTGTGGGTTTGAAACCCTAGTAAAAACCACAAGTTTAGAGACATATTATGCCTCTTGATTGTATGTGAAAAAGTCTAGCTTAACACACTAACCATAAGCTTGGTTAGTGGCATAAGTAGCATAGATTTGTTATGTTAAAAATAAGTTCGAAAAAAATTTATAAGTTATCTTCCAAAACAGAAAGTTTGACCCTAAAAATAGTGTGATTCCACCTTGGTTTTCCATGGAAAACCTATGGTAACATCCCACAGGGCTTAGCAAACAATGTTGAGGAAGAAAACATGAAGAAAACTTTGAAAATATTAAAGTTTAAAAAGATAAGAATGGGCAGAAAATTTATGGCACTTTGGACCTCAAAAATGGTGAGGTTTGACCTTAATTTGCCCAAGCAAACTTGGAAAACCTTCCTAGAGGTTATCCAAGTGTTTTAGAAGAAGAAATAAGGAAGAATTAGTTGAAGAAGTGAGTTAGAACTCACAAAAAACTCAAATATGGCTGTTGCATTTTTTTTTGAATATGTGAGGGACTTTGAGAGTGTTTTTGAAGTGTTTGGAGGCTTGTAAAAGTGGGAAATGGATGGGGAAAGGTGGTTTATATAGGGAAGTGATTAGGGTTTCAATGGGTTGGGCTTTGGACAAGATTAGTGGGTGTTTAAACTTGAAACAAGCCCAAAACATCAACATATGGCAACCCTCTTTTTTTGTTAATTAATTTATATAAATGGTTTTAATTGTTATATAAATAATGTATTTTATATGTAAATCAAGTGTGAAGTGTTTTGGAAGATTAAAGGTGTTACATAATCCTAAACATGTCTTGCAAATAATTAACTTATGTGTGACAAGAATCATGGTGCCAAAAGTCTATGCATTTTGCGTTTAACTTGTTGATTGCTTGCTTGATTAGAAACGTTTAACTTTCATGAATATATGATAAGAATATGCAAGTTGATTCGAAGCTATAAATTGCGTAACGAATGTGTGTATGATCACAGATATAAATGCGTATAAAGATTGCGAATTGTGTATAATCGATCAATTTGATTACAATCAAAGCCTTAGATTTACAATGATTCGGAAATGAAATACGATTACGAGGTTTGGAAATTCCAAAAATAGAAACACGAAGCGATCTTACTAAAAACGGAAAGATACAAATGCGAAGCGTTACAAAATTCACACAAATGATAAGTACGAAACTTGTGCGAAGTCTTGGACGAGCGTAGTGGCGAATGTGATCAACAACAAACTATACGTAAATCTAAGTCCACTCTTTGGAGGCAGTGCAACTGCCAGTTCTTAGAGTAGAATGCAACACTAATGTAGTAAACCTAGGGGGAGATTGCTAGGCCCTCTTAGGTTTATGCATTAGCCACTTTAGTAGATTGGGCATACTTGTATTAGATGGGCTTGGGAAGGCTTTTGGGCCTAGGGTTTAGGTTAAAAGTGCTCTAATCTCTTACCATAAATAGTAAATGTTATTTAGGGATTAGGAGCTTTTTGGTGGGTTTCTCTCATTACTTGTATTAGACAAATTTCCATATTTGTATGTAAGTTAATCTTTCATTTATTTCATCTTATTTCTTCTGTCTCGATCCATAGCTTGTTCGTGTGATTACGCTACCAAACAAGCTTAGCGTGATATTATAGATCCGGTTTTCGGGACTTACAAACCCAATAGTATATTGACACCTCAGTTTGTTAAGTCTGAGTTTACATGGTTTGTGATTAAATAATAATTAAACTCAAAAAAAAATTGTATTGAAAAATAAAGATAAGTAATCACAAACGAGAAATCATCATCAACAACTATTTTTCGTTAATGATTCAAATATTTTTACAGAAGGATGACTCTATAGACTCCCCCTCAGACTAATCAGACTATAACAATTCCGTTTATACAAAAGAAAAGATGATATGTAGTGATGAATTGATCTCTAACATGTGAGATCTATTTATACTAAGTACGAAAGCTCTGTTTGTGATTGGCTCACATCACCCTGATAGTGACATCTAACATTCCTAACAGAAAAGATTCCATAGATGTTGCAAACATCTGTGCAAATCAAACAACTGTTCTAACTATGTTAAACACTGACACAACGCAAGTAGTGTTAGATTAGGAAGCATCTATTTAGGTAGTGGAGTGAAAAGAGAAGCAGCCCTTGGAGAGGGGCTTGAGAAGAGATATTCAAGTGAATCTTCTCTCTCTTGACTTGGTTCCCTTGTGCTTACAACACTATCCTTTTATGGGATAAGTGAGGAGTTTGGATATGTAGAGATGATTGCATTTGTTGTGAGGAAGTATCAACAGATTTTTGCTACATTTGTGTTACAAAAGGTACCAATGGCATCTCAACTTCTAAAGATACCTTCTTTTTGGTTTTTCTTTTGGATTTGGAGATGGATATGGAAGTTGTTTTTTGTGGAAATTTCTAGTGTCTGTTCCACAGTGCTGGGTTGTGTAGTGTGGTCAACAGGAGCAGTGGGCTTAGCAATAGATGTTGTAATATATGTTGCTTGGTTTTGCAAAACATTTTGTTCACCCACACTTTCTTGACACTTGGTTATCATGGGTGTATATGTTTCATTTGAAAGACTGTTAATTTCAAGGGCTTCACCCTCTTCAAAACTTTCTTGTCTTAAAACATCTTTTAGGTAAAGGCTTACAAGTCTTGGATATAGTAGAAAAGGATTGCCAGTACCCCTCTTGATTGCTTTTATGTTTGTTACCAAATCTATAAACAGTGTTTGGGATAGCTTATAATCTGAATTTGTCAGAATGGCATACCCCCAAACACTGAGTTTTTAAGGGAATTTCATTAAAAGATGTGGTCTTAGCAGACATGCTAACCAAGATTGTATGGAAAAAGAATTTCATTGCTACTGGGAATTTTGGTTTAAAAAGTATGCTTCCCACTAGTTGAGCTTCATATCTGATGCGTGGTCGAAAACCGGTGTTCTTATATGTTTAAGCTTATGTTTTTACATAACTTTTAGTTTCGAATAGCCAACTTTTGATTGGATTTGTGTTTTACAGGTGTTACGGAGTTTAAGGAGCTATTCGAGAGCTTTTCAGAGCATCGGGGCAGAAAACTGGTCAACCAAGATTGTGAAATGGAAACACAGAAAACAAGAATTGAAGAGGTCGTCGGCGACACCCCCTGGGCTGTCGGCGACGCCCTCTAGATATGTCTGTCGGCAAAAAATTGCCGTAGGCAGTGGATTAGAGCGTCGGAGGAAAACCCAAACATCCACGGGCTATTGCCGACGGCCTCTTCTGATTCTAGACGCAAAAGTTTCTTGTTTGTTATTTGGGGACGGGTTATATCAATTGTTTTGACCATTTTTTGGGAGTTACGAGTTTTGGGAGTTTGAAACACCTTCTTGGAGCCAATAACTCATCCATCTTCATCAATCTTTCACACCAATCATCCAATCCATCACATTCATTCCTAACCCTAATTCACTACTATCATCACCATCCTCCAATCTCCAATCCATTCATCATCACCATCAATCCTAAACCCTAATCACTATCCACCTTCATCTTCAAGCTTAAAGATGTCAATGTTCAAGATCTTGTCATCCGTAGACCAAGTTCCATTCATCATGAGCGGCTAATTCTCGAGGGTTTCACCCCGGAGTAGGTTTTTGTAAGTTTTTAGGGTTAAACATTGTTTGACTTTTGATTTGTGACAAGTTGTAATTTGATTTTTAAACCTAAGATAATTGTCTTGCATTTGTATTGAATTTGTGAATTGTCGAGTGAAGATTAAATTTAACTTTGCGAAAGGTTTATGTGCAATTATGCCTAATCTAGGTTAGAGTTTACATGTTTGTGATAACGAAGTGCATTGTAGTCCATCGTTTACGACGTCGATAGCTCTTGGCATCTAAGTCACATAACACTAAATTCGTTGGTCAATTATACAATTGAATCGAATCTAAAACGTGTAGAAACCCTAGTACTTCAATTACCGAACCGGGTGTGAACCTTGTTCCAAGTTATTGTTTACAACCATTCAATCAAGTTTCCGTGAAAATCTCAATTGTTTAAGTTTTCCTAGTCTAAATAATTGCAAACAAGTTGTCGGTTAATTCCGACATCTCTTTCAATCAAATAGTCAAACACTGACACAACGCAAGTAGTGTTAGATTAGGAAGCATCTATTTAGGCTATCCTCTGTTTCTTTGATCCAAACATCTGTTTGGCCAGACAGATGTTTGGGCTTCTTCATTAGACCTTTGTATCAATAGACTTTAGGCTTGAACAGACCTTGTTTCTTGATGAATAGAAGTTCCAAGGCTTTGATTAGATGTTTGCTGGTCTTCAACAGATACTCTGATTTAGGTGTTCAAGATTCACTAACTTTGGGAGGAATCTTGTTCAAACTTCTATTTATTTCTTGATCACTTAATCATGTTTTGGCTTTTGAATATCATCTATTCTTTAGTAGGTCTAACAATCTCGCACTAGAATAGATGATGCAAGAACAGATGTTTATTTGATCAATTTTTATTCCTCTTTAACTTATCTATGATTTGGGATTTAAATTACTTCTCAAATCTTCCAGAGAGTAAGTCATTTGCATCCCTTTCGACTCGAAGATCTTGCAGATTTTTAATTTTCAGGCTCAAGACATTGTTCATTGAAATCTTTTTCACTTCTCCATTTGCCCTATCTATTGTCAATTTATGGCTTGCTCTGTCTGAGAACCGTTTTAAAATTTTTGAGGTTGATGGATTTACTAGGATCAATTTTATTGGAAGAGGTGAGGGAAAGTGTTTTCCCGAGATTTACCCAAGAAACTCTTCTGGTTTGGCATCTGGATGCCCATACACGAGTTCATTTCTAATCCCTTCATTCCTTAAATCAACTTCATACTTCTCTAGATCTTCTGCAAACATCTCCTTTTGTATTTTAATATAGCTTCTAATGGTTGAGAAGACATTCTTTGGAGATGGAAGTTCTGAGGGGTTGACCAGAGAGTTAATAAGGACATTTTTGTCTTCATATTTTGCCCTTTTAGTGACTGAAGGATCTTTAGCTCTTAATTCTTCTAATTTCTTATAGTTCTCTTTGATAGTTGGCTCATCCCACCTGGTCATGGATTGCATAGATCCAAAATTTGTTGCCAACATCTCCTCATTCATTCTTTTTAATTAAACTGCCTTTTGACCATTAGGCTTTTTACCTACTTTCCAGTTGGGAGGAGTGGGCTTGATATTAGGATTAAGCTTTAACTTCTCAATCCTTGCTATTTCTTCTAGAAGGGTTTCTGTAGTCCAACTAGAGAATTGAGCCCTTGTGGCTGAGTAATGCATGTTCTTCATTATGAATTCCAAGTAATATTCCACTAAAGCTTTTCTGAGCTCATGGTTTTTTACTAGTCCTTATGAAGCCTTTTGGCTGACATCTTTGGCAAAATCTTCTAGTCTATTCACTTTTGTGAATTCTCCGGCAGAATTTGTTGTGTCTCCTTATCACTCTTGCCCTTTCTTTTGAAAGCAACTATTCTTTTAGCCTGTATGCTTTTTAAAATCAGGTACTCTTCTACATTTGAAGGCTTTGAATATCTTCTTTTGGATGGAAAGGTAAGTTGACTGATATCAGTTGCAGTAGAAAGATTGTATCTCTTTTATACATTTTCTAACTCTAATAGGTCAAGTATGGTGGTGGGTGGTTTTGTAGGTCGAGATGTGATGGATAACGCTGTGGTGGTTGTGGTTTTAAAAGGTGATGCATCAGGAGAGTCTTCATTATCATCTTAGACAATGAATTTTGTTCTCCCAGTTCTGGTTTGAAGTGTTGGTGTTTTTGTTGGTGGTTGTAGAAGTTCTGTTGTTAGTTTTCTTTTATGAATGAAAACTCCTTTAGGGGACTTATGTGTTGGTGATGGTGGTAGTGTGGTTGTAACATCTATTTTCACTTTTGTAGTAGCAACAAATGTTTGGGTTATGAGAGCAGTGGTTTGGGTAACAGGTGTTTGGATGGAAGTGACAAATGTTTGGATAGTGGTTGACGCAGTGCTTTCTGGAACATCTGCTGAAGAACCTTGATTATCCTGGATTTTTTTCTTTCAATAATCTATTGCAATGTTATTTGTATATTAGTTTCCCTTGTGTCTCTCTTATTTTCTTTTTCTACTGCTTTAGCAATCTCTTCTTGCCTTGCCTTTTTAGTGCAGCAATGTCAGACCTTTTTCCAGCCTTCTTGACCAGAGGTGGGAGCTTTCTCATTCAATCTTGATATTTAGGAAGACTTAGAGTTGTACCAGTGTTTTCAAGGATAAAGTTTTTGATGGCTTTAACCTCCGCTTGAGTATCTTTGTACTTTGCATCCACCATTGTTCATACTAACTCTACATACATCCTTTGATTTCTTCTGCAGCTTGCTTTTGAAGTTGTAGGTACATTTGTGCGTGCACCCAAATTTCTTTTGCAACTTTTCTATCTGTTGGTGGAGGCCTTGAGTTTTGTTCCAGAGTCTTCATCATGTCTTTGATTTCTTCATCTAATGATTCCAACTTGGTGACTCTCTCTCTCCGTCAATTATGGATAGTTTAACTCATCACCTAACTTAACAGGATCATCTGAAATCTCACCAGAGGTGGTTGTACCTGGTTTTGAACCAGGTGCCCCTTTTCTTGGTACTGGGACTTCCAACTGATATAAAGATTACTTTAGTAGTCTCATAAGTTGTTGCCTTCAATGAGGTCTTAGTTATGTAACTACTGTCTAATTGTGAGATTGTTGTCTCTACAATTGTAGTAGTTGTCTCACTTGAACAACCTGTAAGTGTCTCTAGAGACACAGGAGGTGTTGCCTCCTCTGCTTGTGGGATAGTAATGATTTCTAAGCTTGCCCTAGTCACTTGTTGAATTATACTCCTTATGACTTGTTGTTGAGAGGAACTAGGCATATGCAAGTCAGTGTTATCAATTGCATCAAGCAATCTTTGGAATGATGATGAGATAGTTTTTCTAGGTAGTGGAGTGAAAAGAGAAGCAGCCGTTGGAGAGGGGCTTGAGAAGAGATATTCAAGTGAATCTTCTCTCTCTTGACTTGGTTCCCTTGTGCTTACAACACTATCCTTTTATGGGGATAAGTGAGGAGTTTGGATATGTAGAGATGATTGCATTTGTTGTGAGGAAGTATCAACATATTTTTGCTACATTTGTGTTACAAAAGGTACCACTGGCATCTCAACTTCTAAAGATACCTTCTTTTTGGTTTTTCTTTTGGATTTGGAGATGGATATGGAAGTTGTTTTTTGTGGAAATTTCTAGTGTCTGTTCCACAGTGCTGGGTTGTGTAGTGTGGTCAACAGGAGCAGTGGGCTTAGCAATAGATGTTGTAACATATGTTGCTTGGTTTTGCAAAACATTTTGTTCACCCACACTTTCTTGACACTTGGTTATCATGCGTGTATATGTTTCATTTGAAAGACTGTTAATTTCAAGGGCTTCACCCTCTTCAAAACTTTCATGTCTTAAAACATCTTTTAGGTAAAGGCTTACAAGTCTTGGATATAGTAGAAAAGGATTGCCAGTACCCCTCTTGATTGCTTTTATGTTTGTTACCAAATCTATAAACAGTGTTTGGGATAGCTTATAATCTGAATTTGTCAGAATGGCATACCCCCAAACACTGAGTTTTTAAGGGAATTTCATTAAAAGATGTGGTCTTAGCAGACATGCTAACCAAGATTGTATGGAAAAAAGAATTTCATTGCTAGTGGGAATTTTGGTTTAAAAAGTATGCTTCCCACCAGTTGAGCTTCATATCTGATGCGTGGTCGAAAACCGGTGTTCTTATATGTTTACGCTTATGTTTTTACATAACTTTTAGTTTCGAATAGCCTACTTTTGATTGGATTTGTGTTTTACAGGTGTTACAGAGTTTAAGGAGCTATTCGGGAGCTTTTCAGAGCATCGGGGCAGAAAACTGGTCAACCAAGATTGTGAAATGGAAACACAGAAAACAAGAATTGAAGAGGTCGTCGGCGACACCCCCTTAGCTGTCGGCGACGCCCTCCAGATATGTCTGTCGGCAAAAAATTGCCGTAGGCAGTGGATTAGAGCGTCGGAGGAAAACCTAAACATCCACGGGCTATCGCCGACGGCCTCTTCTGATTCTAGACGCAAAAGTTTCTTGTTTGTTATTTGGGGACGGGTTATATCAATTGTTTTGACCATTTTTTGGGAGTTACGAGTTTTGGGAGTTTGAAACACCTTCTTGGAGCCAATAACTCATCCATCTTCATCAATCTTTCACACCAATCATCCAATCCATCACATTCATTCCTAACCCTAATTCACTACTATCATCACCATCCTCCAATCTCCAATCCATTCATCATCACCATCAATCCTAAACCCTAATCACTATCCACCTTCATCTTCAAGGTTAAAGATGTCAATGTTCAAGATCTCGTCATCCGGAGACCAAGTTCCATTCATCATGAGCGGCTAATTCTCGAGGGTTTCACCCCGGAGTAGGTTTTTGTAAGTTTTTAAGGTTAAACATTGTTTGACTTTTGATTTGTGACAAGTTGTAATTTGATTTTTAAACAAAAGATAATTATCTTGCATTTGTATTGAATTTGTGATTTGTCGAGTGAAGATTAAATTTAACTTTGCGAAAGGTTTATGTGCAATTATGCCTAATCTAGGTTAGAGTTTACATGTTTGTGATAACGAAGTGCATTGTAGTCCGTCGTTTACGACGTCGATAGCTCTTGGCATCTAAGTCACGTAATAAATTCGTTGGTCAATTATACAATTGAATCGAATCTAAAACGTGTAGAAACCCTAGTACTTCAATTACCGAACCGGATGTGAACCTTGTTCCAAGTTATTGTTTACAACCATTCAATCAAGTTTCCGTGAAAATCTCAATTGTTTAAGTTTTCCTAGTCTAATAATTGCAAACAAGTTGTCGGTTAATTCCGACATGTCTTTCAATCAAATAATCAAACACTGACACAACGCAAGTAGTGTTAGATTAGGAAGCATCTATTTAGGCTATCCTCTGTTGCTTTGATCCAAACATCTGTTTGGCCAAACAGATGTTTGGGCTTCTTCATTAGACCTTTGTATCAATAGACTTTAGGCTTGAACAGACCTTGTTTCTTGATGAATAGAAGTTCCAAGGCTTTGATTAGATGTTTGCTGGTCTTCAACAGATACTCTGATTTAGGTGTTCAAGATTCACTATCTTTGGGAGGAATCTTTTTTCAAACCTCTATTTATTTCTTGATCACTTAATCATGTTTTGGCTTTTGAATATCATCTATTCTTTAGTAGGTCTAACAATCTCGCACTAGAACAGATGATGCAAGAACAGATGTTTATTTGATCAATTTTTATTCCTCTTTAACTTATCTATGATTTGGGATTTAAATTACTTCTCAAATCTTTCAGAGAGTAAGTCATTTGCATCCCTTTCGAGTCGAAGATCTAGTAGATCTTGCAGATTTTTAATTTTCAGGCTCAAGACACTGTTCATTGAAATCTTTTTCACTTCTCCATTTGCCCTATCTATTGTCAATTCATGGCTTGCTCTGTCTGAGAACCGTTTTAAAATTTTTGAGGTTGATGGATTTACTAGGATCGATTTTATTGGAAGAGGTGAGGGAAAGTGTTTTCCCGAGATTTACCCAAGAAACTCTTCTGGTTTGGCATCTAGATGCCCATACACGAGTTCATTTCTAATCCCTTCATTCCTTATATCAACTTCATACTTCTCTAGATCTTCTGCAAACATCTCCTTTTGTATTTTAATATAGCTTCTAATGGTTGAGAAGACATTCTTTGGAGATGGAAGTTATGAGGGGTTGACCAGAGAGTTGATAAGGACATTTATGTCTTCATATTTGCCCTTTTAGTGACTGAAGGATCTTTAGATCTTAATTCTTCTAATTTCTTGTAGTTCTCTTTGATAGTTGGCTCATCCCACCTGGTCATGGATTGCATAGATCCAAAATTTGTTGCCAACATCTCCTCATTCATTCTTTTTAATTAAACTGCCTTTTGACCATTAGGCTTTTTACCTACTTTCCAGTTGGGAGGAGTGGGCTTGATATTAGGATTAAGCTTTAACTTCTCAATCCTTGCTATTTCTTCTAGAAGGGCTTCTGTAGTCCAACTAGAGAATTGAGCCCTTGTGGCTAAGTAATGCATGTTCTTCATTATGAATTCCAAGTAATATTCCACTAAAGCTTTTCTGAGCTCATGGTTTTTTACCAGTCCTTATGAAGCCTTTTGGCTGACATCTTTGGCAAAATCTTCTAGTCTATTCACTTTTGTGAATTCTCCAGCAGAATTTGTTGTGTCTCCTTATCACTCTTGCCCTTTCTTTTGAAAGCAACTATTCTTTTAGCCTGTATGCTTTTTAAAATCAGGTACTCTTCTACATTTGAAGGCTTTGAATATCTTCTTTCGGATGGAAAGGTAAGTTGACTGATATCAGTTGCAGTAGAAAGATTGTATCTCTTTTATACATTTTCTAACTCTAATAGGTCAAGTATGGTGGTGGGTGGTTTTGTAGGTCGAGATGTGATGGATAACGCTGTGGTGGTTGTAGTTTTAAAAGGTGATGCATCAGGAGAGTCTTCATTATCATCTTAGACAATGAATTTTGTTCTCCCAGTTCTGGTTTGAAGTGTTGGTGTTTTTGTTGGTGGTTGTAGAAGTTCTGTTGTTAGTTTTCTTTTATGAATGAAAACTCCTTTAGGGGACTTATGTGTTGGTGATGGTGGTAGTGTGGTTGTAACATCTATTTTCACTTTTGTAGTAGCAACAAATGTTTGGGTTATGAGAGCAGTGGTTTGGATAACAGTGTTTCGGATGGAAGTGACAAATGTTTGGATAGTGGTTGACTCAGTGCTTTCTGGAACCTCTGCTGAAGAACCTTGATTATCCTGGTTTTTTTTTCTTTCAATAATCTATTGCAATGTTATTTGTATATTAGTTTCCCTTGTGTCTCTTATTTTCTTTTTCTACTGCTTTAGCAATCTCTTCTTGCCTTGCCTTTTTAGTGCAGCAATGTCAGACCTTTTTCCAGCCTTCTTGACCAGAGGTGGGAGCTTTCTCATTCAATCTTGATATTTAGGAAGACTTAGAGTTGTACCAGTGTTTCAAGGATAAAGTTTTTGATGGCTTTAACCTCCGCTTGAGTATCTTTGTACTTAGCATCCACCATTGTTCATACTAACTCTACATACATGCTTTGATTTCTTCTGCAGCTTGCTTTTGAAGTTGTAGGTACATTTGTGCATGCACCCAAATTTCTTTTGCAACTTTTCTATCTGTTGGTGGAGGCCTTGAGTTTTGTCCAGAGTCTTCATCATGTCTTTGATTTCTTCATCTAATGATTCCAACTTGGTGATTCTCTCTCTCCGTCAATTCTGGATAGTTTAACTCATCACCTAACTTAACAGGATCATCTGAAATCTCACCAGAGGTGGTTGTACCTGGTTTTGAACCAGGTGCCCCTTTTCTTGGTACTGGGACTTCCAACTGATATAAAGATTACTTTAGTAGTCTCATAAGTTGTTTCCTTCAATGAGGTCTTAGTTATGTAACTACTATCTAATTGTGAGATTGTTGTCTCTACAATTGTGTAGTTGTCTCACTTGAACAACCTGCAAGTGTCTCTAGAGACACAGGAGGTGTTGCCTCCTCTGCTTGTGGGATAGTAATGATTTCTAAGCTTGCCCTAGTCACTTGTTGAATTATACTCCTTATGACTTGTTGTTGAGAGGAACTAGGTATATGCAAGTCAGTGTTATCAATTGCATCAAGCAATCTTTGGAATGATGATGAGATAGTTTTTCTAGGTAGTGGAGTGAAAAGAGAAGCAGCCCTTGGAGAGGGGCTTGAGAAGAGATATTCAAGTGAATCTTCTCTCTCTTGACTTGGTTCCCTTGTGCTTACAACACTATCCTTTTATGGGGATAAGTGAGGAGTTTGGATATGTAGAGATGATTGCATTTGTTGTGAGGAAGTATCAACATATTTTTGCTACATTTGTGTTACAAAAGGTACCACTGGCATCTCAACTTCTAAAGATACCTTCTTTTTGGTTTTTCTTTTGGATTTGGAGATGGATATGGAAGTTGTTTTTTGTGGAAATTTCTAGTGTCTGTTCCACAGTGCTGGGTTGTGTAGTGTGGTCAACAGGAGCAGTGGGCTTAGCAATAGATGTTGTAACATATGTTGCTTGGTTTTGCAAAACATTTTGTTCACCCACACTTTCTTGACACTTGGTTATCATGCGTGTATATGTTTCATTTGAAAGACTGTTAATTTCAAGGGCTTCACCCTCTTCAAAACTTTCATGTCTTAAAACATCTTTTAGGTAAAGGCTTACAAGTCTTGGATATAGTAGAAAAGGATTGCCAGTACCCCTCTTGATTGCTTTTATGTTTGTTACCAAATCTATAAACAGTGTTTGGGATAGCTTATAATCTGAATTTGTCAGAATGGCATACCCCCAAACACTGAGTTTTTAAGGGAATTTCATTAAAAGATGTGGTCTTAGCAGACATGCTAACAAGATTGTATGGAAAAAAGAATTCATTGCTAGTGGGAATTTTGGTTTAAAAAGTATGCTTCCCACCAGTTGAGCTTCATATCTGATGCGTGGTCGAAAACGGTGTTCTTATATGTTTACGCTTATGTTTTTACATAACTTTTAGTTTCGAATAGCCTACTTTTGATTGGATTTGTGTTTTACAGGTGTTATGGAGTTTAAGGAGTTATTCGGGAGCTTTCAGAGCATCGGGGTAGAAAACTTGTCAACCAAGTTTGCGAAATGGAAACACAGAAAACAAGAATTGAAGAGGCCGTCGGCGACACCCCCTGGGCTCGCGGCGTTGCCCTCCAGATATGTCTGTCGGCAAAAATTTGTCGTAGGCAGTGGATTAGAGGGTCGGAGGAAAACCAAAACATCCACGGGCTATCGCCGACGGCCTCATCTGATTCCAGACGCAAAAGTTTCTTGTTTGTTATTTGGGGACGGGTTATATCAATAGTTTTGACCATTTTTTGGGAGTTACGAGTTTTGGGAGTTTGAAACACCTTCTTGGAGCCAATAACTCATCCATCTTTCATCAATCTTTCACACCAATAATCCAATCCATCACATTCATTCCTAACCCTAATTCACTACTATCATCACCATCCTCCAATCTCCAATCCATTCATCATCACCATCAATCCTAAACCTAATCACTATCCACCTTCATCTTCAAGCTTAAAGATGTCAATGTTCAAGATCTCGTCATCCGGATGTCACACCCCGACCCTCAGCGGAAAAGGTGATCGGGGCATGATTGGGTTATCATCAAAGCTCATGACATTTATTATAACGTTTCATATTCATTAATACAATTTAATGGGAAATTTACAATCATTATTACATCATGTCCTAACATCAATCTAGGCTTCATTGTTTTCTTCTAAGGCATTTCCTATGTTTTCCTTGCTTCATCCTGTTCACCTGTATCATGTGTAAAAAGGGTTTTTGGATCAACAAAAAGTTGGCGAGTGAATCCTATGGAAAACATTTGAACAAGTTTATTTAATTGATTATAAAATAAAGTGCACAACCACACATGAGTAAAAAGAGATGAAAACTTATTCACCAATCAATTTAATATTAAACAATACACACATGAACAATAATGGATCGTTTAGAGGCACGCGTTGCTCAACTCGTCTCTCACGAGGAACTGATGGCCTAATGAATGAATTGCATAAACTTGACAATATGAAATACATAACTACAAACAATATAAACTTAATAATACACACACGAACAATAATGGATTTGTTATGAGGCACGTGTTGCTCAACTCGTCTCACACGAGGAACTGATGGGCCTAATGAATGAATTGCATAAACTTGACAAAATGAAATACATAACTACAAGCAATGTATACAATATAGTTTAGATCACAATATGGTATGGCACAAGTTTAAATAAACGAGTTAATTTTATGACACATGACACACCCCAAAACGTGTAATTAAAAAGGGAGTTGTAAGATTCACTCACCTTGGGTGCGTTCGGTTGATAATGTTGAATGCACGCGAAGTTGGTTTTAACCACGAGTGAAACTAACCTAGATAAATAGCATTATGGTTCGGTAAGTAAACGGATTTTATTAATCCATTTTAGTAGGATTGTTGGTGTATTTTTGTGAGTTTAAGGCTATTTTCTAACCTTAAAAATGTTATTTTTAAGTATTTTTAATTGATTTTTTTAATAAAATAAATAAATAAAAATAATAAAAAATGTTGACTTTTTGACCGTTGACCATTGACCATTGACTTTGACTTTGACCGGTTCGTATGTGTGTATGTGTGCGCTGGGTGAGGCTCGAACCCGAGACCTCCCGTACGCGTGCACGCAGCTCTACCAACTGAGCTACGTGTCTAACCCGAAATATTTCTGTTTTTAATTATATTATATACTAATTAGATTAAACTGAAAATCATTTATTTTTAAAAACGATTTAATGCGTCGGACCGGTGCGCTCCACAGGTCTCGAACCCGGGACCTGTGGGTTGAGTTAACACACAGTCCACCGCTGGACTGTGTGTCTAACTTGTTAAATAAACTGATTTTTATTATACTTATATACTAACTACCTTATTTCGTTTCTGCCTTAAATAAAAAGTTTAATAATTGTCCGAACCAGTGCGGTAGCCCGGACTCGAACTCGTGTCCTGTGATTAAACATTCACACAGTCCACCACTGGACTGTGTGTCTATCTTGGTTATTATTCCGGTTTTTATTAAATTTAACATCTATGTGAAATGAATCCGGTTCAGTAATAAAAAGGAACATTTTTATTCAAGCGAGTATGCGTGGGACAAGATTCGAACTCGAGACGTTTGCGTGTTTTATTTGCACACAGTCCACCACTGGACTGTGAGTCTAACCCGAGTTATATCTTGATTTAAATTAAACTTATATACTACTGAGTCTTCGTCTTCTTCGTTAATCTTAACCAGAATCGGAAGTCCGACTGGTTCGAAGTTTTAATCAAAATCGTTAGTGTGTTTCAGTTAATTACAGGTGAGATATATAAAAAGAATGAAAGATTAAGTGTTAGATATACCGAAACTGGACTCCTCTGTTTCTCCGGCGAAACTCCGGTGACAGCAGAACTTCCGGCAACGTGTGTCCTGCGGCAGAGAGTCTTCAGCAAGCTTGAGATGGATGTGAGTGGCTTCGGTATAAGTTCTGGGTGTTCAGTAAGGCTCAGAAGTGAAGGGCTCGGTTTTTCGGCGAGGTGCAGAACTTTTCCGGCGAGTGAGTTTTCGTCGAGAAAGGGTGCGGTTTTGAGCAAAAAGGCTACCAGTGGATTGTGGGTGAATTTATAGGGAGGAATCGAGATGTATAGAGTCGGATTTCAGGCTTGATTCAAAGTCATTACGTTTGCCGGCGGTTATAGGTTGTGTCGGGTTCAGGCGTCGGTTATAACCGATGTCATAGTTAAAGTTTACGTTAACAACAAAAGAAACCGTCCAATCTCGCAAGATCGCCGGGATTTCCGACGACTGCAATTGGGCGCGTCGTTATTTGAATTCGAGATTTATTTTATGTATTAATTGTCTCTAATAACAAACAAGAATCATTAGTGGCGCAGTGGTTGAACGGCTGAGTGTTAAGTCTTTGTTTGAATCGCTGGCTGACCCGGGTTCGAAACCCGGCAGCAACATTATATTTTTATTTCATTTTTTTTAACAGTTTTTCAAAAACAAATTATATATCCCCATATACTTATTAATTATGTATCGTTTAAAATTATTTTGGGCATTAAATACGCAACGAAATTTTTAACTGATTGTTCGGTTATTAAACGGAGCGGGTTTGGTAAATCCGGTTTTTGACGGATGTTACAGTATCCCCTGCTTTTTAGAAATTTCGTCCCGAAATTAAGTAGTGACATATTTGCCTAAAAAGGATGGTGTTTAGTTTGATAGTTACATACTTAGAAAAAGAGTAAGAGTTTTTAAGTTTTTGTTTGAGTGGTAACGTCCCTTGTAAGAGTTAAGTACCCTGTTACAGGAATCGTTTTTTGTTGCCTACGGTAAAATATTGATAAGCAGAGTGATTCACTAAATATGATATCATGCGTAAGAGTTTTGATATGTTTGGAAGGATATGGTTATATCCTATAGCAAAACTTCTAATACTACAACCTACATGGAACTTCTCATAACCGTCTAACAATACCTCTGATCCTTTGACAAGAATACATATATATAGGAAGTACCAGCGGCGTATCCACCATATTCTTGTCAAATTTTCATTGGTTTTATCAGTAAATTATGATTGGTTCTATGATATGACTATAGAACATAAATAAACACAACAACTAATGTACCAAGAAATTACTAAATCCTACATAGAACTTTCTCATAACCGTCTGACAATGCCTCTGATCCTTTGACAAGAATACTTATATATAGGAAGTACCAGCGGCGTATCCACCATATTCTTGTCAAATTTTCATTGGTTTTATCAGTAAGTTATGATTGGTCCTATGATGTAACTCTAGAACATAAATAACACAACAACCAATATTTGAATCCACATTCTGATAGCATATATGTTTGAATGGTGACAGTTCCTCTCTCGTTTGTTATGATGGAGAGGTTAGTTTATGTAGAAATGTAACACAATCCAATTTCTTTAAATGGCGAGATGATATAAATGTAACACAAATTTCAACCAAGACAATACTAAATCCTACATGGAACTTCTCATAACCGCCTGATAATGCCTCTGATCCTTTGGCAAGAATACTTATATATAGGAAGTACCAGCGGCGTATCCACCATATTCTTGTCAAATTTTCGTTGGTTTTATCCGCGAGTCATGATTAGTTACCAAGAAACTACTAAATCCTACATAGAACTTCTCATAGCCGCCTGACAATGCCTCTGATCCTTTGACAAGAATACTTAAATATAGGAAGTACCAGCGCGTATCCACCATATTCTTGTCAAATTTTCATTAACTTTATCCACAAGTTATGATTAGTTCTATGTGACTCTACAACAAACACAACAACCACAAGATACTGATAATGAAAAATGTCTGTGCGATCAAGGCTCAATCAAACGGAGCCGATCGTATTGCATGTACTGAAAAAATAATAAATTTAATCTAAACCCAAAAATCACACAACAGTTTATACATGGAACCTCTCATAACCGCCTGATAATGCCTCCGATCCTTTGACAAGAATACTTATATATAGGAAGTACCAGCGGCGTATCCACCATATTCTTGTCAAATTTTCATTGACTTTATCCACAAGTTATGATTAGTTCTATGTGACTCTACAACAAACACAACAACCACAAGATACTGATAATGAAAAATGTCTGTGCGATCAAGGCTCAATCACACGGAGCCGATCGTATTGCATGTACTGAAAATGAAAAATGTCTGTGCGATCAAGGCTCAATCAAATGGAGCCGATCGTATTGCATGTACTGAAAATAATAAATTTAATCTAAACAATAATCACACAACAGTTTATACATGGAACCTCTCATAACCGCCTAATAATGCCTCCGATCCTTTGACAAGAATACTTATATATAGGAAGTACCAGCGGCGTATCCACCATATTCTTGTCAAATTTTCATTGACTTTATCCACAAGTTATGATTAGTTCTATGTGACTCTACAACAAACACAACAACCACAAGATACTGATAATGAAAAATGTCTGTGCGATCAAGGCTCAATCAAACGGAGCCGATCGTATTGCATGTACTGAAAATGAAAAATATCTGTGCGATCAAGGCTAAATCAAACGGAGCCGATCGTATTGCATGTACTGAAAATAATAAATTTAATCTAAATAATAAATCACACAACAGTTTATACATGGAACCTCTCATAACCGCCTGATAATGCCTCCGATCCTTTGACAAGAATATTTATATATAGGAAGTACCAGCGGCGTATCCACCATATTCTCGTCAAATTTTCATTGACTTTATCCGCAAGTTATGATTAGTTCTATGTGACTCTACAACAACACAACAATCACAAGATACTGATAATGAAAAATGTCTGTGCGATCAAGGCTCAATCAAACGGAGCCGATCGTATTGCATTTACTGAAAATGAAAAATGTCTGTGCGATCAAGGCTCAATCAAACGGAGCCGATCGTATGTGGGCACGCCGGGTTCACGCTCATAATGAAATGGGGAACATGTTCAACGCTCATAATGTAATGGGGAGCGGCGGCCTATGAAATTGCATGTACTGAAAATAATAAACAATAATTACTCAAACAGTTTACACATGGTAACCTCTCATAACGCCAGATAATGCCTCCGATCCTTTGCAAGAATACTTATATATAGGAAGTACCAGCGGCGTATCCACCATATTCTTGTCAAATTCCCATTGGCTTTATTCTTAAGTTATGATTGGTTCTATGTGATAAAGAAAAAATAAAATTAAACGATTGGAGTTGAATCTTGATTTCCGGTGAAGAGGACTAGTTGGGTGGTTTCGTTTGGGCCGTCATTATCTTCGTCAGGTTGACGTTGATGTTGAAAACTCTTCCTCTTGCTGGTGCCTAGTGATTTGGTTTTCTTGATTTACTTGGTTAACTGGGTTTGATTGAGCTTGAGCGTTTATGATGTTAACCAATCGAGGGCACGTGTTTCTATAGTGGGTAGGGTCGCCACAATTGAAACAAGCTCGAACATATGGGAACATGGTATTGGGGTTGTTGATAGGTTTGGATCATGTCTTGAGTAGGGGGAGAGAGTTGGTTTTGAAAGGTGCGGCAAACCTTGCTCAATGACCATAGCGTCCACAAGTTGCACATAGCCGACAAGGTAAGGTAAGGGGATGGTGATAAAAACAGTGTTACATCGAGGGTGAGATCCAAGATATGGTTTCTTATTTGGGTAAGTTGAGTTGGGTGCCACTTGAGTGATTGGGATAGCTTGGATGGGTATTGCGTGTGGAAATTGGTTGATTTCGTTGGATAGTAGCGAAAAGTTGCCGTCTCTTTTTCTCTTAAAAGTGGGTTGAGAAGGGGATTCGGTTTGGGTGGAGTTTGAAGTTTCAGTCAATGCTTTATCTTCTTCTTCTCCTCCTTGAAGTCTTTGTTCCAGATTCGGTTCTCGGTGAGCTCTGTAGCTAGCTCCATTGCTGCTTCCAAAGTTGCAGGCGTGGTACTTATTACAGAATCTTGAATTTTTTACGAAAGACCTCGAATGTAGTGCTCGATCAAACGGTAGAGGGGAGTGAACAAGTTGGGAACCATTTGATGTAACTCGAGGAATCTTTTGTTGTATGTGGTGTGGTCTCCTTCCTTTTGCTTCAACGAATAAAACTCATCTTCAAATTTCTTGATTTCGCTCCTTGGGCAAAATCGTCTGGTCATGATTTCCTTCAATTCATCCCAAGTTAAAGTCATGGCATCGTCAACGCCTCGTTTGGCCTTCTCTGCATTCCACCAAGTAAGTGTTATTCCATATAAACGCCCGGATAGCATATCGCACTTTGCGATCATCGGGGCAATCGCAATTCAGAAAAGTGTTCTCCATTTCTTCAAACCAATGGAGGAGAGCGGTGACGCCTTCAGTCCCTTTGTATTTTGGAGGGTCGCATGATTTGAAATGCTTGAAGGTGCATTTAGTGGTATTTGGGGGAGGGTTGATAACGTGTTGATCTTCTTGATTGACAGGATTAGCGGTAAGTGCTTGTTGGACTTGGATTACAATGTTGGGTATTACGGCAGCCATTTGTTGAGCGATTAGGGCAGCCATGCGCTCGCGGGCTTTTCCTGCTCTTATCTTCCTACGGGCGAGATTAGAAGACATCTACAAGGAATACATGTCAAGAGTATGAGTTGGATGTTTTTGGGTTCATGGGTCGCATTTAGGAATGAACATTCATAAAATAATTATAGAAAAATAAATCTACTACATCCATAGGATGTCTTGGGCTTTGCTCGTCATTAGGCCCTACATGCCGCCATACTTCACCTTCGTAATCATGTGGGCCCCCATGAATACCGGGTTTTTCATATGGTTCGCATGTGTTAGCCTGGTTACGTACACTAAAACCCGGAGAAAATCGAGAAATATGTATATAACGTATGAGATTCGGAATGTGTCCAGGTGTAGACACGGTGACAACTCAAAGTGGGGTTAGTTCGAACGACGTTTGGTGTGGCATGCTTTGGCCTAATAGGTCCTTCGTACTCTCATCGTTAGTCCCCAGGTAGGCAAACTGGTCCGTTATATTGGATTTATACGAATGCCAACCTAGACAGACGTTCCGACTACCAGGTACTTGTACCCTTCCAGTTACTACATGCCCGTCGCAGAACTTACTTTGATGAGATTTGAAAATTGCAACAAAATCTTTGAATAACGAGAGTATGAAAATGGATTGAATATATGAACATTGAAATATGTATGATGAATGTGTATATAAGTATGTATGTTTGACTGTAAGTATAAACAAATATGAAACAAATAAACATCATAAGTTTGCATGTAACCACCTAATCAATTAAAATTTAGGCAGACTATAGTATAGGCTCTAAGGGTCTAATAACCTATCCTATATCCCTATAGTCATGGCTCTGATACCAATCTTTCACACCCCGACCCGCAGCAGAAAAGGTGATCGGGGCATGATTGGGTTATCATCAAAGCTCATGACATTTATTATAACGTTTCATATTCATTAATACAATTTAATGGGAAATTTACAATCATTATTACATCATGTCCTAACATCAATCTAGGCTTCATTGTTTTCTTCTAAGGCATTTCCTATGTTTTCCTTGCTTCATCCTTTTCACCTGTATCATGTGTAAAAAGGGTTTTTGGATCAACAAAAAGTTGGCGAGTGAATCTTATGGAAAACATTTGAACAATTTATTAATTGATTATAAAATAAAGTGCACAACCACACATGAGTAAAAATAGAGGTAAACTTATTCACCAATCAATTTAATATTAAACAATACACACATGAACAATAATGGATCGTTTAGAGGCACGCGTTGCTCAACTCATCTCTCACGAGGAACTGATGTGCCTAATGAATGAATTGCATAAACTTGACAATATGAAATACATAACTACAAACAATATAAACTCAATAATACACACACGAACAATAATAGATTTGTTTTGAGGCACGTGTTGCTCAACTCGTCTCACACGAGGAACTGATGGGCCTAATGAATGAATTGCATAAACTTGACAAAATGAAATACATAACTACAAGCAATGTATACAATCTAGTTTAGATCACAATATGGTATGGCACAAGTTTAAATAAACGAGTTAATTTTATGACACATGACACACCCCAAAACGTGTAATTAAAAAGGGGAGTTGTAAGATTCACTCACCTTGGGTGCGTTCGGTTGATAATGTTGAATGCACACGAAGTTGGTTTCAACCACGAGTGAAACTAACCTAGATAAATAGCATTATGGTTCGGTAAGTAAACGGATTTTATTAATCCATTTTAGTAGGATTGTTGGTGTATTTTTGTGAGTTTAAGGCTATATTCTAACCTTAAAAATGTTATTTTTAAGTATTTTTAATTGATTTTTTAATAAAATAAATAAATAAAAATAATAAAAAAATGTTGACTTTTTGACCGTTGACCGTTGACCATTGACCATTGACTTTGACTTTGACTTTGACCGGTTCGTATGTGTGTATGTGTGCGCTGGGTGAGGCTCGAACCCGAGACCTCTCGTACGCGTGCACGCAACTCTACCAACTGAGCTACGTGTCTAACCTGAAATATTTATGTTTTTAATTATATTTATATACTAATTAGATTAAACTGAAAATCATTTATTTTTAAAAACGATTTAATGCGTCGGACCGGTGCGCTCCACAGGTCTCGAACCCGGGACCTGTGGGTTGAGTTAACACACAGTCCACCGCTGGACTGTGTGTCTAACTTGTTAAATAAACTGATTTTTTTATACTTATATACTAACTACCTTATTTCGTTTCTGCCTTAAATAAAAAGTTTAATAATTGTCCGGACCGGTGCGGTAGCCCGGACTCGAACTCGTGTCCTGTGATTAAACATTCACACAGTCCACCACTGGACTGTGTGTCTATCTTGGTTATTATTCCGGTTTTTATTAAATTTAACATCTATGCGAAATGAATCCGGTTCAGTAATAAAAAGGAACATTTTTATTCAAGCGAGTATGCGTGGGAACAAGATTCGAAATCGAGACGTTTGCGTGTTTTATTTGCACACAGTCCACCACTGGACTGTGTGTCTAACCCGAGTTATATCTTGATTTAAATTAAACTTATATACTACGAGTCTTCGTCTTCTTCGTTAATCATAACCAGAATCGGAAGTCCGACTGGTTCGAAGTTTTAATCAAAATCGTTAGTGTGTTTCAGTTAATTACAGGTGAGATATATAAAAAGAATGAAAGATTAAGTGTTAGATATACCGAAACTGGACTCCTCTGTTTCTCCGGCGAAACTCCGGTGACAGCAGAACTTCCGGCGATGTGTGTCCTGCGGCAGAGAGTCTTCAGAAAGCTTGAGATGGATGTAAGTGGCTTCGGTATAAGTTTTGGGTGTTCAGTAAGGCTCAGAAGTGAAGGGCTCGGTTTTCCGGCGAGGTGCAGAACTTTTCCGGCGAGTGAGTTTTCGGCGAGAAAGGGTGCGGTTTTGAGCAAAAAGGCTACCAGTGATTGTGGGTGATTTATAGGGAGGAATCGAGATGTATAGAGTCGGATTTCAGGCTTGATTCAAAGTCATTACGTTTTCCGGCGGTTATAGCTTGTGTCGCGGGTTCAGGCGTCGGTTATAACCGATGTCAGAGTTAAAGTTTACGTTAACAATAAAAGAAACCGTCCAATCTCGCGAGATCCCGGGATTTCCGACGACTGCAATTGGGCGCGTCGTTATTTGAATTCGAGATTTATTTTATGTATTAATTGTCTCTAATAATAAACAAGAATCATTAGTGGCGCAGTGGTTGAACGGCTGAGTGTTAAGTCTTTGTTTGAATCACTGGTGACCCGGGTTCGAAACCCGACAGCAACATTATATTTTTATTTCATTATTTTTAACTGTTTTTCAAAAACAAATTATATATCCCCATATACTTATTAATTATGTATCGTTTAAAATTATTTTGGGCATTAAATACGCAACGAAATTTTTAACTAATTGTTCGGTTATTAAACGGAGCGGGTTTGGTAAATCCGGTTTTTGACGGATGTTACACCGGAGACCAAGTTCCATTCATCATGAGCGGCTAATTCTCGAGGGTTTCACCCCGGAGTAGGTTTTTGTAAGTTTTTAGGGTTAAACATTGTTTGACTTTTGATTTGTGACAAGTTGTAATTTGATTTTTAAACCTAAGATAATTGTCTTGCATTTGTATTGAATTTGTGAATTGTCGAGTGAAGATTAAATTTAACTTTGCGAAAGGTTTATGTGCAATTATGCCTAATCTAGGTTAGAGTTTACATGTTTGTGATAACGAAGTGCATTGTAGTCCGTCGTTTAAGACGTCGATAGCTCTTGGCATCTAAGTCACGTAACACTAAATTCGTTGGTCAATTATACAATTGAATCGAATCTAAAACGTGTAGAAACCCTAGGACTTCAATTACCGAACCGGGTGTGAACCTTGTTCCAAGTTATTGTTTACAACCATTCAATCAAGTTTCCGTGAAAATCTCAATGTTTAAGTTTTCCTAGTCTAATAATTGCAAACAAGTTGTCGGTTAATTCCGACATCTCTTTCAATCAAATAATCATTCCAATTAAACAACATAGCAAGCTTCATAAATTGTGACAACCTTTAAAATCAATCACATCCATCGCAAACCACAAACTCTTCGTGGTTTGACCCCTTACTACCACTAACACATTGTTAAGGGTAATTTGAGACTATAAATATTATCTTTGACTGGGACGTGACACTCTGATCAATATCCCCTTTCTATGAACTCATGATGAAGATCATTTTTAGGGGACAATTTTTATACCTACCATATCTCAACATGCTCCTTATGATGGTAGAAGTGATGATGTAGGGCTTTTTGCTTTGTAGCAAAACATTTGCAATTTCCCAAAATTCCTTTAGAGTTGATTGATATATAGGGGTATTTATAGTAGGATGTTATGATATTTGGAGGATGTGATGATGTCTATGACGGAATGAAAAACCGTGTTGTGAGAAATTGCAAATCTTTTGAAAATCTTTTAAACAAATAACCTTTTGACTGAACGCAACGTTTGTTGAATGCAAATTTGGAGTTTTTCTCTTTCGAAATGCTCTGATTTTGATAAGTATGGATGATGGATGTAAACATTGTTTGTCAAGGGTTTTTGGAACAGGAATGCCAACGTGGCCAACGGTTACTTTTTGAGTTACGTGGCCAATTGTTATTCGTTGTGGCAAACCACTGTTTAGAAAGTGGGCCCCTTTAAGAAAACCCTTTGAAGAATGAAGATAAGATCAGTTTTCAAAAGATCTGTTTGAAACCTCTGTTGAGTCTCAACACACATTAGGATGACCAAATCAGTGGTTTGTACATCTGTTTGACTTTTGATCAATCAGATGGATGGAAACTCATGTTTGAAACCTCTGTTGGGTTGAAAGAGTTTTGAATGAAAAACAATGGTAGGTTTTGAGAAATAGTGGATCTGTTAAGCTTTTGTAGTTAAAGAATGGATGGTGAATCATTGGTTCTTTTGTTTCAAATAGTGGTTAACAAGGTTAAATAGAGTTTGAACCACTGAAACAATGTTACTCTTTTCAACAAAGTTTTAATTTTGTGATTTTTCACAGTCTTTTCTTAATTTTAAAACTCCAAAATTTGATTTTCTTGATTTAAAAACAACATATTAATGTTGCAAGAACCTTTTGGTACATTTTCAAAATATTTTCTTTCTCTTATTAGGATAGAGAAATGTGCAAGGGTAACCTCTGTTTGCACTTTCAAATTGCCAACAGATTTCCCTACATAAAGTGGAAAATGGGTCAAATTTGCAGATGATTCAACGCATTTTCTACTTTAGATTTGGTGTTTTCTTCCACTTCACCAACTCTTTGGGATTGGTTATTTGTAACAAGAAGTTTTTCTACCATGTCAAACAGTTTTTTCGACCCTCTGCAAGTATTTTCACACTTGGGTTAACTATTATTTGACCAGTCATAATGAGGTGATTGTACCCATGAGAGTGTCTATTGACTTTTGCCTTTTGGGGCATGTGCGCGGGTTCTTCATACCTATAAGGTACCTTGGTGCATGTGGTTGCCCATAGCCTCTTGGAAGTGTATTCTGTGTTGCAACAGATACTTAACCATCCATGTGTGTAGGGTATTGGTTCAAGCTTTGTGTGTTAGTGTGTGACTGGACTCAACTCTTTTAGGAAATGATAGTGAATCCTTGTTGATAGGGCCATCATCACTTTTGAAATCATTTTTCCTCTTGACCTATTTTTGTTCATATCATAGGGTTTAAGAAATGAGCACTATTGGGTCACATGATTGATTTTTCCACAGATGGTGCACCCATATGTGGTCTCATAGATGTTGTTTCCTCTGTTAATATCATAAGCTTTTAACTGGAAACAATCTTTTGTTAAATGATTTTTCTTTCTACAAAATTCACACAGCAGATCTGAGGTCTTATCATTCTTGTTACCCTTATCCCTCTTTTTACATCATCAGATGTTTTAACATCTGTTTGAGAGTTGGTAATAGGAAAGATTTTTATCTTGGATAGGTTAAGACCATCTGGGTTGGTGAAATCAACGGTTTGAAATTTTCAAGAACATCATATTCATCTACCAACTTAGTTTCAATTCATCTTTTTTGTTTTTCAGATTGAATGGAACTTTGTGGCTTTTCAAGAATGATCTTCTTGCCACTAGGTTCTGTGATCTTGATTACTTCATCAGTTGATGTGGTTGGTATGATCTCAACCATTTTTGAGTCAATGGAAGTGTTGGTAAGTTATTCTTGATCATATTTTCTAAACCCAACATCAAACTTCACATTGATTTTTCTTTGTTTTTTCCAAAAGCATCTCATAACCATTACATGATTCAACCCATCTTTCAAAGAAGATCTCATAACCAAAAGCATCTCATAACCATTACTTTTAGTGAAATTTTTGGTTTCGGTAATTTTTAAGTTTACAACTCTGAAAATGAACGCTTTTGTACTATTATGAAAATGTAAGAAATGAGGTATTGTGTTCAACTTTGAATCTTTGCCAAGAAATTGGGCTTACGGTGATGTAAGTGGTTTTACACTGCTTGTAGATGATGTTTTTGCATCCATAAAAATGTTTATGGTAACGATGAAGGTGATGTAAACTGGTTTTTACGACAATGTAATCAGGAATCCTAATCTTTTTTTTTCCAATTGGCAATTTGTTGTTTTTACGGAAACGTAAATTTGGGTTTACGCTTGATGCCTTTTTTGTTGTTTTGATGTAAAAATTCTTTCAAAAACAATTTACATATGTGCGAAAATGTTTTACATCGTTGTCAAATGTAAATAAACATTTTTCTTTTTACGCCCTTGATCGCCAGCCCGAGCTCCTCTAAATGTCGCACCATGTTTTTTACGTAGATTGGTTTTTTTTTTAAATACGTATTAAATTAGAGCATTCTAGAATTTAAATTTACATAAAAATGCAAATTTAAATACGAGAAACTAAAGACTTTCAACGCTCATCAATTCTCTATCACACATCTCCTTATTTGATAGAATTCAAGTATATATGATATTAGAAAACCATCTTCCAGATTCATCTACATTATCATTAACATCATCTTCATTCTCATCAACATTCACACTAAAACATCATCTTCACTCACATTAACTTCATCAACATTAGCATTAACATTATCTTCATTCTCATCAACATTCACATTAACATCATCTTCACCCACATTAGCTTAATCTACATTAGCATTAACATCATCTTCACCCACATTGACATCCACATTATATTCACACATATTACAACTAGAACTTTGGGGTTCTTTCAAGAAAAACTTGTGTATGCGGTTTTGCTTTTACTTCACCCGTCTTTCTTTTCCTCCCTCTAGTTTAATCTTTTTATGTTTTTGATAGCCGGGTAAGTATTTGTATTTAGAAATAAGAGCCATAATTTCTAAACATTAAACAAAATATTAAAATAATCAAAGTCTTAACATACAAGTAAACATTAGACACAAAATAATAAACATACAATTAAACATTAAACATAACAAAAATAGAAGAATAAACATTCAAATTTTAGACCCTAAACATATTAAATAAACATTCAAACCATAAATATATGAAATCACACAATAATACTTAAGACTAAAGTAAAACAAGAATTTTAGAATTCCATACCCAGTGAATATCACAAGTCTCAAATCAAAATTGAAAATCCCACCGCCCACAATTCGATCCACGGATTCAGACCCTTGCGTCGCTGATGTAGTTGCTCGTTTTCAAGAGATTATCCAAATCCTAGGGCTTGTGTGTGATGATCAGACCCTTTCCTCTCAAAAACCTTGTGTGACCAGTTACCTGTGCATCGCTTCTGTATCTTTTTATACCGCCCTCACTTTTGTTCTTTATTTAATTGGGTTTGAATTAGATTTGTTTTTTTAATTGGGCTTGGGGTTGGGTTTAATACTCCAATTGATTGGCCAACTAAAATAGATTGGATTTGGCCACCAATAAACAGATTTGGTAAGTCCCTTTTACATTTTTATTATAAATTCAGCCCCTTTAAAAGTTTGTCAAAAATATATATACATATATTATATGTATATGTAAAATTTTTAAATTTTTTTACGGGCTCATAAGTATTTTGGCTCTAATCGGTGCCCACATGGCCCTTACTTAGAGCCGGCCTTGCCTTTTTCATATATCAATAATCTGATTTAATTACACTGTTAGTCTCTGTGGTTTATGTAAAATAACAATCTCAGATACTGATAGTTTAAAGTAATAGTTTAAGGTTTTAACGTTTGATTTTGTAACATCCTTAGGCCTTAAGACTAACGGCTGTTAAAGTAACATTCATATATTAATCATATTTTTCAATTCAACAAAACCAAACATGTTGAAACTTAGGTCAAGAATTGACGCTTAAGATGAAAAAAATAAGTCATTAATCTATGAGTAAACTTGAACTAGCTTTAGTTTGTTATGCAGGACTGAGAGGCGGAATAGAACAGATTATTACAAGGGAAGGAATAAAAGGGTGTTTGGTTGGTCAATGGAATGGAATCACCCATTCCATAAGGCATTACATTCCCTTAAAATCATTCCATCCACCCTCATGTTTTTTTTCATTCCATCCCCTCTTGTACCCTTTATTAATAACACCACCACCAACCACTGATGCCCCATGCCCGCCACCGATTAGCCGCCGCCGCTAATGCCACTCGCCGCTGCCAACCACCACCACAGTCGCCGCCACCACCTACCGTCGTCACCACCACCAACCACCGCCAGCGCCACCTCTTCTGCCACCAACCACCACCGACGGCCACCGCCACCCGTCGTTGTCGCCACACCATGGAAACCGATCGCCGTCACCACCGCCACCTATCACCAGCCACAAATACTTCCACCGACCACCATCACTCATCGCCGATTTACTTCTTCGTTTTTCTTGCGTACCAAACAATACAGGATAAAATTCACTCCATTCCCACATGGTAAACAAACGAGACATAGAATAGTAATGATCCATTGCATTCCCTCATCCATTCCATTATCCCGTTTATTCCATTCTCTCGTCTATTTCATTACCCCCATACCAAACAAACCCTAGAAATTATTTATATAATTTTGTTTATTTTAGTGTTAGTTTACTATTATAAATAAATTATATATTTATTTCATAACTTATGTTATAATGGTTCTTCAAATAAAACACAAGTAATTAGCTAGAAGAATGGAAATAGAAAAAGAATGATCAACTAATTGTGTTTTAATTAAATAATTATAAAGTTTTATTAATAATAAGAGAAAAAGGAAATTGTGTATAAAATATTATTAGAGTTTATGCGGTTGGTTTATGTGGTTTCTCCAAAGCTACAAAGTTGGGTACTAAGTTCTGAAATGACAAAAATACCCTAACTTCTCAATTAGTTTTTAATAGTCGTTAGCCTTAATACTCTAAGATGTTACAAAATCAAATGTTAAAACTACAAACTGTTACTTTAAAGTATTAATACATGAGATTGTTACTTTCCATATAACACAAAGATTAACGATGTAATTAACTCTTATTGTCTATTATCTTTCCATATTGAAGCATTCACACCTCAGTATTTAAATGACACTCAAACGTTAAAATTTATTTAATAAAATACAGAGAAAAGTAAAAAACTACCTAAATCATTCCGACATCCAGGTTTTTAAAATAGAGAAAAATATAGAGATTCTACATTGAATATCTTCAATAAATATATCAATCTATATAAGAGCATTCTCGTCAAGACTCTATCTTCATCTATATAATTTAACTACAAAACACACTTTTTTCTCAACTTTGTTTATTTAGAAAAACCTCTGACATCCAATTTTCCACCTATATCTCTAACTTACTGTTAAACACTTTAATTTCATGTTGTATCGACTTTATACACTCACAAACTTATATAGATGATGGATAGTCACTCATCCTCTAAATATAGAGGGCCACTATTGTTTTTATTCAATTTCTCTATATTATAGAGATTTTAAATAACAGATATCTTAGTTGTTTTCTCTAACTTTTTTATTTATATTTATAATGAAAATGAGTTTTAGACACTTTAATGTTTAATAGTGTTCTAAGTGTTTGTGAGTATAGTCTTATGGATAAGAGAAAATTATAAAAAAGGATAAAGAAGTGTTACTAAACTGAATGGAAAACCAAATGTTAATGGTTTTGTACTTTTTTATAAATGTATGTTTTGATTTAAAATAGGGTTCTAGATAATAAATATATGCTTAATAATTATAAAAGTAAGAAATTAAGCAAGCAATGAAACCATGGCATATTACTTCTACAAACATCCTTCCCGACCCCCACCAATGATTATGGAAGCCTGAATTATTGCATACACATATTGATTTGATTGTTCAGTTCGTAGTATGCAAAAAGTTAATATTCTTGAATTGATTAACATCACATTCATACATACTACAAAGTGAATTGATTAACATGACATTCATACATTTTAGTAACATAAATATATATCCTAATTAATTAGAATCACATTTCATATTTATACATAAAATGTTTTTTGTGTTTAGACTTGTGTAAACAAAGTGGTTATATATAACATGTAGATATGCGTATATATTACATTTGTGTGTGTTTTTTTTTTCCTTAAATACTAGACATGCATTATTTCTTTACATGTATATGTTCATATTGTAATTATAGTGGTTTTGTGTTTATGTAAATGTTGGTAACCATTTATATTGTGAGAATTGAAGAGAATAATGGGAGAAAAAGAAAGTAATTTTATAATTATAACATTTTTATTTATATAAAACCTAATTAGTTAAAAAAATTACCATTGGAAATTATACGTACAACTAGATTCTCCAAATTTCAACTCATTTATATTTATTAACTGTCACTATGTGTATATCATTATGTATTTTGTTACAAATCCATGTAAAGTATGGGTTGAATATCGAAAAATAGGACTAGAGTTTTTGAAACTCTACATTTAAGTATCAAGACAATCTTTCTAATTAGCACTTAACATTTAGATATCTAAATTAATATATTATGATATTATAACGTTTTTGTTTAACATGATGAGTTACTTAATGTGATTAAAATTAGGTTTTACTTTTAAACAAAGTTATTAAGAAGCTTAACCAATTTTATAGTAAAGATTTATTAATATATATATATATATATATGTATATATATGTATATATATATATATGTATGTATATATGTAATATATATGTTTAACTAAGAACGCTAAATATTGTAATAACTGTGAAAAGAATGAAAAAACCGTGAGAACTTTGTCAACAACAATTCAAATTCAAATTATTATTCGAATATAATGTTAAAAATTCAATTCACATGTTTAAATTTACTTCAATTCGTAGATAAAAGTTTGCCATTTACGCATGTGTAAATTTCTTATATTTACACATGTGTAAAAAATCTAATAAAAGTGATTTTAAGAGCAGAAATGAATTATTTGATATTATAATTTTTTATGATGTTGTATTCTAATTACAGTGAGGTTTGTATTAAAAAATTGGTTTTGATTAGTTTTTTCATTTGTTCTCATAGTTCTCACAATATTTAGAGTTCTGAAGATAACCCCATACATTCATACATACATACATACATAAGGATCCATTAGAAACCACCCTTTATTGCGAGAACCATGAGAACCAATATGAACACAACCAAAAAAATCTAAAAAACACAAGAACATTTTTTAATATTTTTATTAAAATCGCTATATTTCGTCACTAAAAAACAAAAACAAAACTTCGTCTACGTTTGTTGTAACACCCCAAAGACGGGTTTAGTAATCAAATCACGTTCATATTAAAAAGCGGGTAAAAGACTCCTAGTGTTAAAAGTGAACCTGTAAACAAAATAACTAGGAACAAATTAACCTAGTTAGTAACAAGTATATAGATTATAAAACAATGAGTGGTAGTAGCTTCACTTAAACAAAACTAAACTTGAGGGACTAAAAAGGGGAGAAACCTAAAGTTTAGGTTTAATAAAGATTAAAAACACACACACACTAAGTGTGTCAACTACGGCTGGAGAACAAGGAGCAAACCCTTGTTCATATTAAATCATCAAATTGGAGGACGAATCGAACCTAGAATCGATGCATGAACGCATTATAATGATTACCCGAACTAGGCGGTCATAAGGTATGTCTAAAATACTAATTTGGTGACATTATGAATTTAAGTAGATTCCATGGATTTCAATCCATGTGTGAATTTCAGTAATTGAAGTAAGATAAGGGATGAATACTTGCTTAGGAACAAACCGTTATTGAAATTTTGAATAGATTGCTATGAATTGGGTGTTTGGATGATTTACCACACCTAGTTAAATGGGTATTGATAACATGATGAAATTGATGCTAAACTTGTGTTTAGAATCATCATACATGGTAGCAATAGGAAGATACTTGAACAATTTATGTGTTTGAGTACATGTTCATACTTGCAATGAAATGGGTTTTTGTACAATATGATAAAATAGATGATATATTCATGTTAAATGACGTTTGAAATCATCATGTGTTTATGAATATTTAAAGTATTTGGCTAAGTTTGATGTTTGGGTAAATCCCATATACATGATGCAAAGGATTTATTTATAATGATGAAACAATCCTAAGTCCTTTTATGAGATTAATAGATTAGCATGCAATGACTGAAATTATGTTAAATTTATATTAACGATTGTATGAACTTAGTTGGGAATTTAGTTATTATGGTAGCCTAGAAATAACGCCTACCGGGTATTTAATGAAATGTCTAAGTAAGTTCGTTGAACCTATTTGTGTATTTACATATGTTAATAGACAGTTGACTTTTAAAAGTCAAACTGATCTATAATAAGATCAAACAGTAATTTTGATATAAAATGTGTAAGATGGGATAGTCGTAATAGAAGATGAGTAATCTAACCATCTTACGAATGATGAATGATAGTTGACGCTTGACAAGCTAGGTGGAAGCTTGGGAAAAAGCGGGTCAAACGGATCAAGTACACGGGAAAAAGCACAATCGGAGCAAGGTAAGTAAAGCTTACATCCTTAAAATAGTAAATCTACTTATGTATTTGACTAAGAAATAGCGATTTGGTATTCGGAACGAGATTTTGAAATACAAGGTTCTGACGTGAATCGATATGGACCGGAACAAGTGAAAATGGTAATAAACCATATTGATGGTAAAAAGGATAAAACAGTAATTTAGTCATGTAATGACAAATAAACAAAGAATTCTGAAAAGTTACCTTATGTGTAAACCATAAGAAATAAAAAGGGTAAAATGGCAATTCAGTCACAAGTTGACAAATAAAATTAAATTTTGAAATAGACACCCTATGACATATACCATAACGGATCGAACGAATTGAGAAACGAATTTAAGTAATATGATCATGAGGTGTAAACCGGAACGGATTAATGGTTACATAGTAAGTAAATACTATCTCAAAATGATAAAATGGTCATTTGGGCCAAACGGATCGAATGGTAATGCCATCATAATTTGACAATAATAACTAATGATCGCTTGTCGAGTTTTGTGATCACAGGGAAATGGCGATAAGGCTTGCGTATATAATTGGTAACTCATAGTGCAAGGTATTTAAATGGGTCAATGGTATGACCCGAGCCACATTTGTGTAAGGGGTCAAGCTCTCATTAAGGACTTAAGGTCCGATGAGAGTTAAACGGGTCATGAATGAATACTGGATTACTTACAGAAAGGTAAATCTAATAATTTAAATTGTAGACATTTTGTTCTTAGGTACATAATGATTTATAAGATTATGGTTAAAATGGATACATTTGGTCAAAATGCCCTCGTATGACAAAACAAACAAATGACCCTTTGAGAGTAGTTTAAAATGAGTTTTATAAGTAAGTATACCATTTCGGTAGTGTAAAAGCAAATGGCATACGCCATTTTGCTTTAACTCTTTACAACGGTCCTTTTCGTAAATTATCAAACCGAAGGGTAGAATTTGGAAATATATGATTTTCTATAGCAAATCCACCACAAATATAGTTGTGGTGGAAAATAAATAGATATCTTAGTGTTGAAATAAGAAGTAAGGAAAAAGGAAGTAGGATTCAAAGCTTAAGTGCTTAAATATCTGAACGGGTCAAAATGAATATGCGCATAAACCGGGAGTGGATGCGTAATTCATAAGAATTAAGAATCCGGGTTAAGGATTCTAGTTAAATATGTAGGTAAATAATTTAAGGACATTTAGAAACAAGTTTCAAGTAAAACGGATGAAAACTGAATAAGTTACGGAAGTTTTCGTAACAAAAACGGCAAACTTGAAAAGGCTGTGCAGCCCACTGTAAGCTACGGCTGCCTACCTTACGGTAGGCTGCTGCTGATCAAGATAGAAACCACAGACCGTAAGCTACGGTCCAGAGCCGAGCTTGCGGCGGGTAATTTTGAAAAAAAAATGTTGTTTTTGATGTTTTGGGCCTTCGGTTTATTCGGTTATTTATAATCTATTTATAACTAATGTATTTCATAAATTATGAAATATAGGTAATGATTGGGAGAACCGAAGGAGGACCACGCTCTACGAAGAACCGAACACGATCAAAGCTCAAGCTTCTGCACTTGTTTTTGTTGTTACGAAACTAATCAATGAAGATATGTTAAAATTTTTAATGTTTATGAAGTTTATAAATAATATATATATATATATATATATATATATATATATTATGTATTGACGTGTATTTGCATTTACTCATTTAAAATGCGAAATTTTAATAGAAATAAATAAAGTAAGATAGGGTCTTACATTTGTGCAAAAAAAATTTAATCCAACTCGCACGGGAAGTAGGAGCTCTCATGTTTCTCACAACTCGTGGTAGTTCTTAATTAGACCGAATATATATATATATATATATATATATATATATATATATATAATAAATAAGGTAGAGGATACTGCAAAAAACTAAAAGTGTGAGAAGAATAAGAAAGATTATGATGGTGACATATGTCCCTTTTTATTTTGGTAGTTTAAGGGTATCATTGTAATTTTACTAATAAATCTAATTAAAAACTGAATATTTGCAACCCATTTTAGTCAGTTATTTTAGGGAATTCGAATTTTAATTGTTTTTGAATTTACGGATTATAGTCGCCACCCACATATCCTTACGAACAATTATTTATAACATCTTGATCATATTTTCATTCCCGACTATGAGATTTAGTTTATTATATATGGGTATTCATTAACATCTTGATCGATGGATAACGGCGTTTTTAAAACACCATTTAGAATGATTCTATTGCTATTCTAGATCAGTTCGTATAAAACACCATACGAATTCAAAAAACACCACAACTTTAATTGTAATACAGTCGTGGTGTTCTAACATGTGTAATGATTTTTCTTATTTTTACAGGTATAAAACACCATACAAATTCCAAAAACACCATGAATTGAATCATAATAAAGTCGTAGTGTTTTAACATTTATAATGATTCTATTGCTATTCCAGACCAGTTCGTATAAAACACCATACAAATTCCAAAAGACACCACAACTTTAATCGTAATACAGCCGTGGTGTTCTAACATGTGTAATGATTTTTGTTATTTTTGCAGGTATAAAACACCATACAAATTCTAAAAACACCATGAATTGAATCATAACACAGTGGTGTTGTTTTAACATTTAGAATGATTTTATGCTATTCCAGATGTTAAAACACCATGATTGTAATCACAATACAGTGTTACATACTCTAGATGTTAAAACACCATGACTTGAATCATAATTCATTATTTGCAATGCTATGGTATCTTATTTATGTTCATGATGTTTTATTGTAAAATACAACGCCTTGAATCACAATACAATTAAAACACCATTGTATGAACATAGAAAAAACACCATGGACTAAAACATTCAATCGAGACATAATGCTTTTCTCTATATAAGTATAACAATATGGTACTCATATTAAAGATAAAAAACACTCGTTATTATGGTGTAGTTTTTGTTAAAAAAAGTTACGTATAAAAAGTTATTGATGTTTAAAAAATGAGGGAACTTTCATGTATTATGTTAGTCTCTTAATTTAAAAATGTTAAATTTACCTTTATACCATTAATCTAGAAAATTAATTATTTTAATAGTAAACACTATTACAAGATTGACATCAATATCTCAACCATTAGATTAAATATCTAATGGTTTAGATTTTATATATATATATATATATATATATATATATATAGTAAGGTTCATGCGAGAACCAACGTGAACACAAAAAGAGTACCTTAAAAATCTAAAGAACATACATAATTTTTTAATATTTTTTTAGAAAAATCGCTATATTTCGTCACTAATTTTTTTTCGAGTAACAATTATTGATGCGCATGAGCATATGTATCATTGTTTTTTACAAAATCCGTAATACATTACCAATATTAGACAATTTCACTTTAATTTACATTACCAATATTAGAAATATACATGTGCAACTATATGTATGAACATGATAAACACCAAATGGTACACTACTTTGAATTCATTTTTCCTTTCATCTATCGTACAATTCATAGTAAACTACCATTACCTCCTACCATTCATAATACAATACCATTACCTCCTTTCATCCATAATATAATACCATTACTAATATGTATAATATTTTCACTGTATGCACATGTACATCAACACCATTCATACCATCCAAACAACATATTACATCATAAAGTGAAAAATATAACCAAGTCATTAACCACTAGATATAACTAACCAAAAAACATGTATATAGACCTACTTCATCATTCAAAATCACAAACTACAAACTTTTTGTACCAAAACACGTTATAACATGGTTATACATAATTATGCATGTGTATTTTTAATATTGGTAATGTAAAAAGTAGTGTATTACGGATGGTAGTGTAAATAAAAGTGCAATCGTCTATACTGGTAATGTATTACAAAATTTTTCAAAGAAATGATACATATGCACATGTGCATGATAATTGTTACTCGAATTTTTTTGTGACGAAATATAGTGATTTTTAAAAAAAATATATGAAAAAAAAATTGTGTGTTTTATTAGATTTTTTAGTGTTCACGTTGGTTCTCGCAATAAAGGTGCTTCTCGCATGAACCCTACCCTAATTTTATTTTATATTATATATATATATTTATATATATATATATACACACACATTCGGTCCAATTAAGAACCACCACAAGTTGTGAGAATCATGAGGACTCCTACTTCCCGCGCGAGTTGGGTCACAATTTTTTACATAAACGTAGATGAAAATATTATGAAACACATCTATAAAAAAAGAAAAAGTTGTTGAGTCGTTAATTATGCCTGATGTAAGTTTTGTTTACGTGTTGATGTAAATTTTGTTACGAAGATGAAAATTTTCATTTTACCTTTTCCTATATATATTATAGAGAGAGAGAAGAAATTACATCGTTGATCGTTGTGGTTTCTACCAGCTTTCAATGCTGGGCACTAAGAGTTTTCTTTTGCAAAATCGGGTATTAACGTTTTAGTTTGTCACAATGTTGAGTACTAAGTCAAACTTTGTTAAAGTATTTTGTAAACTCTTACTAAAATGACTAAAATGTTCTTTATTAACTAGAGGCCCTTGTCTCTTGGATCTTGGCAATGCTTCTCTCTATTTTTCCTTTTCTAATTTGTTTTGTATATACTAAAACTTTTCTTGGTATATATATGCTTCTACCTTCTCACATGTAACCACCATGGCCACCGGAAAACACGGTACCGCCAAGCGATCTTCTGGTGGTTCCTATGCATCCACCATTTCCACTATCGTCTTTGTGTGCATCTTTATTTTAGGTGTCTGGATGCTCAATTCTAACTCATACGCTGAAATTAAATAGTCCGATTTGATTTGATCTTGTTTTTTCAACTGAAAGGGTCAAAGTTTCATAAATAGTCCGAACTGATTTGATCTGATCTTGTTTCGGATTTAATTTGAGGTTAGTGGCTGAAATTAACGCGTTGAATTATGGAATATAAGCTGGATTGATTTCGAAACAAGAAGGGCACATGAATAATATGGATTTTTTTGTTATACGCACTCCGGAAAACCTAGGATCTCACCGGAGTTTCAAATGGAAGAGCCGAGGATGAAATTTGTTTGGGCAATGGTTCAATTTGAAGTTATGGGCTTTGACATGTTCAACCCTTGAGGCCTCGGATACGTTTAGTTGTTGCACCACTTCTAGCAAGCCTAAAGAAAACATATAATTAATTACAACAATAGTCTCTTTAGTTATTAAAGGTGCATTTGGTCATTTTAGCAAAACTTAACAGAAATATTAACAAGGGTGGGTTGGCTCTAGTACTTAGCATTGTGACATATTAAAACGTTAATACCTAATTTTACAACAAAAAGGTTTTAGTACTCGACATTGAAATTTGACAGAAACCACAAGAACCAACAGTGTATTTTTTTCACACACATATATAATATATATATATATATATATATTAAAATTGGGATATATATTTGGTACTGGCACGTTACATTTAAAGATTAAAGAAAGGGTTCAAAATATTTAAAATATTTGTTCATATTAATAAACAAATAAATACTTATAAATAACAAAGAACTGGTAATTAGACTTGTGTACGTTGCCGTGCGGGTACATTGCAAGCTTTAAACAAATTAATACAAACGTTATGTGATACGTTAACCATATGAAAACACATGTTTGACGATCTGATTTAACTCAATAGTATTACGGTTGGATCAAAAAGTAATCAAATTAATTTATATTGTACAATCGTATTTTTGGGTTTGCTTTCGCGCGTTGTGACACGCATTAGCAAAATTTAAATGGAAAAGTTTAAGTAAAAGGAAAACCAATGTGAGTTTATAATTCAGATGTTTTAATTTTTCTAAATATCAAACGGATAGCTTATAGACGTTCAGATTTTTTTTATATAATATATATATATATATATATATATATGGGTGAGGTTCTAGAGTGAACACTAGTGTATTTACGAACTGAGTGAACAAATCCTGGCAATTGATTTACACACGTGTATGGCTAGGATTTCATAATCAAATGATAAAATACATTAGTGTATTTTATCATCAATTCCTGGCCATTGATCTACACACGTGTATGAGTCAGATTATTTCACTACTTCGCAAATACGTCAGTGTTCACTCTTGAATCTATTCTCTTCTCTATATGTATGTAGTATAATAATAATAATGTTACAGTGTTCCTACTTTACGGTCAAAAAAATAGTTTGTATTCTCATATTCCAGTCAAATAATTAGCTTGTATACTCATAGATGGAAAAGCTAGAAACTGAACATGGCTGGAAAAGACTTGAGAAAAACTATTTCTCTTCTTTCTTCTTTTTTCAAGTCTAGTGACCTTTTAGTTTTCTTATGCACCGATGACCCATGTGATCATATTTTTTAAATATCCCATTTGTCCGTTATGCAACGAGAAACAAGAAACCATTGATACCTCTGCACCGTCTGTCTACTAAGCATCATTATTCGGAAGATGGTATCAAGCTGGTTATCTATACCCCCATCTACACATCCTCAACATCAGACCTTTTCTCCATGCATAAGTATTTGGTTGGTTCAACTGCAAAAAATAAGTTGCTACAAACCATAATCCTACTCGCATGCTGGTGGATCTGGCTAGACCGAAATGATGTTGTCTTCAACAGCGAAGGAGTGGACGAGGCAAAGGTTTTGGCGGAAATAAAGACTAGCGGATTCTTGTGGGTAAAACATCGGTGAAAAATGCTCTATCTTGAGTGGGCAAATTGGTGTAAATGTGATTTTGTATAATCCTTATGCCTTTGTATTACTTCTAATGGCTTGCTAGTCGGTTCTAATAAAATCCGCTTCTAAAGAAAAGAATATCGTCGTTTTAAAAACTACTTTTTAAGAGAAAAATATATAGTTGAAAATATTATTATAACTTTTGATTTATTGCAATACCATTATATTCTTTGATAAAGTGTTAATTTTTTTAGATTATGAGTATCATAAAAAAAGTAATTATCAGAAAGGAGGAAGATTTAGGTTGGCAATTGAACTAGGGTTTTGGTTATTTAATTTGGAGGAAAATTGAGAGGTAGTGGAAAAGACGGATACATCTTCAAGTGACATGCACATGATCCTATTTAACAAAAACATTAACTAGGTTAGGGTTAAAAAGCATAACGTATAAAATTTTAAAACATTAAGTATAAAACTTATTAATTTTAAAGAAAAGAATGCCTCATGAAATTTGATATAAAGGATAAAACTTGTAATTTACTCTACTTATATTTTTACAAAAATACAATATAAAAAAATATGAACGTAGTTATTCTTAGTTGTATTATATATGGATGCTAATTATATATGATATTAATTGTGCCTACAACCGTATCACACGTGACACCATGGTCTTGTACTTTCGCTCATGTAAAATACCTAACTCTCTTTAATATACGAAATTTCGACCGTTAACCATAATTAATGTGAGATTAAGGTAGTGTTTTGTATGAAGGAATTGAAGTTGGAATATATCATTCTCAAAGAATGTGATTTCAAAATATACTAATTTTCATTCCTTGATAGGAGGGGGTGTTTTTCTTTTCATTACTTCAAGAAATGAAAAGACATCTCAATTATTATTATTATTATTATTATTATTATTATTATTATTATGACAGCTACATTTTTGTCATTTTTATAAAATTATATTTCATAACTCGTATTTTTTTGCCTACAAAACTGTAAAAAGTAATGATTCATTCTATTTACATATAAGTAACCAAACATTACAATGGAATGAAATGACTCGTTTCATTCCGTTGTCCAATCCATTCCTTTATCCATTATATTCTCTCGTTCATTCCATTACTTCATACCAAACAGACCCAAGTTCATGGATTTGGTTAGAGATCGATAAACACTTTCATATATTGATTTGGAAAGCATAACGTTACAAACCGAAAAATAATAAAGTTACCCAACATACCAAAAAAGCTTACATCGTGGAAACCAGGAGAGACCAACTACATTGTGGAAACCGGGAGAGACCAAGTGGTGTCTCCTCCAAATCTAAAACCTTGGTTTGCAAGTGACACTAGAACAAGTATATATAGGAATTGGAAATTCTAAACAACATCCCCTTGTTGTTTGCAATGGTCAAACAACAACCCTTTTTTTTTTACCATGCTTGTATCACTTGTTTACAATAGTCAAACAAACAACCCTTTTTACTTGCAAACACATAAAGTCAAACGAAAAACCCTTTCATTTGACCACTTCAAACGAATGGATCTAAACACATTCATTTGACCACTCATTAACTGTTACACACTTAGCTAAAAATATAATCTAGTCTATTCAGACAACAGCGGACACAAAACTTCACTAACAAATCCCCCTTGTCTGTTGCTATTGAATGCTGAATATGCAACTTCAATTGATCTTCAATCAAGTATCTATTGATGTCAGTTCCTCTATGTTAAACAGATTCCCCGTGACCGATGATCCAAGTACACATAATCTTGACTTGAGTCTTCACAACAAAACCAAATCCGTGAAGCTTTCCGTATAAGATTTCCCCCTCAAAGTACACATATCCGTGTTAGTGTTGTGTAATGTCCTCGCAACGCATCATTGACCGATCTTTTGTTAATCTTCCAATACTCTAACCGGCATTTGATAAAGGTTCCATCTTCAACAATCGACATCAAGTATTGGCCTTGTCTTGAAAACTCTATTCCATTTCAAAGGCAACTACATTGGTAAAGTCTTCTAGTGAACTAACTTCGTAAACCATCCTTATGGAGGCGACCAAGTAGTGCATTTGATCATCAACATGAATATTCAGAAGTCTGCTAGACCAAGTATATCATTTGAAAGCTCAATCAACACGCTTAGCTGAATTACATCCAGATCTCATTGTCTCGCCTTTGTGAAGTCGACCATGTAATGCATTACGGATCTTCAACATTAGTACTCAGGATGTCAGCTTGACCAAGTACGTCATTTTCAAATTCAACAAGTTAAATTACACCCAGATCCCTGTAAAATCCAAATGAGAACATTAAACCCAAAACTGCATCCTGCAAATTCCTCCTCAATCATAACTTCATTCGCGTTAAGTTTCAACAATTTTTCTCTACATGGTGCCATTGCTTTGATCCTCTCGATCCAAAACATAACCGACATAGATGTCCACACTTGTCAACCTCGAACTATCAGCTCTCATAAAGATTCCCTAGGTCTTTAGTGAACAACGTTCTACAGAACCATTGTCGAATTTAGATACCGGTATGTTTCCCTGTAAAACTCTTCACGCTGGATGGAGAATTAGTTAAAATCCTTAAATATATATCTGTGCAAAAGATTCCAGACAGACCCTTAGGTATTACCATAAAATCACGAACTTTACCACCTGTGATTGCGTTTAGGAATTTACTGAAGGAATCCAAAAATATGAAAATTTTTACCCGCATTTCTTTGGTGAATTCTCTAAACCTTAACAATTTCCCTCCTTAGAGCGAAATTGTCTTTATCTTTACTAAACAAATTCCTCCACAAAGCAGAATTTTCTAAAGCGGAAATAAATTTAACGTTTTGGCCCATAATAGTCAAGTCACCAAATTTGACGTTTGTAACGCCCATTTCGCCGTAGGTCAAATCGTATTTTAATTTAAGCTTTCATAACATAATGTAAAACTTTGACCAAAATGCCCCTCCTATTCTTACGACTCAAACACAACTTTTAGATAATTAAGGAGCATAACCTGGATTTACTGTAGCAATTTTAGACTTTAAAATTTACACACGAAGACATAAGTATGTTTAGAATGACATTACATCCCAAAAGTATTTCCTTGACCCGTTGGCATCATAACTTGAGATTGAAGCGTAAAAATGGGGTGATGCGGTGTGTGTTCATTCCAAGTACGCCATTATCAAGTTTGCGATTTTCCTATCATACACAACACAAATGCATTTGTTAGTATAACTTGTTAACATAAAACTTTCATCCATCATTGACCCGTAATCAAGGTCATGATATTGAAGCATTCTTTCTACTTACATTCCATACTTATAACAATTTCGCCTACAACGAAATCATGGTTTTTCATCCTTATAACACCAATACACAATTCAACCGACCCGATCATACGGGTTCATGCAACGAACATTTCATTCTTATTGACACGTTAGCTACGAGTCGTCAAGTTCGTAATTCTATACCTTACTAACCATCCATTCTAACCCATTTACAATGGGATGATGCACATACATTTCAATACCATTATTTAACAAATTTCCTCTAGGTTCATCATTTTGCATTACCATACTAGTAATAACATGAAACGAAGCTCAAGTGAACTTACCTTTACTTTGCGTTGCTTGCGAACCGGATTGACTTGTACCTTCTTCCTTTACACCTACAATATCACATTCATCATTCTTTCAATTCTCATGATTTCATCTTCACCTTTATACTAACATTGTGAGCTAACAACTCAACATTTACCTATTTTAAATCAATTACCATCATATGCATATGAAATCATCTTTATTACTTAAAACCAATACCCAAGCATTTCATCGAACAGCTGGAGTGCATACCACTAGCAAAGCACAAAGTACAAGTATCTTATGCATATTCCTACTAATACATATCAAAATTATCATATTAAACTAATCTCATACAATCCTCATTCTAATTCAGTTTCATCATTTCCAATATTCATTATAAGCAACATCATACATAACCATTACACAATTTTGCACATAATTCATCATTATTCTACACAATGCTCCTACTTCAAGTGGGTTTTCACTCAAAACATCTATTTAGTTGGATTCAAGCATAATGCATGCCCTATGTGATGCTTCTAATTCATACTCATACCAATTTCTTATAAATTTGCTGTTTTGCTTCAACCTACTTCATACAAGATCATCAAAAGGTAAACTTCCACTTACCTTTTAGTTTAGTATGCTTAGATGATCATAATTCTTGGTTCATGCATCAATTAGAACTTCAATTCCCTTATCAATTTTGCTAATTTGTGTAGAACAAGGGTTTTCCCCTTTTTCTTCTCCTGCTTGATCGACACACACCTCTGATGTGTGTGTATTTGTGTTTTAATTGTAATTTATGCACTAAACTTTTAACTTATGCATATATGGCCCCTCAATTATGGTGTTCATATTATTCTTGTCTTTAACCTTTTCTTTTTAAGTTTAAATCTTATTTACATTCTTACCTTAACATAGTCTCTCTCACACACACACAAATATATATATATATATATAAGGATTTGGGTGCTTCAAATCTACCCCCTTAAAGAAAGTTTCGTCCCCGAAACCTACATACGTACCAAATAATGACGGGTAATGTTTACGCATTTCATCCTCTATCTCCCAAGTAAGGTCGGATCCCTTTCTATGTTGCCATTGTACCAACACTTGCTTAATAGCTTTGTTGCGTATGTACTTCACCTTGTAGTCTTTAATGGCTATCGGTTTCTCAATGTAATTCATTTGTTTGTCTACCTCAACATCATCTAAAATTACATGAGCTGTTTCGTCTGCAAGGCATTTTCTCAATTGTGACACGTGAAACGTGTTGTGTATTCCATTTAACGAAGGGCGCAATTAAATCCGGTAAGCTACTCTACCGACCCGTGCTAGGACCTTGAAAGGTCCTATATAACATGGTCCCAACTTTCCCCGTTTGCGGAAACGGATTTTTCCCTTCCAAGGGGAGACTTTCAGAAAAACATGGTCTCCAACTTTAAATTCACTAGGACGCCTTCTATTATCCGCGTATGATTTCTGCCGGTCTTACGCCGCCTTCAAACGAGCCCGTACAAGGTCAATCTTTTCATTTGTTTTAGCTACCACATCTTTCAGTGCAAACTCTCTTTGCCCAACCTCTCCCCAACACACAGGAGTTCTACATTTTCGTCCGTACAACATCTCATACAGTGCCATTTGGATAATATGGTGATAGCTGTTGTTGTACGAGAATTCCACTAATCGTAGATGTTCATCCCAATTTCCTCCAAAATTTATAACGCATGCCCTTAACATATCCACAAGCGTTTGGATGGTCCTTTCTGATTGACCATCCGTTTGAGGATGATAAGCGGTACTTAAATGTAATTTAGTACCCATTCTTTCGTGGAACTTTTGCCAATAACAGGAGGTAAATCGCGTATCACGGTCCGACACAATGGATACGGGCACTCCTTGACGGGATATAATTTCATTCACAAATATTTCTGCCATCCTTTCTGAGGGATATGATTCTCGTATAGGTAGAAAATGAGCACTTTTAGTGAGACGGTCAACAATGACCCATATAGCATCGTGCCCCTTCCTCGTTTTCGGAAGCTTAGTTACAAGGTCCATGGTTACGTCCTCCCACTTCCACACAGGGATTTCCAAAGGTTGAAACTTCCCGTACGGTTTTTGATGTTCTGCTTTTACTTGAGAACATTTCAAACATTTTACGACGTACTTAACAATATCACCTTCATTCCTGGCCACCAATAATTCTTTCTTAAATCTCGATACATTTTCGTGGCTCGTGGGTGAACTGAGTATCGTGACTTATGAGCTTCCTCAAAGAGTAACTCCTTTACATCACAACACCAAGGTACCCAGATTCGGCCGTACCTTGTCTTAATCCCCCTCGCATCATCCATATCTAACGACTTGATTTGAGCTTCCCGTATACTTTCAAGGAGGTTAGGTGTAACTATCATTCTCATTGATTTTACCCGAATTGGGGCGGGCACTCCTTTCTACTTAGTGCGTCTGCCACGACATTAGCCTTACCGGGATGATAGAGGATGTCACAATCATAATCTTTGATAAGTTCTAGCCATCTCCGTTGCCTCATATTAAGATCTTTCTGCTCGAAAAAGTATTTGAGACTTTTATGATCCGAGTAGATCGTGCACTTCGTCATATATAAGTAATGCCTCCATATCTTCAGCGCGAAAACTACCGCTGCCAACTCTAAATCATGGGTCGGTAGTTACCCTCATGTTGTTTTAGTTGTCTAGAGGCATAGGCGAGGACCTTGCCCCTTTGCATCAAGACGCATCCCAAACCTTGATGCGAAGCATCTGTGTACACAACCAAGTCTTTCATGCCATCAGACAATACTAGTACTAGTGAACTTGAAAGTTTTTCCTTCAAGGTCTGAAAAGCCTTCTCTTGACCCGTACCCCAATTAAACTTTTCATTCTTCTTTGTTAGCTTAGTCATGGGCAGACCTATCTTAGAAAAATCCTGAATGAATCTTCTATAGTATGTGGCTAAGCCCAAGAAACTTCTTACTTAACTTGGGTTCTTTGGAGGAACCCATTTCATTATTGCCTCTACCTTAGATGGGTCTACTTGAATACCTTCTTCATTTATCACATGGCCAAGAAATTGCACTTCTCTTAGCCAAAATGTGCACTTGGAAAATTTAGCATACAACTTTTCTTTACGAAGTGTTTCTAACACCTCACGCAAATGGCAGGCATGTTCAGATTCACTTTGAGAGTATACCAATATATCATCTATGAAAACTATCACTGACTTATCTAACATATTCTGACAAACTCGATTCATTAAATCCATAAACACAGCTGGTGCATTAGTAAACCCAAAGGACATTACTAGGAACTCGTAATGCCCATAATGGGTCCTAAACGCAGTCTTGGCTATATCTTCCTCACGTACCCAAAGTTGGTGATACCCCGATCGTAAGTCGATTTTTGAAAACCAACTCGCTCCTTGCAACTGGTCAAATAAGTCATCAATTCTAGGCAAGGGATAACGGTTCTTAACGGTCAATTTGTTTAATTCTCGATAATCAATGCACATTCGCATTGCGCCATCTTTCTTTTTCACGAAAAGTACGAGTGCACCCATGGTGATACACTTAGGCGTATGAAACCCTTGTCAAGTAACTCTTGTAATTGGTCATCAATTCTCGCATCTCGGTAGGAGCTAGTCGATAGGGTGCTTTAGCCACCGGTTTTACATCCGGATTTAACTCAATCTGAAATTCTACTTCTCGTTCGGGTGGAAGCCCCGGTAATTCATCCGGGAATACATCAGGGTATTCATTTACAATTTTTACATCTTCAAATTTTTGAACCCCATGGTGGGTATCCACCACATAGGCTAAGTATGCCTTACTCCCATTTCGAATGTATTTGACCGCTTGAATAAGAGTGCACAATGTAGGTTTAACTTCTCTTTACCCATGAACAGTTATTTGTTTGCCACTAGGCGTCGTCACAATAATGGTCTTACTTTCGCATTGAATTTCGGCATGATGCCGAGACAACCAATCCATACCAACCACCACTTTGAACTCCCCCAAGATCATGGGGACAAGGTCAATATCGAATTCTGCGTCGTCAATTGTTATCTTACAACCCTTACATATTTCATGTAATAGATAGCCTTTGCTATCGGCTTTTTTAACTTCTAAGGGTATCAGCATCTTTTCTGTTCTGAATGATGGGTGACATATAATATCACTTGACACAAATGACTTACTAGCTCCGGTATCAAATAACACATAACTTGGCATCGAATTTATTAAAAATAACCTGACACAACATTCGGAAGTGCCTTAGCTTCTTCAGACGATATCTAAAACATTCTGCCTCGAGCCTTTGGAACTTCTTCTTTCTTTCCTTCCTTGCCCGTTCTTTGTTGAAGCTTTGGACATTCGGCCTTAGTATGTCCCGGTTGGAAACTGTTGAAGCATGTTCTCGAGGGATTAGGACACTTGTAGTACGGGTGTCCCTCTTGGCCACAGTTATAACATCCCTTCTTACTCAATAAGCACTCCCCTTTATGGAGTGTCACACCCCAACAGATGGCAGAAACATCGGAGTGAGACGAACTAGACTGCTCGAGACATCATAACGCTATTTGCGACAATATTTAAATTAAGAACCCATTTCATTTCATAGCATCAAAATTGTCAAGGTTACACCGAATATTCAAATACAAGAAACAACAACGAAACAAATTCAACAATAACATAATGATTAACTTGGTGTTCTACACATGTTTCTATGCCATTCCTACTAAGTTTCATCATAAAAACTTCATCAACCTGCAACATATTAAAAAGTATAGTTCAATAACAAGTATTGGCGAGTACACAAGTTTAATATCATAGCATATGTATAAAATCCGTTTAAACAAATCCACATGAATAGCTAGCATACAAGATAAGTGTAAACAAGGCATGTGAATCTAAAAGTCAATCCTCTAGTGTACCGCAAAATAGATTAAAACTTAACATTGACCAAAGAATACGGGCGGTGCGTTACTCCTATAGCGTTATACATGTTAAGGGAGGCTCGATCAAAGTTAATGACATTTAGATCACATAAGAATATAGCAAGTAATAATTCAAGTAGCATAAGACTAAAGCATGTTGATGGATTGTTTGTGTGAAAACATAGAATAAAGTGTGATTTAGTGTAGTTTTGTAAATTAACATGTTGCACCCAAATAGTGGAAAGCATAAAAAGGGGTCGAGTTTACTCACATTTGCAAAGTAATATCCGTGAGAGAGTTAGGTTGATTTAGGGGAAGGAACACCAAGTTTCTCCTACACAAGGCAATGTAGGTGTGTGAGTATTAGATTGACGGGGGAGTTCAATGAGTTTAAGAATTTAAAATATGCAAAGAAAGTATATTTAAATGAAAGTATTTATCTAGACATTAACACTCGTTTTTGACACTAATAATCCCCGAAGGGTGTTTGTGTTTGTATGGGTCATGCCCAATGGAATCATAACGATTGTTAGGTCTAAGATAAAATAACCTACATTTAGGACAATAACCATTGGTAATGGTTAAAGGTTCGGTTATATTAAGTATTTACATATAGTTATAATATTACAATTTATCATATAGTTCATGTATTTCATAGATATCATGTAAGTCATATAAGTCATGCATGGAGGTAGGAGGATAACCATCCTAAACCTCTTTCATAAGATTCACCATTACACAAGATTGACACAAGGACAATCCGGATGGTCATGAATTATGGAAATCATCAAGTGATGGGTGGATTGAATAGTTGAATGGCCAAGGCCTTCATGTAATCACACCTACACCAACACAAGCTTGTAAGCTTGGATGGCTAACACTTGTGGGTTTGAAACCCTAGTAAAAACCACAAGTTTAGAGACATGTTATGCCTCTTGATTGTATATGAACAAGTCTAGCTTAACACACTAACCATAAGCTTGGTTAGTGGCATAAGTAGCATAGATTTGTTATGTTAAAAATAAGTTCGAAAAAGATTTATAAGTTTTCTTCCAAAACAGAAAGTTTGACCCCAAAAATAGTGTGATTCCACCTTGGTTTTCCATGGAAAACCTATGGTAACATCCATAGGGTTAGCAAACAATGTTGAGGAAGAAAACATGAAGAAAACTTTGAAAATATTAAAGTTTAAAAAGATAAAAATGGGCAGAAAATTTATGGCACTTTAGACCTAAAAAATGGTGAGGTTTCACCTTATTTGCCCAAGCAAACTTGTGAAAACTTTCTAGAGGTTATCCAAGTGTTTTAGAAGAAGAAATAAGGAAGAATTAGTTGAAGAAGTGAGTTAGAACTTACAAAAAACTCAAATATGGCTGCTGCGTTTTTTTTTAATATGTGAGGGACTTTGAGAGTGTTTTCGAAGTGTTAAGTGGGAAATGGATGGGGGAAAGGTGGTTTATATAGGGAAGGGATTAGGGTTTCAATGGGTTGGGCTTTGGAAACAAGATTAGTGGGTGTTTAAACTTGAAACAAGCCCAAAACGTCAACATATGGCAGCCCTCCTTTTTTGTTAATTAATTTAAATAAATGGTTTTAATTGTTATATAAATAATGTATTTTATATGTAAATCAAGTGTGAAGTGTTTTGGAAGATTAAAACATGATTAAAGGTGTTACATAATCCTAAACATGTCTTGCAAATAATTAACTTATGTGTGACAAGAATCATGGTGCCAAAAGTCTATGCATTTTGCGTTTAACTTGTAGATTGTTTGCTTGATTAGAAACGATTAACTTTCATGAATATATGATAAGAATATGCAAGTTGATTCGAAGCTATAAATTGCGTAACGAATTTGTGTATGATCATAGATATAAATGCGTATAAAGATTGCGAATTGCGTATAATCGATCAATTTGATTACAATCAAAGCCTTAGATTTACAATGATTCGGAAATGAAATACGATTACAAGGTTTGGAATTTCCAAAAATAGAAACACGAATCGATCTTACTAAAAACGGAAAGATACAAATGCGAAGCGTTACAAAATTCACACAAATGATAAGTACGAAGCTTGTGCGAAGTCTTGGACGAGTATAGTGGCGAATGTGATCAACAACAAACTATACGTATATCTAAGTCCACTCTTTGGAGGCAGTGCAACTGGCAGTTCTTAGAGTAGAATGCAACACTAATGTAGTAAACCTAGGGGGAGATTGCTAGGCCCTCTTAGGTTTATGCATTAGCCACTTTAGTAGATTGGGCATACTTGTAATAGATGGGCTTGGGAAGGCTTTGGGCCTAGGGTTTAGGTTAACGGTGCTCTAATCTCTTACCATAAATAGTAAATGTTATTTAGGGATTAGGAGCTTTTTGGTGGGTTTCTCTCATTACTTGTATTAGACAAATTTCCATATTTGTATGCAAGTTAATCTTTCATTTATTTCATCTTATTTCTTCTGTCTCGATCCATAGCTTGTTCGTGTGATTCCGCTACCAAACAAGCTTAGTGTGATATTATAGATTCGGTTTTCGGGACTTACAAACCCAATAGTATATTGACACCTCAGTTTGTTAAGTCTGATTTTACATGGTTTGTGATTAAATAATAATTAAACTCAAAAAAAAATTTGTATTGAAAAATAAAGATAAGTAATCACAAACGATAAATCATCATCAACTATTTTTCGTTAATGATTAAAATATTTTTACAGAAGAATGACTCTATAGACTCCCCCTCAGACTAATCAGACTATAACAATTCCGTTTATATAAAAGAAAAGATGATATGTAGTGATGAATGGATCTCTAACATATGAGATCTATTTATACGAAGTACGAAAGCTCTGTTTGTGATTGGCTCACATCACCCTGATAGTGACATCTAACATTCCTAACAAAAAAGATTCCACAGATGTTGCAAACATCTGTGCAAATTAAACAACTGTTCTAACTATGTTAAACACTTACACAACGCAAGTAGTGTTAGATTGGGAAGCATCTATTTAGGCTATCCTCTGTTGCTTTGATCCAAACATCTGTTTGGCCAGACAGATGTTTGGGCTTCTTCATTAGACCTTTGTATCAATAGACTTTAGGCTTGAACAAACCTTGTTTCTTCATGAATAGCAGTTCCAAGGCTTTGATTAGATGTTTGCTGGTTTCAACAGATACTCTGATTTAGGTGTTCAAGATTCACTATCTTTGGGAGAAATCTTGTTCAAACTTCTATTTATTTCTTGATCACTTAATCATGTTTTGGCTTTTGAATATCATCTATTCTTTAGTAGGTCTAACAATCTCGCCCTAGAACAGATGATGCAAAAACAAATGTTTATTTGATAAATTTTTATTCCTCTTTAACTTATCTATGATTTGGGCTTTAAATTACTTCTCAAATCTTTCAGAGAGTAAGTCATTTGAATCCCTTTCGAGTCAAAGATCTAGCAGATCTTGCAAATTTTTTATTTTCAGGCTCAAGACACTGTTCATTGAAATCTTTTTAACTTCTCCATTTGCCCTATCTATTGTCAATTCATGGCTTGCTCTGTCTGAGAACCGTTTTAAAATTTTTTGAGGTTGATGGATTTACTAGGATCGATTTTATTGGAAGAGGTGAGGGAAAGTGTTTTCCCAAGATTTACCCAAGAAACTCTTCTGGTTTGGCATCTGGATGCCCATACATGAGTTCATTTCTAATCCTTCATTCCTTATATCATCTTCATACTTCTTTATATCTTCTTCAAACATCTCTTTTGTATTTTAAGATAGCTTCTAATGGTTGAGAAGACATTCTTTGGAGATGGAAGTTCGAGGGGTTGATGCAGTGGTTTGGGTAACAGGTGTTTGGATGGAAGTGACAAATGTTTGGATAGTGGTTGACGCAGTGCTTTCTGGAACCTCTGCTGAAGAACCTTGATTATCCTGGATTTTTTTCTTTCAATAATCTATTGCAATGTTATTTGTATATTAGTTTCCCTTGTGTCTCTCTTATTTTCTTTTTCTACTGCTTTAGCAATCTCTTCTTGCCTTGCCTTTTTAGTGCAGCAATGTCAGACCTTTTTCCAGCCTTCTTGACCAGAGGTGGGAGCTTTCTCATTCAATCTTGATATTTAGGAAGACTTAGAGTTGTACCAGTGTTTTCAAGGATAAAGTTGTTGATGGCTTTAACCTCCGCTTGAGTATCTTTGTACTTTGCATCCACCATTGTTCATACTAACTCTACATACATCCTTTGATTTCTTCTGCAGCTTGCTTTTGAAGTTGTAGGTACATTTGTGCATGCACCCAAATTTCTTTTGCAACTTTTCTATCTGTTGGTGGAGGCCTTGAGTTTTGTTCCAGAGTCTTCATCATGTCTTTGATTTCTTCATCTAATGATTCCAACTTGGTGACTCTCTCTCTCCGTCAATTCTGGATAGTTTAACTCATCACCTAACTTAATAAGATCATCTGAAATCTCACCAGAGGTGGTTGTACCTGGTTTTGAACCAGGTGCCCCTTTTCTTGGTACTGGGACTTCCAACTGATATAAAGATTACTTTAGTAGTCTCATAAGTTGTTGCCTTCAATGAGGTCTTAGTTATGTAACTACTGTCTAATTGTGAGATTGTTGTCTCTACAATTGTAGTAGTTGTCTCACTTGAACAACCTGTAAGTGTCTCTAGAGACACAGGAGGTGTTGCCTCCTCTGCTTGTGGGATAGTAATGATTTCTAAGCTTGCCCTAGTCACTTGTTGAATTATACTCCTTATGACTTGTTGTTGAGAGGAACTAGGTATATGCAAGTCAGTGTTATCAATTGCATCAAGCAATCTTTGGAATGATGATGAGATAGTTTTTCTAGGTAGTGGAGTGAAAAGAGAAGCAGCCCTTGGAGAGGGGCTTGAGAAGAGATATTCAAGTGAATCTTCTCTCTCTTGACTTGGTTCTCTTGTGCTTACAACACTATCCTTTTATGGGGATAAGTGAGGAGTTTGGATATGTAGAGATGATTGCATTTGTTGTGAGGAAGTATCAACAGATTTTTGCTACATTTGTGTTACAAAAGGTACCACTGGCATCTCAACTTCTAAAGATACCTTCTTTTTGTTTTTTCTTTTGGATTTGGAGATGGATATGGAAGTTGTTTTTTGTGGAAATTTCTAGTGTCTGTTCCACAATGCTGGGTTGTGTAGTGTGGTCAACAGGAGCAGTGGGCTTAGCAACAGATGTTGTAACATATGTTGCTTGGTTTTGCAAAACATTTTGTTCACCCACACTTTCTTGACACTTGGTTATCATGCGTGTATATGTTTCATTTGAAAGACTGTTAATTTCAAGGGCTTCACCCTCTTCAAAACTTTCTTGTCTTAAAACATCTTTTAGGTAAAGGCTTACAAGTCTTGGATATAGTAGAAAAGGATTGCCAGTACCCCTCTTGATTGCTTTTATGTTTGTTACCAAATCTATAAACAGTGTTTGGGATAGCTTATAATCTGAATTTGTCAGAATGGCATACCCCCAAACACTGAGTTTTTAAGGGAATTTCATTAAAAGATGTGGTCTTAGCAGACATGCTAACCAAGATTGTATGGAAAAAGAATTTCATTGCTAGTGGGAATTTTGGTTTAAAAAGTATGCTTCCCACCAGTTGAGCTTCATATCTGATGCATGGTCGAAAATCGGTGTTCTTATATGTTTAAGCTTATGTTTTTTACATAACTTTTAGTTTCGAATAGCCTACTTTTGATTAGATTTGTGTTTTACAGGTGTTACAGAGTTTAAGGAGCTATTCGGGAGCTTTTCAGAGCATCGGGGCAGAAAACTGGTCAACCAAGATTGTGAAATGGAAACACAGAAAACAAGAATTGAAGAGGTCGTCGGCGACACCCCCTAGGCTGTCAGCGACGCCCTCCAGATATGTCTATCGGCAAAAAATTGCCGTAGGCAGTGGATTAGAGCGTCAGAGGAAAACCCAAACATCCACGGCTATCGCCGACGGCCTCTTCTGATTCTAGACGCAAAAGTTTCTTGTTTGTTATTTGGGGACGGGTTATATCAATTGTTTTGACCATTTTTGGGAGTTACGAGTTTTGGGAGTTTGAAACACCTTCTTGGAGCCAATAACTCATCCATCTTCATCAATCTTTCACACCAATCATCCAATCCATCACATTCATTCCTAACCCTAATTCACTACTATCATCACCATCCTCCAATCTCCAATCCATTCATCATCACCATCAATCCTAAAAGCTTCAAGATGTCAATGTTTAAGCTCTCATCATCCGGTGACCAAGTTCCATTCATCATAAGCGGCTAATTCTCGAGGGTTTCACCCCGGTGTAGGTTTTTTTAAGTTTTTAGGTTAAAAATTGTTTGACTTTTGATTTGTGACAAGTTGTAATTTGATTTTTAAACCTAAGATAATTGTCTTGCATTTGTATTGAATTCGTGAATTGTCGAGTGAAGATTAAATTTGACTTTGCGAAAGGTTTATGTGCAATTATGCCTAATCTAGGTTAGAGTTTACATGTTTGTGATAACGAAGTGCATTGTAGTCCGTCGTTTACGATGTCGATAGCACTTGGCATCTAAGTCACGTAACACTAAATTCGTTGGTCAATTATACAATTGAATCGAATCTAAAACGTGTAGAAACCCTAGGACTTCAATTATCGAACGAGGTGTGAATCTTGTTCCAAGTTATTGTTTACAACCATTCAATCAAGTTTCCGTGAAAATCTCAATTGTTTAAGTTTTCGTATTCTAATAATTGCAAACAAGTTGTCAGTTAATTCCGACATCTCTTTCAATCAAATAATCATTCTAATTAAACAACATAGCAAGCTTCATAAATTGTGACAACCTTTAAAATCAATCGCATCCATCGCAAACCACAAACTCTTCGTGGTTCGACCCCTTACTACCACTAACACATTGTTAAGGGTAATTTGAGACTATAAATATTATCTTTGACTGGGGCGCGACACTCTGATCAATATCCCCTTTCTATGAACTCATGATGAAGATCACTTTTAGGGGACAATTTTTATACCTACCATATCCTACAGATTGAACATTGTGGAAATGGATTATGGAGTTATCTCAACATGCTCCTTATGATGGTAGAAGTGATGATGTATGGCTTTTTGCTTTGTAGCAAAACATTTGCAATTTCCCAAAATTACTTTAGAGTGGATTGATGAATAGGGGTGTTTATAGTGAGGATGTTATGATATTTGGAGGATGTGATGATGTCTATGACGGAATGAAAAACCGTGTTGTGAGAAATTGCAAATCTTTTAAAAATCTTTTAAGCAGATAACCTTTTGACTGAAAGCAACATTTGTTGAATGCAAATTTGGAGTTTTTCTCTTTTGAAATGCTTTGATTTTGATAAGTATGGATGATGGATGTAAACGTTATTTGTCAAGGGTTTTGGAACAGGAATGCCAACGTGGCCAACGATTACTTTTTGAGTTACGTGGCCAATTGTTATTCATTGTGGCAAACCACTGTTTAGAAAATGGGCCCCTTTAAGAAAACCCTTTGAAGATGAAGATAAGATCTGTTTTCAAAAGATCTGTTTGAAACCTCTGTTGAGTCTCAACACACGTTAGGATGGCCAAATCAGTGGTTTGTACATCTGTTTGACTTTTGATCAATCAGATGGATGGAAACTCATGTTTGAAACCTCTGTTGGTTGAACAGAGTTTTGAATGAAAAACAATGGTATGTTTTGAGAAATAGTGGATCTGTTAAGCTTTTGTTGTTAAAGAATGGATGGTGAATCAATGGTTCTTTTGTTTCAAATAGTGGTTAACAAGGTTAAATAGAGTTTTGAACCACTGAAACAAATGTTTTACTCCTTTCAACAAAGTTTTGTTTTTGTGATTTTTCACAATCTTTTCTTAATTTTAAAACTCCAAATTTTGATTTTCTTGATTTAAAAACAGCATATTAATGTTGCAAGAACCTTTTGGTATATTTTCAAAATATTTTCTTTCTCTTATTAGGATAGAGAAATGTGCAAGCGTAACCTCTGTTTGCACTTTCAAATTGCCAACAGATGTTCCCTACATAAAGTGGAAAATGGGTCAAATTTGCAGATGATTCAAATCATTTTCTACTTTAGATTTGGTGTTTTCTTCCACTTCATCAACTCATTGGGATTGGTTATTTGTAGCAAGAAGTTTTTCTACCATGTCAAACAGTTGTTTCGACCCTCTGCAAGTATTTTCACACTTGGGTCAACTATCATTTGACCAGTCCTAATGAGGTGATTGTACCCATGAGGGTGTCTATTGACTTTTGCCTTATGGGGCATGTGCGCGGCTTCTTCATACCTATAAGGTACCTTGGTGCATGGTGGTTGCCCATAGCCTCTTGGAAGTGTATTGTGTGGTGCAACAGATACTTAACCATCCATGTGTGTAGGGTATTGGTTCAAGCTTTGTGTGTTAGTGTGTGACTGGACTCAACTCTTTTAGGAAATGATAGTGAATCCTTGTTGATAGGGCTATCATCACTTTTGAAACTCATTTTTCCTCTTGACCTATTTTTGTTCATATCATAGGGTTTAAGAAATGAGCACTATTGGGTCACATGATTGATTTTTCCACAGATGGTGCACCCATATGTGGTCTCATAGATGTTGTTTCCTTTGTTAATATCATAAGCTTTTAACTGGAAACAATCTTTTGTTAAATGATTTTTCTTTCTACAAAATTCACACAGCAGATCTGAGGTCTTATCATTCTTGTTACCCTTATCCCTCTTTTTACATCATCAGATGTTTTAACATCTGTTTGAGAGTTGGTAATAGGAAAGATTTTTATCTTGGATAGGTTAAGACCATCTGGGTTGGTGAAATCAACCGGTTTGAAATTTTCAAGAACATCATATTCATCTGACCAACTTAGTTTCAATTCATCTTTTTTGTTTTTCAGATTGAATGGAACTTTGTGGCTTTTCAAGAATGATCTTCTTGCCACTAGGTTCTGTGATCTTGATTTCTTCACCAGTTGATGTGGTTGGTATGATCTCAACCATTTCCGCGTCAATGGAAGTGTTGGTAAGTTATTCTTGATCATATTTTCTAAACCCAACATCAAACTTCACATTGATTTTTCTTTGTTTTTTTCCAAAAGCATATCATAACCATTACATGATTCAACCCATCTTTCAAAGGTGATCTCATAACCAAAAGCATCTCATAACCATTACTTTTAGTGAAATTTTTGGTTTCGGTAATTTTTAAGTTTACAACTCTGAAAATGAACGCTTTTGTACTATTATGAAAATGTAAGAAATGAGGTCTTGTGTTCAACTTTGAATCTTTGCCAAGAAATTGGGCTTACGGTGATGTAAGTGTGTTTTACACTGCTTGTAGATGATGTTTTTGCATGCATAAAAATGTTTATGGGATGAAGGTGATGTAAACTGGTTTTTACGACAACGTAATTAGGAATCCTAATCTTTTTTTCCAATTGGCAATTTGTTGTTTTTACGGAAACGTAAATTTGGGTTTACGCTTGATGCCTTTTTTGTTGTTTTGATGTAAAAATTCTTTCAAAAACAATTTACATATGTGCGAAAATGTTTTACATGCGTTGTCAAATGTAAATAAACATGTTTTCTTTTTACGCCCTTGATCGCCAGCCCGAGCTCCTCTAAATGTCGCACCCATGTTTTTTACGTAGATTGGTTTTTTTTTTAAATACGTATTAAATTAGAGCATTCTAGAATTTAAATTTACATAAAAATGCAAATTTAAATACGAGAAACTAAAGACTTTCAACTGCTCATCAATTCTCTATCACACATCTCCTTATTTGATAGAATTCAAGTATATATGATATTAGAAAACCATCTTCCAGATTCATCTACATTATCATTAACATCATCTTCATTCTCATCAACATTCACACTAAAACATCATCTTCATTCTCATCAACATTCACACTAAAACATCATCTTCACTCACATTAACTTCATCAACATTAGCATTAACATTATCTTCATTCTCATCAACATTCACATTAACATCATCTTCACCCACATTAGCTTAATCTACATTAGCATTAACATCATCTTCACCCACATTGACATCCACATTATATTCACACATATTACAACTAGAACTTTGGGGTTCTTTCAAGAAAAACTTGTGTATGCGGTTTTCTTTTACTTCACCCGTCCTTCTTTTCCTCCCTCTAGTTTAATCTTTTTATGTTTTTGATAACCGGGTAAGTATTTTTATTTAGAAATAAGAGCCATAATTTCTAAACATTAAACAAAATATTAAAATAATCAAAGTCTTAACATACAAGTAAACATTAGACACAAAATAATAAACATACAATTAAACATTAAACATCAAAGTTTTAACAAAAATAGAAGAATAAACATTCAAATTTTAGACCCTAAACATATTAAATAAACATTCAAAGCATAAATATATGAAATCACACAATAATACTTAAGACAAAATTAAAACAAGAATTTTAGAATTCCATACCCAGTGAATATCACAAGTCTCAAATCAAAATTGAAAATCCCACCGCCCACAATTCGATCCACGGATTCAGATCCTTGCGTCACTGATGTTGTTGCTCGTTTTCAAGAGATTATCCAAATCCTAGGGCTTGTGTGTCGATGCTCAGACCCTTTCCTCTCAAAAACCTTGTGTGACCAGTTACCTGTGCATCGCTTCTGTATCTTTTTATACCGCCCTCACTTTTGTTCTTTATTTAATTGGGTTTGACTTAGATTTGTTTTTTTTTAATTGGGCTTGGGGTTGGGTTTAATACTCCAATTGATTGGCCAACTTAAATAGATTGGATTGGGCCACCAATAAACAGATTTGGTAAGTCCCTTTTACATTTTTATTCTAAATTCAGCCCCTTTAAAAGTTTTCAAAAATATATATACATATATTATATGTATATGTAAAAAATTTAATTTTTTTTACGGGCTCTATAAGTATTTTGGCTCTAATCCGGTGCCCACCTGGCCCTTACTCAGAGCTGGCCTTGCCTTTTTCATATATCAATAATCTGATTTAATTACACTGTTAGTCTCTGTGATTTATGTAAAATAACAATCTCAGATACTAATAGTTTAAAGTAATAGTTTAAGGTTTTAACGTTTGATTTTGTAACATCCTTAGGCCTTAAGACTAACGGCTGTTAAAGTAACATGCATATATAAATCATATTTTTCAATTCAACAAAACCAAACATGTTGAAACATAGGTCAATAATTGACGCTTAAGATGAAAAAATAAGTCATTAATCTATGAGTAAACTTGAACTAGCTTTAGTTTGGTATGCAGGACTGAGAGACGGAATAGAACAGATTATTACAAGGGAAGGAAGAAAAGGGTGTTTGGTTGGTCAATGGAATGGTATCACCCATTCCATAAGGCATTACATTCCCTTAAAATCATTCCATCCACCCCCATGTTTTTTTTCATTTCATCCCCTCTTGTACCCTTTATTAATAACACCACAACCCCACCACCCACCACCAACCACTGACGCCCATTGCCGCTGCCACCCGATAGCCGTCACCGCTAACGCCACTCGCTGCTGCCAACCACCACCACGGTCGCCGCCACCACCTACCGTCGTCACCACCACCAACCACCGCCAGCACCACCTCTTCAGCCACCAACCACCACCGATGGCCGCCAATCGTTGTCGCCACACCATGGAAACCGACCGCCGTCACCACCGCCACCTATCACCACCCACAATTACTTCCACCGACCACCATCACTCACCGTCGATTTATTTCTTCGTTTTTCTTGCGTACCAAACAATACACGATAATAATTCATTCCATTCCCACATGGTAACCAAACGAGACATAGAATTGTAATGATCCATTGCATTCCCTCATCCATTCCATTATCCCGTTTATTCCATTCTCTCGTCTATTTCATTACCCCATACCAAGCAAACCCTAGAAGTTATTTATATAATTTTGTTTATTTTAGTGTTAGTTTACTATTATAAATAAATTATATATTTATTTCATAACTTATGTTATAATGGTTCTTCAAATAAAACACAAAAAATAATTAGCTAGAAGAATGGAAAGAGAAAAAGAATCATCAACTAATTGTGTTTCAATTAAATAATTATAAAGTTTTATTAATAATAAGAGAAAAAGGAAACTGTGTTTAAAATATTATTAGAGTTTATGCGGTTGGTTTATGTGGTTTCTTCAAAGCAACAAAGTTGGGTACTAAGTTCTGAAATGACAAAAATACCCTAACTTCTCAATTAGTTTTTAATAGTCGTTAGCCTTAATACTCTATGATGTTACAAAATCAAATGTTAAAACTACAAACTGTTACTTTAAAGTATTAATACATGAGATTGTCATTTTCCATATAACACAAAGATTAAAACTTAACATTGACCACAAGAATACGGGCGGTGCATTACTCCTATAGCGCTATACATGTTAAGGGAGGCTCGATCAAAGTTAATGACATTTAGATCACATAAGAATATACCAAGTAACAATTCAAGTAGCATAAGACTAAAGCATGTTGATGGATTGTTTGTGTATAGAATAAAGTGTGATTTAGTGTAGTTTTAGTAAATTAATCAAGTTTTAGTTGACACAAGGACAATCCGGATGGTCATAAATTATGGAAATCATCAAGTGAGGGGTGGATTGAATAGTTGAATGGCCAAGGCCTTCATGTAATCACACCTACACCAACACAAGCTTGTAAGCTTGGATGGCTAACACTTGTGGGTTTGAAACCCTAGTAAAAACCACAATTTTAGAGACATGTTATACCTCTTGATTGTATACGAACAATTCTAGCTTAACACACTAACCATAAGCTTGGTTAGCGGCATAAGTAGCATAGATTTGTTATGTTAAAAATAAGTTCGAAAAAGATTTATAAGTTTTCTTCCAAAACAGAAAGTTTGACCCCAAAAATAGTGTGATTCCACCTTGGTTTTCCATGGAAAACCTATGGTAACATCCATAGGGCTTAGCAAACAATGTTGAGGAAGAAAACAAAGTGTAAGCATTGAAAAACTTGAAGTTTGAAAGATAAAAATTTGGGCAGAAAGTTTATACACTTTTGGACATCAAAATGGGTGGTTTTACCTTAGTTTGCCAAGCAAACTTGTGATAACCTTCCTAGAGGTTATCTAATAGTGTTAGAAGGAAAAACAAGGTAAAAAGAAGAAGAAAAGTGAGTCGAAACTCACTTGCAAGCTGCTGAGTTTCAGCAGAGAATTCTGAAGTTAGGGGACTTGTTTAAGGTGTGTGGAGGCTTGTAAAAGTGAGAAATGGTGGAGGAACACTTGTTTATATAGGGGAAGGATTAGGGTTAAGATTAGGGTTCCATTAAATGCAATTATGTGAAGATTTGAATTAAAAAAAAAGTTTAAACATTCATCACAGCTTGCGGCCGCAAGCTGTGTTTCTTTTTATTTATTTATTTTTTGTTTCATTTAATTAATTGATGCATTTAGACTTATAACTTTGTATTTTATATGTGTGACTTGTATAGGTCTTATAATGGTCTTAGGTTGTGCGTAATGTCATTTTAAAAGTCTATAAAGTGTACTTCTTGTAAGCATACATTAGGCACAAACGTAACAATATTATCATGATAACGGAAGCTCGAACGACTTGCATTAAGTTGCTAATTATTTTGCTTAACTTGGTATTTAGATTCATAAACATTCAAGAAGCATTTTCATGTCATTTCAAATTGATTCATGAAGCAATAAGGTAACGTACAATCACAAGTTTAAATATGAATAAAGTTTGCGAATTTCGCATAATTGATTGATCTTGATTACAATCAAAGCCTTAGAATACAATGAATTGAAAATAGAAATGCGATTACAAGGTTTAGAATTTCCAAAAATAGAAACACGAAGCGATCTTACTAAAAACGGAAAGATACAAATGCAAAGCATTACATGGAGCTTCCCATGGTCTTGCATTTGGGAATACCTCCCTTCGCTTTATCCTTCTTTCCGTGATCTTGGAACTTCTGTTTCTTTGACGGACTTGAGCTGGCGAACTTCTCAGATGATCTCTTCTCACCCCTTTCTACTTGTCATTTCAGCTCAATCTCCCTATCCCGGGCCCAATTGATGAGCTCGTTCAGGGTTTCACATTTTGATGGGGTGATCAATTCTCTAAATTCAGCCTTCAACATGTCGTGGTAGGGATTATCTTCATTCTTTCTGACTTCACCAGATCTTGGCAAAACTTCAACTTGTCGAGAAAGATGTTTGTAATCTCATCGATCGACTCTTTCTTTTGCCGAAGACGCGGAATTCTTCTTGAATTCTATCGATAGCAGATTGCGGGCAATGATATTTAGGAAAGGTTCCTTAAATTCTTGCCATGTTAAGGCTTGGATCTTAGCTTCTCCCACCTCTTTACAATAGGCATCCCACCAATCCTTAGCTTGGAATTGGAGTAGGCCCGTTGCAAACATTACCTGATCTTCTTTTTCGCTTCGACTTCTTATAAACACCGCTTCTGTGCTCGAGATCCACCTTTGGCATGCTATAGGATCAATCTCCCCTTTGTATGGTATGGGATTACAAGCCATGAATTCTTTATACGTGCACCTTCTAGTCTCCTTCTTGCTTCGGGATTCATTTATCATCCCTTTCAATTCTTCCATTTTACTCACCATCATAGTTTCAACCGCTTCTAAGACACGTCTTCAATTTCTTGAGCCATTTGAGGAAGGTCGGCTAGAATAGCCTTCCCTACTTCTTCCGAGATTTTCTCATTCATTGCTTCTTCTTGTGCCGCTTCATTATCATTCACATTTATTTCATCTGCCATCTATAATAACATTTATCATACTTGTTAACTTTCATTTTTAACTTCGCCACACGTTAACTCACGTCTTCGTTATTGCATTCTATTGGCTTTGGATTCTTATTTACTATTATCATCAATAATCATGGCGGATCGTACTATTCATACATTCTAATTGCAAAGATCAAGAATCCTGATCCTTTCTAATTTACGTGTCCACATCGCGCATTTCGCATTACGCAATTTCATAACATAAATATTACATATTATCTTCTTATAGATTAAGTTACATTTGAAAGTTTATTATGGCCGTAACATAAATGTTAGAGGATTTATGGGTTTCGGGACACAACAGGGTACCCAAAAATCAAGTTTTATCGTTTGCCAGGCCCACCGTAAGCTACGGTTCCACAACCGTAACTTACGTTAGTCATTTGGTTTTTAACCAGAATGCATTGACCGTAGCTTATGGCCACCCACCGTAGCCTATGACACCTTACACATCTGCACATCATACTCGCCGTAAGCTACGGGTCCACCATCGTAGCTTACGGTGATGATACATCACTGAACAAGAACAATCAGTACATTCTTACCGTAGCCTACGGCCATCAGCCGTAGGTTACGGCCAATACTTGTTGTTGATTATATGGCCATTTGTATTTCATCGTAAGCTACGATGATCTTACCGTAGCTTACGGTTGTCCCCTGCAGATTTCAATCTTTCTTTTATTCGACCCATTACAGAATTGGTTTGATTAAACCAGTCCCCAAGGTCTTCCAAACATACCATTAACTTGATTTCATTTCTTATTAATCCTCCTATATTATGACCAAGCTCGTATTTAAATCTATTATGGAATAACTAAATGCTTACCTTCCGGTTGCGTCTTGAAGTGAACACACACACACACACACTTCTTTGAGAGCTTTCGGTTTGAGTTCGAGCACTTATCTCGTGTTCGAATCCCTCAAACCTTGGCTCTGATACCAACTTGTAACGCCCATTTCGCCGTAAGGTCAAATCGTATTATAATTTAAGCTTTCATAACATAATGTAAAACTTTGACCAAAATGCCCCTCCTATTCTTATGACTCAAACACAACTTTTAGATAATTAAGGAGCATAACCTGGATTTACTGTACCAATTTTAGACTTTAAGTTTACACACGAAGACATAAGTATGTTTAGAATGACATTACATCCCAAAAGTAGTTCCTTGACCTGTTGGCATCAAAACTTGAGACGGAAGCGTGAAAATGGGGCGATGCGGTGTGTGTTTATTCCAAGTACGCCATTATCAAGTTTGTGATTTTCCTATCATACACAACACAAATGCATTTGTTAGTATAACTTGTTAACATAAAACTTTCATCCATCCTTTAATCCTTAATTGACCCGTAATCAAGGTCATGATATTGAAGCATTCTTTCTACTTACATTCCATACTTATAACAATTTCGTCTACAACGAAATCGTGGTTTTTCATTCTTATAACACCAATACACAATTCAACCGACCCGATCATACGAGTTCATGCAACGAACATTTCATTCTTATTGACACGTTATCTACGAGTCGTCAAGTTCATAATTCTATCACCTTACTAACCATCCATTCTAACCCATTTACAATGGGATGATGCACATACATTTCAATAACATTATTTAACAAATTCCTCTAGGTTCATCATTTTGCATTACCATACTAGTAATAATATGAAACGAAGTTCAAGTGAACTTACCTTTACTTTGCGTTGCTTGCGAACCGGATTGACTTGTACCTTCTTCCTTTACACCTACAATATCGCATTCATCATTCTTTCAATTCTCATGATTTCATCTTCACATTTATACTAACATTGTGAGCTAACAACTCAACATTTACCTATTTTTAATCAATTACCATCATATGCATATGAAATCATCTTTATAACTTAAAACCAATACCCAAGCATTTCATCGAACACCTAGAGTGCATACCACTAGCAAAGCACAAAGTACAACTATCTTATGCATATTCCTACTAATACATATCAAAATTATCATATTAAACTAATCTCATACAATCCTCATTCTAATTCAGTTTCATCTTTCCAATATTCATTATAAGCAACATCATACATAACCACTACACAATTTTGCACACAATTCATTATTATTTTACATATGCTCCTACTTCAAGTGGGTTTTCACTCAAAACATCGATTTAGTTGGATTCAAGCATAATTCATGCCCTATGTGATGCTTCTAATTCATACTCATACCAATTTCTTATAAATTTGTTGTTTTGCTTAAACCTACTTCATACAAGATCATCAAAAGGTAAACTTCCACTTACCTTATAGTTTAGTATGCTTAGATGATCATAATTCTTGGTTCATGCATCAATTAGACTTCAATTCCCTTATCAATTTTGCTAATTTGTGTAGAACAAGGGTTTTCCCCCTTTTCTTCTCCTGCTTGATCGACACACACCTCTAATGTGTGTGTATTTGTGTTTTAATTGTAATTTATGCACTAAACTTTTAACTTATGCATATATGGCCACTCAATTATGGTGTTCATATTATTCTTGGCTTTAACCCTTTCTTTTTAAGTTTAAATCTTATTTACATTCTTACCTTAACATAGTCACACACACACACATATATATGGTGATTTTGGGGTGCTACAACGTTTACATCGGTAACTGTGACTGCCTTATATTTTTCAAAATCGAGTGTTTTCATTATCCCAAACTGATCTGGCACACTCTCGAACTCGTACTCAATATTTGAAAGTCTTGGCCCACTAAAATAATCTTTGAATCTTGGATATTTTCCATTATATGCGTGGGCTATAAAAAAATTGAATCCATGCTAAATTGTGTTTAGCAAATCCTGACTACAATTTACACACGTGGACCAAAGAAAATTCCGAGAATCATCGAAATTCCATGCGTTACCACCTAAATAATGATGCATTTAATTGATACCCAAAAAATGGGTCCAATATTTTATCTTACTGATTAACAAAGATCTTGTGTGGCCAAGTGATTCAATGGAGCCCAACAAACATTCTGCGCCATGCAAGTGTAATATTGAAAACCCTAGCCATAAACAAAAAACTCCAAACCATATCAAAATGATATCACATCCAGCCAATATCTTATTCTATTTTCAGTCGACAACAAGAAGACTTTCAGCCATTAACCAAACCATTTTCAGCCAACGCTCCTTTTTGCCACCACTCAAGGCAACTTTGCACCACCTCTCACCGCCACAAGGATACAACCGGACCACTATTAACACCCTCATCGTAAAGGATTCTAGCGATAAACTTTAATTCTTACTCTCTTCTCGATCTCTCTCTACTCTGTTTCTTTCTACACATAATACACTCACCCTGGTTTGATTCAAAAATAAGAATGAGATGAACAAAATCACTGGAATACGTTTGAAGTGAGTCTCGGTTGAACACCTATGTCATTTGGAAAATGAGTATTGATTGAAGACTGGTCAGTGCCATTTGATAATTCAAGAAGATGAGATGGTGTCATTTGAACATTATTTCCTGGTCATTTGAAACTTAAGTAGTGTCGTTAGAAAATCAATATCATTTGAGTTCAATTTCATTTGGAATCAAGGTCATAGGGTGTCTTTTGAAGTATCTAAGCATGATGTTGGTTGAAAGATGATGCGATGTTTAAGGATGACATGTCATATTAAGGTGATGGTAGTGTCACTTGGATAATTGATGATATCGTTTGAAAGTTAATATTGTCTTGGATGTCATTTGGGTGTCATGTGCATATTCGAATAACTGTTGACGAATAGTTCTTCACCAAATCATTTGAAAACGTCTTCAAAAAGGTTAACTGAATGATGAAAACCACTCAAAATGGCGTGTAATTGAAACTCAGTTCATCCTAGATCCAAGTTTTTTGCTTTGATTTTCAAGATCTAGGGTTTTCACGCCAGATCTTGAACAAAACCCACAAAAATACTAATCAAGAGCTCATTTGGCCTAGAAAACGGTTAGATTCACTAAGTCTAGTACCATGGTTCTGATATTACTTGAAATTATGGGTTCGGACTGTTAACCATGTTTAGTGCGAGATTAAGTTGAAAAGCTAGAGATAACTACAAACTTTCTTGTATTGATTTGGACAGCATAACGTTACAAAGTGACAAATAATATAGTTATCCAACATATCGAAAGAGCTTAAATCGTGAAAACCGGGAGAGACCAAATGGTGGTCTCTCCCGAATCTAAAACTTTGGTTTGGAAGTGACACTAGAACAAGTATATACAGGACTTGGAAATTCCAAACAACATAAACCCTTGTTATTTGTAATGGTCAAACAACACCCCTTCTTGTTAACCATGCCTATCTTTTGAAAATTCCAAACAACATCCCCTTTTATTTTGCAATGTCCAACAACAACCCTATGTTGTTTGGCCATGCTTGTATCACTGTTTACAATAGTCAAACAACAATCCGATGTTGTTTAACAATACTTGTCTCACTTGAAAACACACTAACTCAAACAGAAACTTTTTCGTTTAAACACTTCAAACGAATGGGTCTAAACACATTCGTTGACCACTCACTAACTATTACATACTCAACTAAAAATACAATCTAGTTTATTCGCACCACAACAGATACAAAACTACACTAACAATATACGAGTTATTTTCTAGGTGAACTGCATGCTATATATGATTTAGCATACTCTAGTTGCTAACATGAAGATAAATGCTTCAAACATAATATGCAACCAATGAAGTCCAATTGAGATAATATTTCGTTGATTTCTATATAATACATTGTTGGTAGCATGAGGCTGATGTATTACACAAATATTTTCTTCATAAGTTAGCTTGTTATAATTAATCTCTAGGTTAGACTACTCCAAGGAGTCATTAACAACACTTTATGTTAAACATGTAGTTAACGACTAACTATCCTCGTTTTACATTTAGTTGATTGCGTTTATGAATTGTTAATTTTGCAATTAGTTGTACCAAAATACTACGAGTTTTGTAACACAACACAACTCGAGTATAATAATGTCTTACTGCTAGAAACATGTTTTGGTTGGAGAAGAAGGCCCAAAGTAAGCATTACACTAAAGTTTTGTACCAACCAATTTTAACATGGTAGAAACTCCTATACAGATGATTATTTCTGGACGGATACCCTAGCATCTCTATCTATTTAGAAAATATGTACTACAAACAAGCATTGTATATTGCATTATATTTTAATTAAGACACAATATATGGTGGTTGAATTGGTGTGTTTTCAATTTATAATTACAATGACAAAGTGCAGATAATATGTGTGGCTATAAATTCCCACCATCTTTGCTCTCTATGCATGATGCAATGTTTAATAGGCATTCAAAGCCCTATAAAATGTATTAAATCATCATAATACGGAGAAAAAGTATGAAAACTATACTAATATAATAAGAAAACTCAAATCTTTGTAAATGAGCATCAAACTAGCGAATGCCCTACGTTTTTTTTGCTAGGTGCCACAAATATTTGCCACTATGTGCGTGGTTCTTGTTAAGCTCTAATCTTTAAATAAGTTGAAAACATTACACAACATTACTCGCATGACTGATTTTATAGACCAATCACAACTGATCTCATGGTTCTAAAGTACTAACTTATTCAGATAATCTTTATTGATAAAATGCAAGCGAATCATTACTATATCAATTTATGCATGACTGATTTTATAGACCAATCACAACTGATCTCATGGTTCTAAAGTACTAATTTATTCAGATAATCTTTATTGATAAAATGCAAGCGAATCATTACAATATCTAATTTATGCATAGGTTATTTATTCATGTTTAGATTGTTTTTTGAACGTCAAGTATTTCTACTCTATTATACTAATAATAATAAATTAATATTTTTTATACAAATTTGAACATGAGACTTCACCTCTAAAATATATATATATATATCTCTACAAAGTCGGCTAGCCCTAAATTAAAAAAATGTGTCTAAACATCATGTATAAGATATGAGAACTATTATACATTTAATAACCATACATGTTCTGTGTTCATATATTAGCAACCAAATGAGTCTTTTTTCGTGTATTTATTGGACTTAGTTGATTAGTTACTAATACTTGTTTTAATAAGGAGTCTATTTTTCGTGTAAGACATGAAATAAAATTTTTATTTACAAGAAAAAATAGATAAGCGACCCTGGCTTTACATATCCCAGATTATATATGCAAATCGGTAACATAACATATTCTAAGATATGAATACTTTCTTTTTAAAAATGTTAGAATACTAAAAATCACAGTAATTTTGTAACCGAGAAAGTGTTTGCTTTCCATATATTGAACAAAAGAGGCCCCTTTTGTAGTTTTATATTTATTATAGCGTTTAAATTAAAATATTAACATACATGTGTATGTGACTTTTAAATGTTAGGACTTCTTTTTATGGAAAAAGCAAAGCGTGTGCGACATATGTCTTTTTTGTATACACACACTAGTGTTAACATAAAAGAAGCAAAACTAAGCATATGTTTTGGTTGGAATGTTAAATTTTAATCTCACTTCATTGATCATAAAAGAAATCTAAGCACTCATACCATTATACTTCACGGTTACGTAGTTTAATGTACAACTAACCAATCTGTTTCATAAGAAAACAACAAAATCCTTCTCAAATATCTTCAATCTAGAAAAACATGTAATAAGAATCAAAAAACGTATTCCAATCATATAATATATAATCAGTACTGACTCTGAATCATAAATTGAAGCCCTAGAAACCTTGAATCACGAATCAAATCAAACTGAAGCCCTAGAAACCTAGACTAGAGGTGAGATGGTGGTGACACTCCGGTAACCGCTTCTCTCCTTCCCTTTCTCTCTCTTTAAGTCTCGTATGAGACTTTCAAAGAGGTGTTGGTAAAGCTAGAAGACACGCGTCTCTAAGGGGGATGGTCGTCCAAACAGACCAGTATATAAACCACGACTGCATATACTGTTCATTTCCATTTCCATTATGTTATTAACAGATAATATATTACTGGTGAATGGTTGTCAAAATAATATATTAAATCCGGTTTATACTACAAAATGTACTTGGAAGAAAATAAATTATGATGTTAAATATTTAATAATACTAACATATTATTTCCAATATAAACAGCAATAAACTTTAACCACGATATTAACGTAGTTACATTGTTCTTGTTGCTATCGTGAAATAGCTACTTGTTATAAACAATAAAAATTATGAACTCCAGTAACTACACAATCCATGCAAATCTTTCTATTTTACTTTTTGGTTTCCAAAAAGTCTGCACCCATTTTTAAGTGTGCCAGATACACGAACTTGTATAGGGTGCTAGATCCATTGGTAATACTTTGTCGAAAACATGGTGCGAGTAAAGAGGTTAGACTACCCATTGTGGGGCGTTAACAGGGCCATGTAGGCGGATGCCAAGCAAGAACCTGCCACACCAAGACGCGATCATGTGGCGTGAGGCACTCCACCACATGTGGCGTGAGGCACTCCACCGGCATGTGGCAGATGACGGTGAATGGGAAAGTGTATATGTGACCGTTGGAGTCGGTGCCGTTGTTTTTTTAAATTAACTAGCAATAACACCTATGCGTTGCGGCATGGGTACAATCGCAAATATTGAATTGCTTAATCCAAATGTTATGTTATGCGTAAATCATATGAAAACGTATGTTTCGACATATCTAATTGAGCTCAGTGTGGCCTATATAAGCATTGCGATTGGATCAAAACGTAAAGTAAATCGAGTTTATACCATCCAATCATAACGTATTATATGTGACCCGACCCATATATAGAAAACATTAGCGGGTATAAAGGAAAAACCGACACATGTAATCAAAATGGATTAATTAGAGCTTTTGAAAAAGAGGAAAAGCAAATATTACTCCACTCGGTTCGAAACAAAATTTAAGAAACAGACATAAAAAGCACGAAAACAAATTGTATCTGACCTAACTCGTTTTCCGAAAAAGTTTACGTTGAAACATATACCAACTCGAATTTATAGCAAAACACACATAAAAAATGCACATAAAAATGTTTTTTTTAAGCAAAAACGTATTATATTTGATCTGACTCGTTTCTAGAAAACGTTTACATAAAAAATAGAGCAATCGAATTTATACCGACACGTACATAAAAATATGCATGTAACTGCCAAGTAGCAATAATGTCACATCACTACTAGCGACCACCATGTGACAAATGGCAAATAACCGGTAATTCCGTACAATTAATCACTAATTTGATACTATAATCTCATGCATATTATCGTAATTATCATTGCGTAACTGAGTCGTACGTCATTAGGGCAAGTAAATCTGATCTTAACATATATTGGTTTCCTTACAACGTAAAACAAACCAAAAAATGCCCTAAAAGTGTTGGGCGCACTAATTTCGGTGACACTAACTGTGTCGGTAAACCCGCTAAAACGAATCAGAACAAGAAATAACGGCATGTTGATGCCATGCCTGAGTCCATATGCAAATGAAACACATATTTGAGATCAACCATTACAATAATACATAACTTTCCGGTATAGCGCCTAAGTTGCAAAATTGTCCTTTTCGACCAAAAAGGCGACAAATGTCGATTTTCCGCAAGACTAATTCGAAGGATTCCGGCATAAGGATAAGAATAAAACAATGTTAATCATCCTAAATTAATGCAAGAATGCACAAAAGACATCGTTTCCGGTCATTCGTCAAACAATGCACAATTCGACCGGAAAGCGGCCGATTGTCGAAACGACGAATATTTTAGTGGCCGGTAGCCTCATCCGCGCATCTAGCGAACTAGTTAAGCCTCATTTGGAACTCACAATCCATTCAACTAAAATGAGGTCACGGAACACAACTTTCGGAAAAGTTCGACGCGGAGCGTAAAAGTGCCGATATCGATCGAACGGAAGACATTTAGGCCATCCTAACTCATCGTATAGTCGTCTAGCAAACTAGTCATACATATTTCTAGATCGGAAATGCACTAAGTAGACACCATATTAATTGTGTGGGTCGAAAACAAAAGCTTTCGGTACTAATAAATAGTTTCGTTTATTAGCAATTATTAGACGATGAGCGATCTAGCGACGTATCCGTCATCCGAAACTTATATTGGAGGATCATGTGGATAAAATACCATGTAAATACATCCTAAACTCTACTCTTATGCTAATGATGCTAGATCATAAACCCTAATAACTTACTTAATTAAACCGCAAAATTCTACATTTTAAACATGTGTAAAATAAAAGTTACACTTTACCCCCCCCCCCTGGCATGGACGGTTCAAGTGGGCCCCATGCCCACTTGATTTTGTTGAAAAATCAAAGATTATAAGCATGGTGCTTAAATATTGATGGACTTGAAGATATGACATGATTTATATAATAAATCCTCATGAAATTCATCATTTTTATTCACCAAAAATTTGAAACTTTCTCCTTCTTGTTCCCTCTTGTTCACGGCTCCAATACCACCACCATACGTCACCATTTTGCCACCCTAAAACACCAAATATCTACACTTAGAAGCCTAATCAAGTCCCCTAAAGAAGCTAGCAAGGATGGAGAGCATTAGGGCTTCTTAAAGAGCTTCATTTTCTTGATAATCATCAAGAAACTTGTGCATCCTTGGTAAGCTAAACTCATCCATAATCTAGCTTATTTTTATGCTTAGATTATTAGTGTACGAGTTGATCATCTTGAAAATCAAAAAAGATAAACCAAAAACCCTAACTCACAACATAATAATAACACTAAATCTTGTTTATTTTGTGTTGATTATATGTTTATATGATAGTTAGTTAGGACTGTTGAAGTTGTTTATGTTAAAAGTATGATATAAAAGTTGGATGATCTTGCATGGTTAAGTATAAAAATGAAGATTTAAACATGATAAGGTTTAAATCTAAACAAAATCATCAACTACATCATCCATGAAAAATACTACAATTTAAAGATAATTTTATGCATATGAATGATTTTATAAGAAGTAAACACTTGTATTTAAGTTGTAATCACCTTATAAATGTGTAGTAATCAAAGGGTTAAATGCATGAACTTGATTAAACAACATGCTAAAGTAGTGATTTGAAATGGTTAATAAATATTGAAAACCCTCTTGATTTACTAGTAATTTTAATAATATAAAGTCATGGATGATGATAGATTTATAATGTAAAATAAATATTAGATGGATTGTTGATGATGATTATGAGCTTAAACAGGTTTTAAATACGTTTTTAAAATGTGAAAAACGCCATAGTTTAGGGGAAACTATGGCGAAATTTTCTAAAAATCTAATCGCGATTAAGACGTGATTAGTGGGACTAAACGCGATTAGTAACTTAAATTCGTCATTAAGTAGACTCAAATGACAAGGGTTATCCCTAAATGGCCAAGTGTTTACAAAGTTATAATTATATATTTATAAGTAAAAATAAATACTTTTTACAAATATACATTTCTACTTGGAAAATAATACAGTATATATATATATTTGTTACCAATAACTTTGTATGTGTATGTATTAGAAACTTAGGGTATTCACAATAAAAATACCCAATCATATACAAAATACAAACACTTGATCAATACGCTAAGTGTTGGTGACATAACAAATATATTCTTGATAATCATAACGATGCGAACATTAGGCGAATATTCAAGATTACACTGTCGCGTCGACGCCAACGAGTGGCACGAAAGGTCATTACAACAACGGGCGATTCTCGGCGAAAACGAACACTAATAAACGACGCCGACGCCGAGTCTAAATATATATTTTTAGACGTTCAACATATACATATTTATCGAAATCAAAATCCGGAAAATTAAAAATATAAAAAGCTAAAAATATTATAAGCATAATACTTATATGGAAATGGGCTTTTATAAATAAATTTGGGCTAGGCCCAAATTATAAAAGTCATATGCTAGGCCCAAATCCCATAATATTTAAGGATGAGGCCCAAAACTATAAAATCCCATATATTTGTTACCTATAACTTTGTATGTGTATGTATTAGAAACTTAGGGTATTCACAATAAAAATACCCAATCATATACAAAATACAAACACTTGATCAATACGCTAAGTGTTGGTGACATAACAAATATATTCTTGATAATCGAAACGATGTGAACATTAGGCGAATATTCAAGATTAAAATGTCGCGTCGACGACCAACGAGTGAATCGCCGGCACGAAAGGTCATTACAACAACGGGCGATTCTCGGCGAAAACGAACACGTAATAAACGACGCCGACGCCGAGTCTAAATATATATTTTTTAGACGTTCAACATATACATATTTATCGAAATCAAAATCCGGAAAATAAAAATATAAAAAGCTAAAAATATTATAAGTATAATACTTATATGGAAATGGGCTTTTATAAATAAATTTGGGCTAGGCCCAAATTATAAAAGTCATATGCTAGGCCCAAATCCTATAATATTTATGGATGAGGCCCAAAACTATAAAAGCCCAAAACATATAAATACATGGGCTAGGCCCAAAGACATAAATTACATGGGCTAGGACCAATGACATAGAAACATGGGTAAGGCCCAAGGACATAAATTACATGGGCTAGGCCCAATGACATAAAAACATGGGCTAGGCCCAATGACATAAAACATGGGCTAGGCCTAAAGACATAAATTACATGGGCTAGGCCCAATGACAAGAAAACATGGGCTAGGCCCAAAGACATAGATGACATGGGCTAAGCCCAATGACAAGAAAACATGGGCTAGGGCCAAAGACATGTGAAGGGCAAGGCCCAATTCACACATGGTTTGAAAACAATAATATATAAATATATATATTTTTAAGAAACATATATATAACAATATTAATCGAACAAACAAACTACCAACACTATGATAACATTTTAAGTTGTTCTATCATAGCAAAGAAATACATAACAAGGATTCAAGATGAACAACGAGTACAAGGTCCATTGAGACCTAGGTGTCTAATGAAACCAATACGCATGTAGGTTACATACGTTGCGGACACCGATCGATAAATAGTACGACTTAGCGGAACGCAAAAACTGTGAGTTCATGTCCCTCCTTTCAATTATTTCAAGTATTTTTTAAACTATCGAGGGGAAATACAGGTCATGTCAAAACAATATGTTAGCTATGGGTTAGCAGATAACAGATCATTGTGCGTAAGTACGATGATAACAATAGTAACCATTAATCACTTAGTGACCAAGGTGCAAAAGAAGTAGATCTATTGAGTTTGAGACTCGCTCCACTCCTGGTTGGTATACCCTTTGGAGTGCTTTTGTGATCCCAATGATGTCAAAGTAGTCTCGGTTTGGTTACTTACTTATGACACAAGTATGTCAGGGTGCTCGTGACACACTGATAGATCCTTAAATAACTCATTGATGCTAACAACATACTTGGATTTCAATACAGGATTTCAAGGATGATATTTTGATACGAAAACATTAAACTACATGAACTCGCCAACTTTATATTGACTTTTTAAAATTACATGTACTTCAGGACGCAAGACATGAGCTGGTGATGGGATCCGGGTATGGGATTTTTTAAGACAACGATGTACCACCTTTTGGAGGGTTTGCCTTTTATATCCCAACTTCGTATAGGTATATAGGGGTCAAAGCCTCATTATGAAATTGTGATGAAAACAATATCTTATTTTGGAACAATGTGTTTTAAACTATGTTTGTAATGGTAATCTGAAACCGATGACAATGTGATTCCACTTTTGGAAGTTGTAAATGTGTAATGAAACTTAGTAATGGCATGACATCGTTGTTACTTAATATGTTTACTAAATTGGATGCAATGATTACCTAATAGTCACACACTTGCGCTTCCACTATGACCGGGGTGTGACACACCAACATTAGAAAAACTCATCAAACTAAAATAAACAAAAAAGCAAAAAATAACACTAGATGAAAAGCAGACATAAAATCGTTGAACCACACACGCCCGTTGCTATGTGTAATGTAACATTTGTTATAAAACGAGTCTAAAACCCGCTCCGTTTTGTAATTCAAATATGCGTATGATATTCATTGCACATTTATGTTGGGAGTTTTAAACATTTCTATATTAATATTAGTATGTAATAAAAAATAAGGTAATAAAGCTAAATTAATAATTTTAATAAATGAATATAAAATAATAAAAATAAAACATCAAAAAGTGAAGACCGCGGGTATCGAACCCGGGTCTCCACCCACAACAAACACCCAATACACCGCTACACTGCACACACATATCTGTCTAAATTCTAAAACAAATAACTCTTATATCAAAACAATTTCCTGAAATCAATTTCAAAACAACCTGCCCTGCAAACGGCTGTAATTCCCAATCCATCATCAATATCCGTTTATGTTTCAAATTAAACCAGAGAAAACTGTTTCTCAATCATGTGCTAATAATCAATCTTGGTCAAATCGGTTACATACATTAATTTGATCATCAATTCTTTGACTGAAACCATTGAAAGCGAAAACAAACTTGAACCCACTCTTTCGACTATAAATAGTGAGCTTAACACCACGAGTAGACTTGCTCACTCACCCAAACTCACACTATACTCTCGAAACAAATCACACTGATCGATTTTTTCATCGCCAGAAAACTTGTTTCGTCGCCAGAGTCCCGCCGGAGATCATCCCTGTTCGGTAATATTTTCTTAAATCTTTTTTTTCTTTGGTTTAAATTGTCTCGATTAGTAGTGATAGATCGTTTCAATTCAAAAGAATCGTTGATTAATCTAAGTCAGGTTGTTATACTGGGTTTCTGAAATGTAGAAGATGAAGTTTATTTAGTGTTTTTGTATAATTAAATCTTGGTGTTTAAACAGGTTAGACACACAGTCCAGTGGTGGACTGTGTGCAAACACAACGCGTATGTCATGGGTTCAAAACACGCCTGCGTCCGACTTTCTGAAATAAAAATCATCTTTTTAAAACCTCATACAGATCATCTTTCAAGAAGTATATAAATGTAATATAATTTCAGCATATACCGGGTTAGACACCCAGCCCAGTTGGTAGGGCTAGGTGCAACACAAATCGAAGGTCGTGGGTTCGAGACAGGGGTTAGACAGCGGTTCAATGACTTTTAAAATCTTTTTTAATTAAATAAATTATGTATTAACTTAACTAGTATCTATGTTATATTAAAATTGATATTATTTCGGGTTAGACAACGTAGCTCAGTTGGTAGAGCTGCGTGCACGTATACGGGAGGTCACGAGTTCGAACCTCACATGCTGCCAATAACACACACGGTCAAACGGTCGAACCCGTCAACTCTGAAAAAGAGTCACTTTTTTATGTATTCAAATTCTTTATTACTTTCACTAAAAATACTTAAAATACTTAAAAATAAGGTTTTAAAGCGTAAAAATTGGTAATAGTTTCACAAAAAAATAAATCTAAGAATTTAATAAAAAGCACTAATTGCAAATGTTAATTTCAATTAAAAATTTATTTATTTATCGAGTTATTATGTTATTATTTAGGTTAGTTTCCTTCGTCGGTTAAATTCTAAATCGTGCGACAACGCTATCAAATCCAAGAAGCGCACCCACGTAGTGAATCCTTACAAATTCCCCTTATTATTCACGTTTTGGGGTGTATCATGTGTCGTTATTTATTTTATTTATACAAATACATGTGCTACCACCATCATGTGTTCTAATGTGTATATTTGTTTGTTGTGGTTATGTGTGGTTACATTTATCATTTCAGTGCAATCATTCATTTAAGGCCCATCAGTTCCTTGTAGGATACGAGTTGAGCATCAGGTGCCTCATTAGATCGGCTCCATTTAATTGAGCCTCGATCTCAAGTTCATCATTCATCATGTTCATATGTTTGTTATGTGGTTGTGATTTAATTATGTATACATAAGTTCATATATGGTCCATGCACATTTTTATTGAAACAACCAATATAATAATTGTTTAATTGTTAAATTTAGATTCACTCGCCAAGTTTTGTTGACCCAAACTTTTGTTTTTACACATGATACAGGTGGACAGGCTGAGGAGAGGAACACTTAGGATTGGCCTTAGAAGATGAATAAAATATATCTTGTTTAGAACAATGTTTCTTGTGCTTGTATGTTTTCTTTGTGATTGGATATTTTCCTTTAAATTTTGATTAATAAATATGAAACTTAATATTAGTAAATGTCATGAGCTTTGATGATAACCCAATTATGCCCTGACTTTTATTTCCGCTGCGGGTCAGGGTGTGACATGTAAATGCGAAGAAATTAGAAGGAACTGTAAAACGTAGAAAAGAATATATAAGTAGATCTAGGACAAGCGGGTTGTGACGGATCCGTCAAAAGGGGAAAATAAACGCATTGCGATGCGCCTCTCAAACAGAAAAAAAAGTTGACGATAACACGTTGAACCTCACACGCACGTTGTGACATGTTAACTCGCAAAATTTAGAATGAAACGTAAAACGGAAAAACTTGCGAAAGATGAAAACTATGGGGACCAAAGTTGAAAATAAAAAAAGTATTGGGGTTAAATTTCAAAAGATTAAAAACTTTAGGTTAAAAGTTAAAAAGCAAAAGGGTTAAAATGCTAAGGGTGAAAACTTTTAGGTTAAAAGTCAAAAATCAAGAAGTTTTTTTTTGAAAAACTCCCCATGCATGGAGTACAACATCATTAAGCAACAAATTATTACTAATTTATAATACGAAAATAATTCTACTTAAACCTAACTTTTATATAATTTTTTCACACAATAAATTACCATTTCTTTTCCAAATTCTTTCCAAGTTTTTATATTTCTTCTATTTTCTCATCACAGTTGACCAGTTGACGAAACAAAAAACGTGTTTTGTCTCGTCCTTGATTTCACTCAACAACGATGGGAGGTGAAACATGATGAGCCAACAAATGTCCGAATGGGTTCTCAAAACACAAACCATGCCAAATTTCGGTTCTCAAAACACAAACCATGCCAAATGCGATACAAGTAACAAGAACAATACCAGACATACACAACCTAAAAAAAGATCACACAAAAAGAAACAAGGATGTAGATCATCCATAGGCATTGTAGAAAAGCCAAAATGTGGTCGATCCAAGAAGTGGCGTTGGCTCGAGCATTGGTTGGGTGTAGGATAAGTCGCTGGCCATTTTTATTTTATTTTGTTAGTAATCTCTATTTTATTGTTATTTCATAAATACTTAGTAACATTTATTTTTAATTTTTGAAGGGGATAATAAGAATACACGCTACTTTTGGGGACATATACGGGAATAGTTCCACAACGCTATGAGTGATAACTCATGTACCCTAGATATGTTATTGCGAAAATGGATGGATATTCGTTGGCGGGTTGGATTGTGTAATAACCTTTTTAACAAAAATTAGCGCAATCAGCTGAGTGGTGTGTATGACCTCGCGGTTTATAACCATACTTGTGTTGAATATTTTCAGGAAATGGAGCAACATTTTTTCAAATACTTGTTTGGGCGATTTTGAAAAAATCAAGCAAGTGTCCCTTGGTTCCATTGCCAGGTTAATAATCAAAATAGAAAAAATAACTAGTATAGGTCTCAAGGTAGCTTGGATACACGTACACATATCGATCTTATCAGCTCAGTTGAGGAGTTTAATTTCGATAAAGAACTGATTCTGTCACCCGAAAGGAATAGTAAAGGAAACAAACAACAACCTAAATGCATGTGGAATTAAAGGAAGTATAGAAAGGTTAACACGGGTATGTACAATCTTTTCAACTTGAAGAAATGGATGCGAAAAACTCGAATACAAAGTTGCTATCTCATAACATCTAGCAACTTTCATGAAAAGATCATGCTATCCGAGCGGGCTAAAGAAGAAATAGATGGGAGTAGGAAGCAATAATTAATTAACTTATTTTTAATTTAATTTTTACTATATGATATTTTATTTTTATTTAGTTTGAACTTTCATGTATTTTTATTTTAATTTGAAGTTTAACTTTGAATATACTGCTCCTTATTTTTAGTGACGAAATATAACTATTTTTTTTAAATATTAAAAAAATGTATGTTTTTTAGATTTTTTAGGTATTTTTTATTGTGTTCACATTGTTTCTCGCGGTTTTCGCAATAAAGGGTTGTTCCTAACCGAACCTTCTCATATATATATATATATATATATATACATATACATATAATATATATATATATATATAAATCATTTTAAAAAAAACCAGCACTTTATCTTATAAAACATGTAGAAACATTTTTAATATAAAAATCAAAAATTAAAAATATGATTTAAAAAACAGTTAAAAAGGTAATTTTTTTATAAATTGTTTTTCTATTGGAATAGCTTTTACACATTTTTATAAGGAAAAATGTTTTAAAAAATGATTTTTAACATATCAAGTTGAATTTCTAAGATATATTTTTTTACAAAATTGTTTTTTATTGGAATAGCTTCTACGCATTTTTTAAGGAAAAGCGTCGAAAAACATTTATAAAGAAAATTTTTAACTTGTTAAGTTGAATTTTAAGATGTTAAATGCATGGTTCCCTGGTAGGGCTGCAAACGAACCAACAAACACAAACAAGACCTTGTTCGTGTTCGTTTGTTAAAAAATATACGTGTTAACGAACGCTTACCGAACGAGATTTTATGTTCGTGTTCGTTTGCTAAGGAAATGTTGTTTGTTAATTTTAGGCAACGAATAAAACGAACATTGATGAATAAACTGAGCACAAACTAATGTTCATGAACGCAAATGGAAACAAATGAGCACAAACAAGCATTCATGAACAAAATGTGTAATACAATGACACTTAAATATTTTGTTTGTCGTAATTTTGAGACATTTAAATAAAATATAAAAACTAAAAACACTGATAAACTATCAAACACAATCAAACATAAATGAACATGTTAGGAAAAGTCATGAACATAAACAAACAAACACCCGCAACTATTCATGTTCGTTCCTTTAACTAAACGAACGAAATTTCTTGTTCGTGTTCGTTTGTTTAATAAACAAACGAATACCAAACGAACTTCCCGCCGAACAATTCACTAACTGTTTGCTAAACGTTTGATTCGTTTAAAAACCTATTCTCCGTTTACTTACTTTTGTAGTGTTTTAAATGAAACTCACACTATATATAAATACAAATTAATAATTACAAAATGATTGAAAAGCTCAGATTTCACATGCACCACACCACCATCATAGTGGGGTGGTGTGAAATATGAAAAAAATGCATCTTCGTGCCTACGTTACAAATGTTTTTTATTACAACTTTGACATGAATCACAACAAATAATCTCAATACACTTTACTAAAGAACTTTTGCTAGGGATCGTAGATAGGTAAATCACGGTGGAATTTACTAGTAGTTTTTATTATGTTTTCCATTGGTGATATGTATTTTTATTAAATAAATTTTTCGTTTCCTTTGAATGTAAATAAAACACTATAAACGATTAAAAATGTAATATAAAGAAAGAAAATTCTTATTATAGTCAAATTTTGTATGAATTTTGCTTATAAGTAACACATAAGAAACAATCTAACTAGTAGTAGGAAGGCCACCAGATGGAAGTGGCGCAACAATCATCTTGCATTTGTTAAAGTAGTTTTTGGAACACTCTTGCGGTTTCCAAAACAAAATGAAATACATGAGGTTATGGAAAATTCGACATAACTGCATAAAATTTACATATTCATAGCATGTATTAAATAAGAATTCTAATGTCTACCCAAGAGTGATGACACACTCATATAAAACCATGAATAATCATATATTTTTGCTTTTGAATTAAAATTCTACCGTCATTTGACACACCCTTAGATAAATGTACTATAGTGAAAATAACAATTCCCTAACCTCTCACTCCTATTGTTGAAGTGTGCTCTCTTAAAAACCTTGATAGTAGTTAGTAGTCGGGATTTCACCCAAACATCACAATCTTAACCAAAAGGTATTAAAACTTGACAACTTCTTGTGCGTTGTGTAGTACCAATCCATCTCCCTGCGTATGGGACGATGTTTAGGATGATCAGGGACTGCATCGTAGCAGTTGGCCAACCTACAAAAATGAGGCAGTGTACTTGGAGCCAACACTGATGTTAATCTCTTTCATACCAAAATGTGGCATGGTCAGCATCGCATCAACCTGTGCACCAATTTGTAAATAGCCTCGCCCAACGAAGTTGACCCCCTCCCCCTACGATGCGCATAACATACATGAGTTCTATTGCCAAGAAACTCTTTACCCAACTAATAATAAAAAATTAAAATAATAACTAAAATTCAAACAAACTGCATTCATACAAATCCCAAACCACAAACATAATCAACAACATATTATATGTACACTTCAACACTTTTAATGTCACACCCTGACCCGCAGCGGAAATAGTAGTCGGGGCATGATTGGGTTTTCATCAAAACTCATGCATTTACTACAAAGTTTCATATTTATTATTTTTTTAAAGAAGAAATTACAATAAACATACAAACAAAACATGTTCAAATACATTTTTCATGACTTCTTTATTTTTTCTTCTAAGGCAATTTCCTATGTGTTCCTTGCTTCAACATGTCCACCTGTATCATGTGTAAAAATAGGGTTTTTGGGTCAACGAAAAGTTGGCGAGTGAATCTTATTTAAATGTTTGAAAGAATTAGTTGTATCGGTTATTTGAATAAAAATGTGCATAACCAAATATGAGTATACGTACATGTAAATTTAACCACAAAATACATAATATCAATTAATGCACACACACACATATCAAATGATGAACAATGAGACCAAGGCTCAATCAAACAGAGCCGATCTAATGAGGCACCTGATGCTTCAACTCGTCTCCAACGAGGAACTGATGGGCCTAATGAATGATTTTCACGCAACTTGACAAAATGTAAACACGCAACACAACAACCAACATTTACATCACACGTTTAGATCATATAATGGTAATAGCACAAGGGTTTGAATAAACGAAATGTATAAATGACTCTGATACACCCCAAAACATGAATAAAAAGGGAATTTGTAAGAATTCACTCACAGTGGGTGCGTTCCTTGATGATGATGAATGCGCACGAATTTATGATTCAACCGACGAGGGAAAACTAACCTAAATAATCACGTAATAATTCGATAAATATATATCTTCTATTTGAAATTAATATTTCTAATTAATGCCTTTTATTAGATTTTTAGATCTATTTTTGTGGTGTTTATTACAATTTTTAAACTTAAAAAGTCATATTTTTGAAGTTTTTTTAAATGATTTTTAATTAAAATAATAAAGAAAATAATTATAAAAAAAAATACCCTTTTACATGGGTTGACCGGTCGGACCGCGTTGACTTTGGTATTATAGGCATCGTGTGAGGTTCGAACTCGTGACCTCCCGTATACGTGACGCAGCTCTACCAACTGAGCTACGTGTCTAACCCGAAATAATCTCTATTTTAGTTATATATATACACTAACTAGCTTAACTATATTTTGTTTTTATTTAAAAAGATTTTTTTAATGGCCAAAATCGGTTACAACTAACCTGGCTCGATCTAGAGACCTACGGTTCATGTGCACACAGCCCAACCAGTTGGGCTGTGTGTCTAACCCGTATCAACCCACTATTATATTAGTTATAAATACTTACTCAGTGGTGTTCTGAATATGTTAAAAAAAATTTGGTTTTTATTTCAAAGAGTTGGATACGTGTGAGACTCGAACCCGGGACGTGTGCTTTGTATTTGCACACAGTCCACCGTGCTACCCGGTTAAATACCCGTTCTTAATTATTCTTATAATATACGAAAACATCATGTTCTTCCTTTTTAAAAACCCCGCAATCGTAAACCCGACTGTTAACCATTTATACATTTTGATTAATTGTTTTGAGATAATAAAACACTAAACAAGCAATAGCAAAAGAATTAAGATAAATTGTACCGATCAGGGGTGTACTCCGGTGATTTTTCCGGCAACAACAATTTTCCGGCGAAATGCGATTTGAAAACCAAAGTATCTTCAGTGTGCTTGCAAGGTGTTTGTGTGAGTGTGAGCGAGTTTCTAAAGGTTCAAAGGTCGGTATTTATAGGTTAAGGTACTGAATTGGGTTAAATTTTGGTTTTATCCATTTCGGTCAAAGGATTGATTGCCACATTGATTTTGTAACCGAATTGAATTATGATTTAGTTTTAGTACATGATTGGAAATCAGTTTCTTGGGTTTGATTTAAGATTGAAATGGAAATTGCTACAGATTTGGAAGTTACGGTCAGTTACAGGCGGGGGTTTCTCTTTTGAGTTCAGATCAAGATAAACGTAAATATAAAGGATTAATTGACTCGGGTATATCAGATGTTGTGCAGGTGTCGTAGTGGTGTAAGTTGTTTGTGTGTTTGATGGGGACCCGGGTTCGAACCCGGTTGCCCCTTTTCCTTTATTTTCTTATTTTTGAACTTTTATTTATTAGTATTATTTTTATTCTAAATTTATATTTACATTCTAGTTTATTTATTAACTATAAAAATTAACTAATATAATTTATAAAATGAATACATGCGTAGCGAACATTTAATAAATTCTAGAATTTTAACGGAACGGGTTTAGAACCCGTTTTACGACGAATGTTACAGTATCCCCTACTTTTAGAAATTTCGTCCCAAAATTTAGGTAGAATTGTAATAGGGTAAGATACGGGTATTTTCCGAGCATTAAATCTTCATTCCCAAGTAAACTCAGGTCCTCGCTTTTGATTCTACAAAAGTTTGAATATCTATTAATAGAAAACGGAGGTGTGATGCTTGGATTTGACGATTACATAACCAGAGGAGTGTGAAATTTTGAGTTCTAAATGAGGCGGTAACGTTCCTAGTAGGGGTTGAATACCCTGCTATAAGAATCGCTTTTTGATGCCTAAAGTATAAAAATGCGAAACATGGATAAACAGAGTTGATTGACCAGGTATGATCTCATGCATAAGAGTTTTGAGAGAATTGATACGTTTGAAAAGATAAGGTTATATCATAAAACAAAACTTCAACCATGACGATATTAAAACCTACACGGAACTTCTCATAACCGCCTGACAATGCTTTTGATCCTTTGACAAGAATACTTATATATAGGAAGTACCAGCGGCGTATCCACCATATTCCTTGTCAAATTTTCATTGGCTTTGTCAGTAAGTTATGATTAGTTCTATGTGATTCTAAACTCTACAAAACAAACACAACAGCCAAGCTTGAGTCTCAAATCTGAAAGAATACATGACTGAATGACGACAGTACCTCTCTCGTTTGTTATGATGAAGGGGTCAGTCTATGAAAAAGTGAGACACAACCCAACTTCTTTAAATGATGAGATCGAGATACGTCGTGATGTATGATGATATGAAAGTTAAATCAATGAGTAAAGATATAAACAAAACTGTAATATCAATTCGCATTAAAATTCTTGGATACATAAATTCCAATTTATAACTGGGATACGTAAAGATTGAGAAAAACATTAAGAACTAGACGGTTGGAGTTGAGTCTTGATTCTTGGTGAGGGAAGGCTAGTTGGGTTGTTCGTTTGGGTCGTTATTATCTTCAACAGGATTGGCGTTGATGTTGTAAGCTCTTCCTCTTGCTGGTGGTAGTGCTGGGTTTTCTTGATTTGCTTGGTTAACTGGGTTTGCTTGAGCTTTGGCGTTTAACCAATCGAGGGCACATGTTTCTAAAATGGGTAGGTCCCCACAATTAAAGCAAGCTCGAACATGTGGAACCATGGGGTATTGAGGTTGTTGATATGATTGGATCATGTTTTGGGTAGGGGTGAAGCTTGGTTTTGAGGGGTACGACAAGTTTTGCTCAAATGACCATAACGCCCACAATTAGCACACAGTCGACAAGGTATGGTAGATGGATGGTGATAAAAACAGGTGTTGCATTGAGAGTGAGGTCCAATGTAAGGTTTCTTATTTGGGTAAGTAGAGTTGGGTGCTACTTGAGTGATTGGGATAGCTTGGAGGGGTACGGCTTGTGGAGCTGGTTGATTGCCTTGGGTGACAGCGAAATTTGTCCATCTCGTTTTCTCTTAAAAGTGGGTTGAGAAGAGGATTCGTCTGGGTTGAGTTTGAGGTTTTGGTTGATACTTTATCCTTCTTCTTCTTCTCCTCCTTGAAGTCTTCATTCCGTATGTGGTTTTCGGTGAGCTCTGTAGCTAACTCCATTGCTGCTTCCAAAGTTGCAGGTGTGGTACTTATTACAGGGTCTTGAATTTTTGTAGGAAGACCTCGAATGTAGTGCTCGATCAAACGGTAGAGGGAAGTGAACAAGTTGGGGACCATCTGATTCAACTCAAGGAATCTCTTGTTGTATGTGGTGTGGTCGCCCTCCTTTTGTTTCAAAGAGAGAACTCATTTCTAATTTCTTGATTTCGCTTCTTGGACAGAAACGTCTTGTCATGATCTCCCTCAACTCTTCCCAAGTCAATGTCAAAGCATCCTCAGCACCTCGTTTGCCCTTCTCTGTATTCCACCATGTAAGTGCTAATCCTAACAAACAACCGGTAGCATATCGCACCTTGCGATCATCGGGGCAGTCGCAATTGAGAAAAGTGTTTTCCATCTCCTCAAACCAATGGAGGAGAGCGGTGACACCTTCAGTCCCTTCGTATTTTGGAGGATCGCAGGATTTGAAATGCTTGAAGGTGCATTTAGTGGTGTTGAGAGGAGGGTTGGCGACATTTTGTCCTTCTAGATTGGTTGGGGTGATAGGATTGGCGACAAGGGCTTGTTGGACTTGAACCACGATGTTGGGTATTACGGCGGCCATTTGTTGAGCGATTTGGGCAGCCATGCGCTCGCGGAATTTTCCTGATCTCCTACCTCTATGAGAGTGACTAGAAGACATCTACAAGGAGTACGTATCGAGAGTATGAGTTTGACGTTCATGTGTCGTATTTAGAAATGAACATTCACAAAACAAATGAAGAAAAATAAATTTACTACATCCATGGGATGTCTTGGGCTTTGCTCATGTTTGGGCTCCCATATGTCCCCTTACTTGGCCTTGGTAGTCATGTGGGCCCCCATGACTATTGGGCTCTGGTAGGGTTCACATTGGTGTTGGCCTGTTAACACTTGCGCCACCCGAATGAAAATCGTAAAACATGACTACAAAGTATAGGGTCGGAGAGTGTCCTGGTATAGACACAGGGACGACTCAAAGTGGGGTTAGTTCATGCGACGTTTGGTGTGGCATGCTTTGGCCTAATAGGTCCTTCGTACTCTCATCGTTGGTCCCCAGGTAGGCAAACTAGTCCGTGTTATTGGATTTATACGATTGCCAACCTAGACGGACGTTTCGACTACCGGTACTCGTACCCTTCCAGTTACTACATGCCCACCGTAGAACTTATTTGAGGAGATTGAAAAACGAAAATACCACAAAATCTTGAATAAAGAAAATATGAGGATGATTTGAATATGTGAACATTGAAATATCCGTAATAAATGTATATGTAAGCATGTGATGTTTGGCAACAAGTATAACTCATTAAGTATCACACAAAATGATAGTGGAAGTGTTTGCATGCATTTGTGTGTGTAATAAATACGAAACAAATAAACATAATGAGTTTGCATGTAACCACATAAACAATTAAAATATAACCAACTATAGTATAGGCTCTAAGGGTCTAATAACCTATCCTATATCCCTATAGTCAAAAGCTCTGATACCAATCTGTCACACCCTGACCCGCAGCGGAAATGATAGTCGGGGCATGATTGGGTTTTCATCAAAGCTCATGACATTTACTATAAAGTTTCATTTTTATTATTTCTTTTTAAAGAAGAAATTACAATAAACATACAAGCACAACATGTTCAAATACATTTTTCATGACTTCTTTATTTTTCTTCTAAGGCAATTTCCTATGTGTTCCTTGCTTCAACCTGTCCACCTGTATCATGTGTAAAAATAGGGTTTTGGGTCAACAAAAGTTGGCGAGTAAATCTTATTTAAATGTTTGAAAGAATTAGTTGTGTCGGTTATTTGAATAAAAATGTGCATAACCAAATATGAGTATACGTACATGTAAATTTAACCACAAAATACATAATATCAATCAAACGGAGCCGATCTAATGAGGCACCTGATGCTCAACTCGTCTCCAACGAGGAACTGATAGGCCTAATGAATGATTTGCACGCAACTTGACAAAATGTAAACACGCAACACAACAACCAAATTTACATCACATGTTTAGATCATATAATGGTAATAGCACAAGGGTTTGAATAAACGAAATGTATAAATGACACTTGATACACCCCAAAACATGAATAAAAAGGGGAATTTGTAAGAATTCACTCACAGTGGGTGCGTTCCTTGATGATGATGAATGCGCACGAATTTATGATTCAACCGACGAGAGAAAACTAACCTAAATAATCACGTAATAATTCGATAAATATATATCTTCTATTTGAAATTAATATTTCTAATTAATGCCTTTTATTAGATTTTTAGATCTATTTTTGTGGTGTTTATTACAATTTTTAAACTTAAAAAGTCATATTTTTGAAGTTTTTTTAAATGATTTTTAATTAAAATAATAAAGAAAATAATTATAAAAAAATATACCCTTTTACATGGTTGACCGGTCGGACCGTGTTGACTTTGGTATTATAGGCATCGTGTGAGGTTCGAACTCGTGACCTCCCGTATACGTGCACGCAGCTCTACCAACTGAGCTACGTGTCTAACCCGAAATAATCTCTATTTTAGTTATATATATACACTAACTAGCTTAACTATATTTTGTTTTTATTTAAAAAGATTTTTTTAATGGCCAAAATCGGTTACAACTAACCTGGCTCGATCTCGAGACCTACGGTTCATGTGACACAGCCCAACCAGTTGGGCTATGTGTCTAACCCGTATCAACCCACTATTATATTAGTTATAAATACTTACTCAGTGGTGTTCTGAATATGTTAAAAAAATTTGGTTTTTATTTCAAAGAGTTGGATACGTGTGAGACTCGAACCCGGGACGTGTGCTTCGTATTTGCACACAGTCCACACTGACTGTTGTCTACCCGGTTAAATACCCGTTCTTAATTATTCTTATAATATACGAAAACATCATTTTCTTCCTTTTTAAAAACCCCGCAATCGTAAACCCGACTGTTAACCATTTATACAGTTTTGATTAATTGTTTTGAGATAATAAAACACAAAACAAGCAATAGCAAAAGAATTAAGATGATTGTACCGATCCAGGGGTGTACTCCGGTGATGTTTTCCGGCGACAACAATTTTCCGGCGAAATGCGATTTGAAAACCAAGGTATCTTTAGTGTGCTTGCAAGTGTTTGTGCGAGTGTGAGCGAGTTTCTAAAGGTTCAAAGGTCGGTATTTATAGGTGAAGGTACTGAATTGGGTTAAATTTTGGTTTTATCCGTTTCGGTCAAAGGATTGATTGCCACATTGATTTTGTAACCGAATTGAATTATGATTTAGTTTTGGTACATGATTGGAAATCAGTTTCTTAGGTTTAATTTAAGATTGAAACGGAAATTGCTACAGATTTGGAATTTACGGTCAGTTACAGGTGGGGGTTTCTCTTTTGAATTCAGATCAAGATAAACGTAAATATAAAGGATTAATTGACTCAGGTATATCAGATGTTGTGCAGGTGTCGCAGTGTGTAGGTTGTTTGTGTGTTTGATGGGGACCTGGGTTCGAACCCGGTTGCCCCTTTTCCTTTATTTTCTTATTTTTGAACTTTTATTTATTAGTATTATTTTTATTCTTTTATTTATTCAATAGATTTACATTCTAGTTTATTTATTAACTATAAAAATTAACTAATATTGAATACATGCGTAGCGAAACATTTAATAAATTCTAGAATTTTAACGGAGCGGGTTTTGGAACCCGTTTTAAGACGAATGTTACATTTAAGCCATACAATTAAACCCACTTACAAAATTACAAAATGTCAAATGCCAATTGAGATAACCAAATTTAATATATACATAACCAAATGTTGTAAGTCATAACCAAATGTCAACTGAGATCAAAAGAATTTATGTAATCATATCAAGTTACAAAACAAAATATAAAATCAAATAACATGGGGATATCAATCAATATGGAAAATTAGGTCAAGCTTCAATACAATTGGTTACGTGATTCGGCATGAGTGGTGGTATCATGGGAAACCGATTAACTTGAATGGTGGTTGTGTGCAAATTGGCGAAGTGAGAAAGCTTGGTAGAGAGAGGGATGAAACTAAAGGTAATGGTACAGTAGTTTTGATGGTGTGACTGCTCGTGAGGGAAGTGCGAAAGGGTTAACAAATGGAAATAAAAATGAGCCTCCACTCGAATTATTTTAACCTAGACCTTCTAATGTGATTACTGACGAATACTTTGCTACTAATTGAAATAATGTTTTATAAGTCACAACAAGTCATTTTGGTTTAATGACACACATATAATTATTATTATATTGATGAAGTTGTTACATGTAAGTCGCTCACATGTGGTCATAACACGTCATTTTCGTATTAGAAACATGTGTATGATGATTAGTACACTAAAGGCTCTTCGGATGTGTGAGCAAATTAGTTTTTTTCCTTTTACACAAAGTTACATTAAGTCTTAATAAGTCAATTTAGTTTTGAAGACATGCATATGATGATTAATACACTAAGGGGTATTGATGGGCCTCTTTATGTGTTAGTGATTCATATTAGTTTACATAAAGTCATGTAGGTTATAACAAGACATTTTTGGTGTACATTTGTATATTGATTAGTACAACGATGAACCTTATCATATGTTAGTGAGTTATTAAGGTTACATAAAGTCACATTAAATCATAAGAAGTCATTTTACTTAACGTTACAACGATATTACACTAATGGGCATTCATATTTGTTAGTGAGTTAGTTTGGGTTACACAAAGGTCATATTAGGTCATAATAAAGTCTTTTTTGTGTTAAAGACGCACATATAATGATTAATAAACTAATGTTCATTTATTTTTGTTAGTGAGTTGTTTTCGGTCACATTGCAAGTAATTTAAGTGTTACTTAAATGCGTGTGATGGCTATTACACTAACAGGTCTTCATATGTGTTAGTGAGTTCGTTTAGGATACATAATGTCGCATTAGGTTATAATAAGTCATTTTGGTGCTAAAAACATGTATATGACGATTAATACACAATGGCACATGTGGTTATAACAACGTCATTTGGTGTTAAAGACATGTGTATGATGATTAGTATACTATTGGGCTTTATCTTATGTTAGTGAGGTAATTTAGGTTACATAAAGTTGCATTAGTTCATAAGAGATCATTTTGGTGTTAAAGATATGCATATGATTATTGAACGTTGACCAACTTTAATGGGCATGGTCATGGGTTAGTGAGCTGGTTTAGATTACACAAAATCATATTACGTAAGATATTATTATTTTTTTAAATACATGTGTGTGATGATATATACACTATTTGACCATATTGGTCCTTTAGAAGGGTTAATGATTAGGTTACAGAAAGTCATATTTGGTCATAATAAGTTACGTTGGTATTAAATGCATGCGTCTTTACACATGTTAATGTGTTATTTTAGGTTAGAACAAGTCACTACAATTTTAAATACATTTCCAATGTTACATCCTTATTATGTTTACTAAACATTTCTAGATAATTACAAATATTTTTTTAATACTAAACTGTATATTTGCTCTTACATATGTGCCTTACCACCTGCACATTGTGAGTACATGTATACCACTAGTTTACTTATCCATTATCGTGCAATACAAAAATGAGAATTGTGTGACATATGGAGCATTTTTTAATTGTGTTTCACTCAAGGAAATTATAACCAAAGTATCATTCATTGAGCTAAAACGAATTATACAACCCATTACAAGCATACTAAATTTTGATTCTACCCATTTGATAGTTAATTGCCCACCTCTTCATAAAATATCAAAATTAGGAAAAATGTGTGCACCATAGGTTCATTGTGCTCCGTATCTTCAAAACACACCAAAAACCATGCACACATGTGGAAACATATTCAGATAGCATGCACACACATTTAAAAGTATGTACAAACACACACAGCCCATTTTAGACAAAGTGAATTCCAAGAACACGAATTGTCATATTCTAGTTACCACCTAACAAAGAGGTTTGCACAATACATGTAAAAAAACATGACGATTTGGGTGGGCAAAGAAACCAAGAGTGTGTTTAGGTATCGAAGGGAAAATTCATTTGAAAACATTTGACGTTTGGTTATCGTTTGTATTAGGCTTTTCCGATGGATAATTTAGACCAAACACCCTTCACAATATGGTTCCCATCGGCAAATGAACGTAAAGCCTAGGCAATGATCTTATCTTAAATCCTTTTTTCTTAAAAACGGATTGCCCGTTGACTATTAGTCCGAATACAAAATTTATCCGAAATTTTAGTAAGTGATAGATTATCGATGGATTAATTTTTATAAATTGGTTTCAATGTGAAATAAGTAAAACTATATGCCCCAAGCACTTACCCATGTTAGTGATCTCTCGGGTATCCTTCATTGAAAGTCTATTTTTTCAGGTTTCGGTTATCCGTCACTAATCACTCTAATAAGCAAGAGATTACCCACAAATAAATATACTTTTTACCTTTTATTTATTTTCTTGTCTTTTTAGAATTTTTTTCATTTAGTTGGAATTTACTAATGCACAATTGCAACGGGTAATCAGTTACTAATACTAAGTTTTATATAAGAATGTAAATCATGTCGTGGTAAAAAAATTGTAGCTGCAAGTTTAAAAGGTTTTATCACATCATAAGTCGTAAAATTTTAAAATTTAACCTACAACTTGAAGTTTTTTTCCATGAAATAATTTACATTTTCATATAAAATAAGCAATATCTATATATCTATATATAATATTATTATAAACACGTAATATCTATATATCTATCACACAAAAACACACACCATGTCTCTCTCTAGAAAATGATAAAATGGAAATCCGTGTTGAGAAAACCCTATTAAACTATAATTTATACTTATTTATGGAATATATGTTAATATATGTATAGCAAAATACTTTGAGTCCCTATGTTTTGCTGATTTTAACTACTTGAGTCTAAATCTGAAATGTCTAACTATTTCAACACCTGATTTTTCTAATTGTAACCATCCGAGTCCAATTTACTAACGTCGGCTAATAAATTCGTTAACCATTTGTTAAAAAACAAAATGCCCTTATTTATTAAAAATATATACGTAATTTACTCCCCATCTCTCTCTAATATATATACATATTTATATATATAGTATTAGATAATATAAAAGTATAATAATACACACATCTATATACATCACACACACATATATATATATACACACACACAAGTTTATCCACATCGCCACCACCAGACCCCATCACCACTAGTTGACTGCACAACACCACCATAACCATTGGCAACCATCATCATCGGTTGTCTACACATCACAAAGCACTCACCACCGTCACTGCACCACCACTTATTCCATAGCCTCCACCATCCCCACCGCACCACCCACAACCACCACTACACTACCCCTATCGCACCACCCCTACCGAATCGGATTTCACAGGAAGCCTTTTTCATGATTTCAACTTGAATTAACGATTTCACAAGAATCCTTTTTCAAGAGAGTCGTGTTTATGTAAACAGAGAGGGAGAGAGAGAGAGAGAGAGTAAGTGTAGCCTCGGTCTTACCCTCATCTTACAACCCCACTATTTTCCAAACTGTAGCAGATCCATCGAGAAGGGATGGTGCAATCAACCCAAGATCTTTAGCAATTCCGTTAAGAAGAGATCTGAACCACCAAACAAACCCTAGATCTGCGTTGGGGATGGTGTGGTGAGAAATGGTGTGAGGGATAAGGGTCGCCAGTTGTCGAGCTGCCGGAAGTGGAATCGCCAGTTGTAGTAGAGAGAGTACCGAAGACGATGATTGTCACACCCCGACCCGCAGCGGAAAAGGTGATCGGGGCATGATTGGGTTATCATCAAAGCTCATGACATTTATTTTAACGTTTCATATTCATTAATACAATTTAGAGGAAATTTACAATCATAATTACATCATGACCTAAAAATCAATCTAAGCTTCTTTGTTTTCTTCTAAGGCATTTCCTATGTTTTCCTTGCTTCATCCTGCTCACCTGTATCATGTGTAAAAATGGTTTTTGGATCAACAAAAAGTTGGCGAGTGAATCCTATGGAAAACATTTGAACAAGTTTATTTAATTGATTATAAAATAAAGTGCACAACCACACATGAGTAAAAATAGATGTAAACTTATTCACCAATTAATTTAATATTAAACAATACACACATGAACAATAATGGATTTGTATTGAGGCACGTGTTGCTCAACTCATCTCACACGAGAAACTGATGGGCCTAACGAATGAATTGCATATAAATAGACAAAATGAAATACATAACTACAGGCAATGTATACAATCTAAGTTTAGATCACAATATTGTATGGCACAAGTTTAAATAAACGAGTTAATTTTATGACACATAACACACCCCAAAACGTGTAATTAAAAAGAGGAGTTGTAAGATTCACTCACCTTGGGTGCGTTCGGTTGATAATGTTGAATGCATGCGAAGTTGGTTTTAACCACGAGTGATACTAACCTAGATAAATAGCATAATGGTTTGGTAAATAATGAGATTTTATTAATCAATTTGAGTAGGATTGTTGGGTGTATTTTTGTGAGTTTAAGGCTATTTTCTAACCTTAAAAATGTTATTTTTAAGTATTTTTAATTGATTTTTAATTAAAATAAATAAATAAAAATAATAAAAAAAGTTGACTTTTTTGACCGTTGACCGTTGACCATTGACTGTTGACCGTTGACCGGTTCGCATGTGTGTATGTGTGCGCTGGGTGAGGCTCGAACCCGAGACCTCCCGTACGCGTGCACGCAGCTCTACCAACTGAGCTACGTGTCTAACCCGAAATATTTCTGTTTTTAATTATATTTATATACTAATTAGATTAAACTGAAAATCATTTAATTTTTAAAAACGATTTAATACGTCGGACCGGTGCGCTCCACAGGTCTCGAACCCGGGACCTGTGGTTTAGGTTAACACACAGTCCACCGCTGGACTGTGTGTCCAACTTGTTAAATAAACTGATTTTTATTATACTTAAATGCAAACTAAGTATTTTCATTTCTGACTTAAATAAAAAGTTTGATAATTGTCCGGACCGGTGCGGTAGCCCGGACTCGAACTCGAACTCGTGACGTGTGGTTAAACATTCACACAGTCCACCACTGGACTATGTGTCTATCTTGGTTATTATTCCGGTTTTTATTAAACTTAACATGTAATAGTGGTGACTCCGGTTCGGTTAAAAAAATGGGCATTTTATTAAGGCAAGCATGCGTGGGACAAGATTCGAACTCGAGACGTCTGCGTATTTAATGTGCACACAGTCCACCGCTGGACTGTGTGTCTAACCCGAGTTATATCTTGATTTATATTAAACTTATACACTACAGAAACTTCGTCTTCTTCGTTGAATTTAACCAGAATCGGAAGTCCGACTGGTTCGATGTTTTAATCATGTTCTTTAGTGTTTTGAGGTTAATTATAGGTGAGATATATAAAAAGAATGAAATATTTAAGCGTAAGGTATACCGACTGGACTCCTCTGTTTCTCCGGCGAAACTCCGGTGACAGCAGAAACTTCCGGCGACGTGTGTCCTGCGGCAGAGAGTCTTCAGCATGCTTGAAATGGATGAGGGTGACTTCGGTATAAGCTCTGGGGTTTCAGTAAGGCTTAGAAGTGAAGGGTTCGGTTTTCCGGCGATGTGCAGAACTTTTCCGGCGAGTGAGTTTTCGTCGAGAAAGGGTGCGGTTTTGAGCAAAAAGGCTACCAGTGGATTGTGGGTGAATTTATAGGAAGGAATCGAGATGTATAGAGTCGGATTTCAGGCTTGATTCAAAGTCATTACGTTTTCCGGCGGTTATAGCTTGTGTCGCGGGTTCAGGCGTCGGTTATAACCGATGATGAGTTTAAAGTTTATGTTATGAATAAAAGAAACCGTCCAATCTCGCGAGATCGCCGGGATTTCCGACGACAGTAATTGGGCGCGTCGTTATTTGAATTCGAGATTTATTTTATGTATTAATTGTCTCTCATAATAAACAAGAATCATCAGTGGCGCAGTGGTTGAACGGCTGGGTGTTAAGTTGTTGTTGAACCGGTTGACTGACCCGGGTTCGAAACCCGGCAGCAACATTATATTTTTATTTCATTATTTTTAACAATTTTTCAAAAACAAATTATATATTCCAATATAATAATTAATTATGTATCGTTTAAAATTAATTTGGGCATTAAATACGCCACGAAATTTTAAACTGATTGTTCGGTTAATAAACGGAGCGGGTTTGGTAAAATCCGTTTTTTGACGGATGTTACATTATCCCATGCTTTTTAGAAATTTCGTCCCGAAATTTTAGTAGTGATATATTTGACTAAAAGAATGATGGTGTTTAGTTTGACAGTTACATACTTAGAAGAAAAGTAAGAGTTTAAATTTTTGTTTGAGGCGGTAACGTCCCTTGTAAGGGTTAAGTACCCTATTACAGGAATCGCTTTTTGTTGCCTACTGTAAAAGTATTGATAAGCAGAGTTGATTCGCTAAATATGATATCATGCATAAGAGTTTGGATATGTTTGGAAGGATATGGTTATATCCTAAGGCAAAACTTCTAATACTACAACCTACATGGAACTTCTCATAACCATCTAACAATACCTCTGATCCTTTGACAAGAATACTTATATATATGAAGTACCAGCGGCGTATCCACCATATTCTTGTCAAATTTTCATTGGTTTTATCAGTAAGTTATGATTGGTCCTGTGATGTAACTCTAGAACATAAATAACACAACAACCAATATTTGAATCCACATTCTGATAGCATATAGGTTTGAATGGTAACAGTTCCTCTCTCGTTTGTTATGATGGAGAGGTTAGTTTATGTAGAAATAGAACACAGTTCAATTTCTTTAAATGGCGAGATGATATGAATGTAACACAAATTTCAACCAAGGCAATACTAAATCCTACATGAAACTTCTCATAACCGCCTGATAATGCCTCTGATCCTTTGGCAAGAATACTTATATATAGGAAGTACCAGCGGCGTATCCACCATATTCTTGTCAAATTTTCGTTGGTTTTATCCGCAAGTTATGATTAGTTACCAAGAAACTACTAAATCCTACATAGAACTTCTCATAACCGTCTGACAATGCCTCTGATCCTTTGACAAGAATACTTATATATAGGAAGTACCAGCGGCGTATCCACCATATTCTCGTCAAATTTTCATTGGTTTTATCAGTGAATTATGATTAGTCCTATGTGACTCTACAACCAATACAACAAACACAAAAATACTGAAAATGGAAAAATGTCTGTGCGATCAAGGCTCAATCAAACGGAGCCGATCGTATTGCATGTACTGAAAATGAAAATGTCTGTGCGATCAAGGCTCAATCAAGCGGAGCCGATCGTATTGCATGTACTGAAAATAATAAATTTAATCTAAACAACAATCACACAAACAGCTTATACATGGAACCTCTCATAACCGCCTGATAATGCCTCCGATCCTTTGACAAGAATACTTATATATAGGAAGTACCAGCGGCGTATCACCATATTCTTGTCAAATTTTCATTGACTTTATCCACAAGTTATGATTAGTTCTATGTGACTCTACAACAAACACAACAACCACAAGATACTGATAATGAAAATGTCTGTGCGAGCAAGGCTCAATCAAACGGAGCCGATCGTATTGCATGTACTGAAAATGAAAATGTCTGTGCGATCAAGGCTCAATCAAACGGAGCCGATCGTATTGCATGTACTGAAAATAATAAATTTAATCTAAACAATAATCACACAAACAGCCTATACATGGAACCTCTCATAACCGCCTGATAATGCCTCCGATCCTTTGACAAGAATACTTATATATAAGAAGTACCAGCGGCGTATCCACCATATTCTCGTCAAATTCTCATTGACTTTATCCGCAAGTTATGATTAGTTCTATGTGACTCTACAACAAACACAACAACCACAAGATACTGATAATGAAAATGTCTGTGCGATCAAGGCTCAATCAAACGGAGCCGATCGTATTATATGTACTGAAAATGAAAAATGTTTGTGCGATCAAGGCTCAATCAAACGGAGCTGATCGTATTGCATGTACTGAAAATAATAAATTTAATCTAAACAATAATCACACAAACAGCCTATACATGGAACCTCTCATAACCGCCTGATAATGCCTCCGATCCTTTGACAAGAATACTTATATATAGGAAGTACCAGCGGCGTATCCACCATATTCTTGTTAAATTTTCATTGACTTTATCCACAAGTTATGATTAGTTCTATGTGACTCTACAACAAACACAATAACCACAAGATACTGATAATGAAAATGTCTGTGCGATCAAGGCTCAATCAAACGGAGCCGATCGTATTGCATGTACTGAAAATGAAAAATGTATGTGCGATCAAGGCTCAATCAAACGGAGCCGATCGTATGTGGGCACGTCGGGTTCACGCTCATAATGAAATGGGGAACATGCTCAACGCTCATAATGTAATGGGGAGCGGCGGCCTATGAAATTGCATGTACTGAAAATAATAAACAATAATTACTCAAACAGTTTACACATGGAACCTCTCATAACCGCCAAATAATGCTTCTGATCCTTTGACAAGAATACTTATATATAGGAAGTACCAGCGGCGTATCCACCATATTCTTGTCAAATTCCCATTGGCTTTATCCTTAAGTTATGATTGGTTCTATGTGATAAAGAAAAAAACATAAAACTAAACGATTGGAGTTGAATCTGGATTTTCGGTGAAGAGGACTAGTTGGGTATCTTCGTTTGGGCCGTCATTATCTTCGACAGGATTGGCGTTGATGTTGAAGAGTCTTCCTCTTGCTGGTGGCCTAGCGGTTGGGTTTTCTTGGTTTACTTGGTTAACTAGGTTTGATTGGGCTTGAGCGTTTATGATGTTAACCAATCGAGGGCACGTGTTTCTAAAGTGGGTAGGGTCACCACAATTGAAACAAGCTCGAACATATAAGAACATGGGTATTGGGGTTGTTGATAGGTTTGGACCATGTTTTGAGTAGGGGAGAGATTTGGTTTTGAAAGGTGCGGCAAACCCTGCTCAAATGACCATAGCGTCCACAAGTTGCACATAGTCGACAAGGTAGGGTAAGGGGTGGTGATAAAAACAGTTGTTGCATCGAGGGTGAGGTCCAAGATATGGTTTCTTATTTGGGTAAGTTGAGTTGGGTGCCACTTGAGTGATTGGGATAGCTTGGATGGGTATGGCGTGTGAAATTGGTTGATTTCGTTGGATAGCAGCGAAAAGTTGCCCGTCTCTTTTTCTCTTAGAAGTGGGTTGAGAAGGGGATTCGGTTTGGGTGGAGTCGGAGGTTTCAGTCGATACTTTATCCTTCTTCTTCTCCTCCTTGAAGTCTTTGTTCCGGATTCGGTTCTCGGTGAGCTCTGTTGCTAGCTCCATTGCTGCTTCCAAAGTTGCAGGCGTGGTACTTATTACGAAGTCTTGAATCTTTGACGGAAGACCTCGAATGTAGTGCTCGATCAAACGGTAGAGGGGAGTGAACAAGTTGGGAACCATCTGATGTAACTCGAGGAATCTTTTGTTGTATGTGGTGTGATCGCCTTCCTTTTGCTTCAACAAATAGAACTCATCTTCTAATTTCTTGATTTCGCTCCTTGGGCAAAATCGTCTGGTCATGATTTCCTTTAATTCATTCCAAGTTAAAGTCATAGCATCTTCAACACCTCGTTTGGCCTTCTCTATATTCCACCAAGTAAGTGCTATTCCATATAAACGACCGGTAGCATATCGCACTTTGCGATCATCGGGGCAATCGCAATTTAGAAAAGTGTTCTCCATTTCTTCAAACCAATGGAGGAGAGCGGTGACACCTTCAGTCCCTTCGTATTTTGGAGGGTCGCATGATTTGAAATGCTTGTAGGTGCATTTAGTGGTATTTGGGGGAGGGTTGATAACGTGTTGATCTTCTTGATTGACAGGATTAGCAGTAAGTGCTTGTTGGACTTGGATTACAATGTTGGGTATTACGGCAGCCATTTGTTGAGCGATTAGGGCAGCCATGAGCTCGCGGGCTTTTCCTGCTCTCATCTTCCTACGGGCGAGGCTAGAAGACATCTACAAGGAATACGCATCACGAGTATGAGTTGGATGTTTTTGGGATCATGGGTCGCACTAGGAATGAACATTCATAAAATAATTATAGAAAAATAAATCTACTACATCCATAGGATGTCTTGGGCTTTGCTCGTCATTAGGCCCTACATGCCGCCATACTTCACATTCGTAATCATGTGGGCCCCCATGAATACCGGGTTTTTCATATGGTTCGCATGTGTTAGCCTGGTTACGTACACTAAAACCCGGAGACAATCGAGAAATATGTATATAACATGTGATATTCGGAATGTGTCCAGGTGTAGACACGGTGACACCTCAAAGTGGGGTTAGTTCGAACGACGTTTGGTGTGACATGCTTTGGCCTAATAGGTCCTTCGTACTCTCATCGTTAGTCCCCAGGTAGGCAAACTGGTCCGTTATATTGGATTTATACGAATGCCAACCTAGACAGGACGTTCCGACTACCGGTACTTGTACCCTTCCAGTTACTACATGCCCGTCGCAGAACTTACTTTGATGAGATTTGAAAATTGCAACAAAATCTTTGAATGACAAAAGTATGAAGATGAATTGAATATATGAACATTGATATATGTATGATAAATGTGTATATAAGTATGTATGTTTGACTGTAAGTATAAACAAATATGAAACAAATAAATATCATAAGTTTGTATGTAACCACCTAATCAATTAAAATTTTAGGCAAACTATAGTATAGGCTCTAAGGGTCTAATAACCTATCCTATATCCCTATAGTCATGGCTCTGATACCAATCTGTTACACCCCGACCCGCAGCGGAAAAGGTGATCGGGGCATGATTGGGTTATCATCAAAGCTCATGACATTTATTTTAACGTTTCATATTCATTAATACAATTTAATGAAAATTTACAATCATAATTACATCATGACCTAAACATCAATCTAAGCTTCTTTGTTTTCTTCTAAGGCATTTCCTATGTTTTCCTTGCTTCATCCTGCTCACCTGTATCATGTGTAAAAATGGTTTTTGGATCAACAAAAAGTTGGCGAGTGAATCCTATGGAAAACATTTGAACAAGTTTATTTAATTGATTATAAAATAAAGTGCACAACCACACATGAGTAAAAATAGATGTAAACTTATTCACCAATTAATTTAATATTAAACAATACACACATGAACAATAATGGATTTGTATTGAGGCACGTGTTGCTCAACTCATCTCACACGAGGAACTGATGGGCCTAACGAATGAATTGCATATAAATAGACAAAATGAAATACATAACTACAGGCAATGTATACAATCTAAGTTTAGATCACAATATGGTATGGCACAAGTTTAAATAAACGAGTTAATTTTATGACACATGACACACCTCAAAACGTGTAATTAAAAAGGGGAGTTGTAAGATTCACTCACCTTGGGTGCGTTCGGTTGATAATGTTGAATGCATGCGAAGTTGGTTTTAACCACGAGTGATACTAACCTAGATAAATAGCATAATGGTTTGGTAAATAATGGGATTTTATTAATCAATTTGAGTAGGATTGTTGGGTGTATTTTTGTGAGTTTAAGGCTATTTTCTAACCTTAAAAATGTTATTTTTAAGTATTTTTAATTGATTTTTAATTAAAATAAATAAATAAAAATAATAAAAAAGTTGACTTTTTTTACCGTTGACCGTTGACCATTGACTGTTGACCGTTGACCGGTTCGCATGTGTGTATGTGTGTGCTGGGTGAGGCTCGAACCCGAGACCTCCCGTACGCGTGCACGCAGCTCTACCAACTGAGCTACGTGTCTAACCCGAAATATTTCTGTTTTTAATTATATTTATATACTAATTAGATTAAACTGAAAATCATTTAATTTTTAAAAACGATCTAATACGTCGGACCGGTGCGCTCCACAGGTCTCGAACCCGGGACCTGTGGTTTAGGTTAACACACAGTCCACCGCTGGACTGTGTGTCTAACTTGTTAAATAAACTGATTTTTATTATACTTAAATGCAAACTAAGTATTTTCATTTCTGACTTAAATAAAAAGTTTGATAATTGTCCGGACCGGTGCGGTAGCCCGGACTCGAACTCGAACTCGTGACGTGTGGTTAAACATTCACACAGTCCACCACTGGACTGTGTGTCTATCTTGGTTATTATTCCGGTTTTTATTAAACTTAACATGTAACAGCGGTGACTCCGGTTCGGTTAAAAAAAATGGACATTTATTAAGGCAAGCATGCGTGGGACAAGATTCGAACTCGAGACGTCTGCGTGTTTAATGTGCACACAGTCCACCGCTGGACTGTGTGTCTAACCCGAGTTATATCTTGATTTATATTAAACTTATACACTACAGAAACTTCGTCTTCTTCGTTGAATTTAACCAGAATCGGAAGTCCGACTGGTTCGATGTTTTAATCATGTTCTTTAGTGTTTTGAGGTTAATTATAGGTGAGATATATAAAAAGAATGAAAGATTTAAGCGTAAGGTATACCGACTGGACTCCTCTGTTTCTCCGGTGAAACTCCGGTGACAGCAGAAACTTCCGGCGACGTGTGTCCTGCGGCAGAGAGTCTTCAGCAAGCTTGAAATGGATGAGGGTGACTTCGGTATAAGCTCTGGGGGTTCAGTAAGGCTAAGAAGTGAAGGGTTCGGTTTTCCGGCGATGTGCAGAACTTTTCCGGCGAGTGAGTTTTCGTCGAGAAAGGGTGCGGTTTTGAGCACAAAGGCTACCAGTGGATTGTGGGTGAATTTATAGGAAGGAATCGAGATGTATAGAGTCGGATTTCAGGCTTGATTCAAAGTCATTACGTTTTCCGGCGGTTATAGCTTGTGTCTTGGGTTCAGGCGTCGGTTATAACCGATGATGAGTTTAAAGTTTACGTTAAGAATAAAAGAAACCGTCCAATCTCGCGAGATCGCCGGGATTTCCGACGACAGTAATTGGGCGCGTCGTTATTTGAATTCGAGATTTATTTTATGTATTAATTGTCTCTCATAATAAACAAGAATCATCAGTGGCGCAGTGGTTGAACGGCTGGGTGTTAAGTTGTTGTTGAACCGGTTGACTGACCCGGGTTCGAAACCCGGCAGCAACATTATATTTTTATTTCATTATTTTTAACAATTTTTCAAAAACAAATTATATATTCCAATATAATAATTAATTATGTATCGTTTAAAATTAATTTGGGCATTAAATACGCCACGAAATTTTAAACTGATTGTTCGGTTAATAAACGGAGCGGGTTTGGTAAAATCCGTTTTTTGACGGATGTTACAATGATAGTCATAGTTGTTGGAGATGAAGAGCATTAGTGCTAGAGATGTTGATGGTTATGGTTTTGGTTCCTGCAACAATGTTCTATGGTTCCGACGGTAATGGAGGTGGAGGATAGGGAAGAAGATAATGGGGATGGGCTATTCTAGAGTTATATTTATACACACATATATTATATGACTCTTTTTTATTAAACAAGGGTATTTTAATCATTTCAGAGAAAATCCAACAAAATTAATCAATTTGATTCAAATAGTTATAACTAGAAAAGCCAAGGGCTTAGATACTTAAGAACTTCCAAATTAAACTTAGTAGTTAAAACGATCAAAACACAAGGACTCAAATAGTAATTTACTCTAATAATTGGTACTACAGAAAAAAACACATAAAAATGTCATTGTTTCGTGTTACACATGCGGCAATGTCAGAGTGTTACACATGTGTAACAAGCGCCTACAACTCTAATATTTTTAATAGCCATAATAATATGTGTTAAACATGGTAAAGAAACTAAAAAAGTTGATTATTACATTGGGTTTTCACAGGGTTTCTCAATTCAAATATTGGACATGTTAAAGAAACTAAAAAAATAATTATTACATTGGATTTCAAAGATTTTCTCAATTTAAGTTAGCTTTTAATGGATCCATCTTCTCATATATAAAGGAAGGATAAAATGAAAACTCATTTAAGTTGAAAAAACTTAAGAAACCCTTATAAAAAGCGTATGTTACATTTTTATTTTTTTTCTAAAAAACTAAGGAATGTAACATACACATATTTGAACATTTTTGCAAAAAAAAAAAAACAAAAACAAAAACAAAAAAGCGCCGAGTAGATTTTTTTTTAAAAAAAACGTTAAAATTTCATGTTACATAATATATATGTCCAAAAAAATGTAACATACAGATTTTTAACATTTAAAAAAATTGTCGGCGTTTTTTACAATTTTTTTATAAAAATATTCAAATATATGTATGTTACATCCCCTACTTTTAAAAAAATGTTATACAAGGTTGAGTTTTTTCAACTCAAATGAGTTTTCTTCCTTTATTTTACCTATATAGGGGCAGGATTTAAAGAAAACGCATATAAATGTGAAAGCGGTGAGAACGCCTCTCATTCGTTGGATCATAACAATGGATTAGATTGGCACGGTGTCGTTTTCATAAATAACATTAACTTCATTACGTGGACATGCTTCATTAAGGGTAAAAGGGTATTTTGAAAACGTCAAACTCATGCGTAAAATGCCATTAAAATTCTCGCCTTAAATTACAAGCCATGTACACAAGTCATTGCCAGATGAAAAGCCATCTTTATCTAAAACGCAATTCATACAAACGCAAAAAACTAATGATAGGACGTGTTGCAGTATTAATAGAAAAAGCTGAATAAACAGTAACTGAAACTTTATTAATAACCTTTATTATAAAAAAATTCCGCCTAAACTACGCGCCAAACACATCATTATCTAAATGATGTTGACATCCCTTCTATTGATCATACTTAGATAACGTCATCTTTAAAAAAAATGCCAAATTTAAAATATCTGAAAAAAAACAAATGGCAAACATCGTTTCATGGAGATTCAACACTAGAATCAATAATTTTGTAATCCTCTTTGACAACAGAAGAAGAGTGTTTATGAAAACCGCCAAAGCCATACTAAACTTGGACGAAGAAGTTCAAAGGGGGATCCTGGCACTTGGCATTCCTCTTGATAACATATGTGAGAAAACATAGACGATTATAAGAAGATTAACTAGAAAATTCGAACCGTACCCTCCAAATCTAATTGTGCATCCAGTCATCCAATCTTGGCGTTATGATGAAAACACAAGACTTAGTGAGCGTTGTATGGGACAACAGGGAGCAGGAAGCCTACACGATTGAAAACACCATGTGCGAACAAAGACTTGTCTTCTTACAGGAGTTATCCAACCCAACATGTTTGAACCTAGACATGGCCATAAAATTGGCGTTGTTGACTAGCATGTTTATATGGAGGTGTTAAAGTAAGATGAAGCAAATGATGACAGTGAAGATTTGGATGAGAGTTTTGATGAAGAATCGGAAGAAGAAGACGAGGGGAACAGTAAATACTTCTCAGATCAGATCCTTTCTAACGAGGGGTTTTATTTTTTTTTCTTTTCTTTTTTGTGGTGTGTCATTTTCAGTGGTTTTTAATAAAATACTTTGTTTTTCTGTTTAGATATAAAACGCCATAAATCCAAAAATTACACAATTATATAAAACATGATGCAAGAGAATATTAATAAATTGTGCAAGTCTGACATGTTTCAAAAGCCAACTTTTGTTTCTAACGCCATAACATGGAACAGACTTATGAATGACAAAACGCCACATATTTTAAAACGACAAACACATGAAAAACGCCACATATGCATCACGTGCCTCATGTATAACTGATGCCTCGTTTCAACAAATACAACCGAAATGGCCTTCTTCATTGCTGGATCCTGGTCAGTGACAAGAACTTTTGGTTGAGAACCAAAAACTTTTAGAAAAACTTTCAACAACCATATACATGTATCAGCAGTTTCTGACGCCAGTAATGCAGCACCAAATGTAACATTGCAATGGTGATTATCTATACTAATGAACAATACAAAAACCATAGAGTATCTGCATATGAAAACGCCATTGATAAATGAAACTCGAACAAAACGCCAATGCATCTAATCATTGAAAACGCATAACACAGAGAAAAAATAGATTATAAATATTACTTGTTGGAACGATGCATGGTGTCACTCGAAATCACATCACCAAACACATGGTAATTACGTTTGCATTGATTATCACACCAAAAAAGTCCCTTCAAATGATTATCATCGTCTGTGAAGTAATCGTACGAGAAATTAGGCTTGGACTATTTTTTTTCTTGCAAATGTCTTATAACCATCTCAGCGTCATATTCTCCTATAAATAAGTTAATTTTTCTTTTGTAGTTCTTAAATCAACTTTACTTGCACCCACGTCTTCAAAACCACCAAAACAAATTCATAACATTAAATGCCTTAACCGGTCCCAAATTCAACTTAGACATGCTATGTATAACATGTGTCTGTAGCAGAGTGAGGTGTTGTTTAGACGGAAGAATATACTTATTAGGATGTTCAACAAAACCATGGTTGTGCTCTCAACAAACTTATAGATCTTCCATGATCCAGCCTCAAATATTAACATAATTATGCTCCACAACTAGCCCTCTTTGTAAAGTTGGATCGCACAACCCTTTCCTTTTGATTCGGGTCCAATGTATCAACCTTCTTGTCCTTATATACCCCAGATCTCGTACACATATAATACTTAATATATGTTTCTCCTTTGGCATTTATCTTTTCAGTCCCTTTCCTAACAGAAAAACCACAAGTCGTCGCATGCCTAACATACAATGAATAACAATCATCGAGACTTGGGAATATCATGTCTATTTTTGGCTTGATCTCTTTACTAACATCGGGAATGATACATGGAAAACCAGTTTTCGGGCAAAAACTTTCATTCGAAGAAACACACTCGTCTGAAAAAAATTATCGATAAAAACGCCATTAATTGAATAATAAACAACAGGAATAACTGATGTTACTTTCATAATAAAACACATTAACGAAAACGCCATAATGAATGAGCCATAGCGAAATCACCATTAATTGAATAATAATCAATATGAAAAAACTGATAATACAGTCTTCTTGATGCGTGTTAATGAAAATGTCATAAGTTGAATAATAAACAAATAGTAAAAACTAATTTTTACAAATTAACGCAAATATCTACAACTAATCAGATTTACGTAACCAATTGTAAAACGCCATTGATCGTAAACAAATAAGCATATATTAGATCCCAAACGACAATTAACATTAATAATGAAAACGCTATTGAATATAGGAAGAACAACATTAAAAAAATAAAACATCATTTTCAGATATTACTTTGAAAAAAAATCCACTAAAACAACATAAAGAACGAAAACGCCATATCTGTTAAGTGATTTGCTGGAAACAAATATGAAAACAACATCAGAAATTATTTTGTAGAACAGAATCCACATTACACGCCATATATCTCGAAAGCATGGAGAGGACGTAATAACTAATAAGAAATTTTTGGAATTTTGTTTAAAGCGAAATTAAAACGCCTTTTGTTGGGCGGAAAATGCACAATGACAATTGTACCCTTCATATCATTTAGCGCGCCCTGCCACGTGTTCAACTAGTATCCATTCTCACCGTTTTCGCACTTGTAATTGTTTTCTACTTATTCCGTTTCTATATATATATATATATATATATTTATATTTATATTTATAGAAAGAGAGAGATTAAGAGGGTTGTGTACAATAACTAGACTCATAATAAAATGATTATTTGATAATATAATCGTCATAATTTTGTTATATTTTTAGATATAGGTATATGATAAAAGTGGAGATTATGTATACACTATAATAGGATGTCGGTTCACTCACGCATTTCAGTCTTCTCAAAATTAAAGCACACATAACAAATGCTTGAAGCACTATTGTAACAACAATGTGCACATGCCATTATAACACTTACAATTTGGTGACCTCAAAATTTACAATATAGCCTTCATGTTTAATTACACTTGCCCTTTAAGCTCTATGGCTTGCTATCTTCTCTTTACCATTTTTAGTCAATTACAACACTTAATTTTTTCTAACTTCTAAGTTCCTAACCCAAGATCTACATTAATAAAATATGAAAATGAGTTGAGAACTTAATAAATCAGTACTTTATCAACGTAAAGTTTGATTATTCACAATACATTTTAGTGCACCTCAAGTTGTTTTGAAAAGTGTTATATATTCTATTTATTTAAATTTGAAGTAACTGCGCTTGTTTAAATATAGTATATTTTAATATTAAGGAATAAAAATGTGAGGATGGATATAAAAGACTGTGATACTGGTGTTATTGGACTACCATCCTTCATGTAGTTGTATGATGGTGAAACTTATAATATAACGAGACTTCGTGACAATATTTGTTTGACTTTAAAAATGATTGGAATCTTATCATATAAGCGTTGCCACTTAATATTCACAAACCCCCCCTCCCCACCCACCTACCCCCACCCCTCCTTCGCCCTCACCTTCCTCACCACATTCTTTCTCATGAAGTTTAGAAGAGGCTGCTGGCTGGCTGGCTAGCTGGCAGTATATATATGTATGTGTAGTTTGTATTAATAAAGATTATCTTCAAAGAGGATGATGACAACATAGTTAAATAATGTAGAGTTTACTCTCTTTCCGATGCCATTTTGGGGAAATATCGTAATATGGAACCAAACACTAGCTTCTCATATTCTTGCATGAAAAGAAGTGTTAGTGATCACTATACCAATGTTCCATGCACATGCCTACTTTAAAGACTTGTACCCATAACGTGTATTATATAAATATGCATATATATATGTAGGATCATGAGATTCTTTGGATAATATTAGATTATTGTCTTTCAACGTATATGGTGTGATGATAAAATGATTCTTTTGATATAAAAGGTAAATAGTTCAAATTCTATAAGGTGATTTATAAAATATTTAAGAGTAAGTTAACGTTAATATATTAGCTTATTGTGAGACAAAAATAATAATCTAGATCATTAAGTTATTTTATCAGTGATTTATATTCTTAAATTTTTCCATTTCTTACATTCAAATGTGTATCTTATATACATACATAAAAAAAACCCATCAAATGAATTTGTTTAGATGTTTTAACTGTTTATCTACATACGTAGAGATAATATTATAACCTAGGCGACGTAGACATGTATTGGTTCTATATAGGAATAATATTTGTTCACATATATTTTGTTTTAATCAAAGGGGAGATGAATAAACAATATTACATTTCAACTATTCTAATTAATAAAAAAAAAACTAAACAAATAAATGATTTATTGTGCTTAACATGTTCTCATAATATATATCGTGTTCAGCGTAATTTTTAAATTAGAAAAAGGATTTAGAGAAAAACAGTTCTTCAAATGTATGTTACCATAAAGAATTCAAGGAAAGAAAGTAGTTTTGTTAGTTTAACTTCTTACAAACCCCAATTAACCATGTGATTTGAATACCCATTCGAGATCATCCTAATTAAGCATATATTAAATATTAAATTATCAATATATGCATGCATCTTGGGGATATATATATATATGTGTGTGTGTGTTATTATTTTAATTACAAGAGTCTGAGCTCGGTATTCGAATAAAGAATGGATTTGCCACGAATGTCATGCTACAAATAACAAGGGATATATGGGATAAAATACTGATTTTCTAATGGTCCCAAGAAAGAATTTTGAAGAATGTTAATCTGCAGGATCGAAAAGGACTTAATTCTGAGAGCCAGCAGTATGATAAGAGATGCAATGAAGGAAGTGGGGTGTGTGGTTCCATTTTCCAACATGAATACACCTCCAAGATGACCTGCTCCATGTGCGGTTTATCGATCATTGTCCGCCATACCTCGTGGACATTAAACTCCCTCATATCCTTCCTCGTGAACATCATGGTGCCATGGGCCTGGTTCAAGAACCTTAGCATGCAGCTCGTTGGTTTGGTCATAATAATATCTACTGTTTTGGTTCATTATTTAGCCACTTATCTATTCGTGAGACCCGATGTCTAGAAAGATTTATCTAGTTAGGTGAAAGATTGTACACTAAGCAACTAATTTAGTGGTCGATGATTTGAAGTTAACGAGTGTGAATCTTACTCCTGATCCTGAAGACGTCACTATAGACTGAATTGATGGTAATGTGTAAGCAGTGATGTCATTCTTTATTTAGAATTATCTCGCAAACTTATTTAAATATAACAAATAAGACTCCGAATCATTAAAATTGTAATTACCTTAGATGATATTTAGGTGTATGTATAGAAATAGAGCTAGAAAAACTTTTACTCTAGTTTACACCATTAATTATTAAATACTCTCTTGCTTATATTTAAACCTGAGAACTTTATTAAAAATACAAATGGTCTACCTGGCATTGGCAGCCATACTTTTACTTACATGTTGGAAAATGGCTAATAGAATTAGGAAATAAGATCTTTTAAAAGATCTACATATTCTTTATTTGATAAGAATTCTAGTATAACACCAAACCTTGTAAATGAGATACTTCCCAATAACTTAGAAACTAACTCCATCTTGTTTCTTAATTTATAACATCCACATAGAACCTAAAGCCATGAATGTGGTTGTTGGTAATGTACCTTGAAGGGGTACTCCACCAATAAATGAGAGAATAGATGCGATGATAGAAACTTCTAAAGGATAAGAAAATAATAAAAAATTGTTTCAAAAGATGAAAATGCGACCTGAAAAATTGTCAAAGATGCCTTAATTCAAACATTAATGTAAAGCAGAAAGAATTGCCCATTTGCATGACTATGATTTATCGGCAAAACTTACTCTTTGTAACATCAATAATCTTATATTATTTTTTCTAACTCAGGTTGAATCTGGAACCTTCCATCTAAAAATTATATGTCTATACTAAATGAGATAGTCCACGTTGCATAATTCTTGTTAAAAAGTGGTATAATTCTTCTTATGACTTTTAGAAAAATGTTAATACACAAGCCCAAAGTTAATCTAAGTTTGAGTCAGATAGAATGTTACTGAATTACCCATTAACTGTACTAGCTTAACACCTTTGAAGAACGTTGTTCCATTAACTATACTAGCATAACACCAATTAAGGAAATTGTAGAAACTAGAGAGGGTTAATAGGTTTTTTTTAATTATTAGGCAATTAAAACTCTAATCAGGAAGGTTTATCACTAGTTTGAAACCCAACATTAAGTATGTAAAGAGTTAAAGGGAATGAATGATAAAACAAATCTATATAATTTCAAGTTGATTTAACTAATCTTCTCTACATCCTGCTCCAGTAACGTTTCTTTTAAATGGAAGAGGTCACCGTAGAAGTATTTCACTAAGCAAGATTGTGATCACCTCAACAAAAACTCACTAGTCCAAGATAGTGATAACATTTTTCAACACACTATGTCAAGATAGTATGTCTTTACACTTCTTCATGCATTGATTATATCAAGACACTGAATCTTCACAGTAGTCATCAACTAATGGTGAGACCCCTCACAAATCACTTACTATTACAACAATAGTGTTCACAATACAATAAGAATTGGAGGACTAAAAGATTGGAAGTTGTAGCATAACTCTTATTCTTTTACTCTTTGATTTTGATCTTGATTCTCTCTTCAATTTGATATTTCAATCACAAATGTTTATTTGGAAGTGTTTAGAGCAAAATGGGCAAGTTAAATGAAAGAGAGTAGATCAATTTATAATCTCAACACAAAGAGACAAAGTAGGATAGTCTAGATCCCTGACGAGTCGATCCCACGGTTGATGGATCGACCGTGGGATATTAGACTTTGTCCTTTTTGTTGTCTTATGCTTTGAACATTATGCTTTGTCACCTCTATCTATTCTAACTAATTAAAATATATTTTCACCATATTTGAGTCTCAAGAAGATTACATTTGACTTAGTGACGGTGAAATGTGTTAAGCAAAAAAAATGGTAAACTTACTTTTATAATTCGTAAAAGGTTTTAGTGATTTCTTAAAGTGTTTGTTCTGAAACCATTTTAAATAGCTTTTTGTTTTCAAGATGGATGCATTTTGAATCTTTATCAAGCTTCGCAATTCTATCCACCAATTTTCAAATCAAATTAATTCAAAAACCATTTTTTTTTTATAAATTTGCAAGACTTTGTTAGTTAAGTAAGAATTAATACAATATATTATAAAATACTTCGGGAAATCATAATTATTTTATGAAAATGGTATTTAGATTATATGAAAACCATTTAAAAGACCTTTTTTAATTCCCAAGTGATTCGGTTGACGGGTTGACTTTGATCTTCACTTGCCTTTGTTGCTTTTCATATGTTGTCTTTATAAGCTCTCGAATCACCATCTTTGACATGTATGAACCTTGATCTTCATTCAATTGATGCATTTAAACTTTGTTTATTAATCTTACAATCAATTGATAGGATGGAATGTCTGATCCTCAAACTTTGATAGTTTTAACCCAATCTTCATTATTGTTGATGTTTGTTCTTCAATTCTCATCTAATTTATGTTTGTAACTTTTCATCTTCATTCAATGTACTAATATTAAATGTTAATGTCATACCCCACTAAAGATGAAAATGCAAAGTATGACCACAAAAGGTTTTCAAGCATACGATAAGGAAACAACTAATATGATTAAGCATCAACCATACTATAGTTTAAAGTTTACAAACCATAACAATATATTTAGTTTACATATCCCAATTATAAAACACCAAGTTTAAAGACATACGACTAAAAGTTATGTTGTTTATAATGTACCAAGGATTTTTCAAATATATTTTATGTACGATGAGATATACAAGCCAAAACCCACAAAAGGTATCGTCCATGATGCAAGCAACTTCTAAAAGCCGTGAACTGAAGTTCACTTACCTGCAAAACATGCTTAAAACGTCAACATAATGTCGCTGAGTTTAGATGTTTAAATGACACAAATGAAACTATAGTATTTGATAAAAATTTGTTTGCGTAATTTAATGAAAATCATGATAGTCCGATCATGGTCTTGCAAAACCATGACTTATGTGTTGACATAAGCCCATAACCAACCCATAATGATGATGCCTCGCCACATCTTACACCATGACGATGCCTAACGAATTCAAAGACAATTGCACTCCCAAGGTCACGACCGACCAAGAACGGGGCTCGTTGCACCCAAAAGATCTATTCGACTGTTTTGCGGTCCTTACTATGACTAATGGTTACAAAACTAAAATAATATCATGAGGACTTCCGAGCTCCAAAACCAACCAACTTATGTGCCCATAATAAACTAAAATATATTTCATTCTCCACTACGATACCCCATAACCAAGCATGAATTCCCCCGATTTAAATAAACATTTAAATAAGTAAAACGGATCATTAATACTCACAAATTATGCTCCATGCGTATGCTAGCAAAATGAAAGTGTCCAAAATACATTCCGACCTACACGTATCCTAAATGAAAGTATCGTGGTTGTTTATTTCCACATGTATCTCTTGTTTATACAATGTTACAACACGCGTAAAGGCTTTTCTATACACATAGTCTTGTCAAGTATCACGTTTCAATCGTGTATATTCAAGTTCTTATCCTTTCAATGGTAGTTAACCGATAAATATTAAATGTGTGTCGTTGTGTGATAGATATCCGGGAATGATACCACCTCTGCTATTTATCTATCGTATCATAAATGAGATAAGTCTAATTTTGCTATATCTACGTGATTTTTTCTAGATTTCACATTTAAACCGGTATTGTTTTTCCAAATATCATATATATAAAGAGAGATTTTGATGACTTCCAGGAGTTTTATTATGTAACTCCATTGTATAATATTTAAATAATGGTAGTTACTAAAGTAAGATCAGATATTTTTTCACATCACTAGATAAGTTGTTGGTCATGGTTGGTTTGCTATATCTAGATTCACTAATCATACGAATGGTGATAGGTTTGATTATGTTACATATCACCTTGCTACTAGATGAGTTATGTTTGTAAAATGTTAATATTTTAAGGTTGTTGGTGTGGAAGAAGTACAACTTGTTTGTTTAATAACCCCACATTATAGTTATGAGAGATTTAATTCACATTTTATGCATCTTAAGGTTTTCAACATCTTATGTGAGACTTGTTGAAAATGGATACTACGTATATTTTAAATGCCCACTACTTATTAGAAGGATAGTATAGTCTAAGCCCCGTTGATACTTTACACGGTTAATTGTCATTATACTAGATGCAAAAGTTGCATGATGTTTGGAACGATATGTTTGGCCCAAGTTGCACTGTCTACACACTATTGAATTATTAAAAAGGTAACATCTATATGCTTCCAATACAATGATCATATTTTTTAAAATAGAGAATGCTCCTTCTCAACATTGTTGTGAACTATTTTTGGTGTCCAATAATCTTATCTTTTGATAACTTGCTAACATCAATCTAACTTGTTGATATATTGGTAACTTCTGAGATACATGTTATGAATGTCACACAATCTAATCGTGTGTTTACTAAGAGATCTTTTTGTTTCAAGTCCAACCAAGTAGTTTTTAAGAACTTGGATTAAACTTAGTGTTATTTGAAGGACATAAATCGTTGAATTATAAGGTGTGATAAATTGGTAACATCTAAAAACATGTTATTAGTATTCACAAAATCTTGTTTTCTTGATAACCAGGCAACTTCTACTAATTTATATTACAAATAAGTTTTTTACAAGTTACTAAATTAACAATAGATTAGAATGTTTGGTTGTAAGATAATTGTTTCACGCTATATTGTTCGAAGGATATAAATGTTGGAATAATGAGGTGTAATAAATACTTTTAATGTAGAAGATGAAACATCATTTTCCGTTATCTCACAGTCATATGACATGGGTTGACGAAATATTCGTAGGACAATAATTCTTTAATTGGTCTCTCATAACGTGTTTTTGACAACAACGAGATGAACATTGTATTACCCTAATATTCTCATAATCAAACTTATGTATATTGTATTTGTAATTAACTTTGTGTAATCAATATATATTTTAAATTTTAATTGTTTACTTATTTGTAATATTGTACAACCAAAAGAGACATTTTCATATACAGGTAAGCTCACCTATTGGTACAAGTGTATAAGTACGCTATAGAAGTCATGAGCATTAAACCGTCTCTAATACCAAGCATCTTGTTTAGTTTCCACTTCTAATTTTATTCTTTCACGTATAATTTGCAATGACTAATACTTTTTAAATAACAAAAATATACAATTTTTTTTATTTGCTTCAATATAAATTTTATTGAAAAATCAAGTTGTATCCAAAATAAAAGTATTTTTGTTTGTCTATTTGGGTTTTCTTAATGTATTAGATATTATATATATTATTAAGAAAAATTAAATTATATGTTAAATAAAACTTGAAATAGAAAATACACATACTCGAAGTTGGTATATTAATCTCCTTCAAAGTTTCATCCTCTGGTAGCTAACACGTTAGTAATACTATATCTGGCATCAACATCGCACTTTTGTTAATAAAATATGTTTAACATCTATAGTATTTGAAGTTTTGTTATGGTCATAATGCATAAATTCTTTAAAGTGCTTTTATCAAATGGAAAGAAAGAAAATAACAAAGTAAAGTAACACATGAAACTACTTTATTATAGTTGTCAACAATAACATATGAATTATCTTAATCAATGTGAATAACCTTAAAGTATTCTAGATGTTTATAGATATATAACTCTCTTTACGTGAGAAAGAGTTAATAAAACATGTTGTGAGCAACATATTGTGTGTGCTCACTGATCGGAGTTTCGCGGTCCGGTCAAAGATAAATTTAAGTCCTAATTACCTCAAACAAATAGTAAGTGGTAATCAGGGTGTCGAACCATGAAGAGTTTATGGTCCGTTTCAAAACTCGATTAGTTATTGACTTTATTTATGAAGTTTGCTATTTTAAATGTTTGTGCGTATGTTGACTGAAAAAGGTATCAGAATGAACAGACAAATTGTTACTAATTATGAAAACGATTATTTAACTATGATCAGTGAAAACTTAGACAATTGGTTGTAATAATAATTTTGAAACAAGGCTCACCCCTGTTCGAAATTGTAAGACCTAGGGTTGCTATACGTTTTAGAATTAATCCAAATCACAAACAGGTTGTTAACGGGTTTAGTGTTTCAAGGCTTAGGTGTTGATAGCTATCAACATCATAAGACGGACAAAAATGCACTTCGTTACACAAGAACATGTAAACCCTATTCTATATCAAAGCACAATTGTATGAAATCATTTCATGAAGTCAAAGGTGTGAGAATATTTCGACGATCCGTGAATCCATAACAAATACAATAAAATTGTTATAAATTCAAACATAATCAACATAGATTAAAACTAAAAACGATGTTCAAAACCCTAGAAATCTTACAAAGTCTACACCAGGTGAAACCCTAGGAGATTAGCTACTCATGGTGTACATGGCTTGGTAACCGGATCTTGAATACGAAGAACACGCCATTCGATCCTGATGTTTCTTGATGATTGATGTTGATTTGGGATTTTTCAAGGATGAACTAATAATTATGGACTGTTGAGTGGAATGATATGATGGATGGAATATGATAATTGGAATTATGTGATAATGATTGATGATTGGTTGGAATAATGATTTGTATGATGTTGGGATCGATGATGGTGATTTATGATGTTTGGAATGTTGTGTTATTGATTGGTAATGTATGGTTAATGTGTAACTCCCCAGGTCTATCTAAATCAAAAGCAAAAACAAAATAATCCGAAACTGATGTTGTTGACCGCCTTTGCGCTGGGTTCACTATGTTATCGCGTCGGTGACACGGGGGTAACTCGTAACCAAAGTCGATCCATCTTCGATACATGGACCTCCTGTCCATGAGGTCCCGATGCAACGCTAAGGTGTCGGCAATGCGTGGAGGGCTATAGTCTAGAACGGTCACACCCAATGTGCCGAGATCTTCGTTTCTCGCACCTAATACTTCATAGCTCTAATCTGATACCCCATTAAGCTCTCAAAATGCCCCTTAAACTCTCTAGGCCTACAAAACATAAACTATATCAAAGTATCTCACTGAGAAGTCGAATTCGCATAAAAATAAAGTTTAAACACGAAAAAACAATGGACTTTTGACCATGTATCACATCTCCACACTTATCTTTTGCTTGTCCTCAAACAACTTGTTTTTCACTTTCACATTGGTTGAACAAAAAACACATTCCATTATCAAAATGTTTAAGTTAAGGTCTCAAGTCATTCCTGGTTCACGGTTTTCACAATCAACGGTGGTCAACAATTAAACAGATGTTGCGAATTAAACACAAGATAGTCACCCAAGATTAACCTACCCTTAAAGCTAGCAAACACTATGTACATCCCTCATAATGGTCTCTCCACTAGGTTAATCAAACTGATTACAATTGCATATAGTTTGTACAGTTTTTAGTCCAATTATGTCATTTTTAATTAGAATTTATATATTACTGAATCGTTTATGATTTCTAGGTATTGGGAGATAAAAGAAGTTGAAGTAGTAAAAAAAACTAAGTAGGAAGAAAACCAAGCCTTAGAACGTGTGCGGTTGATCGAACCACGAAACGTCAAAAGAATTCTAGAAAAAACACCTAGTGTGCTACGTGATATGTAAGGGAAAGATTTCTCGCGTCACGCAAGGGAGGATGTTGACTGACTTTGACTTTCAAGATCTCGCGCAATGTGAGAGTGATATAAAAGCCCCTAATGCGATGCGAGGGGTGTAAATTTCGCTGAAAGATTTGTTTTGCGATCAGGATTTCAATGATATAATCAAATCGAATTCATAATTATCTCAATAACAATCTTTGATGAATTTGGGATAAACCCTAGGTGATTTTAAAGCTCAAGAAGAATAAAGTTACTGAATTCATTGCTCGAAATCATCAAGGTTGATGAATCAAACCATAGGGATCGAAAATTTACGGGTTTCAACTTCCGATTTCTTAGTTTTTGTGTTTCAATCAATCAAGCCATGATTCTTTCTTATGAATTGTGCTTTGTTCTTGCTTCTACTATGATTCTAGACTAGAAACTTATAACACTACCTAGGTTAATGATGAATACATGTTAAAGTTTGGATTTTTGTCAGTTTTGATTCATGTTTGTGGTTAACAAATAAAGTAACAATTTTAGTTTCATAATTCGATGTATATGCGTACTTAAACTTGCTTGATTACATAATTATTACTTCACAAGCTTCCTTGTAGAATGTCTTTCATTGATATGTTCATGTTAGATCTATTACTGTGTGTTTTTGGTTAGTTTATGGTTTGCTAGACAAAGTATCCATAGAAGTTATAATCGTGAATCAAGTAGGTCTAGGTGGTCAACTAATCTTAATATCCGTGAGGTGCGAGATTATCGGTTTATCTAGGTTGTTAGATTGATAAGGTTAGGTACTTTTTGAGAAGACCGCCTTAGTTTCCATTCCAATACTTGCTTATCGAGTCGAATTTTGGTTTAATAGTTACCCTTGACTTTCACATTATGAGGTAGAGTGTCGATTAAGGGTACTTCATTAGTATAGTTGGGAAGCCCTGAAGGAATCCACTAAAACCGGTATTTAACACCTTATTAGGTTTCCATAGGTTTCTTCTTGAGAAGGGTCGAGGGTCCTTTAGGTTATCAGGTAAGATCCCGGTTCCACAATAGTTTCATCATCGATAGAACCCAACTGAATATGTGTAGGATTCTGACATAGGTAGTGTTTTATCATCATCTGAATAATCCAAATCCATTGCATCTAAGTTCAGTTTTAGTTAGTTTTTAATTAATTGCAATTAGATTATTAGAAACACCTCCGGTCAAAACATAAAAACAATTAAATCAATTGTGTAGATAAGTTAATTGAGTCTTGTTAACGTAATTAAAAGAGTCTTGTGGGTTTGATATCCGGACTTACTTAGCTATTCTAGATTTGATAGGTACACTTGCCAGTTAGTAGTTTAGTTTTAGATGTTGATGCATTTGTCTTTTGCCTACGTCATCAAGTCACACCGAATTTGTAATAGGATTACATGTTATATTAATGTTTGATTGTATGTAAGCCACCTTCGTACGAAGGTAGAGAAGCCACTTCATACGGAGGTAGATAAGCCACTTCATACGAAGGCAAACATCTTACTTCGTATGAAGATAACTTGCTTATCTTCGCACGAAGGTGAACATTCTATTTCGCATGAAGCTGGAAAGTTTATAAATAGGTGAGCAAGCTTAGTGTTAGGGGTTCGTTTTGGTAGACTGGACGGTGGAGCTCTGTCCAAGTATTTTTAGGATCTTGTAAACGTTGAACTATTAATGAAAACATATAAATTGAGGAAATATAATCTTGTTAACCAGATCAAACGTGGCTAATGGATCTGAGCACGACCTACAAGTGGTATGTGAGCCTTGAGGCCTGATTTGAAGAAAATTCAACAAGATTCAACTTCTCTTCTACTTTTTCTCATTTTTATCATTCTTCAAAGATTTAACGGTCGAAATGAACTGATTTTCTTAAGGATTACGTAAAATCAAGTTCTACAAACCCTTGAAAAAATTGGACCTCAATCAAAATCATGACCAAAATGGCAAAAACATGAAATTTTGAATCACCTTCGCACGATCTTAAACTTCACTTAACATGAAGATAACATTGCCTTCGCACGAAGTGAAAATTTGTCAAGTTTGAAAAACCAACTTCATATGGAGTAAAATCTAAATCCGTACGAAGTAAAATCTTGAAAATTTTGGATTTTATCTTCGCGCGAAGATAGGTCTAAATTTTTATTTTCTAACTTCGTACAAACTTGGATTTAATTCATTTTTGTGTTATCTTTGCACCAGATCAACTTCGCACAAAGATTAATTTCACACCAAGCCGATTTTCAACAAATTGACGAAATGGAGAACGAGTTATACAATTCCTTAGCTACACCGTTAACATCAACTTCCACGGAAATTACTCAAAATCTAAACTTAGATAATCTAATGGGGACGATGCAAAAACAACCTAAGTTGATGAATCTAGAAGATTATGGAGGTTGGAATGAAAGATTTGTGAACTAGGTACAAGCCAATTATTTCGATTGCTGGTATGCCATTGAGGAGAAGTATGTTGCTCCTACTTGAGATAATGGGCTTGAAAAACGTTAACTCAGCTTTGTGGGATCTATTGAACCCAACAAAAGATCCGCTACTCTAAACTCTGCTGGGAATAAAGAATTGTTCACAAGATCTGCTAGGATAAAGCTCTGCTAGAAGCAAAGGTCTGTTAGAGACAAACTCGATAAAGAACCAAAGAACGGTTATAGAAAAAGTCTGCTGAAAATCAACAGAGGATATCTTAGCAGTAGTTATCAACAGACTTTATATTGTATTTTAATGTAACAGTGTTTAGGTCTAGCAGTGTTTAGAGTTTGTTTGGTTTGTTAACTGTCACTTTCATAGTGACATCAACCAAAGATGCTTAGTGGTTTGTAAATCTACTATAAATAGAACAGTGCCTTTACTCTTCTATCTGTCACTTCTTCTACAAATTTCGCACAAAAAAATTAGAGTGATCTTAGGCTGAGGGGGAGTTTGTAATTTGCATGCATACGTGATTAATATTACAAAAGCATGTCAATGAAAACAATCTTTCTATTGTTGTGATTTCAAAGTTTTACACATTTCCGCTGCACTGTTTCATTGATTATTATCTTCTTTCATTGATTTCATCTTAAAAACCATATCAATATCAAACTCAGATCCTAACAATTGGTATCAGCGCTTGGTCGTTGAAATTTGATTGAAAAATCAGTTTTATATAAACTGGTCAGCTCTTGCTGCTAATTCGTTTGTTCGTTTGTATTGAAAACAAGTAAAAGTTTATTTACGTTCAACGTTTTTAAACAAAACCCATTTGTATACAATAGAATGTCTCAAAATACACAAGATCCACAGAACAATGGCACCATGTACAAACCTCCAATACTTGTCAGATCAGAGTACAATATTAGCAATGACGGATGGGTCACATACTTGCACAACAGAATACGGGTTGCTGGAAATTAGTTATTTTTGGACCACATGTTCTGATGGTACCGAGTGCCAAAGACCCAAAAGTTCAAGTTCCAAAGAGTCCTGAACATTACTCCGAGCAAGATTTAAAAATTGAGCTAGATGCAAAGGCATTTAGTATCATGGCAACTGCTTTGCCTAATGATATCTACGTTGGTTTGTTGCACTCCAATGGTGCAAAGGAGTTATGGGATGCTCTGGAAGAACAATTTGGTGGCACTAAAGAGGTTATTGAAAATAACATAGAAGTTTTGAACCAACAATATGAAAAATTTTATCATGTGAAAGGAGAATCATTAACTCAACAATTTGAAAGGTTTAGTTATCTCATTAGTGAGTTAAAACTGGTAAAAGTCAAATATCCAAATTACACTTTGAATAATCGATTTCTAAGATCTCTACTAGAAAAATGGGACACTATTGCCTTTGTAACTAGAATCGCTGTTGGGTTCAAAGAGATGAGTTTGACTCAACTTCATGGTAGGCATCTCACTTATGAGAGAGAGCTTACTCAGAAAAAGAAGCTACGAGAGTCAGAAAAGTGGCTGATGATTATTGACATAATATATGGTGGGAATTTCAACTCTAATTCTTGCTCACCCAACTTTGCTTTTGCCGCAAATGAGGAAAACCAAGTTTCTGACAACTTATCATTTGAACTTAATGAACTTCAACATTTGATCAAACTGATTTAGAAGAAATGGACAAATAACACCAACTGGCATTGCTGAGTGTTAGGACCAGCAAGTTCTATAAAAGAACTGGTAGAAAATTCCTAGGGTTGCACGGAGGGTTTAAAAGTTGGGTTGGATAAGTCAAAGATTAAATGCTACAAGTGTATAGGTTAGGTCATTTGCTAGGGAGTGTAGGAGTCAAATGGTCCAAATATCACACACCCAAGTCCTAGACCTCGAAACACACAAAACACTATCCATTATTCCCAATATACCCTTGCTCTCAAAAGCAAAACACTTCTCATTTTGCACACCCTGTAAACCATTGTACCAGTTCAATATCTTCAAGCCACTATTCCTCAGATACACAAACCTCTGCTTTGCAAAAACCAGTCAACAGAGCTTCTTTACACAAGGTTTTGTTGATTGAAGTAGCTTACCCGAGAAACTCACTAATGAAATTTTTGCTCTAGTTGTTAATACTGAAAAGAAACATGATGATTTTTGTTTCATGGCACTAGACACAATACTTGAAGGGGATGAGTCTGAGTAGGTAGTGTTAAATTCTAATGATGTTTGTGAAAATGTTGTGACAGATGTTTCATAAAAAAAATTTGGTGAAGAAACTGTGATAAACCAGTGTTTGTAAAGGAGAATGTAATTGCGCCATGATGGTTGCTGCTAAGGTATCACCTCAGGTCCTTAAAGACTTATGTTTGATAAATGAATTTTTGCTTTTGCTAACATAAAATATGTGAATGAAAATCTTAGAAACAAAATTTTGGATGATGAAATTCAGTTTGAAAAACTTGCAAAAGAGTTAAAAACAAAACTGTTTGAAAAAAGATTCTGAAATTAGTCAGTCTCAAACATGAGTCCAGCATAACCAAGGATCAACTCCAAACTATGATAGAAAAATATCAAAGATGTAAAGGAGCTTGAATCTACCCAAATTACTTGTAAAAAGTGGGTAGAATTTTGTAAAGGTTATGATCTTATGTTAGAATCACAAATCAAAAGCAATGTAAAATTTGGTGTAGGTTTTAGAAAACATGACCAAGTTTCTCAAAGCACTACTGTAAATGATTTGAGTTGGTTGAAATTATTCCAACAAATTTCACTAGTCAAGAAATTATAGTCACTGAACAAAATGGTAAGAAATTATTTTTAGAAAGACCAGTAAGATCATCAAGTTTTTAGTAAATTAAAAAATATCAATTCAAACTTACCTGGTCAAATGAGTGTAACATTCTTGACAACTTTAAGCCAATGGATTTTTCAACCACTGAAGGTGTAAAGGCACCACAAGTCAAGATCATTCCCTTAGAAGATCTTCCAGCAGATGTTACAACATGTGCTGACAAAAACACAGAAAAGGGGAAGAAAAGAGAGAAAATATCAAACTTGTTTTGTGATTTTTGTGAAAAGAAGATCATGTCACTAAAAATTGTTTTCTTCTAAAATCTTATGATATAAACAAAACAAGTGTGATCATTGATTCACCAGATTGCACCATTTGTGGCAAATACCACAAAACTCAAGAGTGCGTTATCTCAAAAATTTTGATGTTAAAAGAAACGAGTATAAATCTAAAACACTTGAGAGTTCAAGAAATGAAAAGACCAAACAGACCTTTGTCCCTGTCCAAACATCTGTTGCCAAACAGTTAAATATAACCTCTGCTCCCAGAAAGGTTAAGGTAACAGATGCACCACCAGCTAATAAATTTTCAAGAGGATATGGCCAACCTGCTTACAAGAGTGTACCACTTGGCTATAAGGACTACAAAAGACCATCTAAACCAAGAGTTAACAGGCATCCTCAATGTTATGATCAGTTGATAGGAAATGGTCCACATCAGATGTTATCAAAACCTCTTCAAAACACTAACCATATTCCTTGACTTAGGCTGAAATGTCTGTAACCCCATCCAAAGCATCCTTGCTTTGGAAACTCACCTAAACTAATTGTTTACTAATGTGTAGGGAGCTTCTATTTGCCTTGATAGTTTATGGTATGTAGATAGTGGAGGCTCCAGGCACATGACAGGATGTAGAGTCATACGCAAAGATTTCATGGCACATGGAGGGGGTGATATATCATTTGGTAACAATTCAAAAGGGAAGGTGTTAGGGTCAGGGACTGTCCAGGTTGGAAAACTCAAGTTTAAAAATGTCAATCTTATTGACAATCTGAAATTTAATCTTCTTTGTGTATCTCAAATGAGTGACAAAGGTTATGGGGGTCATTTTTCACTAAGAAAACTTGTCAGCTTGTTGGGCCAGTGGTGGTTAAAAAGATTGATCAAATCATAGCTGAGAGCAAAGAACAGCTTGTTGCTCACAAGAGTGGTAATGTGTATGTAGTTTATATGTTGAAAGATAATCCAATGTCCAATGCATGTCTGTTCTCAGTTGTTTCTAACAAAGAGACAGAACTATGGCATAGAAGACTTGGTCACACAAATCTTAAAACTATCACTACACTCTCCAAACAAGGTATTGTAAGAGGTCTTCCATCAAAACAATTCACATATGATGAACATTGTGTTTCCTGTTTAAAAGTAAACAACATAAAAGTTCATACAAATAAATTGAAAAGTCGAAAACAAGTCAGTGTCTATAATTGCTACATATGGACTTGTTTGGCCCTGTAAAAACCATGAGTCTTAAAAGGAAGAGATATTGTCTTGTCATAGTTGATGATTTTTCAAGGTTTACATGGACCTACTTCATGCACTCCAAAGATGAGAATGCAGGTATTTTGCAAAATTTTGTAAAACAAGTTGAAAAACAATTTGACCTACTAGTAAAAGTCTTTAGGAGTGACAATGGACAGAGTTTAAAAATAAGGAGTTAGATGATTTCTATGTCAAAATGGATTGTTAGGCAATACCCAGCATCCCAAGGACACCAGAACAAAATGGGATGGTTGAAAAGAAAAATAGAACTTTGATTGAAGCTGCTAGAACAATGCTTGCAGACTCAGGTTTACCCTTGTCTTTTTGGGCTGAAGGTTATAAACACTACTTGCTATGTGTAGAACAGAGTTTTGATTAACCCCAGGCATCAAAAGACTACCTATGAAATTCGATACAAAATTAAACCTCTGATCTCATATTTCAAAATCTTTGGCTGCCTATGTTTCATTTTAAACTTAAAAGATTCAATTTCAAAATTTCCAGCCATAGTAGATTGTGGTTATTTTCTAAGATACTCAACCACTACTAAAGCCTACAAAGTCTTTAATTCAAGGACTAGGTGTGTGGAAGAGACCTTGAACATAAAGTTCAATGAATTTTCTTCATTAAAAATCCCAGCAAATCGTTTTGAACTGTTTGATTAGATAAATTTACATTTGAAAATGTGTCTATCAAGACTAACAATGCAGGGACACCACAGTCTTCACATCAAGATTATAGATTGACATTATGATTCCACAATACAAAGTCATTTCATCAACCATAGAAACGATGTTACTGACAATTGTGAAAACTCTGCCACTGCTAGATCAACAGTTGTTGATCTCCAAGCCTCTGCCATCTCATCTAATCAAACCTCTGTTGACAAAATTCCATTTTCTGTGAACAAAACTCAACCTATCTTTACCCCCATTCCACCTATACCTCCACCTCCATTCTAAACGGATGTTGGCTCTTCAAAATTGCCAAAAAAGTTAGCTCAAATGATTCCCGTCTACAGCCTTCACCTCAAAATTGCTACATTCCATACAAGGGAGATCTAATCTACCTTAAAAAACCATCCATCTGACCAAATCCTTGGTAACATCAATGAAGTGGTTCTCACAAGAAGTCAATCCCAAAACATTTGTCTTTTTGATGGTTTTCTATCCACTCACACAACATGTCAAGTACCAAGAGGCACTAAAAGACAACAGTTGAGTAGAGTCTATGCAAGAAGAGCTCCTATAGTTCAAAAGACAACAAATATGGGAACTTGTACCATTGCCTCAGGATGTATGTTCCGTAGGCACAAAATAGGTCTTCAAGAACAAAACAGATGAAAGGGGAATTGCTGTAAAAATAAAGCTAGGCTTGTGGTTGAAGACTATAGACAAGAAGAAGGCATTGATTATCATGAAACTTTTGCTATTGTTACAAGAATGGAGGCCATCAGACTGTTTTCAGCCTTTGCTGCCAACCACAACATCAAGGTGTATCAAATGGATATCAAGTGTACAATATTGTATACCCCTGGTTTTGAAGATACTTTTTATCCAATCGTGTTTAAAAGCTAAACAAAGCTTTATATGGCTTGAAACAAGCACCTAGAGCCTGGTATGAAACTCTTTCCACCTTTCTCTTATCCATAGGCTTTACAAGAGGTAAAATTAATAAAACTTTGTTTTAAAATGGAGAGGAAAGGATTTGATGCTTGTCCAAATTTATGTGGATGACATCATTTTTGGATCCACATGTAATGGTATGTGTGAAGAGTTTGGAGAATCATGACAACAGAGTTTGAAAGGAGTGCTATGGGTGAACTCTAATGCTTTCTTGGTCTTCAAGTTAAGCAATTGCAAAATGGTACTTTCATTCATCAAAGTAAGTATGTCAAAGAACTACTTACCAAATTTGATATGAATGATTGTAAATCATGTAGTACACCCATGGCTACATCTAAGCTGGTCACTATTGATGACAAAGATGACTTGGTTGATCAAACTCTTTATAGAAGTATGATTGGTTCTTTATTGTAGCTAACTCCATCACGGCTAGATATCATGTTTGCTACATATATTTGTGCAAGATCCTAGTTAGCACCTAGGAAGTCAAATCTTATTGCTATGAAAAGGATATTCAGATACATAAAAGGTGCTCCCACACTTGGTATCTGGTATCCTGCTAATGGGAATATTGAGCTTTTAGGTTACTCAGATAGTGATTTTGCTGGATGCCATGCCACAAGGAAGTCAACTTCAGGAGGTTTTCAATTTCTAGGCAATCGCTTAGTTTCTTGGCAAAGTAAAAAGCAAGCTGCAGTTTCAACATCCACAGCTGAGGCTGAGTATATTGTTGCTGCAAGTTGCACTACTCAACTCCTATGACTTCAAAATCAATTGCTGGATTTTGGTGTAACTGCTCTAAAGACTCCTTTCATTTTGGATAGTCAAGAAGTTGAAAACATCATTAAAAATCCAGTTTCACATTAAACAACCAACCACATTGACATCACACATCACTTTGTGAGGGATTTCTATGAAAATGTTTGATTTCTCTGCATCATGTTCCAACTAAGGATCAACTAGTAGATGTTCTAACAAAGGCTTTAGATACATCTACTTTTGAAAGCTTGATCTCTAGAAATGGAATGCTTAACATAGATTAAAAAGCAAAATTTTTGTTTTCCATGAATAAAAAGCATTAAAATATTTTCAGAAAATGAAAACTTCATCCTTAAAAATACTAAAATTGAAAATTTCAATAATCCTAAAAGTATATTTTAAACCACTGTTTCTAAACCTCTCTTTGGCTTAAATATCTATCCACTGCTAAATGTAACCTCTGTTATCCTGTCCACTGTACCATCCACTGTTTGGGCTAAAACACTGTTTTGCCTTATCCACTGATATCTATCCTCTAATAGAGTAAAATCACCATTGTTCATGACCACTGTTTTCAACCACTGCTGGTTCTCAGTAGCATTTCCCAACAACGTCATCCATCATCCATCAGAGGTTACACGTGGACAGATGATTAGCCATCAGATCTTTGAAACTGTAGCCACGCCACATTCACTTTTTTCCCTTTATATATCACTGTTCTATCCAAACAGAGTTTTTACTTGCCGTCTCGAATTCAAAATTCTCTAAAGCGGTTTTCATTACTCTCATTTTCTTCATTACTCCACACTTCCATCTCCGATCATGGCTCTCAACATCAAACTCCCACACAACTACTTCCCCACTTTCGAGAAAAACGACACTAATACTTTATTCCATTCAATAATTGATGTTCTCACATCATCAACATACAAAGACATCATGGTTGCAAACGCACCAATCTATGTGGATACACTCGACAGTTCTAGGCAAATGCTAAAGTTGAATCCCAAAAGAAGAAGTCATATGCTATCATTTCCAAGGTCGGAGAAACCCTTGTCCAAATTTCCCCATCCTCAATTTCCACAAGTTTTGGTCTAAATGACCTAGATGGGAACACTTCTTTTTTCAAGCAGGAAGAATATGCTGAGTTCATTGAACGTGGGTATGAGGGTCAATTATCTAGTGTTACCATTTTTAAACCAAATTTTCCTACTGAAATGAGATATTTTCCATACTCTGCTCATATGTTTTTCAGCAAAGACCACCTAATTTAATGAGATTCCACAAAATATTGAATTTCTGGATATGTTATTTTGACAAAATCTGATTTCAATCTACCTCAGGTGTTTGTTTATGGACTTGGTGGCAAACTATAATATAATATCAAAAAATAAAGCTGTTTTTTTGTATTCTTGACTTTTGAGCTATTGTCTACAAAAACAACTTCCAGAAAAAGATTTTAAACAAGGCGTTGTTTTTTAGATGAATAGTCTTACAACTGAAACTTTTCTAGATAAAAAAGTGGAGTTAAAGGTTTCTAAAACAAAAGTAAATGGGGATGATAAAATTTTGGATGTGTCTACATCACAAGCACAAACCTCTGTTGCTGATCCTACTGCTTCTAGTGATCATGACATCACTTCCGGTGTTGTAAAATCCACACCAAGAAAAATCCAAAAAGAAACCATTCAAATCCAAAAAGCCCACAAAAACCAAAATTCATAAAAAGGCACCTCTGGAAGATGACATCCCAGAGGATAACCTTGTCGTATCACAAAAGCCACTTGAAACCACTGTTGTTACTTCCTCACAACAGCTGGAAAGATCTCCACCTCAAAGCCAAACTCCTCCTGCTTCCTCAAAAAAGGAACAGGTTATAAGCACAGGGATCCCACATTGTGAAGCAGATGATTCAATTGAATCTTTGTTTCAAAGCCCCTCTCCCAGGGAAAATTCTCTTTCTACTCCACAACCATCACCTTCAATTCCACCTACTATCATATCTCTGTTTCGTGTAATTTGGATAACTCGGACACAACTCAGTTTCCCTCAATCAATCACTTGTTCATGAGAGTTTACCTCCACATGTGACTGAGTCTGAGTTAGATATCTTTGCTAACCTAGAAATAGCTTAGGAGGTTACACCCCATGAGGTACAAGTAACTATTGGTGGTAATTTAATTGAAGTAGCAACTACAACTGATGATACAATAGCGTTTCAGTTGGACAGTGGTTACATCTATCAGACTTCCTTAAGGGCAACAACTATTGATGCTACAATTGTAACCTCTGTTCCAATTGGAAGTTCCTTGTACCAAGACAAAGGGGCATTTGGGTCTGATAACATGGAGATACCTCCTGTTGATGATCCAAATACAACTACCTCTGGTATGAATTCAGATGATCTTATTAAATTAGGTGATGAATTGAGATACAAAGAATTGATAGAGAGAATGATATCAATGGAGTCTTCAATCACTGATGAAAGCTATTATGAAGCAGATGTTACAAAATTCTCAAAGCCAACCATCAGCACAGAAAATTACCAATGAGCTATGGAAATCTGTGCAACCAATCATTATTGCTCAAAGGAATTCGGTAGACATTCACCATGAAACTCACATGAAGCTAATCAGAAACATGGTTGAGGCCAGATATAAAGATACACAAGCAGACATCAAGGTCATCAAAGAACATTTGATAAAAAACCACTAGCTCTGCCTCTACAAGAATCCTTCAAGAAGAAGATGATGATGATGCCAAAAAGGGGGAGAAAGATAAACTAAGAAAGTTGCAGCTAGATTCAAAGCTGCAAAAAAGCCAGGGTATGTTACAATCACTGTTGTAAATCAAACTTCTGTTGTGTCTTCAAAAAGGGATTGATGAGACCCTAAACAAACTACCAAAAGAAATTGCCACAGAAAAGCAGAAAAAGCAAGATATACTGGAAGTTAAAGCTTCTAAACTAATTGAAGAAGAAAAGGCCAAATATATGGAAAAAGAAGACATTGGTACTACAAAAAGAAGAAAGTCAACAAGAAATGTTAGACATCCAATAACCACCTCTTCTAAAACCACTGCCATGCCTACAACAAGTGTATCCTCTACTCCAACAAAACCAACACCACCACCCAAAAAAAAACCTCACCAGAGAAATCATCTTCATCACCAACAGATGTTAGTACAGTTGATGTGCCAGCAGATGCTGGAACAGCAGATGTTCCAACAGATGTTAATCAAACCACTGCCATGATCACAATTTCCCAATTTAACCCAACCATTATCCACACCACCAAGAATTCCATTACGACCACCTTCACCACAAATCAAATTCTAACGTAAAAGAAAAACTTCGGTTGTGGAAGATGATGATGAATGGATTCTATCACCAGTTCCTTTGTCATCAAAACCTATCACTTCATCACCATCCTCGTCATCTTCACCTAAATTCACTTCATTTCCATCCATTTATCAACCACCATCCATCATACCTTTTGCCACCAAATATCCTCTTGAACTGATGGCTATGCGACAAGAAATTCAATCATTCTTCACAGCAAAGGATAATACAATACTTGACTTTCCATCTCTCTATGGTTACAGAAAGCCAAGAAATTTAGATGAATATCTAAAGTTGAAGGCTAGACAGGCTGAGAATATTGCCAAAGTGAAGAGCAAAGGGAAAGATGACAGGACTACTTAAGGCATTTTGTCTTATGAACTAAGCAAAGTAAAAAAGATTGAAGACTTTGCCAAAGAGATGAGTAAGTCTATGTCAGAAAGGCTTGTAAATGCTGAGCTTGATGAAGAACTGAAACAAGATTGCCTTGACCCACATTATGAAATCAAACCTTACAAAGCTACACGAGCACAGTTCAAAGATTGGTCAACATATGATCTCAAAGAAGAAATTGACAGAATACAAGCAATGCTCAAAGATCCTCTACACAAGCCAACACCACCTGATTAGAAGAAAAACATGCAAATGGATCAGCACAGAGCTTTAAAGCTTAAAAGAATGAAACAATAGATGGTTGCTTCATATTATGTTAGTGCAAGGTTAGTTGCTAGATGGTCTGAGTCCAGGGTTGTAGATACCTAAAGAAAACTGGAAGAACTTAGAAAGAAAGATCCTACAATTCCAAGAAGGCGCAAACTACTCAATAGATGTTGTCCCTCATAAGACCCAAACCTTTAAAAAGCAGCCCTTAACCTCTGTCTAACCCACAAGTGCCTTACATCAAATGAACAGAGGTTTGAAGAGCATAAAAAGAGGGAATAAAAAATAACTACTCTAATACACTGATGCTGCAAGTGATAAATTAAAAGAAACAATCTCTAACCTTGTAAGCAACTTTTTTCCACCAAGCTCAATAATAAGTCTTAGCTCAAGAAAACCAACTGATCCAAAAATTCTAAAATGGAAGTCATCCTCAGACACCCATGAATTAACTCTGCTCAGATCATATGGTTCAGTCAAGAAGCTAAAAATGGAGGATGCATATGGTCTGAATGTAGATGACCTCCAAGATCTATTGAACCTTAAATTGCAAAGATTTTGAAGACATGTTCTCCGTGAACTTTGAACTACAATTCAAAGGCAAATCAGGGAATTACTGTTGAGAAATAAAGATCAGCAATAAAGAAGAGTTTTGGCATCATCTGTTCTAAGGGGAGATTGTTGGATCTATTGAACCCTACAAAAGAACAAATGATTGAAAAGCCAAAACAATCTCTAAAATATGATCGTTTATAATAAAGTTCTGCTACAAACTCTACTAGGAATAAAGAACTGTTCACAAGAGCTGCTAGGATAAAGCTCTGCTAGAAGCAAAGGTCTCTTAGAGACAAACTCTAATAAAGAACCAAAGAACTGTTATGGCAAAGGTCTGCTGAAGACCAACAGATGATATCTTAGAAGTAGTTATCAACAGACTTTATATTGTATTTTAATGTTAACAGTGTTTAGGTCTAGCAGCGTTTAGAGTTTGTTTAGCTTGTTAAATGTCACTTTCATAGTGACATCAGCCAAAGATGCTCAGTGGTTTGTAATGTACTATAAATAGAACAATGCCGATATTGTTCTACCTATCACTTCTTCTACCATTTTGTACAAAGAAATTAGAGTGATCTTAGGCTAGGGGGAGTTTGTAATTTGCATGAGTTTGTGATTAATATTATAAAAGCATGTCAATGAAAAAAATCTTTCTATTTTTGTGATTTCAAAGTTTTACACATTTCTGCTGCACTGTTTCATTGATTATTGTCTTCTTTCATTGATTCATCTAAAACAATCACATCAATATCAACTCAGATCCAAACAAGCTTACTACAGCCGATAATGATAAGTTCGTGAGAGAAAAGAAGATGATGAATATCTTACAACAAGCCGTAAAAGAAGACATATTAACTTTGCCACAGCATGATGGAGATGCGTAGTCAATCTGGAACGCATTAAAGGTAAAATTTCAGGGTAGCACATAAATGTTAAAAAGTAAAGCAGCGCTACTCAAGAAAGAGTTTGACATCTTCATAGCTTTTAGAGAAGAAAGGATGAAACAAGTTATTGAGAGATATTGTCATTTGGTCGAGGAAATGAAACGTTGGTATACGTAAAGAAGATGAAGAATGGGTTGACACGTTCGCCGACACATTGCCTTAGGGAGAATGGTCAACTTATCTAACAATATTGAAAAACTGTTCAGAATATAGTACTTTGAGTTTGAGTAAATTTATCGAGAAACTTGAAGGGCATGAGCTTGAAATGCAAAAAAATGGCTAAAACAAAAAGAGCACATACTCAACAAGATGTCAATCTTTACTACAAAGGAAGTCCGACAGCAACATTTAAGGCCCAAAGATTCAAACAACTTACAGTGTAGAAAGCTCATCTGGTTATTCAACAGTTACTTCCAACAGTGGTAGTGGTTTCACATCTTATTCAACTTTTGAGCCAACAGCTTTGATATAAATCCCCCAATATCTCAAAGCTCAAACAACTATAACAGTCAAAATAACTCCAGTCCTCACATCCTACAGTGAAACACTGCCATAAATCTTCAGAACGCTCAAAATTTCACAAAAAAACACGGCTGAATAGCACATCGGATTACTTTCTTTAGTGTTGGAATATTATGTGGTGGCAAGAAGGATCAGGAATCCTAAAATAAAAAAAGAGGATTACGATCAAATTGATCCAAAGGATTTGGAACTCATTGATATAAAATGGTGTTTAGCTAGAGTAATCCGAAGAGCGCAAATTTTTTGGAAATTTCTGGGAAGAAATGTCTTGTAAATTCTGATACAAAACTGGGATTTGATAAATCCAGAATGACATGCTTCAAGCGTAGGGAAAAGGGCCACTTCAAAAGAAAATGTCCGAGCAGAGAAGTTCATGGAAGTCATCAAAATCCATTTGATGATTACTATAAAAGGGCAATATATCACAGAACTTCTCAACAACCTCAGAATCAATCAAGACATTTTCAAATTTATGAGGATTCGGCAAGATCAAAAGATAAAGCTTTAGTCGCTACACAAGAAGATGAAGGTTTTAACTGGGATAAATATCTTTCAAAAACCAAAGGTCATGTGTCGGAAGAAATTATTGAAGAAATGGAACATGAAAATGGAAGAAATTTGTGCTGATATTGTTTATGATGAAGCTCCAGAAGAATCTGATCGATGCATATTATACTGAAGAAGAAATTTACAAAATGCTCGTCAGGGATTTATGTCTCCTGATGTTTATAATTCTTTTGCAGGTCTCTTCGATGGACAAAGAGAACATCAAAACACACAATGTGAAGAAGACATGATTGCTGAGAAAGTAATGCTAGATCAATTAAATGAGGAAAGTGAGATTGTTAAAGATAATAAAAATTCATGGTCAAAGAAGTCAAAGAAGAGAGAAAAATTGAGAAGAGTGAGATAGAAAGACAGTGCACAAAATGTTTAGAACCGTGCACGTCTTGTCTGGAAAAGGATGAAAAGTATAGAGAACTAAAATGTCATACAAATAATTTGTCAAGTGATTTCAAAGAGATGAAAGAGGCATATGATATACTGAGTAAAACGATTAATCTACATCAGGATAGAGGTCTAGGTTATAATCGATGTCCACCACGATGTGGAACAGTTACTCAAGGAAAAATCCTGATGGGGAGGAAAAGGCACTGAACCTGAAATTGAAAACAATAAAAACATAACAAAAAGATCAGTTGCCAGATAACATCGATGTGACCTATTCAAAATATGATACGAATGATTGATCAAATATGGTTAAAATCTGGTTGAAAATGTTTGGGGAAAAGAAAAAGAAAGTTCAAGTTCATAGCCTGAAAGTGACGAAAGCTGTCATGATGCTTATCTTAGTAAATCAGATAGTAGTTCAAATGATGATCCAAATATTTTAATGTACAAAATGTGTGGATCTGATTAACTACATTCTGATTCTGAATTTCTGAATGTGAACTTGAACAGAGTAGAAAAGTTTCAAACTTGTCGAAATTGAAATTTCTGAAATTGAAAGTTGAATTGATGAAACACGATTTTCTAATTTAAATGTGAAAATCTTACTAATCCAAACCCAAATATTCTTATTCACATAAACAACAGAGAAATTATAATACTAAGAATGGGTCATGGTATGTAAGAAGAATAATAACAAGTTTGGAAATTCAAAAATTTTTAAGAAAGTGAACTTTGTACCAAGTACAAGTTCAGAAATTACAAAAGAAGTTATATTTGCAAACAATCTAATGATGAACTTTTCATTCAACAACAACAACGTGAACAGGTTATGGATTCCTTTGTTGTAACAGATAATAGGACGTGCTTTAAATATAATAAGATTGGACATATTGCAAGAAAATGTTCACAAAATAATCCTAAACCTGTTCAGGTGCCAAGAAAAATTCTGAAGATTTGAAACAAAAATCACTAATGTTTGTATCAACTCAGGTTTGGAAACGAAGCATAGAATCACAAACAAAGTGAAACTAGTTAATATTAAAGTTAAAGTTTCAAATTATGAAACTGGTGAATCTTCAAACACTAAAGAACAAAAAGATTCTACTTTGTATTTCAAGAAAGCTTCAAAGAAAAATCAGACATGGGTGACAAAAGAAAAAGATTTGAGTTTAGAGGATTTTCATAAACTTGAAATAGTTATAAATAAATCTGATTGTGTAGAGGAAATTAAAGTCAAAGAAAAATCCACCCAAGACTGGAAAAACTTGGATGTCTCTATTCAACTAACAGTGTATCTTGTGTGCAGGATTTTCTAAAATCAAAGTACATAATAAAGAACAAAGTTCCTTGGCACGTGACGAGGAGTTTGGCCGGAATAATTTGAAAATTTTCAGAAATGGCCATGATGGGTTTATTATAATGTTTATTGTTTTGAAAATAATTGAAAATCACAAAACCCTCACTATTTGAACAAGACAAAACTAATGATTTGAAAATGTTTAAAAATTCAAATGGTATTAAGGTTTTGTCATCATAAGAAGAAAATATAAACTGAAATGTGAAGTAATAATGGATGGCGAATTGGAGTGATTCTCATCAGTCGGTTAATGTTTCTTTCTTTAAAAAAATTAAAAAAATATATGTTGTTGAATTTATGGGGAGAAAAGTTGGTGAAAATAAAAAAAACATATAAAAATTTGAAAATGTGCAAAAACATAAATATAAAAAAAAGAGTTTTCATGTAGAAAGAGTAAATTATAGTACATCAGTGGACTATCACAGTATGTTAAAGAATTATAGTGTTTAAAGTGTTAGACAGGTCTCACTGATGATTGCCAGTAGATTTCGCACATTTAGTAAATTTTTTCGAGATATAACATAAAGAAAAATTCTTAATTAGTGGGTTAACATTTCTCGGATATATGGTTTTAGTACACCGAAATTTCGTTTGAGAGATTGCCAGATTCTAAGATACTAGGTCTTTATAGATAATTGATATATGGGGTATTATACAAGTTCTTCCAATTTTGCATCGCAATGGCCTAAACTTATAGAATACTTTTGCTTTTAAAACGTAAAAATGCATCAAATTGAAAGTATTGAAAGTTCTGACAATTGCAGTCAAAAGATTCCAAATATGGAACACCACTTTAAAGTCGAGTCGTCATCTCTTTGACTACACGGTGATACTAACTTGAGCTCTCAAGGTCTCGACAACCTAGATAAAATATCAGTTAGATATATTCACCTGTAAGATGAATTCTAGGGAATCTTGACACGTAGTATATTCTGAGGTGGGAGACACGGTTAAGTCAAGTTCTAAGACATCTAATCATCGTATCTCGAAGCAATTAAGAAGTGTGTAGAGATTTAAGTGGATCAGAATACTGACAATCTAAGTAAATATGTTTGAAGCTTAAAGTTTTATCAAGATAAACGATACTAGTGATATGTCTCAAAGACTGATATGTTCCTCTAACAAAAACTCACAAATATATGCTGTAAATATGTTTGTACTTAGTGTTTTCATTTCAAAAACTCAAAAGGATTTTATATTCATCTTTGTTTCGACTGCCGATGATAAAAACTATTTTTGAAGTCTAAAGCTGATGAACTAAATAATGAAACTGAAAGTTTGTTTTGAAATAAGAAATAGTTTTGAAATGATTAAATGTTAACTAATTTGAAACATAAATATGATAGAAACATTAGTTTATTTACAAAGTGATCAACTAATGTCATTAATTTGAACTTGATAGACAAATCAGATAACCAAGGTCATTAACTTGGATTTGGTTAACTGAGAGGGTTTTTAATACTGATTAAATGTTTAAAATTTGAAATTTGAAAAGATTGATAAATGTTTGAGTTTGAAATTTCAAAAGTTTGAATCTAAAATGTTTATTTGAATGATTTTGAAATTGATCAGGAAGTTCGAAGAAAGGGGGAGCAAGAATGAAATGTTGATCAAAGAAAAAGAAGCTCAAGGAAAAGGGGAGTATGTTGATGATTAACGTCTACATTACAAGCTCATAGTAAGGAGGAGATTATTGATAAAGTTTGTTGTGCTGATAACGTCAAAGATATTAAAGTTATGAAGATTGTTCAAGACTACGACTTCGAGACTCGGCAACATCCAAGGGGGAGATTGTTGATGCATCTGTCTGTTGCCTACGTCATCAAGTCATATCGAGTTTGTAATAGAATTACATGTTAGATTAATGTTTGATTGTATGTAAGCCACCTTCGTACGAAGGTGAACATTCTAGTTCGCTACGAAGCTACTGGAAAGTCTATAAATAGGTGAGGAGCTTTGTGTTAGGTGCTCGTTTTGGTAGACTGGATGGTGGAGCTTTGTCCGAGTGTTTTCAAGATATTGTAAACGTTGAACTATTAATGAAAACATATAAATTGAGGAAATATAATCTCGTTAAACATGTCGCCTAATCTAAAACGGATTCCGCATGTTTAAGACTAGGTTAACTAGGTCAGACCTGAGCTAATCGGATCCGAGCACGGACCTACATTAGAGAGTCTAAAGTTTAACTTAGTGTCTAGTTTAGGGCCAATTTAGTTACTAATTGTTAACACTTTTAGCACATCAAATTTTTTGGCGCCGTTGCCGGGAACTATTTGACAATTGCTGTTTATTAGCTTTGATTAGACTTATTTACTATATTTGTGCTAGTGTCCTTTTGTTTTGTTTTGAGTCAGTTCATAGATTCTTCTTATCTTTCTTGTATTTGTTTTGCAGTGAATGCCCCATTTGCACTCTCAAGGACCGCCACCGCTCATTCTCCCAAAGCTTTCGGATTTAAAATATGAGGCTAGTACTTCCACTTCACACTCGCCTTTTTTTGACTCTACTGCACCATCTACACCTCCCACACCACCTAATACACCACATCGGCATCCTCAAATGGCCGAATGTAGGACCATCTAGTAGTATCCATCCAGGGCTTCACTTGACTTAATTGTCCTATCACCCTTCCACCAATCACTAATGACAACTCCTAGCGGATTCTGTAAGGTTTAAGTTTACAAGGCTTGTGATAAAAAAACAAATAAGAACAAACAATTTTGTATTGTAAAGTAAATCAAAGAAAGCGAGGAATTGTCATCTACAACTCTTTTCCATTTAATCAAATGATTATAAGTTTAAAGTAATATTAACTCTACGAAATCCCCCTTAGCCTGATCACATACAACTTTGTTCATACAAAAAAAGGTGATGTGTGTGATAGATAGATCTCTAACAAATGAGATCTATTTATACAAAGTACAAAAGGATTGTTTGTGATTGGCTGCATCACCCTAAAAGTGGCATCTAACATTCCTAACAGAAAAGATTCCACAAATGTTGCAAACATCTGTAGGAATCAAACCTTTGATCTAACTATGTTAAACATTGTTATATAAGCAAATAATGTTACATTAGGAAACATCTGTTCTTCAACCTCTATTTCTTTGTTTCAAACATCTGTTTGGCGAAACAGATGTTTATTAGTTCAATCTTTATTCCTCGTCAACTTCTCTCTGATTTAAGCTTTAAATTGCTTCTCAAATCTTTTAGAAAGAAAGTCATCTGCATCCCTTTCAAGTGGAAGACGCAGTAGGTCTTGCAGTATTTCAATTTTTAGGCTTGAGATATTATTCATCAGGATGCCCAAACATTAATTCATTCTTGATCCCTTACTTCCTTATCTCATCTTCATATTTCTATAGATATTCTATAGACATCTCCTTTTGCCTTTTAAGGTAGCTTCTGATAGCTAAGAAGACATTCTTTGGAGTAGAAGCTTAGAAGGGTCAACAAGAAAACTGATGGGTATATTCAGTCTTCATAATTAGGCCTTTTGGGACTAAGGGATCTTTAGCTTTTAATTGTTCAAGTTTCTAGTTGCTCTCTTTGATTGTTGGCTCATCTCACCTGGCCACTGATTGCATTGTACCAAATTTGGTTGCCACCATCTCTCCTTCATTCTTATGAGTTCAATGGCCTTTTGGCTAACAGGCTTTTTACCTGCTCCCCAATTGGGAGGAGTGGGTTTGATATCTAGATTGAGCTTTATGATCTCAATCCTTGTAATTTCATCTAGCAGGGCTTCTGTAGTCCATCCAGTGAATTGAGCTCTTGCGGCTGTGTAAGGCCTATTTTTCATGATAAACTCTAGGTAATCTTCCCTTAATGCTTTTCTAAGCTCAAGGTTGTTTACTTGTCCTTGTGAAGCCTTTTGACTAACATTTTTGGAAAATTCTTCAACTCTATTCACTTTTGTGAATTCTTCAAATAGAATTTGTTATGCCTCCTTATCACTTTTTCCCTTCCTTTTTACAATAATAATTCTCTTAGCCTGTTTGATCTTTAATTCCAAGCACTCTATGATATTGGAAGGCTTTGAATATCTTTTGAGGGATGGGAAGGTAAGTTGGTTGGTGTCAGTTGTAGAGTAGAAAGATTATATATCTTTTGATATATTTTCTTACTCTAATGGATCAAGTATGGTAATAAGTGGGTGTTTGATTGAAGGACATGTACTGATAAGTGTTGTTGGTCCCAGATGGAAAATGCTCTTTTAACTTAATATGGTAAGTGATTTCAACTGATATGAAAATAGTGTGCGAAAATAGAAATCAAACTTTCAAGAAACAACAACTACAAAATTTTCAAGTTTATATCACTTTGAAACAAAATGGTTTACAATATGATTGTAAGGTTATTGACTAGTACATACGAATACTTGTATAATTCTGTGGTGAAAGGGCAATGGAGTTATTATAGTAGTGTGTATTAAATGCTTGGCTTAACTCATTATCCTTCAATGGTTTGGTTCTCTATTTATAGAGAGTACTTAGCACGAATAAACATTAGTTTATTCGTGCACTTGCTCTACATAAAGTAGCTTCTTGGCATATTCATTGAATCCACTATGATCAACTTGCTACCATTCAATTGTGGCAGAGCTCAAATTTGCAGACAAGTTGGCCCATCAGAATCTTTGAGAGCCATCTTACAAAAAAATCTGATGAATAGATCACCAGAATTTCTAGTAACAAGATGCTACAAGATACTAATGATATTCAACAGAATTATCATCAGATCTATCAGAATAGTCTTTTCTGATTGTCTTCATTCATTTCTTGATCCTTTTCTGATGAATGTTGAGGACATGTAGTTTTTTTTTCTTGTCTTGTCTCTACTTTCTGTTTGATCTTCTGACTTTATCTTCAGCAGTTGATCAGATAAATCACATTTTTTTCTTCAATACTTACATAAAAGTTTCCTAACAGTTTCCCCATAAGTATTGTAAGAAAAATAACATCTCAAAGCAAAGAACATACTTCAAAGAAACATCAAAACATCCAAAATCTAAATAACAAACACCAACATTGTTCAAAGAAGTAAAGTAGAAAAAAATTCTTAGACAATCTTTAGTCCACTTTTGTAGAGATCTCCCTTCTTCAGTTGCTTCTTGTACTCAATTAGCTTGTGACAGACCTTGTACAAGTGTTTATACCATCCTCTAGCTGTGATCCATTCATTTATGATGTCTTCGATTTCCTTCCTTAGCTTTTCCTTGTTTCTTCCTTTAGCCTTGAGATGTTCCTGTTTCTTATTCATGCAGTCTTTGATATAGTTGAGTGTTTGATTTGAGTACCTGCATATCTCATTTACTCTGAACAGAGCCTTTTTATCCTCAAGATCCCTGAAAACAATAGATAATTCTAGTTTCTCAAAAATAACTCCTGTTCTAGCTTCAGATTCAAGTTCAGCTAGAACTAGATGTGTCAGGAGGTGGTATACGCACTTTCTTGCTTTAATCAAATGCTATGCACAGATCAAAGTTTGCTAGAGCTATCCTTAAGTACAGTTTATGTCCGGCTTCTGTCAGACTGTGGATAGCCCTTTTGTTAATCTTTGTATCTCCCTTTTCTTTATCAAAGATCTACTTCAACTTTATTAAGTCCAAGGGATGAAGTTCTTCTCCAAGGTTAGCGTCCACAACTGTTGTCACTGTGCCATCTGATCTGATTAGAGCATATTTGTTTTGCTCATGAGTTCTCATTATCTTGCCCTCAGCAAACTGAGTGTCCACCTTGTGTACTTTAACCACTGGATTTGTGAGAGGTGGGTGAAGACTGGTCTTTCCTCTTTTCAGCTTTTGTTCCTTTATCCTTGTGTTCATTGGGCTTAGAGGCCTATCAAGCTTATCTTCTTCATCATTTCTAATTTCTCATATGATATTCAGGAACATCATACTGTCTTGATCAATCTGTTGCACTAGAAATTCCTTTTCCTTTCCTTGTGGGTCCTTTTTGATTTCAACTCTTGGTTTCTTTGATAAAGTAGTAGAATCTTCCCACTTTCTCTTCTCTGCCTGGTTCAGATGCTCACTAAAGATGGTATATCCAGAAGATTATTTTTGGTTGGCCTCTTGAAGAAGAACTACTTAGATTTGAGATTATCCCAGGAGTAGCTTCAAATCTTTTTATTATTTTTGACCTTGGCACATCAGGTGGAGGCCTCATTGGTGTAGGTCCAGATTGACTAAGAGATGTAGCTTCCTTCGTTTGTGTGTGCTAAGTGACTTCTGGTTCTTTTTGGTTTGAGGTCTCTTTAGGAATGGGAGTTCTAAGTTCATGAACATCAATGTTTGCCAACCTGGAAACATTTAAATGTGGCCTCTTTATAAGTGATTGTACATCACTTAGCATTTGAGCGTTCCTTCTCTCTACTTCATGTATCTTGTTGAACTCCTCTGTCTTCTGATTTTGATGTGTAGCCCACTCTCTCGCCAGTTTATATAAGAACATCAGTCAAGCTATTGTTACCAGCTCTTAAGCTCTGAATTTCCTCTATAATTTTTCCAGAGTTCACAGAATCTCTTGTCTCCTCAGCTTCAGTCACCTTTGTCTTGATGTCTTTGATCGCTTCAAACATTTTCCAAAAATATGCTACAAGTTTGTTGTTGTCTGGTTCCTTTTATGATTGTTGCAAGTTCTTCAGGGATTTAGTGTTCTTTTCTGTTTGCTTTCTGATGGACTCAACTGATTTCGATAGAACTTTCATATCAGTCTTCTAGCTTCTGATTTATTCTACCAGCACATCCACCTTTGTTTCCATAGGGGAATTTTCTACACATGCCTTGACAACATTGTCTAGCATTTTTTCAAGTTGTTCCTTTGAGATGATTGGGTCAGTGGGTGGAAAAAGAGATGTTCCTTCTTTTAATCCAACAGAAGACACACTTGTTGATGTTGTAAAAGGGTTAGGTTGGTCAAAAGACCAATTCCTACACACCTTTACCAGATCTGTGAAACTTATTCACATCCTGGATTCCTTCACTTCGTTTAATCATTCTTGAGAATGATCCTCTGTGAATTGTTGAGAAATGCTCATTTTTCTCATCCAAGTTTCCTTGATCAGCAGCCTGATCTCCACCTATTGTCGTCTCAGTCTCCTCCACATTAGCTGATTCAAAGACTGGACCTATTGAACTACTAACCTCTTTGTCTACTGTTGTTGGTTTTCTAAGTTGTATTGAGCTTTGGTACCACTTGTGAGAGGGGATCGGCTCTCCTATTTTGAGCACTGGACTGATTCGACTCAGCTATCAGAGGCGGAATTCATTGTTAGCGAGTTGGACAAAAACAAACAAGAAATTATGTTGCTTAAACGCCTTTGATTCGTATTAATAAACGTGAAGTTACAGACGAGTAAACAATTTGACAGGGCTTCACCGTAGTCACACACCAACCGCACAACACAACACTCAAGCTCCACTATTTATAGGCCAACATGGCTCACATACCTCGTGTGAGAGGTTGCTTGTACGAGTGCCACGATGTCACTTGTACGAGCCACAAAGGTCACTCGTACGAGCCATATATAAAACATATAAAAATGACGTTCTAAGCCCTATTTACATAACCGACATATCCTAGATGTAGGCGATAGACATTATACACCAACAAACCCCCCCTAAAATCAAAAACATATTTTTGGATTTTCGTTTATTTTTATGAAAGCAAGAAAAGTATTTACATAAAAAACATATGTCATGTAACATTTGTAAAAAATCGGGTCTCCAAAACCCGCTCCGTTTTGTAATCAAGTACTAAGTTATAAAAGTGCATTAATTATTTATGGTGATTTTGAGTTAAAACGATACATAATTAATAAATAAACCAAACTATAAAAATTATATTTGATAAAAAGATTAAAATAAAATAAATAAATAAATATATTAAGCTGCCGGGACTCGAACCCGGGGCAGCTGAGTCGCTACAACGACTTAACATTCCTTCCCTAAACCACTCCGCCACAAAGTGTTTTCTGTTAACTCTAGGAAAACAAATGGAACTTATACACAAACTCAATTTAACCGATGATGCCATCTGAAAACCGGTAATCGGCAAACCAATCGTCAAATCGATTGTTTACCTCACATTTTCAGTTATAACCGATGCACGACGGTTTCTAATTAAGTCAGAATTGATTGAACTTAAAGCTTCATCATTTTCGGTATTTGAAACCGAAAGTTCATCAAATCCCTGAATAACTCAAGCTTCAGTCCATCCTCGGGATTCAGAACTATCACGACAATACTCCAATTCCTTTTCGTCGCATTTTCAGACCATCTGAGCACCTAAAACAGTTCGCCGGAATTCTCTGCAAAAGTCGCCGGAAAACCGTATTCAACACAAACCGGTAAAATACTTCTCCTTTACGATTTCAATCTATTGTTGGAACTTTACTAACATTAACCCATCACTCAAAATCAACCACAGACGACATTGCTGGATTTTCTGTGTTCGCCGGAAAATTTCTGGAGTTGCCGGAAACTCGTTAGTTATCGGTATGCACATTCCAACGTACTGATAATCAATATTCACTAGTTCAATTTCATATCTAATCCTTTAAATCTGTTGATAGATCCTCTCAGCCGAAGGTTCAAAAACAGAGCCGACAAGTTTCGCCGGACTCTCTGAAGAAGACAACCTGTTCGGTATCTTCATTCCCCAAACTGTTCGGTTTAATGCATTCAAACTAGTCATCATGTTTATTAACTAAATTAATCACGAATCGGATTGTTGATTGATATCTGCGTTTCGTAATGAAGAAGACGAGTTCAGTAACGAGTTAAGATTAATTAAAATCGGAAGTTTAAACAGGTTAGACACACAGTCCAGCGGTGGACTGTGTGCAAACAACAACTATACACGTCCCGAGTTTGATCCTTGCTACACGCACGCCTTGTGTAATAACATGCCTTTTTGATCAAGAACTAAACCGGGTTAAAACAGATAGTTGTTAAGTATAATAAAAACAAAGAATATAACCGGGTTAGACACACAGTCCAGCGGTGGACTGTGTGCATCATGAACTTCACGTCGCGCGTTCGAATCTCGTCACGAGCACCGGTCCAATTGAATTAAAACGTTTTTGCAAATAAAGGAATTTTCGGTTAATTCAAATAAGTGTATAAATATAATTAAAAAAGAGTTTATAACGGGTTAGACACGTAGCTCAGTTGGTAGAGCTGCGTGCACGTGAACGGAAGGTCGCCGGTTCGAATCCCACCCGGCGCAGAATTTATCCGTTGACCGAACCGGTCAACGGTCAACGGTCAACACTTAAAAAATATATTTTTTTATATTTTTATTTATTTAATTTAATTTAATAATCAATTAAAAATACTTAAAAATAACATTTTTAAAGATAGAAAATAGCCATAAACTCACAGAAATATATCTAAAAATTTCATTATAATCCTTAATAAAATCCATCCACCTAATATATTTTTCCATTATTATTTAGGTTAGTATTCCTCGTCGATCCGCTCATCTAAATCGTGCGCATCTCACCATCTCAAATTCAACGCACCCAATGTGAGTGAACCTTTCAAATTCCCCGTTTTAATCACGTTTTTGGCGTGTATCATGTGTCTTTGTTTATATACATATTATAACTAAACTATTGTGCATACATCATATCATGACATGTGTATTTAGTTTGTTGCTGTTAAGTAGATATTATTGGATGCAAATTATTATTTCAGTACATGCAATTTCCGAGGCCGCCGCTCCCCATTTATGAGGTTTGAGCTTGTTCCCCATTTTATTATGCGGTTGAACCTGGCGTGCCCGCAACGATCGGCTCCGTTTGATTGAGCCTTGATCGCACAGTTCAGTTTACATTTCAGTACATGCAATACGATCGGCTCCGTTTGATTGAGCCTTGATCGCACAGTTCATTTTACATTTCAGTACATGCAATACGATCGGCTCCGTTTGATTGAGCCTTGATCGCACAGTTCATTTTACATTTCAGTTCATGCAATACGATCGGCTCCGTTTGATTGAGCCTTGATCGCACAGTTCATTTATGTTAGTTATCATATGATATTGGTATGTTCATGTATGCTATCAAGTATTATTGTACATTATAATTGTAACTGCTATTTGCCAATGCTTGATTAATTACATTTGCTCTTTTATGATTATGCACAATATTTCATTGATAAACTAACCATAAAAATCATTATCAAATGTTTATCTAATAAGGTTCACTCGCCAACTTATGTTGACCCAAAAACTCCCATTTTACACATGATACAGGTGAACCAACAGCAGCTAGGAACACATAGGACCTGGATTAGAAGAATAAAACGATTTAGTATTGGGATTGTTATGTTGGGTTATTTCCTTTGTATTGAATGAACATGTTTGGATGTTTGAAAATGTAACTTGGACTTTATTAATTATGAAACATAATAGTAAATGTCATGTGCTTTGGTGATAACCCAATTATGCCCCGACTCTTATTTCCGCTGCGGGTCGGGGTGTGACAGATTGGTATCAGAGCCATGACTATAGGGATATAGGATAGGTTATTAGACCCTTAGAGCCTATACTATAGTCGATTAGAAACTTATAAGAATTTTGTGTGTTATATGCCAAATTTCATGATGTTTATATGTTTTATGTTAAATGTTACGTTTGATATTGTACAAGCATGTTCATAAGTATGTATTATCAAATAATGCCTATCATGAAATCGTATGATCATAACATATCACATCCATGAAAGCACACACCACATCATGATTGATTTTACAATGATTTTCGTGTTTTCAAATCTCATCAAAGTGAGTTCTCATGACGGGCATGTAGTAACTGGAAGGGTACTAGTACCGGTAGTCGGAACGTCCTGTCTAGGCTGGCATTCTTATAAATCCAAAATAAAGGACCAGTTTGCCTACCTGGGGACTAACGATGAGAGTACGAAGTACCTATTAGGCCAAAGCATGCTATACCAAACGTCGTGTGAGCTAATCCCACTTTGAGTTGTCATTGTGTCTACACCTGGACACGTTCCGACCAAACATCTCATGAACATATTTTATGGTTTGCATTCGGGGGATGCGAGTGTTAAATTGCCAATACTAATGTAAATCCTACCAAGCCAATAGCCATGGGGGCCCACATGACTATGTAGGTGAAGGTATGGGGGACATTTGAGGCCCAGCATGAGCGAACCCAAGACATCCTATGGATGTAGTTGCATTATTGAATTTTATGTTATTTTCATTTTCTTAAAGACACATGACACCTAAAAAGACACCATAAACTCACAATCTTCTCATTTTATGATCCTGTAGATGTCGTCTAGACAGCATCGAAGGGGTAAAAGATCGGGATAGTCTCAGGAACGTTTGGCCACACATATCGCGAAACAAATGGCCACGATATTGCCTGACATCGTGGTACAAGTACAACAAGCCCTTGCTACAAATCCTACTAACCCTCCTCAACCACAGGACCAGAACCTCGACAACCCTCCTACCATCAAGTGCTCCTACAAACATTTTAAGTCCTGTGATCCTCCAAAATTCGAAGGGACTGAGGGAGTCACTGCTCTCCTACATTGGTTCGAGGAGATGGAAAACGTTTTCTTAAACTGCGATTGTCCTGAGGATCGCAAGGTTCTTTTCGCCACCGGGAGACTACTTGGTGTAGCTCTCACTTGGTGGAATACTGAGAAAGGAAAGAGGGGAACTGAAGATACGATGGCCTTAACTTGGGAGGAGTTAAGAGAAATCATGACTAGGCGTTTCTATCCTAGAAGTGAAATTAAGAAGTTGGAGGATGAATTTCATGCCTTAAAGCAAAAGGAGGGTGATCACTCTACTTACAACAAGAGGTTCTTAGAGTTGAACCAAATGGTCCCTAATTTGTTCACCCCAACTTATCGCTTAGTTGAGCATTATATTCGGGGTCTTCCCTCGAAAATTCAAGATTCAGTTCTCAGCACTTCACCAGCAACACTTGAAGCTGCTATGGAACTAGCCACTGAACTGACCGAAAATCGCATTCGAAACGGTAAATTAAAAGAGGAAAAGAAGAAAGCCCCCATTGAGGCTCAAACTTCAAACCATTCTGGTTCCTCCTCGAAGTTTACTGGTAAAAGGAATCGAAGCACAAGAAATTTCGCCGTCACACAAACCAATTACCCTATTCCTGCTGCACCCATTACCCAAGTCGCCCCTTCACCTGCACCATACAAAAGACCATACTCTGGCCCATTACCAAAATGCAACCGTTGCCAATACCACCATTCTCCTGATCATCCTTGCCAAAATTGCACCGGCTGTGGTCGCGCAGGTCATACTGTTCAAACCTGTCGCATACCTCAGCGAACGAACCGTCACCAGCCTTCAACCCAAACCCACCAACAAATAATGGGTCAAGCCCAACAACCCCTACTACTACCACCTACCCAACATTTAGCCCAAACCTACTATCAACCCAACTATCCCATGGTACGACCTATGCGGGCTTGCTACAATTGTGGAGATCCAAGCCATTTTAGAAACACTTGTCCACGTTTGGTGAACATCATTCATGCCCAAGCTCAAGCAAATCCGGTGAATCAAGCTAACCAAGCTCCACCACCTGCAAGAGGAAGAGCTTATAACATCAACACCAATACTGTTGAAAATAATAACGGCCCAAACGAATCACCCAACTAATATCTCCTCGCCAAGAATCAAGACTCAACTCTAATCGTCTAGTTTTAATGTTTTTCTTTATGTTATCTCCATCTTTCCGTATTCCAGTTGTAAAATTTGGAAATTATGTATCCAAGAATTTTGATACGATTTGATATTACTGTTTTGTTCTATACTCATTGATTTAACATTTATATCATCATACATCTCGACGTATCTCAATCTCATCATTTAAAGAAGTTGGGTTGTGTCACACTTTTACATAGACTGACCCCTTCATCAAAACCAACGAGAGAGGTACTGTCAACATTTAGTCATGTATCATTTCAGATTTGAGACTCAAGTTTTGTTTGTTGTGTTGTTTATGTCTTAGAGTCACATAGAACTGATCATGATTTACTGATAAAGCCAATGAAAATTTGACAAGGATATGGTGCATACGCCGCTGGTACTTCCTATATATAAGTATTCTTGGCAAAGAATCAAAAGCATTACCAGGAGGTTATGAAAAGTTCCGTGTAGGTTTAAATATCGTCATGGTTGAAGTTTTTGTTTATGATCATTACAAATGCATCGGTTCCCTCAAAACTGTTATAAATAAAATCGTAAGCGACCTCAAAGATCAACATCCGAGAAGCCCAGCATGTTTCAGTAACAGAAAGGAGACGTGCGCAAAGAGCCGTCTTGTGGAGCTGAATTTAAAAAAATTTAAACTAAATCCGACGGTATTCTATACTATCTAGATCGCATATAGATTCCTGACCACAATAATCTTCGTGATATTTTTCTTATGAAAGAGACGCACAAAACACGATATTCTATACACCCAAGAGCCGACAAGATGTATCAGGACCTTTGATACACCCACTGGCGGCCTAGAATGAAAAAGGAAATTGCTGATTTTGTTTCCAAGTGTTTTTCATGTTCCAAAATAAAAGCTGAACACCAAAGACCCTTAGGACTTCTGGTCCAACCTGAAATACTTATATGGAGGTGGGAAAATATAACCATGGATTTCATTACCAGGTTACCTCTCACTTCTGGTGGGTATGACATTATATGGATAGTAACTGATCGACTTACAAAATCAGCTCACTCTATTCCTATCCGCGAAGATTTTAAGAACGAAAAGCTAGCTCGTATTTATATCCACGAAGTCGTAAGCCGACATGGAGTACCGTTAAGCATTATTTCTGATCGTGATGGTCGTTTCATTTCACGAACATGGCAAGCAGTACAATCCGCTATGGGTACACGATTAGATCTTAGTACCGCCTATCATCCTCAAACTGATGGACAGTCTGAGCGCACCATTCAAACTCTTGAGGATATACTTAGAGCATGTGTCATAGACTTCAAGGGAAATTGGGACGCCCACCTACCATTAGTTGAATTTTCGTACAACAACAGCTATCATTCGAGCATCGGCATGGCACCTTTTGAAGCCTTATATGGTCGTAAGTGCCGATCTCCTGTATGTTGGCACGAAATTGGGGAAGCACAAATTACTGGTCCAGAATTGATCCAAGAAACCACAGACAAGATTCATCAAATCCGAAACAATCTTCTAGCAGCTCAAAGTCGTCAAAAGAGTTACGCAGATAAACGACGGAAGCCCTTAGAGTTTTACATTGGTGATCATGTGCTTTTAAAAGTATCACCGTGGAAGGGAGTAGTTCGTTTTGGTCAAAAGGGAAAGCTAGCACCACGTTATGTAGGACCTTTCAATATACTCGAAAGAGTAGGTCCTGTAGCATACAAGCTTGACCTACCGGAAGAACTCGACAGGATTCATTCCACATTCCACGTGTCGAACTTGAAGAAGTGCCTCGCTGATGAGAATCTCCATATTCCGCTGGAAGATATTCAGATTGATGAATCCATGCATTTTATTGAAAGACCAGTGGAGATCATGGACTACGGAGAAAAGCGTCTTCGACGAAGTCGCATTCCAATTGTTAGGGTACGCTGGGAGTCTAAACGGGGTCCTATGTTTACTTGGGAACGTGAAGACTCAATGCGTGAAAAATACCCGCATCTTTTTCCTACTACTTCAACTATTTAAATTTCGGGACGAAATTCCTAAAAGTAGGGGATACTGTAACATTTGTAAAAATCGGGTCTCCAAAACCCGCTCCGTTTTGTAATCAAGTACCAAGTTATAAAAGTGCATTAATTATTTATGGTGATTTTGAGTTAAAACGATACATAATTAATAAATAAACCAAACTATAAAAATTATATTTGATAAAAAGATTAAAATAAAATAAATAAAAAAATATATTAAGCTGCCGGGACTCGAACCCGGGTCAGCTGAGTCGCTATAACGACTTAACATTACTTCCCTAAACCACTCCGCCACAAAGTGTTTTCTGTTAACTCTAGGAAAACAAATGGAACTTATACACAAACTCAATTTAACCGATGATGCCATCTGAAAACCGGTAATCGGCAAACCAATCGTCAAATCGATTGTTTACCTCACATTTTCAGTTATAACCGATGCACGACGGTTTCTAATTAAGTCAGAATTGATTGAACTTAAAGCTTCATCATTTTCGGTATTTGAAACCGAAAGTTCATCAAATCCCTGAATAACTCAAGCTTCAGTCCATCCTCGCAATTCAGAACTATCACAACAATACTCCAATTCCTTTTCGTCGCATTTTCAGACCATCTGAGCACCTAAAACAGTTCGCCGGAATTCTCTGCAAAAGTCGCCGGAAAACCGTATTCAACACAAACCGGTAAAATACTTCTCCTTTACGATTTCAATCTATTGTTGGAACTTTACTAACAATAACCCATCACTCAAAATCAACCACAGACGACATTGCTGGATTTTCTGTGTTCGCCGGAAAATTTCTGGAGTTGTCGGAAACTCGTTAGTTATCGGTATGCACATTCCAACGTACTGATAATCAATATTCACTAGTTCAATTTCATATCTAATCCTTTAAATCTGTTGATAGATCCTCTCAGCCGAAGGTTCAAAACAGAGCCGACAAGTTTCGCCGGACTCTCTGAAGAAGACAACCTGTTCGGTATCTTCATTCCCCAAACTGTTCGGTTTAATGCATTCAAACTAGTCATCATGTTTATTAACTAAATTAATCACGAATCGGATTGTTGATTGATATCTGCGTTTCGTAATGAAGAAGACGAGTTCAGTAACGAGTTAAGATTAATTAAAATCGGAAGTTTAAACAGGTTAGACACACAGTCCAGCGGTGGACTGTGTGCAAACAACAACTATACACGTCCCGAGTTCGATCCTTGCTACACGCACGCCTTGTGTAATAACATGCCTTTTTGATCAAGAACTAAACCGGGTTAAAACAGATAGTTGTTAAGTATAATAAAAACAAAGAATATAACCGGGTTAGACACACAGTCCAGCGGTGGACTGTGTGCATCGTGAACTTCACGTCGCGCGTTCGAATCTCGTCACGAGCACCGGTCCAATTAAATTAAAACGTTTTTGCAAATAAAGTAATTTTCGGTTAATTCAAATTAAACCTCATTTCCAATCCCTGATGTAAGATTTTTTAAACCATTTAATTTCAAAAGATTTTTAAATCTTGATCTATCAAAAGCCTTGGTGTAAAAATCTGCTTTTTGGTCATCAGCGTGGATTTTTTCTAACCAACCTTTTCTCGTAGCAATCATGAATAAAGTGGTGTCGAATTCCTATGTGCTTAGTGCGTGAGTGTTGACAGGATTTTTAGTGATATCAATAGGTGCCTTATTATCTACATATATGGGAGTGTCAAGAAATTGCAGTCCGAAGTCTCTCATCTACTGTTGTATCCAGAGTATCTGGTAACAACAGTTGGATGCTGAAACGTATTCAGCTTCACACGTAGAGAGAGCGGCCGCAGTCTGTTTCTTGCATTGCCATGTTACCAAACGGGTTCCATAGAACTAGCAACCAGCCGTTGTAGATTTGGCATTAAGCTTGCAGCAACCAAAATCAGAGTCTGAGTAACCCGCAAGATTGAAGTCGTCATATCGAGGATATCACAAGCCGGTGCTTGGACATCCTTTCAGGTAGCGGATGAATCTTTTGACTACTAACAAGTGTGAATCTCTTGGATTAGACTGATTACAGGCGCAAAGGCATGTTGGATACATGATATCAGGTCTTGAAGCTGTAGATACATCAAGGTTCTGATCATGGAGCGATATAGTGTTTCATCGACTTTCACTCCATGAACGTTTGGACAAATTCTGTGATTTGTGGCTAATGGAGTTGATGCTGGTTTAGTTCCTGACATGTCAAATTTCTCTAACACGTCATGAACATACGTTGATGAGTGAAGATACCATCAGGCAATTGCTCAATCTAAAGTCCTAAGAAGAACTTCATCTCCCCCATAGCACTCATTTTGAATTTCTTCTTCATAACTTCTTTGAAGTCTTTGCACAGCTTATCATTTGTCAATCAAAAGAGAACATCATCCACATAAATTTGTATGATAATCAGATGTCCATCCACTTCCTTAGTAAAGAGGGTACTTTCTACTATGCCTCTTGAGAAACTGTTTCCCAGGAGATGCCTGGAGAGAGTCTCGTAACAGGCTCTCGGGGCCTGGTGCAATCCGTATAGCGCTTTGTTCAACAGATAGACCTTATCCTTGTGTATCGGATCGACAAAACCCGATGGTTGGCTGGTGTACACCTCCTCGTTTACTTTGCCGTACAGGAATGCAGACTTGACATCCAATTGGAACACCTTGAATCCTTTCCAAGAAGAAAAGGCCAAGAATATGCGAATAGCTTCAGACGAGCGACAGGGGCGTAGACTTCATTGTAGTCTATCCCTTCTTGCTGATGGAAGCCCTAGACAAGAAGCCGAGCTTTGTTTCTGACCACAATACCTCTGTCATCTCTCTTGCACTTGAAGACCCATCGAGTATTAATCTTTTTATGATGATCTGATAGGTCAACAAGCTTCCAGACACCAAGTTTCTGGAATTGAAGCAACTCTTCCTGCATTGCATCCACCCAACTTTCCTCTTTCAAGGCGCCTTTCCAGTTTCCTGGTTCAACCTGCGAAACAAAACAATTGTAAGAAAGTCTGGTTTGCAGTGGAGCAATATTTGTATAAAAACAACATAGATCCTTATTGATCTGATTGCGATTTTTCACTCTGGTTTGTAAGTTTCCGATAATATTCTCCGACGGATGATAAGATAGTGTTATTGGCATCACTTCACTTAGAACATCATCTTGGCTCTGCCAATTCGTGACAACTTCATCAGTAACTGGTTCAGAAGATGTAGCGTCATCTCTGACGTTGGATTCATCAGCCTGGGTATACAAAAAGCTTTGAATTTGCTCAGATCCTTCATCGGAATTGGTTCCTCCATCATCAAAAGTCGGTTCACGATCAGAGTCGGCATCAATTGGTGGATGGGCAGATGATTCGGCAGCATTCAAGACAAGTACAGATACTGAGTCTTGCAAAGTATTGCTCAGACCTATATCAGAAGAGTTAAAGATAGGAAGTCAAGGGTAAATCACCAACAGTCTTAAAACTTGCTCTTGATTGGAGATTTGATGTTGTTGAAAGAGCATAACAAGTTCTTCTGATGGTACTTCTGGTAGGTCAAATGAATTCCACAACCTGTCATAATTGAACAGCCATGGATCCCCAGATTTCCGCGTAGGCGTTGTATATTTTTGATAATCAACATGTTGTGCGACGCAAAAAGACTCGTTTTTGTGGACTCGCATAACCGATGAAAAATCCTTCCAAGGATTGGGCTCGAAATTTACCGTCCGGGTCTAGAACAGTACACGACGATCCAAAAGGTTCCAAAAATGCTAGGTTCGGCTTTCGATGGTTTAGTAGCTCAAAACATGTCTTGTTGTGAGGCTTAACTGTCAAAACGCGGTTAAGGGTGTAACACGCAGATGCGACTACTTCGCTCTAGAAACTAATTGGAAGTTTGGAATCAGCGAGCATAGTTCTGGCAGTCTCAATCAACATTCTATTCTTATGTTCAGCTACTCCATTTTGTTGAGGAGTGTAGGGAGCGCTGAATTCGTGAAGAATACCCTTTTTGTTGCAGAATTCGAGCATCTTCTTGTTCTTGAACTCAGTACCATTATCACTGCGGATTCGCTTGATAGGCAAGTGATATAGATTTTCTAGCTTCCTGAAGAGAATCATAAGACTTTCAAACGTTTCATCTTTACTCTCCAGAAAGAAAACCCTGAGAATCTTGAATAATCATCTGTTACGACCAGGCAATATATATCTCTAGAAATGCTTTTCACGTTCACTGGCCCAAAGAGATCCATATGAAGCCTTTCTAGTGGTAGCTTGATAGAATTAAGAAGCTTTCTCTAATGCAATTTCTTATGTTGCTTCCCCTTTTTGCAGCTCAGACAATCATCAGATAAATGAAAATTCCTCAGATTAACACCCTCCACTAGGTCGTTGTGCACCAAACAATTCATCTTTCGCATGTGAATGTGCCCCATCTTTCGATGCCATAAGATTGACTCTTTCTCAGTGGCTTTAGAAACAAAACATTGAACCTTCTTTGACGTAGTGGATGCAACGCTCATATCTAAGACATAAAGATCATTTTCTCGTGGAGCGTGCCTGAGGATCCACTCCTCAGGAATTTTGAAACCCAGCTTGAGAATTAAGCATTCTTTGTCATTGAAGTGGGTTGTAAATTTCTTGTCACAGATCTGCGAGATACTCAGTAGGTTGTTTTCAAGATCTGCAATGTAGTTCACCTTGTTGAACGATACCACTCCGTTTGTGAGAATGCCTTCACCCCCTATTCTTCCACCCTGTGTCCCAGCAAACCCCACATATCCTCCCCGGATAGCTTTTACGTCGTATAACAACGCAAGCATCCTAGTCATGTGTCGGGAAGCTCCACTGTCCATAATCCATTTTGACAAGATTGATCTTGGGAGCCCCTGCACACATGTGGAAGAAATCATTTAAATAGAGAAACCCAAGCCTGCTTAGTCTTGGATGGGTTTGGAATATCAAATTTTGGAACTTTGATCTTGACATTTTGTTTGTTATCTCTTTTAGGTGGAATGGGTGTTTTCATTTCTACTGAAGATGGTTTAACTTTTACTACCAAAGTTTGTATTTTCATAATTGTCTTTTAGAATAAAACCAAAATTCTTTTGACATTCTTGGTGGAAGTTTCACCGATTTCAAATTTAGAATTAAGTTGAATCGTTGTTGTTACATTTTCAATGGATACATTGTTTCTTTTCAGATTTGTTTTGGTATAAACATGGGTGCTTTTTGCTTCACATCTTTTGTAGATTTGCTTGAGTTAAAAACAGATTTTGGATTTCTTTGAGAACATTGTCGTGCAACATGCTCGACATTGTTACATTTGTAGCACCTCCTGCTGTCATTTCTAATAGAGGAATACAAATCATGTTTTCTACTCTCCCTTTCCTTCTTAAATTCTACATTAGATTGTTTATCAATGCTCTCTTTCTCCTTTTCAGTGGTTGTCCCATAGACAAAATCAATTTTCTTAGTAGAGTTCAAATTTCGAAACTTGTTCTTTCTTTGCTTTTGAAAACCCAACCCTGCTCTCCTGTGTTCAGGATAATCCCTGTTCTTCTGATGGTGGGTTTTGTGAACACATTTTGATTTAGAATAAAATGATGCATCTCGTTTTTTCTAAATCAGAATGGATGTCTTCAACAAGCTTGAAAAACTTACCAACCCGATCAAGATTAACATTCTGAATTGGAAAACCTTCATTGAAATATAGTTTATCACATCCGTTCATTTTATACATGACTACATTTGGATCTTTATTTAAACTACTTTCTGTTGATTCAACATCCAATTCAGATTTGTCAGATTCATCTTCCAAAACATTTTCAACCACAGTTTTAACCACTTCAGATTCACAGTCACTTTCTGCTTTGGTGTATGTTACATCAATGTTTGCAGGCAGCTCGTTTTTCTTTTCAATTTTCAGTTTTTAGTTGAGCACCTTTTCCACCCCCGATGGATTTTTACTAGCATAGCTATTCCACAAGGGCGGTGGAACACGATCGTAACTTACACCTTTTTGTTTATTAGTTTTAATGTCTTCCTTGTTTTCAATTTTTGGAAAAATGTGATCTATGAAGAACGAACTGGTGGAATAACTTATTAACAACTTGTTAACCCGTTCTATTTCGATTTTCATCTTTTCTAGTTCACTTTTTAGCTTGGAAATTGTATTTACATGAATATTAATCGCCATTTGTTTGTCCATCACAGTTGCCTTGAGCATCGAAAATGTCTTGTCATTTTCTCTGATCACTTGTTCAAATTGTTTAATGGTTTTACTTAATTTGTCATGAGCTTCTTTTGTTGAATTATAATCACATGACAAATTATCTATAAGACATTTTAGCTCTTTGTATCTTGTTTCTTTTTCGATACACTCAATGCATGGCTCTTTGAACTTCATGCAAGGTATTTCTTTTACTGCTCATTTGCTGACACATTATCGATTTGACTTTAGCTTCCTGAGCTTCCCTAGTAACTACATCATTCATGTTAGCCATTAGAGCTTTGTCGTAACATTTGTATAAATCGGGTCTCCAAAACCCGCTCCGTTTTGTAATCAAATACCAAGTTATGAAAGTACAGTAATTATTTATGATTATTTTGAGTTTAAACGTTACATAATTAATAAATAAACTAAACTATAAAAATTAAATTGGATAAAAAGTTAAAATAAAATAAATAAAAAACAACTGAAGCTGCCGGGACTCGAACCCGGGTCAGCTGGGTCTCAAACGACTTAACCATCTCTCACCAAACCACTCTGCCACAATGTATTTTCTGTTATCACTAAGAAAGCAAAAGGATCTTATTCACAAACTCGATTTAACCGTTGATACTACCTGGAAACCGATAATCGGCAAACCAATCGTTAAATCGATTGTTTACCTCACAATTTCAGTTATAACCGATGTGCGACGGTTTCTAATTAAGCCAGAATTGATTAAACTTTAAGCTTCATCATTTCGGCTTTTGAAACCGAAATTTTATCCAGCTTTGATTTAATTCAAGTTCTGATCATTTGCGCGATTCATAACCATCACAACAACCCTCAATTTCATTTTCGTCAAGTTTCTGAGCCGTAAGATTCTCTGAATCAGATCGCCGGAATTTTTCTGCAACTCACCGGAAAACCGGGACTCGCATTCTCACGGTAATTCTTTCGACTCTTTTTGTTTAAAACATGTGATTAGTCAATCTCTAACACAACTCCATCATCAGAATCAATCTTAGCCAACGTTTATCGGAAATCTCACCTTCGCCGGAAAGTTTCTGAGATTGCCGGAATCCCACTGTGAACTGGTAAGATATCCTGCACTTCATTTAAACTTTGTTTAGGTGATTTAATTCTATGAATAATCGATCCACACTGTTAATTGGTTCAACAGTCGGAGTTCATTTCCAGTACCGACAACCCTTCACCGGATTTCTGTGATTATCTTTAATCGGTAAATTCTGTTCTTTAAATTCTCTCCATTCCTTACTCTTGAATTACTGTTAGTGTCTAAGATCTTTGTAAATCACAAAATCAACTTTAACCAGTCGAATTACGCTGACCGTGTAATCCGACGAAGAAGATGAAGCTATTGCAGAATATAAGAGTAATTAAAATCCGGTTTATAAACGGGTTAGACACACAGTCCAGCGGTGGACTATGTGCAAATTTCATAATCACGTCCCGAGTTCGATCCTTACTACGCACACGCTTTACGTAATAACATTCCTTTTTATTCATGAACTAACCGGGTTAGAGCGGGTAGTTGTTAAGTATAATATAAATCAAGAATATAACCAGGTTAGACACACAGTCCAGCGGTGGACTGTGTGCAAAATAAACTTCACGTCGCGCGTTCGAGTCCCGTCACAAGCACCGGTCCTTGGAATTAAAACGTTTTTGCCAAATAAAGGAATTTTCGGTAAAATCGAATAAGTATATAAATATAATTAAAACTGAGTTTCTAACGGGTTAGTCATGTAGCTCAGTTGGTAGAGCTACGTGCACGTGAACGGAAGGTCACCGGTTCGAATCCCGCTTGGCGCAACATTTACCGCTGACCGAACCGGTCAACGGTCAACGGTCAATGGTCAAACAGTAAAAAAAATAATATTTTTTTATATATATTTGTTTATTTTAATTAAAAAATCAATTAAAAATACTTAAAAATAACATTTTTAAAGATAGAAAATAGCCATAAACTCACAAAAATATATCTAAAAATCCCATTAAAAATCCTTAATAAAATCCATCCATTTAATATACTTTTCCATTATTATTTAGGTTAGTATTCCTCGTCGATCCGCTCATCTAAATCGTGCGCATCTCACCATCTTCAATTCAACGCACCCAATGTGAGTGAACCTTTCAAATTCCCCGTTTTAATCACGTTTTTGGGGTGTATCATGTGTCTTTGTTTATTTACATATTATAACGAAATTATTGTGCATATATCATATCATGACATGTGTATTAGTTTGTTGCTGTTAAGTAGTTATTATTGGATGCAAATTATTATTTTCAGTACATGCAATTGCCGAGGCTGTAGCTCCCCATCCATCGAGGTTGAGCTTGATCCCCATTTAATTATGCAGTTGATCTTGGCGTGCCCGCACGATCGGCTCCGCTTGATTGAGCCTTGATCGGTCATTTCATTTTACATTTCAATACATGCAATACGCTCGGCTCCGTTTGATTGAGCCTTGAGTGCACAGTTCAATTTATATTTCCAGTTCATGCAATACGTTCGGCTCCGTTTGATTGAGCCTTGAGCGCATAGTTCAATTTACATTTCCAGTTCATGCAATACGATTGGCTCCGTTTGATTGAGCCTTGATCGCACAGTTCATTTATGTTAGTTATCATATGATATTGGTATGTTCATGTATGCTATCAAATGATAATGTATGTTATAATTGTAACAGCTAAATGCCAATGTTTGATTACTTACATGTGCTCTTTTATGATTATGCACAATATTTTATTGATAAACTAACCATATAATCATTATCAAATGTTTATCTATGAGGTTCACTCGCCAACTTATGTTGACCCAAAATCTCCCATTTTACACATGATACAGGTGAACCAGCAGCAGCTAGGAACACATAGGACCTGGATTAGAAGAAATAAAACAATTTAGTATTTGGATTATTATGTTGGTTATTTTCCCTTGTATTGAATGAACATGTTTGGATGTTTGAGAAATGTAACTTTGACTTCATTTAATTATGAAACATAATAGTAAATGTCATGTGCTTTGGTGATAACCCAATTATGCCCCGACTCTTATTTCCGCTGCGGGTCGGGGTGTGACAGATTGGTATCAGAGCCATGACTATAGGGATATAGGATAGGTTATTAGACCCTTAGAGCCTATACTATAGTCGATTAGAAACTTATAAGGATTTTGTGTGTTATATGCCAAATTTCATGATGTTTATATGTTTATGTTAAATGTTACATTTGATATTGTACAAGCATGTTCATAAGTATGTATTATCAAATAATACCTATCATGAAATCGTATGATCATAACATATCACATCCATGCAAGCACACACCACATCATGATTAATTTTACAATGATTTTCGTGTTTTCAAATCTCATCAAAGTGAGTTCACATGACGGGCATGTAGTAACTGGAAGGGTACTAGTACCGGTAGTCGGAACGTCCTGTCTAGGCTGGCATTCGTATAAATCCAAAATAAAGGACCAGTTTGCCTACCTGGGGACTAACGATGAGAGTACGAAATACCTATTAGGCCAAAGCATGCTATACCAAATGTCGTGAGAGCTAATCCCACTTTGAGTTGTCATTGTGTCTACACTTGGACACGTTCCGACCAAACATCTCATGAACATATTTTGTGGTTTGCATTCGGGGGATGCGAGTGTTAAATTGCCAATACTAATGTGAATCCTACCAAGCCAATAGCCATGGGGGCCCACATGACTATGTAGGTGAAGGTATGGGGGACATTTGAGGCCCAACATGAGCGAACCCAAGACATCCTTTGGATGTAGTTGCATTATTGATATTTATGTTATTTTCATTTTCTTAAAGACACATGACACCTAAAAAGATACCATAAACTCACAATCTTCTCATTTTATGATCCTGTAGATGTCGTCTAGACAGCATCGAAGAGGTAGGAAATCGGAAAAGTCTCGGGAACGTTTGGCCACTCATATCGCGAATCAAATGGCCACGATATTGCCTGACATCGTAGTACAAGTACAACAAGACCTTGCTGCAAATCCTACTAACCCTCCTCAACAGCAGGACCAGAACATCGACAACCCTCCTACCATCAAATGCTCCTACAAACATTTTAAGTCCTGTGATCCTCCAAAATTCGAAGGGACTGAGGGAGTCACTGCTCTCCTACATTGGTTCGAGGAGATGGAGAACATTTTCTTAAACTGCGATGGTCCGGAGGATCGCAAAGTTCGTTATGCCACCGGGAGACTACTTGGCGTAGCTCTCACTTGGTGGAATACTGAGAAGGGAAAGAGGGGAACTGAAGATGCGATGGCCTTAACTTGGGAGGAGTTAAGGGAAATCATGACTAGGCGATTCTGTCCTAGAAGTGAAATTAAGAAATTGGAGGATGAATTTCATGCCTTGAAGCAAAAAGAGGGTGATCACTCTACTTACAACAAGAGGTTCTTGGAGTTGAACCAAATGGTTCCAAACTTATTCACTCCAACCTACCGTCTGATCGAACATTACATTCGAGGACTACCCTCGAAAATCCAAGATTCGGTCCTCAGCGTTTCACCGGTAACACTCGAAGCTGCCATGGAGTTGGCAACAGAACTGACCGAAAACCGAATTCGCAATGGGAAGTTCAAGGAGGAAAAGAAGAAAACCCCTGCTGAGGGACAAACCTCAAACCACCACACTCCTTCCTCTAAATTTGCTAACAAGAGGAAGCGTAACACCAGGAACTTTGCAGTCACCCAAACCAACACCCCTGTTCCTGCTGCACCCATCACTCAAGGCACTCCTCCACCCGCGCCATACAGAAAACCATACACAGGGCCACTACCAAAGTGTAACCGTTGTCAGTATCACCACTCCCCTGATTATCCTTGCCAATACTGTACCGGCTGCGGTCGCGCCGGACACACTGTTCAAAACTGCCGCACGCTTCAACGAACAAACCGCCACCAACCTATAACCCAAACCCACCAACAATTAATGGGTCAAGCCCAACAACAGCTACCATTTCCACCCACTCAACATTTAGCCCAAGCATACTATCAACCTAATTACCCTATGGGTCAACCTATGCGGGCTTGTTTCAATTGCGGCGACCCAAGTCATTTCAGAAACACATGTCCAAGATTGGTCAATATTATTCATGCTCACGCCCAAGCCAACCCTGTGAATCAAGCAAACCAAGCTCCTCCACCTGCTAGAGGAAGAGCTTTCAATATTAACGCAAACCAGGCCAGAGCTGACGGCAATGTGGTCAACGGTACGTTTCTTATAAATGGTAGATATGCCTCTATGTTATTCGATACTGGTGCGGATAGAAGTTTCGTATCATTAGAATTTGAACCTATCTTAAGTAAAAATCGGGATAAGCTCGCGGAATCCATAACGGTGGAAGTTGCGGACGGAAAACCTGTTTCATTAGACTCTATTTTACGCAACTGTACGCTCACCCTAAACGACCACGATTTCTCAGTCGATCTTATTCCTATGAAGCTGGGAAGTTTCGACATCATAATCGGTATGGATTGGCTCAGTCAACATCATGCGGAAGTTGTATGTCATGAGAAATTTATTCGTATTCCTCTTTCAAACGGTCAGACTCTTCGAATCATTGGAGAAACCTCGTCGAAAGGGCTCAACTTAATGTCTTGTCTTCAAGCTCAAAAATACCTTCGCAAGAATTATGTTGCGTTTTTAGCCCATATCATCAAGAAGGGGACCACAGAGAAGAAACTTGAAGATATTCCTATTGTAAAAGATTTTCCACAAGTTTTTCCTGACGACATTTCAGGACTTCCTCCAATCAGAGATGTCGAATTCCGTATCAATCTTATACCTGGTGCTACACCAGTGGCAAAATCTCCATATAGGTTAGCCCCACTGAAATGCAAGAGCTAGCCAGTCAATTGCAAGAGTTGACTGACAAGGGATTCATACGCCCCAGCTCCTCGCCTTGGGGTGCACCTGTCCTTTTTGTAAAGAAGAAAGATGGATCTTTTCGTATGTGCATCGACTACAGAGAGCTAAACAAGTTAACCATCAAAAATCGATATCCTTTACCTCGCATAGATGATCTTCTTGACCAACTACAAGGTGCCAGTTGCTTTTCGAAAATCGACCTTCGATCTGGCTATCATCAGCTTAGAGTGCATGAAGAAGACGTCCCTAAAACTGCTTTTCGAACTCGTTATGGTCACTATGAATTCATGGTTATGCCGTTTGGATTAACCAACGCACCAGCTGTTTTCATGGACCTAATGAATAGAGTCTGTAAACCTTACCTTGATCGATTTGTTATTGTATTCATCGACGATATTCTTATCTATTCAAAATCTAAAGCTGATCATGAGCGTCATCTGCGACTTGTTCTTGCACTTCTAGAAAAGGAAAAGCTTTATGCCAAGTTCTCTAAATGTGAATTCTGGTTAAAAGAGGTGCAATTTCTTGGGCATGTAGTCAATGACAAAGGAATACATGTGGACCCATCAAAGATCAAAGCAGTTCAAGAATGACAAGCTCCACGTACACCAACTGAAGTAAGGTCTTTTCTTGGACTAGCTGGCTATTATCGTCGGTTCATTTCAAACTTATCTCGCATTGCGGTGCCACTCACGGCTTTAACCCATAAAGGGAAACCATTTGTATGGGGACCCAAGCAAGAAGAAGCTTTTCAAACTCTCAAGCAAAAACTTTGTGATGCACCAATCCTCACTCTTCCTGAAGGTTGTGATGATTTTGTAGTCTATTGCGACGCGTCAGGGCAAGGATTAGGATGCGTTCTCATGCAAAGGGGAAAAGTCATAGCTTATGCCTCAAGGCAACTCAAGACACACAAAAAGAACTACACCACTCATGACCTTGAACTTGGAGCCGTTGTATTCGCTCTTAAGATATGGAGACATTATCTATATGGTACGAAGTGTGAAATATACACTGACCACAAGAGTCTTCAACATATCTTCAATCAGAAAGAGTTAAATATGAGGCAACGAAGATGGGTCGAACTCCTAAATGATTACGACTGTGAATTCAGATACCACCCTGGTAAAGCAAATGTGGTGGCTGATGCACTTAGTCGAAAGGGTTATGCGAACTCCATTCATCTTCTATGTTCGCAAATTATAACCAATATTAAGGATCAAATTCGAGAAGCTCAGCACGTTTCAATATCAGAGGAAGATGTACAAAAAGAGATGTCCTGTGGAGCCGAGCTAAAACTTGAAACTAAATCTGATGGTATTTTGTATTACCTAGATCGTATATGGGTTCCTAACCACATCAATCTTCGTGAAACACTCATGCATGAAGCTCATAAATCGCGATATTCTATACACCCAGGAGCTGATAAGATGTATCAAGACCTACGATACACCTATTGGTGGCCTGGAATGAAGAAAGATATTGCCGTTTTTGTTTCCAAGTGTCTCACATGTTCTAAGGTGAAGGCTGAACACCAAAGACCCTCAGGACTTCTAGTCCAACCGGAAATACCTGTATGGAAGTGGGAAAATATAACCATGGATTTTATTACCGGGTTACCTCGCACTTCTAGTGGGTATGACACTATATGGGTGATTATAGATCGACTTACAAAATCAGCTCACTTTATCCCTATTCGAGAGGATTTCAAGAACGAAAAGCTTGCTCGTATTTATATCAACGAGATCGTAAGCCGGCATGGAGTACCATTAAGTATTATTTCTGATCGTGATGGTCGTTTCACCTCACGAACATGGCAAGCAGTACAATCAGCTATGGGCACTCGACTAGATCTCAGTACCGCCTACCATCCTCAAACTGATGGACAGTCTGAGCGCACCATTCAAACTCTTGAGGACATGCTTAGAGCATGTGTCATAGACTTCAAGGGAAATTGGGACGCCCACCTACTGTTAGTCGAATTTTCGTACAACAACAGCTATCATTCTAGCATCGGCATGGCACCTTTTGAAGCTTTATATGGTCGAAAGTGCCGATCTCCTATTTGTTGGCACGAAATTGGGGAAGCACAAATTACTGGTCCAGAATTGATCCAAGAAACCACAGATAAGATTCATCAAATCCGAAACAACCTTCTAGCAGCTCAAAGTCGTCAAAAGAGTTACGCAGATAAACGACGGAAGCCCTTGGAGTTTAGTATTGGTGATAATGTACTTTTAAAAGTATCACCGTGGAAGGGAGTAGTTCGTTTTGGTCAAAAGGGAAAGCTAGCACCACGTTACGTAGGACCTTTCAGGATACTCGAAAGAGAAGGTCCTGTAGCATACAAGCTTGACCTACCGGAAGAACTCGACAGGATTCATCCCACATTCCACGTGTCAAACTTGAAGAAGTGCCTCGCTGATGAGAATCTTCATATTCCACTGGAGGATATTCAGATTGATGAATCCATGCATTTTATTGAAAGACTAGTGGAGATTATGGACTATGGAGAAAAGCGTCTACGACGAAGTCGCATTCCTATTGTTAGGGTATGCTGGGAGTCGAAACGGGGACCTGAGTTTACTTGGGAACGTGAAAACTCAATGCGTGAAAAATACCCGCATCTTTTTCCTACTACTTCAACCGTTTAAATTTCGGGACGAAATTCCTAAAAGTAGGGGATACTGTAACATTTGTATAAATCGGGTCTCCAAAACCCGCTCCGTTTTGTAATCAAATACCAAGTTATGAAAGTACAGTAATTATTTATGATTATTTTGAGTTTAAACGTTACATAATTAATAAATAAACTAAACTATAAAAATTAAATTGGATAAAAAGTTAAAATAAAATAAATAAAAAACAACTGAAGCTGCCGGGACTCGAACCCGGGTCAGCTGGGTCTCAAACGACTTAACCATCTCTCACCAAACCACTCTGCCACAATGTATTTTCTGTTATCACTAAGAAAGCAAAAGGATCTTATTCACAAACTCGATTTAACCGTTGATACTACCTGGAAACCGATAATCGGCAAACCAATCGTTAAATCGATTGTTTACCTCACAATTTCAGTTATAACCGATGTGCGACGGTTTCTAATTAAGCCAGAATTGATTAAACTTTAAGCTTCATCATTTCGGCTTTTGAAACCGAAATTTTATCCAGCTTTGATTTAATTCAAGTTCTGATCATTTGCGCGATTCATAACCATCACAACAACCCTCAATTTCATTTTCGTCAAGTTTCTTAGCCGTAAGATTCTCTGAATCAGATCGCCGGAATTTTTCTGCAACTCACCGGAAAACCGGGACTCGCATTCTCACGGTAATTCTTTCGACTCTTTTTGTTTAAAACATGTGATTAGTCAATCTCTAACACAACTCCATCATCAGAATCAATCTTAGCCAACGTTTATCGGAAATCTCACCTTCGCCGGAAAGTTTCTGAGATTGCCGGAATCCCACTGTGAACTGGTAAGATATCCTGCACTTCATTTAAACTTTGTTTAGGTGATTTAATTCTATGAATAATCGATCCACACTGTTAATTGGTTCAACAGTCGGAGTTCATTTCCAGTACCAACAACCCTTCGCCGGATTTCTGTGATTATCTTTAATCGGTAAATTCTGTTCTTTAAATTCTCTCCATTCCTTACTCTTGAATTACTGTTAGTGTCTAAGATCTTTGTAAATCACAAAATCAACTTTAACCAGTCGAATTACGCTGACCTTGTAATCCGACGAAGAAGATGAAGCTATTGCAGAATATAAGAGTAATTAAAATCCGGTTTATAAACGGGTTAGACACACAGTCCAGCGGTGGACTGTGTGCAAATTTCATAATCACGTCCCGAGTTCGATCCTTACTACGCACACGCTTTACGTAATAACATTCCTTTTTATTCATGAACTAACCAGGTTAGAGCGGGTAGTTGTTAAGTATAATATAAATCAAGAATATAACCGGGTTAGACACACAGTCCAGCGGTGGACTGTGTGCAAAATAAACTTCACGTCGCGCGTTCGAGTCCCGTCACAAGCACCGGTCCATGGAATTAAAACGTTTTTGCCAAATAAAGGAATTTTCGGTAAAATCGAATAAGTATATAAATATAATTAAAACTGAGTTTCTAACGGGTTAGTCACGTAGCTCAGTTGGTAGAGCTACGTGCACGTGAACGGAAGGTCACCGGTTCGAATCCCGCTTGGCGCAACATTTACCGCTGACCGAACCGGTCAACGGTCAACGGTCAATGGTCAAACAGTAAAAAAAATAATATTTTTTTATATATATATTTGTTTATTTTAATTAAAAAATCAATTAAAAATACTTAAAAATAACATTTTTAAAGATAGAAAATAGCCATAAACTCACAAAAATATATCTAAAAATCCCATTAAAAATCCTTAATAAAATCCATCCATTTAATATACTTTTCCATTATTATTTAGGTTAGTATTCCTCGTCGATCCGCTCATCTAAATCGTGCGCATCTCACCATCTTCAATTCAACGCACCCAATGTGAGTGAACCTTTCAAATTCCCCGTTTTAATCACGTTTTTGGGGTGTATCATGTGTCTTTGTTTATTTACATATTATAACGAAATTATTGTGCATATATCATATCATGACATGTGTATTAGTTTGTTGCTGTTAAGTAGTTATTATTGGATGCAAATTATTATTTTCAGTACATGCAATTGCCGAGGCCGCAGCTCCCCATCCATCGAGGTTGAGCTTGATCCCCATTTAATTATGCGGTTGATCTTGGCGTGCCCGCAAGATCGGCTCCGCTTGATTGAGCCTTGATCGGTCATTTCAGTTTACATTTCAATACATGCAATAAGCTCAGCTCCGTTTGATTGAGCCTTGAGTGGACAGTTCAATTTATATTTCCAGTTCATGCAATATGTTCGGCTCCGTTTGATTGAGCCTTGAGCGCACAGTTCAATTTACATTTCCAGTTCATGCAATACGATTGGCTCCGTTTGATTGAGCCTTGATCGCACAGTTCATTTATGTTAGTTATCATATGATATTGGTATGTTCATGTATGCTATCAAATGATAATGTATGTTATAATTGTAACAGCTAAATGCCAATGTTTGATTACTTACATGTGCTCTTTTATGATTATGCACAATATTTTATTGATAAACTAACCATATAATCATTATCAAATGTTTATCTATGAGGTTCACTCGCCAACTTATGTTGACCCAAAACCTCCCATTTTACACATGATACAGGTGAACCAGCAGCAGCTAGGAACACATAGGACCTGGATTAGAAGAAATAAAACGATTTAGTATTTGGATTATTATGTTGGTTATTTTCCCTTGTATTGAATGAACATGTTTGGATGTTTGAGAAATGTAACTTTGACTTCATTTAATTATGAAACATAATAGTAAATGTCATGTGCTTTGGTGATAACCCAATTATGCCCCGACTCTTATTTCCGCTGCGGGTCGGGGTGTGACATTTGTCGGCTATGTCAGTCAGATTCTCCAGCGTCAACTCTTTTGTCACATCGATCATCTCTTCGGTTTCAGCCTTTTTTCTCTTCTTCACAAGGTGGTTGATAGCTTGAGTCATAATAACCTGCAAAATTTTTAAGATTGTCCTTAGGCAAAAGATGTTTAAATGCACTATTTAACAGTTCTTCTTCCTATGACGACGTGTTGTAATATTCTTCAGGTGCTTCGTCAAAGGATACATTAACAAATTCTTCTTCTGCTTGTTCTAGTTCTTCGAATATCTCAGCTACCAATGCAAGACCATCATTCTTTGAAATATATTTGTTCTAGTTGAACCCTTCATCTTCTTGGGTAACAACCAAAGCCTTGTCCTTCGAGTTTGATGGACCATCTTCGATCTACACTAACCTTGTTTGAGGTGGTTGGGGTTGATGATAGATGGCTCTCTTATAATGATCATCTGCAAATGGATTCTGGTTTCCTTTGACTTCTCTGTTAGGGCACTCTCTCTTGAAATGTCCCTTTTCTCTGCACTTAAAGCATATAACTTTAGTCTTGTAAAAACCGAGTTTCCCATCAAGACCTCCCAAATTATCTCTTCCCGTGATTTCCATGAAGCTTTGAGCTCTACGGACTATCGACGCCATACACCACTTAATGTCAATCAACTCCAACTCAACTGGATCAATCTGATTGTAATCTTCTTTGGTCATCTTAGGGTTCCCAATCCTTCCGGCTACCAGACTTTCGTATGATTCGAGAACTGATGCAAGCAAAGCCAAGTGTTGTTTGGTTGTGTGTTCATTGAAGTTTTGTGCATTTTCAAGATTCACAGCAATGTTGCATTGAAGAATTCGCTGGTTTGCATTAGGTGGATTGTTTTGACCGTTCTGAGGATTACTTGAGCTTTGCGAAGATTGAAGGGCTTGAGGAGACATAGGATTGCATGATGAGAATGAATGGAACCCACTAGACTAGTTTGAAGGTGGACTTGAAGTATTGTTGGCACTGAAGGCAGTTTGAACCTTTAGACTTTGTATGTGACCAGCAGAACTACTTTTGTAGTGTAGGTTCACATCTTGTTGCAAATGAGCGCCTTTGTTCTTTGCCATTTTTTGCATTTCTAGCTCGTGACCTTCTAATATTACAATAAATCATAGCAAAGTGAAGTTACTGTATTCCGTGCTGTTCTTCAGAATAGCTAGATAGGTCATCCACTATCCTTCTGGTAAAGAATCAGCCAGCTTATAAACCAGTTCTTCATTGGTTTTAAAAATCTCCATTCTTTTCATCTGAACCACCAAATGACAATATCGTTCGATCAGCTGCTTCAACATCTCACCTTTCATCAAGTTGAAAATATCGAATTCATTGCTAAGCAGCTTTTCTCCCTTTTCGAAGCTGAAAACTTCCTTGAAATATGAGCCTTAAAGCGTTCCACAGAGACTGAGCATCATCGTCGTGTTGAAGAAGTTCCAGGATATCTTCTTTTACTGTCTGTTGTGTTCATCATCTTCTTTTCATTGATAAACTTTTCTCTCTCAATAGCAGTGAGTTAAGCCATCGTCTTCTCAAGACCATTTTTGCATGTAGGTGCGATGAACTTTGACTTGATGGGAAACCAACATGTGAAATGATTAGCTTGTACTGAGTTGATGAATCTCTCACTCCAACTGTCATAATCTTCTAATTTCATAAGCTTTGGAGGTTTTGTCATGGTTCTCATTTCATTTTCAAGATTCATGTTTTGTGTCGTGGTGGTTGTAACAGCTGAAGCAGCAAATGCATTGTAAAAATCTTCTTCCATTTTATCTGCAAAATTTCAGAAACACAAACTTCGAAAACACTGTAGATTGACAAAAATACGAAATTCAAGAAAAACTCCTTAAAATGTCCTTCGTGCGAATGAACAGCTACTCGTGCGAATCAGGTGGTTTGTGCGAGCAAGATACTCGTGCGAATTAGGTGGTTCATGCGAGCAAGATACTCGTGCAAATCAGTGGTTCGTGCGAGCAGGATATTCGTGCGAGAGAGAGAGAGAGTGACTTGTGCGGGTGAGTATTTCATGCGAATCACTCACTCGTGCGAGTGACAATTTTTAAAAAAATTTGTAAATTTTAAGAAAGCTTGTTTTACTCGCTTGTACGAATGGCTAACTCGTACGGATGGCCGTTCACACGAGTTGTCCCTCTACTCGTATAGGTTAGCTTAGGTCACCAAACGAATGATTTCTGTAATTTTCGACATGATTTAGCTCGATTTTAGATCTGGGATTGGTTAATGTTGATTTTCACGTGTGATACTAAAATCCTAGTCCAATTCGTCCATTAATTCGTCTAGATCTGAGATATGTATGAAAAATAGTAGATGTAGAAAATATTCAATGGTTAAATCTGGATTTACAACTGCTGAAACTGTTGGTTGTCTGCTAAAACTTGATGTTTGTCCTCAAATCAGGCCTCAAGGCTCAGATACCACTTGTGAGAAGGGATCGGCTCTCCTCTTGCGAGCACTGGACTGATTTGACTCACCTAACAGAGACGGAATTCATTGTTAGCAAGTTGGACATAAACAAACAAGAAAGTATGCTGCTTAAACGCCTTTGATTCGTATTAATAAACGTGAAGGTTACATACGAGTAAACAATTCGACCGGACTTCTCTGTAGTCACACACCAACAGCACAACACTCAAGTTCCACTATTTATAGACCAACATGGCTCGGACAAGGAGTGAGTATTGCTGGCTCGTGCTAGAGGTTGCTCGTACGAGTGACAAGATGTCACTCGAACGAGCCAACAAAGGTCACTCGTACTAGCCATATATAAAACATATAAAAATGACGCCTATTTACATAACTGACATATCCTAGACATAGGCGATAGACATTATGCACAAACACATCTAACAGATTCATCTAAATCAGAATTTGTTGAGTTTGCAACAGTAAATTCATCAAGGTTAGTTTGTGCACCTGTTTCCACCAGATGAGATGCCTCAGCATGATGTTGCCCTGCTTCTGGATTCTACTACAGCTGTTCATCAACCTCCATTGGTTCTGGTGGAGTTATGATGTCGTGAAGCTGAAATTGCTCTATTTCATCAATTTGTGGAGCCATTAATCTTTGATCATCATGATCTGGTGATGAGCTATTGTTGTAGACTTTAGTATTCTCTAATTCTCTATTGAGAATTGCCATATGTTGTATCCTGTAAGGTGAGTCTTCAGCTATCAGGTACATCATGCTTTCTGGTAGGTTGGGTTCATCTTTGTTGGACTTCCATGCTAATGCTGCACACCAGGGTTTCATAACTGATGATCTCCACATATTTTCTGATATAGGAAGTTCGACATTCCTTTCAACAAATGTTTCAGTTATGAGGATTGACTAGAATCTGGGAAAAGGTAACTGAGAGTCAACTCTACCAGACTTGGTCAATACTTATCTCTACATCAGATTAAAAATCTCTATTCCGTAATCAATGTTGGTCCCAGTGATGAGTCCATACATGATTGTCAGAACAGTTATGTTAATCTGATTAGTGCCCCCAATTTTTAAAGTTAGGCACTTGGTTAGGGTTTCCATCATCACTTGCCAGAAGGCGGGTAGCTCATTCCTTTTAAATTCCCCAATTAAAGAAATTTTTCTTCCTCATCCCTTCAGAACTTCAAGTTGTCCTAACAATTCCTCCTTCCCAGGTACTTCAACATAGTGGTCATTGATTGGAAGTTTTAAACATTCCCTGATTCTTTATGGTGTAATGGTAACAGAGATGTTACCCTATAGATGGGTTGTGATTTCGTTCATACTAGTTTCGCTAAGTGTATTGACAAGCTGCTACATAATACTGTCCGGCACTTATTTGGTTTTGGTCAGAGTTTGAGCGATAGGGCATCTTAGCAGGAATTCGACCAAAATCTAACATTTTTCATCGTATGCTCCATGGTTGATGTTTATCAATAAGTTGTTTTTCTTTAATGGTAGAAAGTCATCATCCCTGATGAGTGGTATAGAGTGTTCAACAGCTGGGACGTTGAGATTGACGAGGTTTGGTGTAGCCATGATGGGTTGAATTTTGCTTTATAAAAACTGTAAGGGTTCTTAGGACTTTTGTGAGGGTGGAGGTTGCAGGTGTATCTCTCGTTTTTTTAGTTGAGTATATATAGGGTTTTATGAGACAGAGATCGTGGGTGTAGGATTGTGGGTTGTTAGTATTTAAGTTGGTTATGACAAATTAATGGTGTTTTAACTTTATCCGAACCGTTCTATAAACTTTTGGTATTTCCCTAATTTTTTAGGTATCTTCAATTTTTTAATATATCCCCCTTTATATTGAATATAATTTTTCATTGGTGAATACTAACGACCAAGCTGTACCTTTTGCCTCTTGTGGGACCCTTTGTCAGAGAGAACGTCTAGTGATATCCATTTCTAGAATTTAACATTTCTTCCCCCTTTTTGAAAGCAAAATTCAATCTGATGGCATCATCAGAAATTCGTTTAATTTTTCTGATGTAGAAGATCAGAGATCTCAACTGAGAGTTCCACTAGAAGGTCATTAGAACTGAGAGTTCCCCCTTGATAGAGTATGAGAATTTTTTTTGAGATGAGAGGGAATGAGTGGAGTAATGGAAATATACTTATTGAGTGATCTCTTGCGGAGATACTTGAGTCTTGTTAAAAAAATTGCATTTTTGTTTCAAAGAAAAACTGTTTTGACCTTCTTTTGGAATGTTTAACAGAAAGTTTCAAGGGTTTTGACCTTTTCAAAAAAATTGTGTCAAATCTTATCAGATCTGAAGTGGACCTCATGTTTTTTTTTAATTTCATTCAATAGGTTTTCATCAGATTGTTGACTATTTTACCAAAAAGACATCAGATTTGACTTAATGCATCAGATCTTTTGATAAATATTCTTAGTTTTAACAGATTTGATGGAATTTCCCCTTCTTTATTTATTCTTTAAACCTTTCAGGACTCGTTACCCAATTTTAACAGAAAATATACTTAAATAGATAAATATGTACAACTAAAAAAGAAGGAAAACTTGCGGAAAAGAGAAAAACAATAAACAAACAAAAAAATTTAATTAATCTTCATTGAAGATAAGTTAGGCAAAAATCCACAGATAGGTCGCAGTTCCAGAATGGTTGGGGTTTGGTGTCACGCTAGCACTATGTATGTTTTCCTAAAGGATGACCTCAGCTCTTGGGTACCAGTTTGGAACTCCTATGAAGTCCAGTTGACGTGTGATCGCCCTCATCAAGAAACGAGGATAGATCAGAAATGTTCTATGAAAGTTCAAGTTGCCCTCAAAATCTCTCATGAGATATTTAGAGAAGTTGTATTCCGCTGCAGAAACGTCGGGGAGTCATGTCACAGAACTATTGTTTCACAACACATGGTACATAAAGTTTAGTATTATTGGATTTAATTGTTTATATTGTCTTGGGAGAATGAATTAAAAACATAACAATTATCTTGCAAATTTTAAAGTCATGAAGGCCCTAGTCCGCCCTATGTGAGCATGCTCAAAGTCAAACATTAGCTCCTGAAACATATGTGAAAATAAAACGTCAGCATAAAAATGCTTGTGAGTAACATAGGTTTTGTGATGAAGATTCATGGCTTTGAAAGTTAAAATAAATGTTCAACTATTACAAAGTAGCCATGATCCTTTACAAAAATGTTTCTTTTATAAAATCATATGAAAATCAAATAATTTAAAAGAAATGATGCATTGTTAACTTAATAATCAAAATAACTGGTGCCTTGTATAAAATATGTCATGTCTTGTATTTTGTTTGAAGTGGTTTAGATAACGCTACGTTATGTAATATAATGAAAGAACTTATATATAGGAAGTACCAGCAGCTTATCCACCATGCTTTTATCATATTACACACGTCATGTCATTTAAATAACTTACCATGAGCCAACAATTGAGATGTCTTGTTTAAACCAATGTCATGTATAAACCAATTCCATGTATAAACCAATGACATGTATAAACCAAATTTCTTTTATAAACAAATGTCTATGTATAAACCAATGTCTTGTACAAACCAAATGTTATTTATAAACAAATGTCTATATATAAACCAATGTCTTGTGTGGCAAACAAAAGTCTTGTTTAAACCATAAAATAAATGTCTTGTATAAAATAACCAAAATGTCTTGTCTTGTCAAAATGTCTTGTATAAAACAAGTGTTTTGATAAACAAAGGTCTTATTTAAACAAAACCTCTTGTCAATTGCTTTTTTTTGTGTAGACACATGTATATGGATTGTTGACGAGTACATTCAAGCCTTGTTGATTGTCGGATAAACCCTTATAAAGATAAAGGTTTATCAAATGTTCATCGGATTCTGTCATTCCCTAAAGTCACTTCCAAACAAACCTAGGAAGCGGGAATGGGATTGTCAATCCTATGGTACCATTACATACTATATGTCGACGTGATCAATGTTAATGAACATATCATTATATATTCAATGCACCAATATATCTTGAACAATGTAAGCATATCATGAAAATGTTTTGAAATCATGTACTTGGCATACTAAGTCAATATCGAAGCAAAAATGTCTTTGAAATCATGTACTAGGTATGCTAAGTCAACATACAAAACAAAAATGTCTTTGAAATCATGTACTAGGTATGCTAAGTCAACATATGAAGCAAACTGTCTTTGAAATCATGTACTATATGTCACACCTGACCCGCAGCGGATAAGGTATTTGGGGCATGATTGTGTTTTCATCAAAGCTAATGAGGCTTTTAAAGTTTTAATATTTAATATTTCAAACTTAATTAAAAGATATCCCAATAACACAAAATCCAAACAATCACAATGCCGTTCCAAACAAATTTGCAAATAACATTTTTATTCTTCTAAGGCCCAAATCCTATGTGATCCATGCTTCAAACCTGCTCACTTGTATCATCTGTAAAAGTAAAGTTTGGGTCAACATATGTTGGCGAGTGAATCCCTTTTTTGTCATTAAGAAAAATGATATATTTAATATTTTATTTATGAAAATGTGCATTAACCAAATACGAGAATGTCATGTGTGTCAATTAATCTATACTCATAAACAAACTCGTTTAACAACTTAACAATGTACATGTGTGCACGGTAACGTGATGTGCTGCAAGATCGAAGCTCAATCAAACGGAAGATCTCGTATATTAGGCTACGAGGTTCCACCATAGGTAACGGGGAACATATGGCCTAAAATGACTTCAATGAACGTAAGAACCTAAATGGCAACAAAACAATGTCACATAACACGTTAGTTCACATAAGGGTAATTGCACGAAATTAAACAACAAGATAACTATATAAAGCGACAATGATAACCCCAAAAACGTATAAATAGATTAAAAGAAAGAAATGGGGGTTGTAGATTCACTCACACTGGGTGCGGATAAGATTTGTGGGAGATAGCGCACGAGTGTGTAGTTGAGATACCAACCTAATGAATCGGTTACCCTAGATATTCATATAACAATTTAGCTAAAAAATATTCCTTTGATCGCAACAAATCTTTTAAATCGTCTAATTAATTACGGGACTTATTAAAGGTATTTAAAATATATATATATATATATATATTATATATAATATATATTATTTTAATATTTTATTATTATTATTTTCTTTTAACTTATAATTAATGGTATGAGTAAAAGATCATAATAAAAGGTTATTAAATATTTTTGAAAAATATTTAATGGTTTTCTAAAAAAAATATTTTCTAAAATAAATCAGGAAAATACGCCCAAAACCCGGCCTTACACGGATCGAACTCGTGACCTTCCGTTCCTGTGCACGCAGGCCGACCAACTGGGCTGCGTGTCCAACCCATTCAATGTTGGATTTTTATTCCTTTTATATAATCACTGTCTTGGTTCATATATTGATCTTATTGTTAAAAAGAAAATATTGAAGCGTAGGGAACAAGGGCCAGGCTCGAACTCGTGATCTCTTGTTTTCGTGCACACTGCCGACAAACTGGGATGTGTGTCTAACCTGTTGGTAATGAGTTTTTAATTAAACTTATACTAAAACCGCACTGATCTCTTTTACTGGTTTGTTTTAAAAGGAAAAATGTGTTGCAGTAAGTCGGGTCGGGACTCGATCTTGGGGTCTCAGCCGGCTTTGTGTCTTTCACATGCACAACCAACCATCATGCTACGAGCAGTTTTAAAGATTATTTAAGTTATAAGCTATTTGAAGTCAGTTAAGCGAGTTCATCTTCTCCATTTTGTATAACCGGATTTTTACCCAGTTACTTCCCAAGGTTTACTGAAGCAAACTCTTGGGTTTTGGTTCAGAAATAAAAACGAATTGGTGGGTGCAGAATACACCGTTCATGTGCGGAGGAGAAGAGAGGTGTAGCGAGTTCCAGCGACTGTGATCTCGGTGAAATTGCAGGTCCTTCTCCGGCGAGTTCTTTGGCGAATAGGGGTTCGAAAGATGACAATGAGGGTTTTAAAATCGTAAGGTTTTTAATTTGCACGACCTCGTACACCCAATTTGCATTAAACTAATTCATTTTTTTATTTTGAAATAGGTTTTTCGATTGAACGGATGTGAGCTGTTTACAGCTACATTCCACGTGGTTTCGGTGTTCATTCTTTGGCGAATCGCGACTAGATACATTATGTCAAGTATGGAAACCGATTTTGAATCAATTACAAGCAAACTTGGAAAGGATTGGGATTTGACCCATTTTTTTTTGCGAGCTGGCACGCGGTAACTGGGTTTTGAAAGAATACTTCACGAAAAGTGTGTATTTATTTCATTTGTTAAATGAGTTTACACCAAAACATTGTGCAGGATGGAGGCCCGGTTCGATACCATGGTCTTCGTTTTTTTTTATTATTATTATTATTTTTTACTTACTATTATTATTGTGATTTTATTTATTGTATATGTTTACTTATACATATATATATATATATATATATATATATCTTATTTTAAGAGAAGATAATCTGTAAAAAGGATAAAAAAATGCCACTTCGTATTTATTTGATGAAAGTTTGATTTACAAGCGGTTCGGTTTTAAACCCATTTTTCGACGGATGTTACACTATATGTACTAGATAAGCAAAACATGTATAATGTCATGAAACAAAAAGTAGTGATAGGTACATATGAATCACCCAAAACATTTGAAAACATAAAGAGGGGCTATGTACTCACTTGGGATTGTGTAAATGTCTTGTTCACATGGTCAAACAAAGCTCAAGGATTGAAGAGTTCAAGTGTGTCCTAATGTATCAGAATACTATGTTAGTGTGTCGAGACTTTAATCGAAGGATTTGATAGAATGAGATCTTATAAACCAAACGAGTGTTGGGACTCGTATATTATGGTTTATAATACCTTACATTCTGATTCGGAAGAGTTTCTAAGTGCTTTGACCTATTACGACTTGTTAAAATGGTTTACGCCACTTTAAGGGGTCACAGGCGTAACTATGGGTGTGGATGGTTAAATAAGTCCTATGATGAGTCTTATGTGTCAAAAAAAGTTTGATTATGTTATAATATTAGTTTAGATGTCAAAACTATGGTCATACGTGTTTAAAACCATTTTATGTGCCAAAAGGGTGTTTTCGGCGTTTTAAAAGTACATAAAATCGACTCATCATATAAATAACCGAACTATATGACTATAAGGTATAACCTTAGAGAGTCCCTAAATTACTATGGTTATAAAGATGCGCTTGGTCAAATCCTAAGATTGACCAAACGGGTCAGATTCGAAAGTCAAAACGGTAGTAAAACCGCTCGACTTACGACTAAGAAATAAGCACCAAACTAGAAATGACGAGTTAGACAAGTTTGAACATGTCTAATAATGTTATAAAACTTATTTGGTGTCAAACCTTAAGTTTTAATACCCAAAAATGTTTTCGTCGTAAAATGCATTTTTGTACATTTTTTTTTACTTTTAATTTGTAAAACTTTGACTCGTCATCTCGTCTACTAAACGTGGTAATCAGAAGGTGCACATGCAAGGGATTAATACCTTCGTGATTACGATCACGTTGCAAAGTTCAGTTAGAACTTTGACTTGACCAAAATGGTCAGAACCGAAAGTCAAACTGGAAGCCAAACTGTTTGACTTTTAGCTCAAAATAGCTAAAACAATGAAAGCACTAGGAAGAGTACTTATTTATGTTGAAGAACACTTTCAGAACTCAAGATAGGAGGCTTTCAAATGCTGGAAACAAGCTCCAAGAAGGATAGAAAGAAGAACTTCACACATTGGTTTGAAGTGGTGTGAAAAAAATGGATTAATCAAAGTGTATTTATAGTGTTTTAGGATCAACGAGGTGATGACAAGTGTTACCAAGTGTGGATTAGTGTCCTAATATGTGTTAACACCAAATTAAGTGTGGCAAAATGAGTGAAATTGGAGATAGGTGGCCAAACTTGGTGATGAAGCACATTTTTTTTTGACAATTTTGGCCACTGGACTTGTATTGTCGCGTTTTGTCATTTTTAACCCCTCTTAACCTAATATTTAGGTTATATAAAGGTGTTAGGGCATGTCTAACTTGGATTTTGTTCGGAAATGTCGTGGATGTCGGTTCGTTTGATTGTATAGTTACACGTTTCGTAAATAAAGAATAAAACTTTATCGAACACGAAAATGACCGAATTTGTGCAATGATTAACATTTTTGCATTCTTACCAATAAAATGCAAGATTTTATTGAATAAAAATGTCCGGGATTGTATAATGATTGATAAATATACATTCTCGCAAATAAAACACCAGATTTTATTAAATATGAAAATGTTCTGGAATTGTTTAATGACTAAAAATGTACAAATGTCACAGTCTCCCCTACTTTAGGAAATTTCGTCCCGGAATTTAATTAGAGAAAACTTGTGAGAAAAAATATGGATATTTCGCCTTCATTTGATCCTCTCATTCCCAGGTAAACTCTAGGCCACATGTGTACTCCTAGCGAACTTTAACAATCGGTATGCATTTGTGTTTGAGTTTCTTGACTTCACAGTCCAATATTTTCACAGGTTTCTCGACAAAGTGCATTGTGTTATCAATGCGAATTTCATCAAGAGGGATGTGGAGGTTTTCATCAGCCAAACACTTTTTCAAATTGGACACGTGGAAACTTGGATGAACATTCCCAAGCTCGGGAGGTAGCTCAAGTTTGTAGGCCACCTTTTCGATCCTCTCAATGATCTTAAATGGTCCCACATATCAAGGTGCAAGTTTTCCTTTCTTTCCAAATCTATTCATACCTTTCCAAGGGGATACCTTGAGAAGGACGTGATCCCCAACTTGGAATTCCAAGGTCTTGCGTCGCTGATCCGCATAACTCTTTTGACGGCTTCTAGCTATCAAAGGTTATCGCGTATTTTTTTGACTTTGTCTGTAGTCTCTAGAATGAGTTCTGGGAGCTTCACCAACCTCATTCCAGCAGACAGGTGAACGACATTTTCGACCGTATAGAGCTTCGAAAGGAGCCATGTTAATGCTGGAGTGGTAACTATTGTGGTAGGAGAATTTGATCAAAGGTAGATGCGAATCCCAACTACCACCAAAGTCGATCATCCAATGTTTGGATCGTCCTTTCGGATTATCCATCCATCTGAGGATGATAAGCTCAAGTTAAGTTTGGTTCCCATGGCATATTGCATGGTCTTCCAAAAGTGAGATGAGAATCGAGCATCCCGGTCCGATATGATGTTCAAAGGAACACCGATCTTCGCAAGTTTTTCAGCAGATAGATCCTCACGAATTGGCAAAAAGTGTGCTGACTTTGTCAATGACTACCCAAATGGCATCATGACCTCTAGAAGTACGTGGTAGTTTGGTGATGAGATCCATAGCAATGTTTTCCCATTTCCAAACAAGATTTTCTGGTTGCTCAAGCAAACCAGATGGATGTTGATGTTCTGCGTTAACTTTAAGATAAGTTAGGCATTTGGATACGTATAAGGCGATATCCTTCTTCATACCCTGCCACCAATATTGGGTACGAAGATCCTTGTACATTTTGTCTGCACCAGGATGAATTGAATAACAAGATTTGTGAGCCTTGTTCATCAATAAGGTGCGGAGATTGTCTAGGCTTGGAACCCATAAACGGTTCAAGTAGTAGAGTAACCACTGTCTTTTGTTTCAAGTTGAAGCTCGAGATGAAAGGGTAGTTCGTTTTTCAAAAAACTTTGGGTTACACAAGTGTGTTGGGCTTCAAAAATACGTGTTTGGATATCAGATCGAACTTGAACACGATGTAGCTTGACACGTTCTTTATGACTAAGAGCATTAGCTACAGCATTCGCCTTACAAGGATGGTAGCGAATCTCGCAGTCATAGTCATTTAGAAGTTCAACCCAACATCGTTGTCTCATTTCAGTTCTTTCTGATTAAGAATGTGTTGGAGACTTTTATGGTCAGTGAAAACCACACATTTTGTACCATATAGGTAATGTCTCCAAATTTTGAGAGCGAAAACAATGGCTCCTAACTCAAGATCATGAGTGGTGTAGTTCTTTTCGTGGATTTTCAATTGTCTTGATGCATAGCCTATGACTTTGTCTCTTTGCATGAGAACACAGCCAAGGCCTGGATTCAATGTATCACAATGTACGACAAAGTTGTCGTTGCCATTGGGTAAGGATAAAATAGGAGCATCACAAAGCTTTTGCTTCAAGGTTTGAAAAACTTCTTCTTGTTTGGGTCCCCCACTCAAAAGGTTTATTCTTTTGAGTCAAAGCAGTGATGGGAACCACAATCTTGGAGAAGTTTGCGATAAAGCGGCGGTAATAGCCAGCTAGACCGAGAAATGAACGAACTTCTGTAGGAGTAGTAGGTGTACTCCAATCCCTAATCGCACTGATTTTGGCAGGATCTACATGTATACTTTGTTCGTTGACAATGTGTCCCAAAAAATGAACTTCCTTCAGCCAAAATTGACACTTGGAGAACTTGGAATAAAGTTGTTTCTTTCTTTAGGAGTTCCATCATTAGACGAAGATGACGTTTGTGATTGGCTCAGGATTTCGAATAAATCCAAATTTCGTCGATGAAAACAATGATGAACTTGTCTAATTAAGGTTTACAAACCCTATTCATTAAGTCCATGAAGACGGTAGGAGCATTTGTCAAACCAAAGGGGATGACAGTGAACTCGTAATGGCCGTATTGAGTGCGAAAAGCAGTTTTGGAATATCTTCATCAAGTACACGAAGCTGATGATACCCAGAACGCAGATCAACCTTGGAGAAACATGTAACACCTTGTAGTTGATCAAAAAGATCATCAACACGAGGTAGGGGATATCGATTTTTAAGCGTGAGTTTGTTGAGCTCATGATAATCGATGCACATGCGAAAGGATCCATCTTTCTTATTCACGAATAGGACAGGAGCGCCCCAAGGTGAAAAGCTCGGACGAACAAATCCTTTGTCTGAAAGTTCTTGGAGTTGGTTTGAAAACTCTTGCATTTCAGATGGTGCAAGACAATAAGGGGATTTGGCAATTGGGTTGGCACCAGGTACAAGGTCTATATGAAACTCAACTTGGCGTGTTGGGGGTAAACCAGGCAGTTCTTCTGGAAACACCTGAGGAAAATCTCGAACAACGGGGATGTCTTGAATACTCTTACCCTTGCTTTTCTCCTCTTACGATATGTGCCAAAAAGGCTACATAATTCTTTCATAGGTATTTTTGGGCTTGGGTACATGTCATGAGTTTAAAGCTATGAGAAGGTTTCTCTCCACAACTTCTAGGATTTCACCAGACACAAGAGGGATGCGAACAATCTTATCAAAACAGATCACTTCAGCATGGTGTTTGGTTAACCAGTCCATGCCTACTATGACGTCAAAACTCCCAAGTTGCATTGCCGTGATGTCAACGGAAAAAAGATGGTTATTGAGGTTCAATTGGCAGTTACGAATAACAGAATCAAGTACAAGGGTTCGCCACTAACTATCTCCCTTGTTAAGGGTTTTCCTGGTTTGGTTCGTGGTGTTGAAAGACAAGTTGGCCCATCAGAATTTTGAGAGCCATCTTACCAGAAAATATGATAAACAGATCACCAGAATTTCTAATAACAAGATTTTACAAGATACTGATGATATCATCATATCTATCAAAATAGTCTATTCTGATTACCTTCGTTCATTTCTTGATCCTTTTCTAATGAATGTTGAGGACATGTAGTATTTTTTCTTGCCATGTCTCTACTTTCTGTTTGATCTTCATGACTTTGTCTTCAACAGTTGATCAGATAAATCACATTTTCTTCAATACTTACATAAAAGTTTCCTAACAAGTGTAGTGGTAGTTGTAATATATGTTAGAATATGATGGATAATGTTGTGGTGGTTGTGGTTTTGATAGGTAATGCATCAGGAGTTTCTTCATTGTCATCTTGGACAATGAGTTTTGCTTTCCTGGATCTGGTTTGAGGTGTTGGTGTTTTTTATGGGGGTTGAGGAAGCTTTGTGGATGAGAAGTCCTGTAGGAGACTTTTTTGTTGGTGGTAAAGTGGATGTAACATCTTTTGTCACTTTGTAGTGCTAATAGATGTTTGGGTAGCGGGAACAGATGTTTGGGTAGCTAGTGGTGGTTTTGTTGATGAAGTGCTTTTGGGAACCTCTGTTGAAGATCCTTGATTATCTTGAATTTTCTTCCTTCCAATAATCTCTTGCACTGTTATCTGCATGTTTGCTTCCCGTGTATCTTTCCTCTTTTCTTTTTTGATGGCTTCTTGTTTGGCCTTTTCGGCTTCAGAAGTATCTGGCCTCTTTTCTGCTCTCTTTACTAGAGGAGGGGGCTTTCTCATGCTATCACTCTCCCCTTTTGGCATCATCATGGTATTTGGGGAGAATAGGAGTTATATTACTAGTTTGAAGCATATGGTCTTTGATGGCCTTAAGCTCTACTTGAGTATCTTTTTTACTTAGCATCCACTATAGTTCGTATGAGCTCCATTTGCATATTTTGTTTTTCTTCTACAGCTTTCTTTTGTAGATGAAGGTACATTTATGCATGCACCCATATTTCTTTTGCAACATCTGCATTTGTTGGTAGAGGTCTTGAGTTTTGTACAAATGTCTTTACCATGTCTTTAATTTCATCAACTAATGACTCCAACTTGGATACTTTCTCCGTCAATTCTTGATGTTTTAACACATCTCCTTAGTTAATAGGATCATCTGAATTCCCACCAAATGTGCTTGAACTTGGTTTTGAACAAAATGCCCCTTTTTTTGGTACTGTGGACTTCCAACTATTATAGAGTGTATTATTGTAGACTCAAAAGTTGTTGCCTTCAAGGAGGTCTTAGTTATGTAACTACTGTCCAATTATGAGTCTGTTGTCTCTATAATTGTAGTAGCTGCCTCACTTGAAACACCTTCAAGTGTCTCTTGAGACACAGGAAGTGTAACTCCTCAGCTTGTGGGCTAGCAAAGATTTTGAACTTGCCCTAGTCACTTGTTGTGGTAAACTCTCAGTGATTTGTTGTTGAGAGGAAGTAGGTTTGCACAAGTTAGTTTTATCAATTGCATCAAGCAGTGTTTGGATGTTGATGGTATTGTTTTAGTGGGAGGTGGTGTGAAAAGATAAGCAGCCCTCGGAGAGGAACTTGAGTAGATATATTCAAGTGGATCGTCTCCCTCTTGATTTGGTTCCACTGTGCTTACAACACTATCCTTTTATGAGGATAGGTGAGGAGTTTGGCTAGGTGAAGATGTTTATATCTGTTGTCAGGAAGAAACAATAGATGTTTGTTGCATCTTTGTTACAGCAGGAATCTCTGGCATTTTATCCCCTGGAGACACCTTTTTTGTTTTTTCTTTTAGATTTAGGGATAAGAATGGAGGTGGTTTGTGTGGAAAATTCTGATGTGGTACCACAGAGGTGGGTTGATCTCTATGGGCATCAGGAGTAGTGGGCTCAGCAACATTTGTTGCTTAGTTTTGTAAAAAAATTTCTTCAGGGGCATTTTCCTGGCCTTTTGAGGCCATCATGAGTGTAAATTTTCTTTTGAAAGACTGTTCATTTAAGGGCTTCACCTTGTTCAAAATTTTCTTGTTTAAAATCCTTTTTAGGTAAAAACTTAACAATCTTGGAATAATAGAAAAGGATTGACAGTATTCCTTTTGATTGTTTTTATGTTTGCCACCATATCCATAAACAGTGTTTGAGATAGCTTATAATCTGTATTTATCAGTATAACATATCCCAAATACAAAATTTTTAGGGGTATTTCATTAGAAAGGTGGTTTTAGCAGACAAGCAAACCAAAAGTGTAATGAAAAAGAATTTCATTTCTGGTGGGAAGTGTGGTTTGAAAAGTGTGGCTCCCACCAGTTGAGCTTCATGCCCCTTTTCTATGAACTCATTGTGCATGTCATATTTAGGGATAGTTTACTTACATCCCATATCCAGTAGATTGAACATTATGGAGATGGATTGCGGAGTTATCTAGATATGTTCTCTATTAACTTTTGATGTATTTATGTAGGGCGTTTTGTTTTGAAGTAGAGAATCTGCATTTCCCCAAAATTTTCATAAAGTGGTTAAATAAATTGGTGCATTGGCGGTGAGGATGGTATGGTAATTGGATGATGAAAGAATGTCGATGATGGAGTGAAAATCTGTATTCTTGCCATGTTTGACAATATGTGAGTAATCATGAGATGATTTGAGAACGAGGGCCATGGGAATTTTATGAAAATATTTTAACAAAATTCTTTTGATTGAAAGAGATAAATTTTTATTGCAATTTGTGAGTTTAAATCTTTTGAAATGCTTTGATTTTGAGGAATTTCAAGGATAGATGTAAACTTTGTTTGGCAAGGGTTTTTATAGAGTTTGTGAACACGGATACCACGTGGCCAACGGGTTTTTTTTTTTTTGAGTGACATGGAAAACTGCTATTTGTTATGGCAAAGCATTGTTCAGAGACTAGGCCCATTTGAGGAAACCCATTGATGAAGACAGATAAAGTTTGTTCCTCAAAGGTCCGTTTTGAAACCTCTGTTGGTTGTCAACAAACGTTTGGATGTATAAAACAGTGGTTAGTGCATCTATTTGACTTTTGGTCAACAGATGGATGAAAAAACATGTTTGAAACCTCAGTTTGTTTAAAACCAGAGTTTTGAATGGAAACAGTGGTTGTGTTTTATAAAACGTGGGTTGTGTTGAGTATTGTAGTCAAATAATGAATAATGAATCAGTGGTTCTTTGTTGCATGCAATGAATAACAAAGGTTAAACAGAGTTTTGAACCGTTGAAACAAATGTTTTACTCCTTTGAACAGAGTTTTTTTTTTATGATTTTTAAAAATCTTTTCTTGATTTTAAAAGTACAAATTTTGATTTCTTGATTTTTAGAACAACATTTTACTGTCGTAAGACCTTTTTGATGAACTTTTCAAAAGTATTTTCTTGCTTTTTTTCAACTAAAGATATGTGCTAAGGAACCTCTGTTTGCACTTTTAAATTGCCAACAGATGTTCCCTGAAGACAGTGGAAATGAGTCAAATTTGTAGATGATCCAAATGTTTTTTCTACTTTGGATCTGTACTTTCTTCCACTACATCATCTCTTTGAGAATGGTCTTTTGTGAAGAGTAGTTGTTGAACTATTCAAACAGTTGTTTTGTCCCTCTGCAAGTGCTTTCACACTTTGTTCAACTGTTGTTTGACCATTCCCAATGAGTTGGTCATATCCATGAGACGCCTGTTTAACCTTTGCTTTTGGGGCATGTGGCACATATTTGTTATACCTATAAGGTACCTTATGACATGGTGGTTGCCCATATCCTCTTGTATATGTGTTTGAAGGTGGTGCATCTAACACTTGAACATCCTTGTGAACAGGGTATTGGTTCATGCTCCGTGTGACAGGTGTATGACCAAACTCAATTCTTTTTGGAAATAGTTGTGAATCCCTGTTGATAGGACTATCTTCCCTTTTGACAACCAGTTTTCCTTTTGACCTACGCTTGTCAATATAATAGGGTTTTAAGAATGAGCATTGTTTAGTTGCAGGATTGAATTTCCCATAGATGGTGCACCTAGATGTTGACTCACAGATATTGTTTCCTCTATTAATATCATATGATCTTAGATATTAATAATCTTAACTTAAAACAGTCTTTTGTCATATGGTTTTCTTTTCAAACAAAACCCTTATCTCTCTTTTCAGCAACAAATGTTAAACATGTGTTTAAGAGTTGGTAATAGGAATGATTTTTATCTTGGGCGGCTTGAGACCATCTGGTTGGTGAAATCAACTTATTTGGAATTTTTCAAGTACATCACATTCATCGGACCATGTGGGTTTAAATTCATCTTTTTGTTTTTTTGGCTTGAATGAAACTTTGTGGTTTTTCAAGAGTGATCTTTTGACCACTAGGTTTTGTGATTTTGATTTCTTCACCAATTGAGTTGGTTGGAATGATCTCAATCGTTTCAAAGTCAATAGGAAGTGTTGGAAATTTGTTCTTTATCATGTTATCTGAACTCAACACCAAACTTCACATTGCTTTTAATTTATTTCTCAAAAAGCATCTCATAACTATTACAAGATTCAACCCATTTTTCACAGGTAATCTGAGTGGATTCCAACTCCTTTTTGCTACTTTGATATTTCTCTATCATTTTTTGGAGTTGTTCCTTGACTGCAGATGATTCGGAGCTAATATATAAAAGTTTGATTGATCTTAAAGAAATTATACATCTTTAAGATCAAGCATGCTAGTTACAATGACTCCTATAGCAGTTCAGAATTCGGGCACACCAAGCAATAATAATGCTTCTACTAATAATGAACAATGACTCTAAAGAGGATGAGTATGAGTTCCAAATGCTAGTAATGATGTTAATATCTTGACTAACAATACATCTTCGAGTGCTCGGTAAGAGGGGGAGATTGATATAAATCTCGAGAATGAATTACAAATGGGAAATGTTTTAAAGTCTTTTAACTCGATGTTAAAAGCACTTTCCTTTATGACATATTATGTGAAGACGTGGGGGTTCACTGTCTGGCTTATCCGAATCAGTGTTCAAGTTAGATTATGCTCTTTAGAGCTTCCTTAAGCTCCTCATTGTGTGGTATAAGACACTATCAAAGCATCTGTAGAATAATGGGTTAGAGAGAGGGGCGATTGATAGTACACTGTTCATTTTGAAGCGGTGATGAAGCTCAAACTAGAGATGAGTGCAATGGGAAAGTTATCTTTCTTTTTGGGCTTACAAGTAATTAGGATAAAGAAGGATATTTCATACATCACACAAAGTACGTGAATGACATTTTGACATGGTTCAAAATGAATGATTGCTTGATGTATGATACTCCTCTCGTTAGGAGCCCCGAGATTAGTCTAAGTCAAGAATATGATGAAGAAGTGGATGCTACACTATACGGGGAATGATCAGGTCTTTAATGTACTGGCGGCTTCTCAGCTGAATATCATGTTCCTAATGTGTTTATGTGTAAGATTTTAAGTGAATCTGAAGGGATCTTATTTGAAAGACGTTCAACGGATATATTGCTACTTGAAGAAGAAACCAAAGTTAGGTGTTGGGTATCCAACTTAGAGCAATTTAAAGTTTAACGAGTATACATATTTAGAGATTTTGGAGGATGCAACATGAATCGAAAATTGACTTATGGTTGATGTCAGTTGCTGGGAGGAAGACTAGTGTCTTGGTAGTGCAAGAAGTAGGCATCTGTGGCTATATCAACATGCGAAGCAAAATACGTTGTTGCTTCTAGTTAAGCTCACAGGTTTCGTGGATACAACAGCAATTGCGAGATTACAGTTTGAATTTCACGCAAACTCCCATCTAAAGTAGATAATAGTACGACTGTTACAATCACAAACAATCGTGTAAAATATAGTAAAACAAAGCATACTGGCATTCGACATCACTTCATACGGGATTGTGCTGAAAAGTGACTAACGGAATTAGTCAAATCCAATACCATGGATAAGTTTGTCTACGAAAGCATTCGATCGTACCGAATTTGAAAATATGATACAACTTATCAGAATGTGTAACCCTTAGTGTAGTATTATCAAAACAAAATTTGCAAGAAAGTTTACCATTTCTTCTACTTTAAAATGTTTCTAGAAAATATAAAATGCCAAAATGATTTGACTTTTGAATGTTTTCAAAAATATTTTACTTAGCTCTATGTATTTTTAACCATGAAAAATAAGAAAAAAAAAGATTTTTCATTTGAAATTTTTAGAAAAAAAATCAAGTCGAGAAAATAAAGATGTGATAGCACATCAGTTGTTAGCTATCATAATGTATCACAATTAAATAATGGTGATAGTATAATCATATGATGTATTTGTAAGCTATACATATGAAATAAAGTGTGTTAAGTGATATAAAGATAAAGAACCACATATCTTGTGGATCAATATCTCATGGACATATGATCTTGTATCATAATTTCGTTTGAGTGATTGCTAAGATATGAGATACTAGGTATTTATACTGCTTGATATATGGGATATTATATTATTTCTTTTGTCTGTACGATGGTACTAACCAAAAACATTTATCATATTTTGCTCAAAATGCATCGTTACATAAAACTTGGGCAGGTTCCTTTTCTGCCAAACTATATTACCAAACAAATTATGTTAATTGAACGATAAATGAAATATTCAAAGACATAATTTATCTAGAAAAGATACCAAAGATGGTACAAAATCCCCAAGGCGAGCTTCAAACTCTTTATCTGTGCGATGGCACTAACTTGAGTTTTGAAGTCTCGCATTAACCATATAACAACAGATACAAGTAACATATTCACCTGTAAGATGTTATTCTTGTGCATACTTTGATACGAGAGTATGTCATTGTGATGAAAAAACACAAATTAGTTAGTTATAATACATGTTTATTCATGTAACAAGCACTGTTTGGAAAATGATGTACGAGAGTTTAAGTTGGAAAAATAATACAAGTAATCATAGTGGTCATTAAAAATAGAATATTTTAAATGTTTAAAAGATATCATTTGTGAAATAGCTTTGATAAAAACTGATATGATCTTATTACACATGGTTCAAAATATATTTAAGTTATTTTTACCGTTTTACTTTTATTGCATTGCAATTCCATTTGAAATATTAAAAAACATTGCAAAAACATTTTCGACGTGTTTTAATATCAAGTTTGGAAAACCAAAAAGATTTTATTTTCCCGCTTTGGTGTGTAGGTTAATATTTTTTAAAGATACTTAGGTTACGGATTTTTAAAAATGTCATAAAATTGAAATTAATTTTGAAAACTTTATAACTGTTAGCTAAGTTAACTGCCTTGGCGGAATTAACTACTTAGCGCACTTACATTACTTGGCACAATTGTTGACTATAAAGAGTCAATAGTTGACCAGAATATTCAAAATTCCAAATTTCAGTGAAGTTATCACGTTGGCGAGGTTATTATATTTTAGCAAAGTTAAGAGTACTGTCTGATTGTCAAAAACTATTGCAAATTATTGTCGGTTATTGTTATCATAAGTTTCATTATCTTCATCATCGATTGCAGTTGTTTGAAACATATCGTCATCATAAGTTTTAGGTTATTAGTTAATCAAAACTTATTAAAATTAACTGGAACCATGGGGCTTTTGATAATAGGTTTGTTGTGATTATTGATTCTGAAAAAATCTGAAAAGGACTTGATTATGGCCTTACAAAATTTTGCATGGACATTTGGCGAAGTTATTGATTTGTAGTTACCCATATCAGGGGTCTCACAAAAACATGAAGAATAGAGAACCATGTAAAAACCAATAAATAATTCATTTTTAAATGTGACAGAATAATTTTACGTAAGCTTTTTCGTATTTTTGCATATAAACATAAGTAGAAGTTGTTTTAGAAAAAAAAATCAGTCAAACACATGCAGATGATGTTTTAATATAAATAATAGAAAACCTCAAAAAGAGTCATAAAAAGAGAAAGGTACTTTTTTTACAAAAAAAATATATTTTTTTATTATTTGAATAACTTCTAAATGTGTTTATACGTAAAAGATCCGGAAAAGTTATCTAATAATATTTTCTTTTCTTTTTTAAAAATAACTTTTTAGTAAATTTTTTTACATGCAAAACTAGTGGTTCTCAGTTCCTTACTTTTTTTTAATTCCTCGTCGAACTTTACACTATATATATATATATATAATTATATATATAAGAGAGAGAGAGGGGGGTCATGAGAAAAATACTTAAATGTGAAAAACCAAAAAACCTTAAAAAACACACTAAAATTTTTTTTTAACATTTTCTGGTTGTAAATCTAGCATTTTTAAGATAATTTTTTTAAGAATAGTATTACACGTGTGCAACATATGCTATGTTGAACATGCAATTTAGACTTAGGGTTTCGGTTTTCGGTTTAGGTTAGCTTTTAATATCAGTTTTTTTTAGAGGGGGGAGGGATTTAGGATTTTAATTTTCAGAGTGTTACACATGTGTAACTATTTTTTATATTTTAAAAATGTAGATTTACAGCAAAAAAATGTGTTAAAATTGATGTGTTTTTAAGCTTTTTTTTTAAGTTTTTTAAGTTTCTCATTTAAATAAGTTTTCTCATGATATATCCCCTACATATAAGATATTCTACGAATGAAAAAAATCTTCAAAAATAGAGAAAGCAACCACAAAGTGCTAAGCAAAAGCATCAACGGAACATACATATGTTACTTACATGACAAACAACACACGAATACAACTCACACGTATATTCTCATATTTTTTTAAATGTCCGTAACTTTTTGGTTCATGATATTTTTTTTTTAAAATTACACCATAAAAATGGGCATTTTTATCCTTAATATGAGTATACTATTTTTATGAAAAAAAAACAAAAGAAAATTACGTATTAACTTGACTTTTTTTTAATTCTTTTTGTTTAAAATTGTTCCTTGGTGTTTTAGTAGAATATGAACTGATAAATTTTATAGTGTTTTTGAACAAGATAAAAAAAAAACCACATAAAACACCATAAATTTATGGTGTTTTTGAAACTAGATATTTTGAAACACCATAAAACAATAGATATGCTAAACAAAACTTCCGCTACAAGATCGGAGAATAGGAAAGTCAATGGTGGTGACGTTTTGGTCAAACAAGGATGGTGGTGCTATTCACGATTGTTTCAGCCCTAATTCCAACGAGTGTAGGGTTTAATTAAGAACAACGATGGTGTGATGGTTCAAAATCAAAACAATATCAACGGGTAGGATTTTAATGAGGTGTCAACGGAGGCTGATCGAGTTAAGATTCGAACATGATTCAAGATGTTGATGATGATGGTGATAGTGACAGTACCTACAGTGACGATCAACGATGTTTGAAAGAAAGCAATGGGTGTGAGGTTAAGGTTCCGCCACGTGACGATGGTGGGTCAGTAGAACACTATATAATTGCCACAAATAAAATAGCTTAGTTCAAAAACACCATAAAGTACCCGGTTAAAAAATACCATAAACCATCTAATTGAAAAAACCCATAAAATACCGACTTGAAATACAACATAAATTGTCCAGCTTAAAAATGTCATATGTCCAGGTCAAATATGCTATAAAATCTCAATTTAGAACACCATAAAAAACCCCAGTTCAAAAACACCATAAATTTTTCGGTTAAAAAAACGCCATAAAAGGTTGCCCCCTTCATTAACACTCAATTCATCTTTTTTTATTTGAATTATAGGAATAGTAGGAAAGCTTAGAAACTCTTACTAAACCCTTGTGTTACACTATCTAAAACAATGTATAGTGTATGAAAAATTTATGGAACGTAATATACATGTGTTTAAAGTGTTTTGAGCAAAAAGGAAATCAAAAAGCGCCGAGTGGATACATACAAAATTTGCTTGTTACATATGTATCAAACTGTTGTTATAGAATTTTACTTATTTAAAAAGAATCCATTTGATGCTTTTTTATTTTTTGGCTAAAAACGTTTGGAAATATGTTATTACGTTCCATAAAGTTTTCATTAAAAAAATACATTATTTTAGATAGTGCAATGCAAGTTTTCCACAGTTTTCTCAACTAAGGTGGCTTTCAAAATAACTCTTCCATGTATAGTGTTAGTGTGACAATGATAAACCACAAAAAAGTGGGGTAACTAGGGTACCTTGTAAATAAACCCATAAATAATTCATTTTACATGTAAAAAATTAATATTTCCTAATCTTTTTCGTAGCTTTTGCATATAAACACATTTGTAAGTCGTTTTAATATAAAAATTGAAAACAAAAAAGCTTAACAAACAATTAAAAAAGAGGGAAATTTACAAGAAATATATATATATATATATATATATATATATATATATATTTCTTGGTTAAATTGCTAAGCTTTTAAATTTTCGTTATTACTATTATTACTTTTGTCTACTGTTATAAAGCTCCTAACTTTTTTTAAATATCCACATAGTACTCATTCAATTAACTTTAAAATTGTAAAATTTTCATTTTTTTTACTAAAACAAAAATAAAGTTGAATCTTAAGTATGTTTTAGATATTTACCTTCAATTGTAAATTTCATTTTTTATAAATATAAAAAATTCTATTTTATAAACATTTAAAAAATATTATAAAAAATAAGATGCTAAGAGTTTATATAAAATTCAACTAGGGTGTTAGGAATTAATATAGAAGCACACATATAAAGGTCTAAATTTTTAATGTACAGTTTGAATCGGAGAAAGCCGAAAAGGATATGACAATGTAAACTGGACAAACCCGAACAAGGTACTGTTGTACATTTTAATCCCCACAACATTTATGGTTGCAATTAAATATGTATAAGTAAAATGATATTAATTTATAGTGTTTACTTCTAATTAACCTGCTTATTCTTTAAAATAAAATATTATGGACACATAACAATATCTTTTGCATACACACGTGGATCTTCGACTAAAAAATGCAATACAAATAACCTGCTAAAATCAACAAAAAGGTTATTCCATTATTTAGGGGACGTCATCTAATTCAAACAAGTGTTTTAACCTATTAAAGGTTTCTCTTTTTTCATTACGGCCACGTACCAATTAGGTGTAAAATATTATTAGATGGAGAAAACTAATAAAACATTTTTTAATGAAACCAATTAGATAAAACAAGTGAGCTTGTTTGATGTCAATTTACTACCTGCTAACTCATGCAAGTGTGTGCACCCAACCAAGTAATTACACAAACGTAGAGAATATGAACGAAGCTCACATTAATCCCGTATATGTAAGGTTTTGAAATTTTATCTAGTTGTCGGAACAAATTGTGAACAATCTTAATCAAACGAAATCGGAGTGAAAAGGGTTGGAATGTTATTAAATTGATAATAATGACAATAATGTAGAGAGTTTCGAGCATTTGAAATGTGATAGGACGCATTGTTTTTATAACTTGTACACTAATGCATCATCTACTCGTATATTCAAATCCGCACAACAATACTGACCAAGACAACCATCGAAAAGTCAACAAAAATAGGTAGGTCATCACGATATCTTTGGATTTTTTTTAAAACATTATAGTTTGTAAGATTTGGCCAAAAAAAATACGTAAAAGAATTATAAATTTGTTGTGAAAGGGGAAAAGTGTAAGCAATTATCTATAATTTTGTTAAAATAAAGGGATTGAAGTGTAATAATATGAGAGACTAAAATATAATTAATGTTTAAAAGACCAAGCTACCATCATTTTAGGGGTATTTTTATAAATAAAGAGTGAAAAAGTTCTTATTTTTTGTTATCTTAAAATACCACTCACTCATGCATTATAATATAGTATAGATTATCCTCAAATTTATCATTTAAACATCTTCATCTTAATCATAACCTTAATCTTAAATAATTTATATATAATGAACATTTAAAATATCATTAGAGAATAACTTATGTTCTAGCTAAATCTTTTCTGCTTTTATTTAACAACTTACGTTCTAACTAAATCTTTTATATAACTATTTAACCTGTTACTATTGAAGTAATAACTAAACCAACATTATAAATAAAGGAGATTCATCTCCCCTAGACAAAATTATAGAAATCTTTTTATAAGTTCTATAAATGGTAAAATCCACCTAATATAATTGTTGACCATGCTTATTAGATTATAACAAAAATTGCAAAATAGCAAAATAAACGATTATATTATGTATCACAATTCACTACTTAAACTTACGTTTTCTTTGTTCACCTTCTTTTCTAAAAATTTGGAACCTATGTAATACACAGGTTTTTATAAATATATATTTTTATTAGTATATAAAATTAGATTTATTCAACATGTGTACTATATATGGTTTTTAAATATATAATATTTTATATTATTTATTATACAAAATTACATTTATTAAACCTGGTGATATCATAGTTTTCAAAGGTATATTGTTATTAATTATTTGGATATAAAATTAGAAATATTCAACCCATACAATACATATGATTTTTTAAAGATACTACTTTTTTCTATTATTTAGTATATAAAATTATATTTATTCAATATGTGTAATACATAGGCTTTTAAAGATATAATTTTTTTTATTATTTGTGTATAAAATTACTTTATTCTACTCATATAATATACATGGATCTTAAAGATATAACTTTTTTTTATTATTTAATATATAAAATTAAATTTATTCAACACGTTTAATAAACGAGGTTCAAAAATATATTGATTTAATTATTTAATATATATAAAATTACACGTGTGATATATAGGGTTCTAAACACATACAAATTATATTATTATAAAAGTTTGGGCACTTAACCTATAAATGAACTAGAAAGAACCATAGTTATCTTATACCGATTACATATATGTAAACCCACGTTACGAACAAATATCAGTAAACGAAAGGTTTTCATATTAACTCTATCCTATATTTATATATTAACTTCTTTTTCATAATTAAAACCTTGCTAGTACAGGGAGCATGTGGCAATGGCAAAGTTGTGATTAGACTATTTTAAAGATGATGGAATGATTAATATCTTAGTGTGAGCAGAATTTTTTTCTAAATGAGCACATACATGTGTGAAATTTAATAAACCTTTTGTATGTATACTTGAGTATTCTTTAAATCTTTTTCAAGTGTATACATAACTCTCTTTAAAACCCTCTATCTTAAATACTAATCAATTTGGCCAAACTTAGGGTTGTTTTCATTCTTTTTGTTAATAGTTTTTTCATCCATGTTAATTAGAAACTTGATCTTCTGTGGTCGCATTTTATAATTTAGGTTAGCCAAATCAGTGTGCACCATAATATTCATGGCCCCGGTGTTCTCCTCTAGGTTTGTTTTCCCGTTTTAGAACTTTTTCAATGTGCACATTGAAAGATAAAGATACGACTCTCAGAAATAGGAATTAATTAATTATACTAGCTGATCATAGGTACCACAGAAAAAATAAAATGTACAGCTTTTATTGCATGAGTTACAAGTCATAATTACCTAACATAGGTTGAATCACAGACACATCATTCAGAAAAGGACCATCTTTAGGCCATCATTTTCTAATCCCAAACACATGCAGACCCTATTTATACCTCTACATCCCCCTCTCACCCCCTCCACACATTTCTTTACTCTTACAAACATACCTCAGAATTCACAATCTTTTTAATTACTCTTTTAATGCATTGTGTTGTTGTAACAATCTTGATCATTGCCCAACAATGGTATGTCAAGCTTTTGATCAACATGAGGAGTTGTTTACCGGCCGTTGCATATTGGTAAACGGGCCAGTCATAGTAGGGGCTGGCCCGTCAGGCCTTGCAGTTGGCGCAGGTCTCCACCAACAAGGTGTTCCTTTTGTTATTTTAGACCGTGCCGACTGCATCGCCTCACTATGGCAACATAATACCTACGACCGCCTTAAACTACACCTCCCGAAACAATTTTGCCAGCTACCTTGCTTCCCTTTCCCGCCAAATTTCCCCGAGTACCCTTCGAAATATCAGTTTATCGAATACCTTGAGTCGTATGCCAAAAAGTTTGAGATTAGCCCGAGGTTTAATGAGTCGGTCCAGTCGGCTAAGTATGATGAGACTTGTGGACTTTGGCGTGTTCGGACCGTGGCTGGTGATTGTGAGGTTGAGTATATATGCCGGTGGCTCGTGGTGGCGACTGGGGAGAATGCTGAGAAGGTTGTGCCTGAGTTTGAAGGGTTGGATGAGTTTGAAGGAACGGTTATGCATGCTTGCGATTATCGGTCCGGTGAGGCTTTCGAAGGAAAACGAGTCTTGGTGGTTGGTTGTGGGAATTCGGGCATGGAAGTCTCTCTTGATCTTTGCCACCATAACGCCTTTCCATCGATGGTGGTTCGAAGCTCGGTTAGTCTCATTTTTATGTAAAATCTATCGAAGCTCGGTTAGTCTCATTTTTATGTAAAATCTATCGCGTTGTAACGCACTACTAGAACTACGAAAATGAGGAAAAGTTTTTGCCGGAAATCTGAATTTATGAAACGGTCAGAAATCAATTTTGTGGAAAAACTATCACTAAATGCAGTTTCCTACGCATTTATGACAAATATTTATTTTTCTTAAAACGACCCAGTTTTCTACTAGTGATGATGCAGTTTGAGAATATTATTATTCTAAATGTAGTTTCCTGATAATGACCAACAGGTTCATATACTTCCAAGAGAGATTGGTGGCAAATCTACTTTTGAACTGGCAACTGCACTGATGAAATGGCTGCCATTAAAGGTGGTTGACAAGATACTTCTTGTTCTTGCAAGGTGCATTCAAGGAAACCTAGAAAAATATGGTATAAAAAGGCCTACAAAGGGTCCTTTACAACTCAAGAACACCAAAGGGAAAACTCCTGTTCTTGATATTGGTGCATTACAAAAGATTAAGTCTGGCAAAATTCAGATAGTTCCAGGAATCAAGAAGTTCTCTTCGGGTCGGGTTGAGCTGGTCAATGGAGCAAATCTTGAAATAGATTCAGTCATTTTGGCAACTGGGTATTGCAGCAATGTTCCTTCATGGTTAAAGGTAATATCTTTTGTACATTTTTTTTTCATCATGGGTTTTCGAACCAGACGTGTTATCGGTTCGCTGAGGGAAGACTAGTCATATCAAATTTAAAAACTAAATGACGTTAAAAATAAGTCAAAAATATAACAATTATTCTTTTTTTAGTGGATTTACTCATTTGATAAAGTGTGTAAATTTAGAGCACTAAATATACTATTAAATTTAAAAATATTTTGGAAGGAGAAAACCAAAATAATAAATTTTAAAATCCAGTCTGACTAGCCGGTCCGGTAATTGGCCGACTTACACTAAATACACACCCAACAAGTTATGTGTCCGGTTCGCATTCCAACCGAACCGGTCCAGTCACAGACGCTACTTTTATGACAAAACCTTAAAAGTGAAATCCCATTTATACCCTTGAGCTAATCATATGCATTTAACAGGAAGAAGGTTTGTTTTCGAAGGAGGGTATGCCCATAAGACCATTTCCAGAAGGGTGGAAAGGGAAAGCAGGAGTTTATGCAGTTGGGTTCACAGGAAGAGGTCTTTCTGGTGCATCATTTGATGCCATTAGAGTTGCACAAGATATTGGCAAGATTTGGAATCTAGAAACCAATCATTATGCCAGTTTCTTGAGATCCAAGATGCAATAAGTATAAAAATTCATAAATAAAATTGTAATTGTTTTAATTTTTGTATTGGTTTTCGGTTTTCAGTTTTGTATGCTGACTGGTAAAAAAATGTAACAAAAGAAATATAGCCCTCTCCGGATAAAGTCTAAACTCCGAGGTTGTGTACAAAAAAAAGGAAGATGAGGCTTTTTCTTTTTTCGGTTCTTTTTGTTGTACTTTATTTCTTTTTCAGAAATATAACTTGTTTCAAATGTTGTTATATGGTAACTGTGTTTCCTTTTATACAAAATAAATATTGTGAGACACCCCTATTATCTATCTCACTCTATACATACATAAATATATATAGAGATAGAGTGAAAATGCCCTAAAAATAAGATTTAGAGGTGTGAGAATAGTAAAAGCCTATTTGATTAAAAGTCTAACGAATAAATTGGCCTGATTTAGGTTGTGAGTACTTATGTCCTTTGACGTTAAAGTGTTTTTGATATGTTATATTTTAAGTAGGGGGAATCTCAATTAGAGATGGGCATAATCGGGTTTTATTATTACCCGGAACCGGTTCCAACCCGGACCCGGTTCTGCTTGGATGTCATTGGAACCGGGTATGGTGTGGAACCGGGTCCAGTTCCTACCCGGGTTCACACCCAAGAATATGGAACCGTGTAGAACCGGGTACGGGTATTATGGAACCGGGTATGGTGTGGAACCAGGTATGGTGCGGAACCGGTTTCTGATAGTGTTGGGAACCGGTTCCTGACAGTCAAAACCTGACTTTTAATGTTCAGAACCGGTTCCTGACAGTCAAAACCTGACTTTTACTGTTCAGAACCGGTTCCTGCGGTCAGGAACCGGTTCCAACGGTAACATTTTAACGGCTATAACCGGTTCCAACGGTAACATTATAACGGGTATAACCGGTTCCAACGGTAACATTTTAACGGGTATAATTCCTCTAGAACTGAATTTCCGGGTACTGGTAGGAACCGGGTACGGGTGTAGGAACCGGGTACGACCCGATTCAAATGGTAAAATTGTAGAACCGGGTTGGAACCAACGGGTATTTTGAACCCGGAACCGGTTCTACTTAATGTCGAGTAGGAACTGGACTCGGTTCCAATTCGGTTCTACCGGTTCGGGTTCGGAACCGGTTTTTATGCCCATCTCTAATCTCAATAGAACACAGTTTTTTTTTACGAGAACACGTAGAAATGCAAAAGAATCACACTGAAACTTAAAAAAAAGAAACAAAAAAGAAATGTTTTAAATGCAATCTTTATTCATACAACTTTCATTAATTAAATACATAACATACATATGTCAAGTCATCTTATATTACCTAGACATAACCTTAAATTTAAGTTTTAAAAAAACTAAAGTAAAAAACAAAATCTAAAAATATGAGCCACTGATAAAAAAATTTATAGTTAGGTTTGTTATTTTTTGTTCTCCTAATAATTTAATGTTCTGTAATACCCCTTTTATGTAAGCCACTATAACGGTAGAAGATACATCATTTATTTGTAGACATGACTCGGTCAGTCTAAAGAAAAGAGAAGTGAGAAATTTTGAAGAAGTTTTAATTAGACTTTAGCGTGAACTAGATCCGGACATTGTTTATATGATTACCATATTGTGTATTTCGTGATCTTAAATTGTTGGTTATTAATAGAATTTTTGTCACTTTTCGTTATGAGGTGACCCCATAGAATAAATTCGTCGTAGACAAGTAAAGAAAAGCGAAGGGATATTTCCTACAATACAAGGGCAACACATAATGGTCCAACATTTAGTAGTTAATAAAACATATGGGCTCTAGGTCCAGAAGCTGGTCCACAAAGGGGGCCACTGCTATCAATTTAGCTTCATTCTCGTGACTCAAATTTGCAGGAGAGTACTTCCTACTGCACATTTAGAAAGTAACTTTACATATTGTTACTTAGATTGGAACGAGATTGCATAGTGTCCACATCCTTTAGGTCAAAAGCATGAACCCGGTCTCAACCCAAGTGTGTGTGGATTTTTGAAGATTTTGAAGTTATGAAGTAAAATTTGGACTATAAGGAGTATTCTAAAGTGATGTTTGTTTTTTAAGAGGTAAAATGTCTGCAGTTTGCGAACTACACCTGCAGACATCTGTAGAAGAAGAGGTGGACTAAACCTCTGCAGTCTGCAAGAAGAAATGTGTATGTTTTTTAACGTATGTAGACTTCTAAAATAAATTGATGGAGGTGTACGGACGGTGGTGGTGATGACGGACGGTGGTGGTGTTTAACCCTTTGCAGACCTTAGAAGATGTTAGAAGTGGTTGGGCCAACTCTGCACCAAGAAGAGCTCGCCAGACGTTTTTTAATGAAATGTATTCAGAAAAACCAACAGTCTGCAGAGGGCAATATATGCGCGTGGTCTTCACGGTCCAGACAGAAGAGCATGCGCAGATTTTTTTTAGAAAAACAATCACCACCTAAGTGATATTAAAGGAGAATGGTTATAGACCAATGGTATGAAGGTTTTTGCATTTATGTCCTTCTCCCAAATGGTGAAGGTTCAAATCTGATTGAAAAGACAAGTGGTGGAGATTCTAAAAGTATGTGTTGTTTGTCGTTCAAAAAAAGTGATATCATTGCATTGATAAACCCTACAAACGCTCAGTCATGTGACTAGTCACATGACATATTTTTATATCAACAACACCCACATACATTCTTATAAACTATTCCCACACCAAAATGCTTGTAGCCCAATGGTATCTCGGTTTTTGAATTGATTTCACTCAAGCAGTGAATGTTCAAGTCTCATTGTAGATAAATGATGTATATTCTAGAAGTATGGGTAGTTTGCCGTTAAAAAAACAAAAAAATTATATTAAAAGCATTAACGCATTGATAAACCTCACATACGCTCACAAACATGACTAGTCAATGACACATATTTACATCAACACCCACAAGCATTCCTATAAGCTATTCTAAACAAAATTACATTACAAACATTTATACATTTTTCACATTATCATCGACTTTACACGAAAACAAAAATTAAGAAAAAGCCCTACCCCCCGCCCCTCCCTCCGCAACACACACCATGCATGGACCGTTACTGTGCACGGACTTTGACCGTCTCTTTCCTTCCCCTCGCTCCTCCACATTGGTGTCTCTCTCTTCCACCTCAGCCCATGAACCTCTCAAAACACGCATTAAGTTGCTATGATCTAAGGGAAGTTCCCTTTGTTTTTTTACTTGAGAATGACATAAACTAATTTATTTGACATAAAAGTCAATGATGGACATTTCATGAAGGGCATGTGATTCCACCAGACACAAGCACAAGGTAAATACATGCAAAATCTATCATTTATGTTTCATATATTCCCCTATGCCAACAACAAACAATTCTTCCAAATATTCATCTAAATTTTTTTGCCCACAGGAAATATAAAGAAAATGTAATAACCAGAAATAGAGACAACCCATATGACTCCCCATACTGTACATTCAACAACATGCAGAAATAGCCCATCTACATTTGTTTATCATATTCTATTTGCACCTTGAAAAGTCCAAATTTTTGTTGAACATATGCAAAGATTCTGAACTCAAATCTTGCAGTTGTGTTCCAGCTTGCAACATAGGAGTTGCCTGTGTCTTTTTCTCATTGGAACATATGAAGATTTTACCTTATCAACGTTCACAACTTGTTTGTGCACCAGATTCAACTATGTAAAAACATAAAATGCCCATTCCTACCAGGAGTGTTTTGTAGGGTTACATGTTTGGCACTTGTAAAATGCATCCTAGTTCTGCAGCTTTACAGATACATATATAGTGGTAATGAACTTATCATATCCTCTTGAAATTATAATATGTAATATTTTCGACAAATTCTGCAATATGGGTTCTTGAGTTGAAATGACAACACTTAAACCGAAAAAACCAACTGTTTGTTCACCACGCGCTTTAGAACACCATATCATCGTGACAACATTTAAGCAAAATCAAAAAAGGGTCCTAAAAGGGCGAGGACACGCAGAAATATATGAACTTTCACAAAAATATTGTTTTAGAGGAGAAAAACCATGTTCTGATATATAGTCTATTGGGTTCATTTATGTGCATGAATGCATGTTGAGAGCAGGGGCGGACCTACCTTAAGCGGAGGGTAGCCTCCGCTACCCCTTGGCACTCCGGCGGTAGTATAAATTTTGGAAAAATTTGACCTTTTTTGACGTTTTTTTCGATTTCGTTACCTTTTTTTATAAAACGTTACCCCTACGAATACTTTTTAGATCCGCCACGAATACTTTTTAGATCCGCCACCGGTTGAGAGTGTGTAGATCAGTGTCTGTGTATGCATGTGCACTATTGACAAACAAACAACTGCACATGAACAAATCAAGAAACACTACAAAGATGCATTGATTGATTCTATTAGTCAACAATGGATCATATCTCAGTTACCTGGAACCACTAATGTATTCTAAAAACTTCCCATCAAATAGATCCTTTGTCTGAAACTTAAAGATCAGTTTCAACCTATAATTAATGCACATTGCACAATTTTATTTAAATGTGATAAATGTCGTGTATACCAACCAAAAATCACGTCTTCCAAGGTCAAACCTGACCCTGCTATAGAAACACCCCCCCCCTTAAAGTTGCTCCCCCTCGCCATCACATCAGTCCATCGATATATACGCATATAGCATTTTAAACAGACATATATCATTACATTGGCTGCCCTATACAGGCGTATAGTGTACCATATAACGCCTTATACGGGTGTATAGATAAATATCATACTGATAAGGGTCCACCATTGAAAGTATATTCAAGAAAAAAGAATCAAGTCACACCTGCAAAAGGGGGCAATTGAATTCTATATTTGGAAATTGGCTGAATCCTCTTGGTCAAATCACTGGATGATTTTATTCAGTCAATCTGAATAATAATTCTGCAGGAAATTAGGGAGAAGATTTTGCCCTTAATTCTTGTATTTGAATAGTATAAATAAGAGGCTAGTTTTTCATTATCATCATTCAGAATATTTATGATTTCCTTGTTCTTGTAATTGGAGACTGTGCCCCTCTCGAATCGGGCCACTATCCCTTTATTTCCAATAAAATCTAGCCTGTTTTCATCTTTATCAATTATGTACCTATCAATTGGTTCCATTGCCGGGAATCGAACCTGGGTCTCCTGGGTGAAAGCCAGATATCCTAACTGCTGGACGACAATGTAATAACTCAAACGACGGCAGTGACGCACCCGAAACAATCGTCGTTCAATTGGCGGCCATAGTCGCTAAACTGCAGTCAATTGATATGCTAAAAGAGGATATAGCAGCTCAGAGGCAGGAGATTGCAGCTCTAAAGTCAAGAGATCGTCCCCAAGGAAGCAGGAATGATGAAGGAGAAAGCTCCTGGAGGGGCCGACAACCATATAAGCCCTATAACAAAATCGAATTCCCAACTTTTAATGGAGGAGATCCTCGCGGATGGTTGCTAAAAGCTGAGAAATATTTCAGGTATTATCAAATACCCGATGAAGAGAAGGTTGAAGTAGCTTCAATGCATCCGGAGGGTGATGCTTTGGACCTTTACTCTTGGCTCTCCAACGACCAACCCATCACTTTTTGGGAAGAATTGACTCAAGAATTTACCAAAAATTTTGGTCAAGCGAGTTTCAAAACCCGGATGAATTCCTGTGCAGCATCAAACAAACTGGTTCAGTTCAAGAATACCGGCAGGAGTTCGCTAGGAGATCCTCTCGGTCTCAAATTGGCCTGATCATTGTCTCTTAGGTGTGTTCTTGAACGGTCTTAAAGATGATTTGAAATCTGATGTAAGAATTCACAAGCCACGTACAGTTTACAATGCTATGAGCCTGGCTTTGGAGTTTGAATCTAAACTCTCTTCTCACCGGCCAGGAAAAAGTGCTTCTTGGACATCAAGTTCAAAAAACCCTCAATCAGATTACAAACCAACACCCTTCACCCCAAGCCCAACATCAACCCAACCAAAAAGTATCCCCCGGATCTCTGACACAGAAAAATAAAACCGATTCTTGAAGGGAGAATGCTTCAGATGCGGCGACAAATACGGACCAGGTCATCGATGTAAGACTGGCACCTTCAAGGTACTAGAAGGAGAGGATGAAATGGAGGAGCCTCACGTAACAGAGTAACCTAACTCTGACTAGGAAGAAACAGCTGAAATCAGTCTACACGCCATTTTTGGGAAACCACACCCTACTACAATGAAGGTCCAAGGTAAGTTGAATTCTACTGAAGTTTTAATTTTAATTGATGGGGGTTCTACACATAATTTCATTTCGGATGTCTTGGTGGGTGAACTCAAACTAACATCCAGCCGGTGGCTCCATTTGGTGTTCAAATTGGTAATGGGGATGTGATTCAATGCAGCAACATTTGCAAAAATCTTTCCGTACAAATCCATGAACTGAAAGTTACTCAAGATTTCCACCCATTTTCTCTTGGTGGTGCTGACCTTGTTTTGGGTATCCAATGGTTAGCCACATTAAATACGGTTCTGGCCAATTGGAAGGAGATGTTCATGATCTTTATAATAGATGGGAAGCAATACAAGTTACAAGGTACCGCATCCGGTCCCCAAAAATCATCCAGCTTTCAACACCTAGCCATTGACCCAGACAATCTGCCTTGTATACCATCCTCATTACAGCCTGTTGTTGCACAATATATGGCTGTTTTTGAAGAGCCTCAAAACCTCCCCCAGATAGATCACAAGACCACTCAAATCCGCTATTACCAAACTCAACTCCACCTAACATCCGCCCGTACCGATACCCCCATTCCCAAAAAACTGAGATAGAGAAGCAAGTCGAGCAGTTAATGGCAGCCGGTTTTATACAGCCAAGCACCAGTCCTTTTCTAGTCCAGTTTTACTAGTGAAGAAGAAGGACAACACGTGGCGAAGTGCATCGATTACCGGCCCTTAACAAAATAACTATAGCCGACAAATACCCTATACCTAACATTGATGAGCTACTTGATGAATTATATGGAGCAAGGGTATTTTCAAAGCTCGATTTACGATCAGGGTATTATCAAATCAGAGTGACAGCCCAAGATGTCGAAAAACAGCTTTTAGGACCCACTCGGGTCACGACGAGTTCAAGGTTATGCCTTTTGGCTTAACTAACGCTCCTTCCACGTTTCAGGTTGTTATGAATGATTTATTTCATCCTTATTTACGATGTTTTATACTTGTGTTCTTTGATGATATTTTAATTTACAGCGTAGCACAAGTCCCATCTAGAACAAGCCTTAAAATTATTGTATGACAACTGTTTTTTTTTTTTGCCAAATTACCCAAGTGCTGCTTTGGGCAAGAACGGGTTTTGTTTCTGGGACATTAATTAGCTCAGAAGGAGTTAGTGTGGAAGAAGAAAAGATTTCAGCAGTTGAGTCATGGCCCATACCCTCGACAGTAAAACAAGTAAGAGGTTTTCTTGGGTTAACTGGGTATTATAGGCGTTTTGTCCGTAATTATGGGGTTATAGCTCGACCACTCACTGTTTTAACCAAGAAGGATGGGTTTACCTGGCCGGAGGCAGCCCTTAAGGCCTTTAATGACCTGAAACAGGCGCTGCTAACCACACCAGTTTTGAGGCTGCCAGATTTCTCTAAACCCTTTGTTATAGAGTGTGATGCATCACCAGATGGAGTAGGGGCGATACTATCACAAGATGACCATCTCGTGGCCTATTTCAGTAAGAGATTCTCCCCATCTAACCGATTTAAATCGGCTTATGACAGGGAACTATTGGCACTGTCCTCGCAGTCCAAAAATGGAGCCATTACTTGCTTGGGTGGCACTTTCTCATTCGCACTGATCACTATACCCTTAAGTTCTTATTAGAACAACGCATTACCACTACAGAGCAGCAAAGGCTTTTGTTAAAACCCATGCTTATGATTTCTCAATTGTCCATAAGGCTGGGAAAGAGAACAAGGGGGCAGATGTCTTATCTCGCCGCCCCACTCGGGAGAATTATTAACACTCATCATACCTTTTTGTGTTGAGATGGCTGATGTCAAGGCAGGTTTGCAAACCGATCCATTTACTAGCAATCTGATCAAAAAGTTGCAAGAAGATCCTTCATCCATTCCTGATTTCTCACTGGTGGATCAGTTTTTGTTTCATCATGGACGGATGGTGATCCCAGAGATACACGATCTCAGACTCAAGCTGTTACAAGAAGCACATGATACTCCAATCGGTGGTCATGGAGGTTTTTTAAAAACTTACAAGCGACTCTTCTCTCTTTACTATTGGTCAAAGATGAAATAGGATGTCAGGGAGTTTGTCCAGCAATGTGTTATATGTCAGCAACAAAAGTACCAGACTTTGGCTCCTGCGGGATTACTTGAACCCCTACCCATTCCCGATCAGATTTGGGAGGATGTTTCCATGGACTTTATTGGTGGTTTACCGTTATCTAATCGTTTCGATACTATTTTAGTTGTGGTGGATCGTTTAAGCAAATATGCTCACTTCATCTGCTTATCCCATCCTTACACGGCTAAAGGAGTAGCTGCAGTTTTTTGTAAGGAAATAATCAGGTTGCATGGCTTTCCCCGTTCCATCGTTTCTGATCGAGATGCTGTCTTCCTCATCAACTTTTGGGAAGAAACGTTCCGATTAAGCTAGACGAAATTAAAGCAGAGTAGTAGTTACCACCCTCAAACGAATGGCCAAACAGAGGTTCTGAATCGCTGCCTAGAAGCTTACTTAAGCTGCTTTGCTAGTGAACAGCCAACCAAATGGAGTGCGTATATACCATGGGCTGAATATTCATATAACACCGGGTACCACGCGGCCTCCGCACCACTTCATTCTCTGTTGTGTATGGCCGGGAACCTCCTTCGTTGTTCCCCTATGTCGCAAGAGAAACAAAAAATGCTGAGCTGGAACAACAGTTAGTTAATCGGGATGATATGATGAAGCTTCTTCGTCAAAACCTGCAAAAGGCCCAAGACAGAATGAGAAATCAAGCAAATCTGAAGCGACGGGAGCTCAAATTTAAGGTGGGTGATTATGTATTCTTGAAGATTCAACCATATCGCCAAAAGACTTTGGCTAAACGTCGATATGAGAAGCTGTCTCCAAGGTTCTTTGGTCCATATCGTATTAAACGAGAAGTCGGTTCAGTCGCTTATGAGTTAGAATTACCACCCGAAGCTAGAATCCATCCGGTATTCCACATTTCGATGCTTAAACCTGCCCCTGGCACTTTTCCTTCAGTATCAACTACTCCATTGCCAATCACCAAAGACTGGGAAATTGATTTACAACCCAACTCAATTATCACGCATCGATGGGTCTATGAAGCTGGTCAACCCGTCCTAGAATTATTGATTTCAAGGTGTAATCGCCCTATAGAAGAGTCCACATGGGAAAACTACGATCTACTGGCTGAGCAATTTCCTGCATTCCGTCTTGAGGACAAAACGTTTTACCGGGAGGGAAGTATTGATAAGGGTCCACCATTGAAAGTATATTTAATAAAAAAGAATCAAGTCACAGCTGCAAAAGTGGGGCAATTGAATTCTATATTTGGAAATTGGCTGAATCCTCTTGGTCAAATCACTGGATGATTTTATTCAGTTAATCTGAATAATAATTCTGCAGGAAATTAGGAAGAAGATTTCTGCCCTTAATTCTAGTATTTGAATAGTATAAATAAGAGGCTAGTTTTTCATTATCATCATTCAGAATATTTATGATTTCCTTGTTCTTGTAATTGGAGACCATGCCCCTCTTGAATCGGGCCACTATCCCTTTATTTCCAATAAAATCTAGCCTGTTCTCATCTTTACAATTTTGTACCTATCACATACTCGATTGTAGAGTGGTAGGACATCAAATCAAGGGGGTTGATTAGTACCGTAGACTATTGCATATTGAAGTGTATTAATCATTAGTAGACACGTGGCTTGGCTCAGAACTTTAAACATCAGTTTATCATAGACAACATGTTCCTAATCATAAGAGCTCTGATCAATCAAATCACATTCTACAATCAACAGTAACAGCCCTACATAATAGTGCATGATAGATCAGGAGTTCAGGACCATTCAATAGGTATATTCCATTATGGACTGACGCATTGGTTGGCATCATAACATAATAATATAGAAAGTAAGAAGAAACAACACAATTGGAATAGTCTTAGACAACCTGGTTACTACCACACTTTCATACGTCGAAAATACGTTTCAATCATCGACAATTGCATGCTACTCGACACAGAATTATTATCGTAGGAAACATGTTTTGGTATTGCGTGAGATATTTTGTGCTATTCGACATAGAATTATTATCGTTGGATTTGTTCTCCATGAATGGTTTTGAGTATCCTCATTTACAATAAAAACAAACGAGTATCACCATACTTGTACAGAAAATTACATCAGTATTTGGGGCCGTGCGAAATATGATCATGCTTGATCTGATTTGTGACAGATTATGGGTTCACAGATAGAACAATTTGTCATGTTACCTACAAATTTTGGAGCGTCGTCCATAGACATCTTTTCCGACAATTTCATTAGCTACGGATTAATGATAAGACCATTTACCGTTTACTTTCAGTATTAACATATGAATATCCGAACTTTCATTAATGATCGACCTATTCGTATCTAAACTTTTGTTATCGTTTACATATAGTTTAAGTTTGATGCATGTGTATATGAAGAAAAAAATTTGCAATTATTAGATTGAACCCAGCGAACAATGTGTCAAATAACATATGAACGTAAAGAGTTTATACATTTCATTGTTGATTGTGGGAACATAAATTTGACTTCTAAAGTCAATATTCACAATTAACATTGGGAGTATAAATAAATATTTAGAGGTTTAAGAATCAGTGTGACAAACAAAAATTAAATGTGTGATTTTTCAAAGAAAGAAATGTAATTCACCATATTAGTGTAGTAGTTTTTAAAGCAATCTAATTTAATTCTAATTCTACATCATTGACTCAAACCTTCAAAACATCGGGAAAGGCCATCATTTTACACATCTTCGTTCAACCGGTCCAAAAGCCTTGGTAATTATAAAAAGACAACATAAAAAACAGAGAATATAGTTAAACAGTGTTTGCCACATTGTTTTGACTGGTTACTTTCTCTTCAAGGGTAGCATTGGGATTTTATAAATTTAAAAGGAATAAAGACATATATAAAAGTTGTCTTAACAAAAAGATTGACACAGCACATTATCATACCATGAGCAGATTGCCAAATAACCCATAAACCAGATATAGCCTCAATCTAACATCCCAACACAAAAGGGCCATTTCATCAAAAATTTGGAAGTACCACAAACTGATGAGATTTATTTTAGAAGTTTGTGACATGAACTTAACCACTCATGAGTCATCATCACCATAGCTTTACCAGACCTCTGGTCGCATCTCACCGGTTGCAGGAGGCATCCATCTTCCTGAGTGATAAACGCTTTCACCAACTTTCCACCCAGGCACATCTTTCATTATACGGGCCTCTTCCTCCAAATATTTCTTCCATTCTTTCACAAATCTAAAACAAGTATTGACGCATATTATTTTTTATAAAACGAAGATTTAAATACTTAATACCATATAGAAAACAACACAATTCTTATGTTTACGAATAAGTCCGTAAACCAAAATTTGGTATAGTCACTCCCACGGCTTGTAAAGAATATACGAAAGAAGTCACTAAACTAGCTTGTGTATATTAAAGTCCCTAAACGCGTCTAAATACCCGTACTTTTAAAACTTTTTTGAAGTTAACATGTCATTACTTTAAGAAAATCACAAATATGTGCATTTAAACATGCTTTAGGACTTTAATATTCAAAAACTAGTTGGTGACCTTTTCGTGTATTATTGACAAGTTGGGGGACTTTATAATACTTTGTACCGAAATTAGGTTGATGTGAAGAAAAGAAACACCATTTATTCTTACCTTTCATCTTCTTCGGCTTGAAGCATGGGCAAAATAGCCCTCCGGGCAGCATACTTTTCCTCCTTTATTGCCCTAAACCAAACAGATACACGTTATACAAAACCGTAGCTATTGTTCATGAACACTAGTCAAATGTAGAAACCTGAGTAGATAATCAGCGATAAACTATAGAAAGCAAAAGGACCAGGTCCACAAATATCATAACTAGGCCGGTTGGATCTGTAGTTTAAAGAGTTCAATTAGGCCCAGTCCTTAAGTTGCATTTGAGACTATTTATAGCATCCCAAAAAAGCTGGTCCTAAAGCCCAAAAAGGACAGGGCCCAGCCACTCTGTAACACCTGCTCCTCTGATGTGCTTAACCATTATACTACTTGTAACACCTATTAGCTGTGTTAATAGTTCAGATATATTTCGTCAAAATTTTATAAAGTTAGTGTAAATAAAGTGGCTTATTTTTCATATCTTCACACCGACTTCAATGCATACATCTTTTAATACTTTTTCATTTCCCAAAATATAATCATGAAAGATGAAAACTGAATCGACTAACAATTAACCAAGATGAAAAAATCAATAACACTTTTTATGTTTGGCGATAAAACATTGAAAATCCATATGACTTGACAATAATAATCTAGAATTAATATAATAGTTCAATTGTTCATAAGTAAACTTCATTTAGTCTTGTAACAATTCAGTACTTTAACCCAAACTTGCAATTTTGATTTTGTAATACATATTGAAATTTTATTTTCTATACATAATTTGGAATTAGTCCATAAGAAATGCAACTTTACATCTTTTAAATCATATATTCATAAAAATGGTCAGGATACATTTTGTCTGCCAGTTACAAACAACGATGATACAGACATGTTCCCTAGAACTCTAAAGACAGTCTGGACAGACCAAAGTCTAGCCCATAAGGCCAAATCATTCTGAGTATTGTTACAATCAAAACTATTGACCTTAGCAAAATCAAACTTAATACCATAAGGTGCTTCTAATCTAAAAAAAAAGTTAGCTAGATGAGAAACAAACAGGCAGGCTTGTGATTGTGTGAGTGAAATGTGAATGGTTTTGGAGTTTTTCCTATATTGTTTTCCATTTTCCAGGTGTACTACTAGCGGGTGGCGACCATTTATGTGAAAATGTCAAAAACAGACAATTTCAAGAAGAACCAAGTTATGTGTTTGTGATAAGTTTCCAAACTATGAAGTCAACAGTCAACTGCAAGTCTTTAAAATGCAGTACCGAGACTGAAACACATATGTTTCCACGTTTATGCCTATCCACAACACCAAACTTAAAAACATTAAAACAAAGTCCTAGTATCATATTACTCTCACTCGTTTTTGCAACTACTACCGGCCAACATACGCCAATTAGATGATCAGGACTGTTTATCGTTTCAGGTTTCCAAGAAACATGTCAATGATAACAGTAGTCCCATGACTCCCATCAAACGAAGAGTTCCGTAGATTGGCGCATAGATGAAAGGAACAACAATTTCCACGCTACCAAATGCAAATGCAAATACAGATACAGCCTAGGTCCAAAATCCATTAAATGTGCCTAGTAGAGTTCTCCTTGGTCCTTACTAACACGCAACAACAACAAATTTACTCTACTGATGATTCAAAACTTCAAGTGCTTTATACACCAGTCAGCACTTAATCACATCAAAACTGCCAAATTATCTACAAAATCATCTAACGAAGATCAATCACCAACTGTGTAGCCTAAACCTAAAACCAAACCGATTCCAATTCCTACAATCATGATAAGTCTCAAACACTTGTACTTTTAAGAGCCTAATCCAGTAATCCTCCAATTCAATCATCAAACAAAACAATCCCTACATTTAATCACAAATTGAGTTGACCACTAAATTCTGAATATCCAATACATGTGCAGAGTAAAATTCTCACAGCTTAGAACAACATATTTACTCTACTGTAGATTCAAATACACAAGCCATTACTATTCGTGTTCAACGAATCCGCTTTCAAGTTATCCAATTCAGATTATCACGAAACCAGATCTCTATACTTTCAAAAACAAATTAACACTCCAATTCGATCATCATACAAAGCAATCCCTACGTCTAATCACAAATTAACACGACGAACAAATTGCTCAAAGGCTAGGGTTTGTGGAAACCGAAAAGAACACATACCTACGGATCTTATTCCCCTTACCGACCTCATACATGCCCCAAGAGAAAGCACCAAAAGCGGTGAGGAATATGGCGACGGCGCTGGGGCCTTTAGACGGGATCCGGCGTGCGTACCGTACCGGAGCGAAACCGCCGGGTGGAGGACCGTCTTGGAGGAGCGGCATGTCTTTGACAGATGCCATACCTGGTTTGTTCCTTATTGCTGCCTCCGTCATCGTTGATTTTGCTTACAGATTTGATGGCTGATGATATTGCGAAGAGAATACAGGTTGAAATGGAGGTTTGGTAGGAGAGAGGTGGAGTTGAGGGTTTGATGGAAGTGGTGGTTTGGAGGATGTGTCTAACGTGCGCATGGACGTGGTGCTAATTTGCGCGTTCAAATTATTTTGTTTTAATTTTTGATAATTGCAAAGGGTATCAACTAAAATTTTAAAACCGGTTTTTAAACCATACCATGTTGGGCTTAGAAGTTGTTCAATCTATTGTGTCGAGCGGTTCAATTAAATTGGCTAGTTCACACTATAATTCTAAAAAGTACAACTTCAAGTTAAAAAAACAATCTAGAGGTAAATGATTTCATAATAAAAAATAATCCAAAATAAAAAAACAACCAAAAAGTACTAAATCTTCTAACGTTTTTTTTTCTTTTCAAATTAGAGTATCCATTAGATTTATGGCATTGGGGTATGCATCAAATTTACGATGAAATATGGAAGGTCGTGAGTAGCGTACGCAAGAATGCTAGGTTAATTGTCAAAAATATGGAAGGTCGGTTATTACCTTAATATCATATTTTAATATAATATATAGAAGATTTTGCAAACCAGTAGAACTGAAAATATGGAAGGCCGGTTATTATCTTAATATATGTATTTTAGTTTTACCAACCTTTTTCATATCGGGTTCGTATCCAGTATGCAGTGATACTAACTGGTACATTTCGGTATTTAAAACATTGGTAGCAAGTATGGAGACACAATTATCATCGGTAACTAGGTTACTAGAATCAACTTTGACTTTTTATGGAGAGTTAAATCGTTTCTACTTAAAGTTGTAAGGAGTTTGTACCTGTACATGTAAGGCTAAAGCGTTATACTTGTTCACGCTTGCATCAGACATTTGTAGGATAAGTGTTACGAATTGAAACCATTGCAAGGTATGAGACTTATCCCATATCGATTATATGAGCAACAAATGTGGGGTTTATAGTTCAAATGTCTATCACCTACTAGATTAATCTTTTGAGTTAACTTTGTTGATCAGTTTTGTAAGTATATAATGTAAAACATGTAAAAGTGTACCTTGTAGGTAGCAATCGCAGTGGTGATAGATGTAAACGACATGATTGTCAGCTTGGTCGGGTTCCGTTTAAGGTGTATATGAGTGATGGTAGTTCCGAGTTCGTAAGGGTGAAGAACTCGTGATTATGGAGAGAGAGAGAGAGAAAAAGAGAAGGGAGGTGGACATCGAGATTATTGATGTTATGTGATGAGTCATCAACAATTATAAACCAATATAATAAGGTATAATTCATTATTTTGATTTATTATTATATAAATGATTATAATGGCCACATAATTAAATATATTTATTATATTTAATCTAACATTCTCCCACTTGGCCGAATAATCATTTATAATGAGCATTAGATAAGCCTAAGCTTTAAACCAAAAACCATAGTAGAGAAATATAGTCTTGGGTCATCATTCAACTTAAGACCCCCATTAATCATACTAGAGCCTCAATTCAAAACTTAAGCAATTATGATAAAAATTTACAAGTAAGCCTTTTAAACGTTTGATTTGTATAATAAATGTCTATATGTCATTATGCATGCAAAAAATATCTTAGAGACATACAAAATCAAAACATATAGAACTAAACTCAACTTATCATGTGTAAATTGGAATAGTAAGATTAGCAGACTTAAATAATTAATAGGCGACTACCTATTTTAGCCATGAAGAACCTTTGAGTTGGAATTAATACTTGTATTTTGTCTATGGACCTTAGAATTATCCTCTTTTTGGGTTTTAGTGGTAGTGAGGTGAATAACATCTTATTTTCTAGTTTTAAGCATTTCTTTTTCTGTACGTATGTTACTGATCAACACACTCATTTTCCTTTGTACTTCTAAGTGTTATAGTTAATTCTTAATGCACGGTTCAGATATGCAAGACATGAATGAAGCATGTTACCTTTGGCAGGAGTGAGACATACATGTATATAAGGCATAAATAATATAGCTTTTAATTATACTTGAACGATAAAGTAGATGTATCACATTACCTTTGTGAAGAAGTGAAATATTAAAAGCTTATTCAAGTTAAGCTATTTTGTTTTGTAAAATAAAAGTTTTAATTTTATTTAAGTATTTACAAAACCATTAAGTTTAAGCAAACCATCAATTAGTGTGGATCGAACTCCGTAGTTAGCTCACAATAATAGTTCATGATTATAATTCGAGGAGTTAAATTTACGAACAAATTAGTTCACAAAGAAATGGGTTCTTGAGGGAAAAACGGTTAGTTCTCGAGTTTGGGTTCACTATTTATGAGTTCTCTGTGTTTAAGAGATCATGAGTTCTCTTAGTTATGGTTCTCTTGTTTTTGAGTTCTCTTAAAAATTAAAAATGAGTTCTCTTAAAAGTTAGTTAAAGAGTTCCCCTCCCAAAGTTAGTTAAGAGCCCTTAAATTGGGTTCTCTTAATTATGAGTTCTCCCAAAAGGTAATGGAAACAGAGAAAAGAGTTCTCTTAATGTTATGTTCTCTTAATTTTGAGATCTCCCAAAAATAATGGAACAAAGAACTAGGAATGGTAATGGGTTGAGTTCGGGTCGGGTATTGGTAATTCCATACTCATATCCGGTTATAAAATCGCGTCTCATACCCGACCCAATACCCATTGAGTATTTGTCGGGTATCAGGTATATCCATTAGTTTGTTAAAAGATATACGTTGGGATTTATAAATATATTTTTTACTATTGTAATTATTATATTATTTTGTTTATACAACTATTATAAATTAAAAATATACATTACATACATATAAGATTTATCATAAAATAACTTTTTAATACTTATACACTTACATATATGTACTTCACAACATCCAAAATATAAATACTATTATCAAATGCATATACTAAAAGAATTTTGTTTTTCACATTATAAACATACTAAAATAAATCACTAATAGACAGGGGATTAATGTAAAACAAAAATATAAATTAAAAAAATCGGGTATATAATTCGGGTAAACGGGTATGTGGTTTCGAGAAATCGGGCCGGGTATCACCTAATCCCATACCGGACCCAAACCCGTGACAATTTTTAAAACTAATCCCATACTCGGCCTAATACCCGTCAGGTATCGGGTATACCTTTCTCATTTATGCCGGGTATCGAGTATGTCCGTCAAGCTCGGATATTTTTTCATCCCTAAAAAAATTAGAGTTCTCTTAAAATTATGTTCCTCAATTTTGAGATCCCCTAAAAAAATAATGGAACAAAGAACTTGAGTTCTCTTAATATTTAGTTGCTTTACTTTTGAGTTCTCCCAAAATCTAAATGAAACAAAAAACTTAAGTTCTCTTAAAATTTAGTTCACTTAATTTTGTGTTCTCCCAAAACATAATGAAACTGAGAACTTGAGTTCTCTTAATTTGGATATTACAAAAGTTAATGATAATAGAGAACTGAGTTATTTAAATTATGTTCTCACAAAAATTGATGGAATCATAAAAATGTGAAGTCGTATTTTTTTAATTTGAATTATATTTTTTTCCAACACCAAATTATCTCTAAACTTTGAACTGTGATAAGGATAGAAAAATTCGAAAATTATAGATTATATTGTTCCCTAGTTTTATGATTTGGTTATACTTATCCAATATTTTGAAATCTTTTATCATATTTTGAAAATCTTAGTGGATGAAAAAAATCAAAATCAGAAAAAACACAATTTAATCTACGGATTCGTCGAAAATAATAACGATTCTTCAAATTTTTATAATGAACATGAAAAACATCTAAAAGGAATCTTTTACCGTTTTCAACTGAAATCTAAACCTTAGACATATTTTCTTTGTAGATTTCGATTTTTTAAGATTTCAGGTTTTATAAAATGATAACCCGATTAAAAAACACCCCTTTCCATATTAAGATGCAGAAAATCGTGATTATAATTATAAACAAAAAAAAAACGAAATCTTGAATAATTTTTTTTATTTAAATAAATGTATTGTTTTCCATCTTTAATCCAGATTTAGGGAAAATTAACATAATTAATTTGAGCAACATATGCTCTTATACAACATGTTGATCAGTTCTGTAAGTATATAATGGAAAACATGTAAAAGTGTACCTGGTAAGCCAGCAACCGCAGCGACGATAGATGTAAACGACATGATTGCCAGCTTGGCCTGGTTCTTGTTTAGCGTGTATATAAGTGATGGTAGTTCCGAGCTCGTAAGAGTGAAAAACTCGTGATTATGGAGTGAGAGAGAGAGGGAGGAGATCGAGATTATTGATGTTATGTTATGAGTCTAACATTTTAACCTCCCTAATGATCTCCTTAAATATACGAGGGGAATCGTTTATTAGTTAGTAAGGGTAATACGTCTATCAACAATTACCAAACAATATAATAATAAAATTAATTTATTACTTTGATCTACTAATGTGTAAATTATTATAATGGGCATATAATTAATATATTTATTATATTTAATCTAAAAAAGTTCTTATGTTTGGGCATGGTGTTCCACGCTCTCCCGTGATGTCACCTAAGCACCTTGTAAGACCCCAAAATATTAAATTACATAAATAATCAGTGGTATTTAACCCAGTTAGTAGAGAGCCCCTTTAAAAGGAAATGGGCTTGTAATGTCCCAAAAATATATATATATAATATATAGTTATATTTGATGCATAAGAAAAATATATTACATCCATAACTATTTGACGGATTCGAAAACTAATTAGTTATTTGCTTAATAACTAATGAAAACATTTAAATAGTGCCCACGTTATAACAAACTTGGAGGACCGAATTAGGCACTTGGGGAACTAGTTAATATAAATAAGAAATAAAAACCAAAAACACACACAAGTGTGTGTCTAAGAGATCGACAAGGGCAGCAGAGAAGGGGGAAAAGTAGCTCAACCCTAAAACTCATAAATTCCTCAAATTGGAAGTGAAATGAAGCCCTAGATCAGTGCATGAGCTGAGATTAAGAATCATCTAATCAAGGAGAACATAAGGTATGTTGAAATTCTCAGTTTGGTGAAGTATGATTGTTAGAGAAGAACCATGAATCTAAGTTCTGGAATGAATTATAGATTTTATGATAGAATTCATGACAAATAAGTGTTCAAACTTACAATGCTTGCTAAACTAGGGAAGATTCTAGCATAATTCATATGTTAGGGTTTAGATATGATTGAATTAATAAGTGGGTTTTGATGTTAACATGAAAGAAGCTAAATTGTTAATTGAGTTAGCTTGACATGAGGCTTTTAAATGGATATGTTGCATTAGAGATTAAACTCCATGACAATAGATTCATAATAATATGGATTGAGTTTATAAAGTTCATGAATTTATGAAAACGAAAAGTCTTACATTCATGCCCATGAGATGCTTGACAAAATGCTTTAATGAAAGATTTGTTATTGATAATGTAGGAAATTATATGAAGAGGACTTGTGATTGATCGTTGGCAAGTTTACATGTCATAGACTTGAATTACGAGTTCCTAACAATAATTGGGTTGCATTATTTAGGCGACTCGAGGGAGCTAAGGAAGGTCAGATCAAGTCCGATACACGCTTAAAAGGAAAGCTTTAAGGTACGTGGCTTATTGCTTCGTAGAATTTTAGTTACGAGTCTTGTAGTGATGTATATTAGATAATAAAGCCAACCCAAACAAAATTCGGTTCGTTTATAAGTGAGGGCTTTCTCACAATCAAACCGAAGGAGTGAAGTTAAAATAAAGAAATGGATAAAGGTTTGGTTGAATAAGCGATGGGTTTCGCTAAAATAACCAAACGGTCAAAATAAAGAAATAGATAAAGGTTTGGTTGAATAAGAGTTGGATTTCGCTAAAATAACCAAACGGGCCAAAATGAAGAAATAGATAAAGGTTTGGTTGAATAGGCGATGGATTTCGCTAAAATAACCAAACGAGTCAAAATAAAGAAATAGATAAAGGTTTGGTTGAATAAGCGATGTATTTCGCTAAAATAACCAAACGGGCCAAAATGAAGAAATAGATAAAGGTTTGGTTGAATGGGCGACGGATTTCATTTAATAACCAAACGGGTCAAAATAAAGAAATGGATAAAGGTTTGGTTGAATAGGCGATGGATTTCGCTAAAATAATCAAACGGGTTAAAATAAAGAAATAGATAAAGGTTTGGTTGAATAATCGAGGGATTTCTCTAAAATAATCAAACGGGTTAAAATAAAGAAATAGATAATGGTTTGGTTGAATAGATGATGGATTTCGCTAAAATAATCAAACGGGTGAAATAAAGAAATAGATAATGGTTTGGTTGAATAAGCGATGGATTTCGCTAAAATAACCAAACATGTCAAAATAAGGAATATGTTAACTATAATTGGTGAATTATGACTAAAGGGTAAAATCGGAAAAAAAGAAATTTATATACGTAAATACTGAGTAAAGAGTATACAACTCAAAAAGTCCTTATTACGATTAGAAGGACATAATATTATCAGTGATGCTACATGAACGGATAGAGTTACTAAATTTGTTGGTCAAAATTTTGTTTAAAATGCCAACTTACGAAATTCATAAACATCTATACATACAAGATTGTGTTGTATAACAGTGGCAAGGATGATACTACTGTAACAAAAGTGAGGTATAACACCTTGCGCACTAATCTTTGTAATTTCGAAGTCATATGATGACACACGATACGCTAAACGGGTCAAGCGAGTGATCAAACAATCTGCAGCAAAAACTCTCCAGAAGGTGTCGTCGGCGACGCCAGGTATGGCCGTCGCCGACGCAATACAAATCCTCCGACGCCTTATGCCACTGTCTAGGTGGTTATGACCCTACGCAAGTTTTTATGTGGCGTCGCCGACGCGGCATGTTGACGTCGCCGACGCTACTCAATAATCTTGCAAATTTAAAATTTTATTAATTGTTTATTAAGTTATATTCATTCTGATTGATTATGAACTAATAAGTTATATATTTCAAATTGTAAAGGGATCATAAGTCAAGTTTCATTGAAGATCAAGCCATGCATAAAGTACCGAACATGTTTAAATTTCAAGCTTCCGTTTTGTTTCGTCTAGTCATGTATTGACAGTAATATAAGATGTAAATGATCTTAATACTTAAGAACTTATCTATTTTGGAGTATTTTATGTAAGCAATAATGTGTAATATATATATATATATTATATATATATATATATATATATATATATATATATATATAAAGGGTGTTATAAGTTGGTAATCAGAGCTTAAGGTTAAAAAACGAAATATGTTCGGTGCAAGGCTTGATCAAAACATCTAGTAAGGATTAAATATGAAATGAAATCCAATAGAAAATAATGGAAAATTAGATGAATTAATGTGTAGGGAGGAGTTTGTTAATACATTTGAATCCGGGAAATACACAAAGTATAAATGGTTTGGATGAGTTATATACTTAATCAACCGAAAAGAGTAATACATTATAAGTAATACTGAGAATAAATTTCCATATAACAATATGGAAAGAATTAAGCAATGTATTTACCAAATTGTTATGGACATTTCAGTGAAAGAGATGTCTGACGGAACGGGTGAGGATACGGTATCTCTAATGACGGAGGAGATACAAACAAAAATTTCTGAAGAAGTCGGAAAAGCACTGGAAGCGGCCTTACCTGAATTTATGGAAAGATTTCAAACAATGATGCTAACAACAGTAGAAGAACGAATGAATGAAATAAAGGAAAACCTTAATCAAGATCGAGACAAGGCTAAAGAAGGAAAAGCATGTCCCTACAACAAATTTATGGCGTGTAAACCCCCGATTTACCATGGAGAAGTAGATCCGATTATCTGTTAACGCTGGATAAGTGATATTGAAGGAGTTTTTGAACGGACCCATTGTGACCCAACCGATTTCGTAGCTTACGGAACCGGTCAACTGAGGGGTCAATCAAAAGATTGGTGGGACAATTTTAGAAAAGAACAAGGGGTCGAAACCATGAGAACCATGACATGGAGGAGTTTAAGGTGCCTTTCCTTAAACATCATAGCCCAAAAGCTGTGATCAACAAAACTAAAGAAGAATTCATCCAATTAAGACAAAAAGGTGAGTCGATTGATAAGATTACGGGAGTGTTCCTCGACAAACTCAAATTTTGTGAGGAGTTGGTGCGAACGAAGAACAGAAGATTTATTATTATTATAACATGTTGAGCGCTGAATATAGGGAGTTTATGACTCCCTCGAAATATGAACATCTCACCGAGATAGTGAATGCCGCTCGAGAACGTGAAATTGAGCTAAAGAAACAAGTAGAAAGAGGAGAAAGAAGGGCACTGGATACAAATCCAAGCCCGACAAAGAAACCGAAGAAGAATGAGATTTTAAAGAAGATGAACATAAAAGGGGGAACACCAAATTGCAAAATCTGTAACCATGCTCACAAAGTGTGTGATATGTGGAAAGATTGGACACTTGGCCTCAAATTGTCCTAACAAGATATATGTATGCTACAAATGCTATCAGCCTAGCCATAAGAAATCAGAATGCCCAGATTTGATAGGAAAGAAAGTTATGACTGGCAAGAAGATAGAAATCCCAAAGTCAAAGGCAAGATCTTTCCAAATAACCGTGGCTGAAGCAAAAGTTGAACCCGATGTGGTCACAGGTACTTTTACCGTAAATTTAATTCCTGCTCATGTTTTGTTTGATACGGGTGCGAACAAATCTTTTGTTTCACATGAGCTTGTTAAACACCCATCATTTCATATTAACAAAATTACCAATGCCCTTAGAGGTAGAAGTAGGAAATGACAAAACTTTAACTGTTTATAACATATGTCGAAATTGCAAATTGAGCATCGAGGATGAGGATTACTTAGTTGATTTAATACCTATGTCAATGGGAGAATTCCAAGTAGTGATTGGAATGGATTGGCTGTCCCATTACCACGCCAATGTAATATGTTCTCGTAAAGAGATACAAGTAGTATCTCCAAGTGGAAAGCACATCAATATCTATGGAGAAAAGAGTGGCAACCCCGTCATGTGCTCAATAGCGAAAGCCCGTAGACTTATTCAATATGGGTGTAAGGCTTATCTAACTTATATATTTGATTCGGGAAAGGAGCCACCAAGAACTAGAGATGTACCAGTCGTACAAGAATTCGAAGAAGTATTTCCAGAGGACTTACCGGGGATACCAGCCGAACATGAGGTGGAATTAAAATCAAACTAATTCCAGGTGCGAAACCGGTAGCCAAAGCACCATACAGATTAGCACCATCAAAACTTCAAGAATTATTATCACAAGTACAAGATCTGCTTGATAAGGGATTAATTCGACCTAGTGTCTCTCCTTGGGGAGCGTCGGTGTTATTTGTGAAGAAGAAAGACGGAAGTATGCGAATGTGTATCAATTACCGGGAGTTAAACAAACTTACGGTAAAGAATTGATACCCTCTTCCAAGGATCGACGATTTATTTGATCAATTGCAAGGAGCGAGTTGGTTTTCGAAAATCGATTTGAGGTCGGGATACCATCAATTGAGGGTGAAAGAGGAGGACATACCCAAGACAGCCTTTCGTACACGATACGGACATTATGAATTCCTCGTAATGTCCTTCGGGTTAACCAATGCACCCGCGACCTTCATGGATCTTATGAACCGGATTTGTAAGCCAATGTTAGACAAATCGGTAATAGTGTTCATCGATGATATTCTTGTTTATTCAAAAAGCAAGGCGGATCACACGCGCCATTTGCGTGAAGTATTGGAAACACTTAAAAGAGAAAAGCTCTATGCAAAGTTTTCAAAATATGCCTTTTGGCTTCGAGAGGTGCAATTCCTTGGACATGTCATTAGCGCTGAAGGAATATTGGTAGATCCGTCCAAGATTGAAGCCGTGTCTAACTGGAGCTCTCCGAAAAATTCCTCAGAGATAAGAAGCTTTTTAGGACTGGCAGGTTATTATAGAAGATTTATTCAAGATTTCTCAAAAATTGCCTCACCATTGACTAAGTTAACCCGCAAGGACGAAAAGTTTGTCTGGAGCGAAGAACAAGAAAAAGCGTTCCAAACGCTTAAAGAAAAGTTGACCAGTGCTCCGGTGACTTTACCGGATGGTACTGACGACTTAGTAGTGTATTCGGATGCATCGCACCTAGGCCTTGGGTGCGTACTTATGCAACGAAGTAAGGTGATTGCCTATGCCTCAAGACAATTAAAAGTCCATGAAAAGAAATATCCGACGCATGACCTAGAATTTGCGGCAGTAGTGTTTGCCTTAAAAATTTGGAGACACTACTTGTATGGAGTAAAGTGCGTCATTTTTACCGATCATAAAAGCCTAAAGTATTTCTTCGATCAAAAGGAATTAAATATGAGACAGAGGCGTTGGTTAGAGACGATGAAAGACTATGACTGTGAAATACATTATCATCCAGGAAAAGCTAACGTAGTGACAAATGTCCTTAGCCGAAAGGAGGAATATGTACCTATTATGGTATAATCCATGCAACTCATAGTTACTTCTGGATTGCTGGAGCAAATTCGGTAGCACAAGAAGAAGCAACAAAAGAAAAGAATTGGGGAAAAGAACGATTAAAAGGATTAGTATGAGATATTGAAGACAGAGAGAACGGTCTGAAATACCGATGCGGTAGAATTTGGGTCCCAAACACGTGTGGGATAAAAGACCTTTTACTCGACGAGGCTCATAAATCACGTTATTCAATTCACCCGGGAGCAGCCAAAATGTACAGAGACCTGAGACAAAATTATTGGTGGCCTGGGATGAAAAGAGATATAGCGAAATACGTCGAGAAATGTTTAACTTGTTTGCAAGTAAAAGCAGAGCATCAAAAGCCTTATGGCAAGCTCCAACCGCTAGAAATATCAGTATGGAAGTGGGAACACATTACTATGGATCTATTGACCAAACTACCAAGGACGGCTCGAGGATTCGATGCCATTTGGGTGATCGTTGATAGATTAACAAAAAGCACTCATTTTATCCCAATTCGAGAGACTTACACTTCAGAAAAGATGTCAGAAGTATATGTAATGAAATTATAGCACGCCATGGAGTCCGAATATCGATTGTATCCGATAGAGATACTCGATTTACTTCGAAATTTTGGCAAGATTTTCAAAGGCACATGGGCACAAAACTGCTGATTAGTACTGTATATCACCCTCAAACAGACGGGCAAAGCGAGCGAACAATTCAAACATTAGAAGATATGCTTCGAGTATGTATTATTGACTTTGGCGGCAGTTGGGATACTTATTTGCCATTGGTTGAATTTTCATACAACAACAGCTACCATTCTAGTATTGGCATGGCGCCTTACGAGATGCTGTATGGCAGGAAATGCCGAACCCCAGTATGTTGGGACGAAGTGGATCCAAGAGAACTTGACCACAAGGATGTGATTAAAGCCACAAATGAAAAGATAAACATAGTGCGAAACCACTTAAAGGCAGCCCAAGATCGGCAAAAGTCCTATGCCGATAAAAGACGAAGACCTATTGAATTTCAAATAGGCGATATGGTAATGCTCAAGGTGTCTCTTTGGAAAGGGATCATACGATTTCGAAAAATAGGAAAATTAAGCCCGCGATTTATTTGGCCTTTTAAAATTATTGGTCGAGTGGGCAAGGTGGCATATCAATTAGAATTACAGGAAGAGTTGAGTGGAATACACAATACATTCCACGTTTCATATCTCCGAAAATGTTTAGCTGATGAAACAGCTTACGTTCAATATGAAGACATAGAGGTAGACAATAAACTCAATTACATGGTAAAGCTAGTAGCAATCCTTGACCGAAAGGTCAAAGCATTAAGGAACAAAGAAATAAATCAAGTAAAGGTCAAGTGGGAGCATCGAAAGGGTGCAGATACTACTTGGGAGCCTGAAGAAGAAATGATACAACTCTACCCTTCTCTTTTCGGTACGTATACGTGTTTCGGGGACGAAACCTTTTAAGGGGGATAGATTTGTAACACCCTAAAATATTAAATTACATAAATAATCAGGGGCATTTAACCCAGTTAGTGGAGAGCCCCTAATGTCCCAAAAATATATATATAATATATAGTTATATTTGATGCATAAGAAAAATGTATTACATCCATAACAATTTGACGGATTTGAAAACTAATTAGTTATTTGCTTAATAACTAATGAAAACATTTAAATAGTGCCCACGTATATAAACCAAACTTGGAGGACCGAATTAGGCACTTGGGGAACTAGTTAATATAAATAAGAAATAAAAACCAAAAACACACACAAGTGTGTGTCTAAGAGATCGACCAGGGCAGCAGAGAAGGGGGAAAAGTAGCTCAACCCTAAAACTCATAAATTCCTCAAATTGGAAGTGAACTGAAGCCCTAGATCAGTGCATGAGCTGAGATTAAGAATCATCTAATCAAGGAGAACATAAGGTATGTTGAAATTCTCAGTTTGGTGAAGTATGATTGTTAGAGAGGAACCATGAATCTAAGTTCTGGAATGAATTATAGATTTTATGATAGAATTCATGACAAATAAGTGTTCAAACTTACAATGCTTGCTAAACTAGGGAAGATTCTAGCATAATTCATATGTTAGGGTTTAGATATGATTGAATTAATAAGGGGGATTTTGATGTTAACATGAAAGAAGCTAAATTGTTAATTGAGTTAGTTTGACATGAGGCTTTTAAATGGATATGTTGCATTAGAGATTAACACCATGAAAATAGATTCATAATAATATGGATTGAGTTTATAAAGTTCATGAATTTATGAAAACGAAAAGTCTTACATTCATGCCCATGAGATGCTTGACAAAATGCTTTAATGAAAGATTTGTTATTGATAATGTAGGAAATTATATGAAGAGGACTTGTGATTGATCGTTGGCAAGTTTACATGTCACAGACTTGAATTACGAGTTCCTAACAATAATTGGGTTGCATTATTTAGGCGACTCGAGCGGAGCTAAGGAAGGTCAGATCAAGTTCGATACACGCTTAAAAGGAAAGCTTTAAGGTACGTGGCTTATTGCTTCGTAGAATTTTAGTTACGAGTCTTGTAGTGATGTATATTAGATAATAAAGCCAACCCAAACAAAATTCGGTTCGTTTATAAGTGAGGGCTCTCTCACAATCAAACCGAAGGAGTGAAGTTAAAATAAAGAAATGGATAAAGGTTTGGTTGAATAAGCGATGGATTTCGCTAAAATAACCAAACGGGTCAAAATAAAGAAATAGATAAAGGTTTGGTTGAATAAGAGATGGATTTCGCTAAAATAACCAAACGGGCCAAAATGAAGAAATAGATAAAGGTTTGGTTGAATAGGCGATGGATTTCGCTAAAATAACCAAACGAGTCAAAATAAAGAAATAGATAAAGGTTTGGTTGAATAAGTGATGTATTTCGCTAAAATAACCAAACGGACCAAAATGAAGAAATAGATAAGGTTTGGTTGAATAAGCGATGGATTTCGCTAAAATAACCAAGCGGGCCAAAATGAAGAAATAGATAAAGGCTTGGTTGAATAGGCGATGGATTTCGCTAAAATAACCAAACGAGTCAAAATAAAGAAATGGATAAAGGTTTGGTTGAATAGGCGATGGATTTCGCTAAAATATCAAACGGGTTAAAATAATGAAATAGATAATGGTTTGGTTGAATAGGCGATGGATTTCGCTAAAATAACCAAACGGGTCAAAATAAAGAAATGGATAAAGGTTTGGTTGAATAAGCGTTGGATTTCGCTAAAATAATCAAACGGGTTAAAATAAAGAAATAGATGATGGTTTGGTTGAATAGGCGATGGATTTCGCTAAAATAAACAAACTGGTCAAAATAAGGAATATGTTAACATAATTGGTGAATTATGACTAAAGGGTAAAATCGGAAAGAAAGAAATTTATATACGTAAATACTGAGTAAAGAGTATACAACTCAAAAAGTCCTTATTACGATTAAAGGACATAATATTATCAGTGATGCTACATGAACGGATAGAGTTACTAAATTTGTTGGTCAAAATTTTGGTTAAAATGCCAACTTACGAAATTCATAAACATCTATACATACAAGATTGTTTTATTATAGCAGTCGCAAGGATGATACTACGGTAACAAAAGTGAGGTATAACACCTTGCGCACTAATCTTTGTAAGTTCGACGTCATATGATGACACACGATACGCTAAACGGGTCGAGCGAGTGATCAAACAATCTGCAGCAAAAACTCTGCAGAAGGTGTCGTCAGCAACGCCAGGTATGACCGTCGCCGACGCAATACAAAACCTCTGACGCCTTATGCCACTGTCTACGGTGGTTATGACCCGACGCAAGTTTTTACGTGGCATCGCCGACGCAGCATGTTGCCGTCGCCGACGCTACCAATAATCTTGCAAATTTTAAATTTTATTAATTGTTTAAATTATTAAGTTATATTCATTCTGATTGATTATGAACTAATAAGTTATATATTTCAGATTGTAAAGGGATCATAAGTCAAGTTTCATTGAAGATCAAACCATGCATAAAGTACCGAACATGTTTAAATTTCAAGCTTCCGTTTTGTTTCGTCTAGTCATGTACTGACAGTAATATAAGATGTAAATGATCTTAATACTTAAATACTTATCTATTTTGGAGTATTTTATGTAAGCAATAATATATTATATATATATAATATATATAATACATACATGATATATATATGTATATATATATATAAAGGGGTGTTATACACCTACACCCACATCTCTCATGTATGTGTATAACCTCAATAAAATTTAGCGTTTTGGAAATTAATTATTTTAACAACTTTGAAAATTATTTCTACATAATTTTCAACACAAACACACTTGTATCTATGTAATTTTCGAGCAAGTCAATTTCGAACAAGCTTCGAGTCATAAACCATTTGAACAGCCATATACACTGCATCCAACTATTCCATGATACCTTTCACATGCTTCTTTTTTTATTACTTATACTCTTCACAACATCCGAATGTTTGTTCCATCAACAATCATGCACAAACTCAACATACAACAATTAAATATATCTAACTTACAATACATAAATGATTATTTCTCCATTAAGAACAATACTCCGCCCAGATACCCGACTTGACAAATTCCACATAATATCCAATTTTTAACAAGTTGAAATAATCAAAAGAATCTGAAATGAGATGACTGAGTCAACACAAAGACGTACCAGTTTCAGTTTCTCTGATATATATAATTGGCAAGAAACGCGCCCCCGACTGCCGCTATAGAAGTTGCTAGCAGGCGACCAGCAATGGCTCCACTTGCCACACTCCACGGAGACTCATAAATATCAAAACAAAGGTGACTCATGGTGCGGCCGGTGAAGACGGGTTGGAGTTGAAACGAGTCATTTTTAGTACACTCAAATGGGTTGGGTTGGTTTCAACCGCACATACTTTTTTTTCCATTTTTTAAAACTTTTATAGAGTTTAATTTGTTAATTGTGATTTAAAAGCAACACTACTACAATAACAATATAGATCATTGAATAAAACTATTTATGAGGTTGTAGGTATTATAACATACGTGAGGGAGTCTTAGGTGTTGTTTGTTATTCAAAAAACGATCTGTGCAGACTCTTCTATCTGCGTCGTGCAGACCACGCAGACATTGTCATTTGTGAACTGTTTGTTTTTCCGAAGAAGTTTCATTAAAAAACGTTTGCGCAACTCTTCTTGGTGCAGACTTGGCGCAGCCACTTCTAAGATCTTCTAAGGTCTGCAGAGGGTTAAACACCACCACCTACCACTACCGTCCCCACCACCACCACCCACCATCCACGTCCACCACCCACCGTCCGCGTCCATCACCCACTACCATCGTCCAGCACCACCACCTACCGTCCACGTCCACCACCCACCACCATCGTCCAGCACCACTGTCCACGACCACCACCCACCAGTTTATTTTAGAAGTCTAAATACTTTAAAAAACAAACAATCTTCTTGCAGACTGCAGAGGTTTGGTCCACCTTTTCTTCTACAGATCTCTACGGATGTGGTCTGCATACTACAGACATTTTACCTCTTAAAAAACAAACAGCACCTTAATATACCAAAGTTCTAACTCTTGAAAAAAACCCCGTTTTTAATGTAGTGAAAACAGGTTGGAGTTGAATGGGCATTTCTAGTATAGTCAAACGGGTCAGGTTGGGTTCACCGACACATGTTTTTTGTCTATGTTTACAGCTTTTTATAGATAAATAAGATAATTAATGTGTTAATTGTGATTTAAAGAATATATTATTACGATAACAACCTAAATCATCAAATAAAACAATTTACGAGGCTATAAGCATCATGGCACACATTGAGTGAGTCTTAACCTGTTTGACTCTTTAAACTATACATTTTTATTTGATCCATTAAACCCATTTGAGATAATAGCAGAATCAAAACCAACCCATTCATGAAAATCATTACTTTAAATACTTGTCACCAATAGTCCTTATAAAGTCTCTTGCAATCTCGTTTTCGTCTCAATCCAATGCTTCTGCCATCGGTTGGAATGTGACAAATAACCCCATGAAAATACTTAGAATGCTCATCACCGTCCAAGGCCCACCTAATCCTCGACCTTTGTTTACGGTCCGCATTCTTTTTTAATTCCACTTCCTTGATCACTTTTTTACTCTCCATAAGATCCTACTCTTCTTCTTCTAAAGGATCCCACATCTCGATCTCTTCTTCCAGCTGTTCAACTTCTTTTCTAGACATGTTTGCACTTTCACCTCTTTCGGTAACATCTCGTCCCTCTAATTCTTGAGAAACTTCCTAATGTGAGTGAATTTCATAGTGAGAAATGAATCTACCGGCCCGGTGTCACTAAAGCTCTCAACTGCTGCTTTAACTGCCTCTTCATAACGTTGTTTTCCTAACTAAAAATTGTAAACTCTAAACGGTCTAAGCCCAAAATTACAATTAACAATGGTCAACACTAGAGTATAATGGTCCGATAAGAAGCTGGGTAAGACCCTAAGGCAGGCTTCTAGACAACTATTTAAGAACTCTAGGCAAACCAACATTCTGTCTATTTTACTTATTTTACTGAACTTTTTTTCCATTATCCCGAATGCATGTGAACTTCCTACATGTCATACTATACTCTAACAACCCAAATCATGTATAAAAGCATTAAAGTTGCGATCACATGAAGACTTGAATGCGGAGTTTTCCGTTCTTCGGGAAACGACACCGCGTTAAAGTCTCCCATGATAATCAACAAACCGCAAGCCCTCGCAACTTCATTCGAAATTTCCCCCCACAGATTTTGTTTCGCGACAACACCTTGAGGAGCGTAAATGTTAAAACATTTTACGCCACTCCAGTCCCTTTGATTTTACCCTTGATTAACAAAAAGCTCCTATTCTTTACCACGTTAATCTTTTTAAAAACCCCTAGGTCCCACATACTCTCAATGCCACCCGATTGCCCCACTGAACCCACATAATCCTCATCAAAGGATTTATTTCCCCAAAATTTTATCAGATCATAATCAATAACATTTTCGTGTTTTGTTTCATGCAACGACAAAAATTAATCCCCTGATAAGTCTTAATGTCACGAAGCCACAAAGCCTTATCCCGCCTTAATCCCTCTAATATTTAAAGATAAAAAATTCATTGGTCAAACGCATTGTTACCTTCTTCCATGATTACCGTCTTGACTAGATTACCGTAGTTGTCAAGATAAGCTTTTGTTTTCATGCTCTTTAAATGTTTTAAAGGTCCGCTTCACTCAAGTCACCATCCCACATCTTCTAGTCGCCCTTCAACCCTTCCTCATCAAAAGTGTAACGCTCTACATTTCTGTACTTTCCATATTTAGAAAGTTGTATTCACATTTATATTTTTAGAAACTTGTATTCGTGTCGTATTCGTGGTTCATTTCCAATCTTGTAATCCGAGGCTTTGATCATAATAGAAATTCATTTTATACATATACGTGTTACCTTTCATATTTGTGTTATATACGCAATCAATCTTTAAATAAATGTTTATACGCAAAACCGAGACTTAAAGTACACTTTGGATACCCAAAACAAGTTAAATACAAGAAAATGACATAAAATAACTTAGTTACAAAGTGCAGGCACTAAAAGTAAGCAGAACTAAAAGTGCGGGTTTCACCCCTATTTTGGTGAGATCGTCTCGTTTGTAGTATGAGTGTCTTCAAGTGTGTATATTGTATAAATGTCTTATGAAAGACATAGTGTATATATTAAGACCAAAAGGAATAGGAAGAAGCAAAGTAGGAAGAATTAACATTTTAAGCAACAATCAAGAATGGTCATAATTAGACACTTAAACTATAGACTAGGTCGAACATGGCAATTCTACCTAATTCCCTATAGTTATGGCTCTGATACCAATCTGTCACACCCTAACCGATGGCGGAAACATCGGAGTGAGACAAAAATAGATTGCTCATCACACATAACACTATTTCCGACAATAATTAGATAAATCGAATTTCATTTCATAATAAATGTCAAGTACAACAGGAAATCAAATTCAACAACAGAATTCTTAGTATTCTAGATGTGTTTCTAAGCCATCCCTACTAAGTTCCATCATGATCAACATCTCTAACCTGCAACATGTTAAAGTATAGTTCAATCCAACAAGTATTGGCGAGTACACAAGTTTGTAATATATAGCATAGGTATAAAAGAATTACTCAATCCACATGGCAATTGTATACAAGGTAAGCTAGCATGTAATACTAATTGTCAAACACAAGTATCCACAAGAATGAATGTGTCCCTCGTCACATGAAGTAACGAGACTAAATTATGAATGTAACAAGAATGTATCAGCTTTGAGACTTAACAATACCCCGACGGGCAGTGTGCTACTCCTATACCGTTATATATGTTAAGTTGGGGCTAGCTAAGTTAATGACAATAGCATGAATGAATTTAGCATACACCAAGGCATAACAATAAGCATGTATGAATGATTGAGTGTATAAAGCATGTAGTATGTGTATTTGTGTATTTTTGTATGTAACATGTTACAACCCAAATTGTGTAAAAGAAAAATGGGTCAAGTGTACTCATGGTTTTGCAAGCTTTCACTTGTTACTTCGCGAAGGGTTTGGAGGGTTTGAGGAACACCAAGTTATCTTTTGAAAGCCTTGAACCTTTAGATAGAGAGAGCTCTAGAGAGAAGAGAAGAAGTGTTTGAGGTGTGAAATAAGAGTGGGAGGAGGTGGATATTTATAGATGGGGTTAGGGGGTTGTTAGTTGGGTGCATTTAATTCAACAAACACAAAATAGACCAATCCATATGCAAGAAACCACTTTCTCCGGATTATGCTATTTTTAGTCCTTCAACTTAGTTTATCTTTCATTTCATGGTGAAACTTGATATTTTCGCATGTTTTCAAGTGTATAATGTCACACCCCTGATTTTCGATGTAGCGGAAGCGTGTTGCGAGGTGTGGCCAGAGCGGCAATCGTTGCATTCAACCAAGTAAACGACAATTGTATTACATTACAAAACATTCATCCATACTTTTTATTTTACCATAATTCACATATAAACTTTTGTCTTTAAAACAAACCACAAGTTTAACAACATTATTTAAAATTTAGACATAAGTTTATAAGACATAACAACAAAGATTGGATGAAACATAACATCTTGACTTCACAACAAACGAACAATATTTTTCCCCGAAGGTCATCCACTAGTTTCCTGTAATACATGTTAGTTTTGAAAACAATGTCAACAAAAGCTGGTGAATTCATGTCATAAATTTTGTATCAAATGAATTATCAAAAACATTTGAAATAACTTGTTTAATATAGCTTAATGAAACTTGTAAGATCATTAGTGTGTTGCAAGGACACTAATCTGTATGCCGAATAAGGTGGAAACGAAACCTTGACGATTTATTATGTGTCTGAGACACTCGTTTTAGACACAAAAGCACTCTAATACGATCTGTTATTATTGCCGTAATAGAGTGGGGCTCGCCCAAACCCAATAGATCTATCCTCTTGTTCCTTGGTACTTGTCTCTCATTAATGGCCCAATGCTTGAGCCTTATTCACATGTGATCTAAATATTTTCATTTTCCCAGCTATATAAATTGTAACATGTATACATCCCGCACGTTTAAAACCATAAAAACGTTAAAATAAAAGGGGAAACATGAACTTACAAGATTTGCGTTCCGTACAAATCTCTATTCGATTCCTGATACTTCGTTCGTTTTTCGACCTACAAGTGTTCTAGTCTATTAGACACTTAGGCTTTCGTTTTGTTTTTCGTATAAGTATTGTATCTCGAATTTCATACTTGTAATTGTGGTTTTTCTTGGTTTGATATATATATATATATATATATATATATATATTTCTTTCATATATATATTTTAGATTGATTACATGTAAATGGACCTAGTCCATTATTTAATGGTAAGAATTCAATCTAAGAGTTTATTAAATATGGGCCTAGCCCAATAGTTTTTGTAAGTAGAGTCTAGCCCAATTTGCTTACTTTGTGCGTGAGCCTAGCCCAACCTAATTTTGTTTATTTAGTAGGTTAAGCCCAATTGATTTATAAAATTTTGATTAGCCCAAGTTTAGTTTTATTAAAGTGGGCTTTAGCCCAATGTTAGTTTTTATAAAATAGATTAGCCCAATTTATTTTCTTTATAAAAGTGGGCTTGGCCCAAAGTTATCTTTTATTTAAATGGGTCTAGCCCATGTAAACCTTTATAAAAGTGGGCTTAGCCTAAAGTTTATTTTTATAAAAGTGGGCCTTAGCCCAAAGTTTGATTTTATAAAAGTGGCCTTAGCCCAAGTTTGATTTTTATACAAGTGCGCCTTAGCCCAAAGTTAATTTTATGAAAGTGGGCTAGTCCATATTATTTTTATAAAAATAGGTTTAGCCCATATAGTTTTTTATAAAAATGGGCTTAGTATAATAGTTGTTTAGTTGGGCTTATCTAAAAATATTTACTAGTATTTGTTATAACTTATAAAAATTTATTTATAAAAACTATAAGTTACATATATTTAAAATTCTAGTAAATATAAAGTGTATCGGTTTATGTGTTTGTTTTGACCGTTAGGTTCGCGTCAACAATTTTATTTGTTTATTCTTTGTCGTTTGATTCGTTTATACCATATATTTTAATTTGTCCGAATTATCCGAGTTGTCCGAATATATATTATTTTGTCAAAAGTTGAACACTTAAACATATTTTTATACAAAAATACATGTGCACATATAAGGTGGTTTAAAATATATAGTTTATCAAAAATATATATTTATCTCATTTTAGTTTAAGAAAATATAAGTAATTATATTCTTAACTTTTTATCTAAATCCTTATCTAAGCATGATTAAAGTTTCTAATCACTTTTAATCACAAAATTTTTAGTTTAATCATATCTTAATCAAGATTAAATTTTATAAAATTTTGCCATAGTTTCCTTTAAAAATATAAGTTTCCCATGTTTTTATAAACATGTTTTAAGTAACTAAACTAACTCAAATCATCATCAAGCACAATTATTATATAAATGTATTAACATAATGTCATGAACTTGTTATAATTTTTAATCTTTCTTAATATAGAAACTTATTATAACTTTTATACAAAATTTCTAAATGATAATTTTTATTTAATAATCTAATACATGTATAATAATTTTAAAATATGAGATTATGTTCATGACATATTTTGTTAATGTATCTTGCTAATCTAAACATGCATGTGTTTAGATTACCTTTTTATTCATAATTTTGCAAGATTCAAGTTTACTAGTTCATAACAACTTCAAGATCATCAAAATTTATCAGAAAAATCACATGATTATGTTAGTGATCTTAGATTTATTAGTGTTTTTCAAGTGGGTTTTTATATAATTTTTATGTGATCTTGTGAAATTTTATAAAATAAAAAGTATAACATAAGGTTTAAGATCTTACTACTAGCACAATGGCTGGGGATGATCTAAAAGATGAAGAAGATAGGTTGATCAAGAGTTCCAAGCATCCAAAGTGAGCTCTTAACCCTTGCAATTTCCCTTTAGTTCTCCTTTAGATCTTCATGCATGCTTAAAGTTCTTGTGTTTGGTTTAAAAAAATTTGAAGGTGAACATGAAGGTGCCTTGGCCGATTTTGTAAAGGGAAATGGAAGGATATTTGTGAAGTTCTTGGTGTTTAGGAAATGAATGAATGAAGAAGTTTTGGGTTTTTAATGTGGTGATTATAACCTTACAACACATAAGCCACTAAACACATCTTCAATTAGCCAACATATCAACAAAACTTAAGTGGCTTTGGGAAATGCCCCATGTTGCCATGTGGTGTTGGGGGGGGGGGGGGGTTGGTTTACTTATTATTTTTTTATAAATAAAATGTAATTTTTATAAACTTTTATAACTTTAATAATTTTATATATAAGTTTTTATAAAAACTAATGCCCAAACACTTTAAAGTGATGTTACAATATGCGAAAATAATTTACTAGTCTTGTTGTTTGGTTGTTCGGTTGATAAAGTTAGTTCGGGTCTTGTACCGGGTGAAATACTAGATACATAGTGTTACTTATAAAATTTATGTTCATAGTAATTCTAGGACAATTTTTATTGTCCCGTTAATTAATATAGCTCTCCAGACTAATAATTTTTGTCATTTTGAGTTTGGTTCTGGTACCGGCTTTGTTGTCAGGTTTTTACTGAACAAACCGTTTAGCTTTAAATAATAAGATTTATATATGGGTTTTATACTATTTCTAACACTTGTTATTATTCTTTAGCTAAAAATATTTATTTTTGGCTTTTCGGACAATTGCTGAATTTTGCTGTAGAATTACTGAATTTTGCTGCAAACATGGACAATTTGGTATTTTATATAAAATTTTTATGGTATAATAGTGCAGAAATATTTTATATCTTAATTCTATCATATTAGATTGTACCGTAACTAGTTCTGATATTTAATACGTGTTCGCGTCGTTGTCATTCGTCTAGGATATGGTTTTATATATTCGTGATCATGATGAATCGATTATCATACCAAACTATGATTTGGTTAAATTCCTAGACTTTTAAGACTTAAAATCAAAAATTAAGTCATGTTATACGATAAATAGATAATGTACTAGTTGTTCAAGTTGTACAGAATTACCGGAATTTGCCAATTGTCACATTCTCCCCTTGTTCAAGAAAATTTCGTCCCGAAATTTAAGTCATGTCATCCTTTGCGTAGGATTTCTCAAACAAGTGGGGATACTTTCTTTTGATTTCGTCTTCCCGTTCCCAAGTGAACTCTGATCCGCGCTTTGAGTTCCAATGGACTTTGACTAGTTTGATACGACTCCTCCTTGTTTTTGAACTTTCAATCTAAAATTTCGACAGGTTCTTCGATGAAATGGACTTTGTCGTCTATATGAATTTCGTCCATGGGGATAATAAGTGACTGGTCTGAAAGACACTTTTTAAATTTGACACATGAAAAGTGTCGTGAACGTTATTAAGTGTTTCAGGCAATTTCAACTTATATGCGACTGTTCCAATCTTCTCCAAGATTTCGTATGGTCCTATATACCTCGGGCTAAGTTTTCCATACTTCCCGAATCTAACTACGCCCCTCCAAGGCGAGACCTTTAATAGCACTTTGTCTCCAATCTCAAAGGACAATGGTTTGCGGCGTTTATCCGCATAACTTTTCTGTCTATCCTGAGTGGCTTTAATACGGTCTCGGATTTTAAATATTTTATCCTAGTTTCTTGAATTAATTCTGGACCTATCATTTGTTTGTCGCCTATTTCCCCCAACATAACGGAGATCGACATTTTAGTCCGTATAATGCTTCAAATGGAGCAGCTTGGATTCTCGTGTGATAACTATTGTTAGATGAGAACTCCACTAAAGGCAAGTGAGTATCCCAATTTCCGCCTAAGTCAATTACACAAGCACGAAGCATATCTTCTAAGGTTTGAATGGTGCGTTCACTTTGTCCATCTGTTTGGGGATGAAAGGCCGTACTTAGATCTAAGCGAGATCCAAAAGCCTTTTGAAATGATTGCCAAATTCTTGATATGAAATGACCATCTCGATCAGAGATTATGGAAACAGGCACTCCATGTCTTGCCACAATCTCTTTAAAATAAAGTTCGGCTAACTTCTCAGTTTTATCTTTCTCACGTACCGGCAAGAAGTGAACTGATTTGGTTAGTCGGTCAACAATTACCCAAATCATGTCATGACCGCGAGAGGTCCTGGGTAATTTTGTTATGAAATCCATAGAAATTTGTTCCCATTTCCAAGTGGGAATTTCAGGTTGTTGTAACAATCCTGAAAGGGTTTTTGGTATTCAGCCTTAATTTTTGCACGTATTAGACATTTTCCAACATAAGTTGCAATATCTCTTTTGAGATTAGGCTACCAATAGAATTCTTTAAGATCATGATACATTTTATCCGCTCCGGGATGCATCAATATTTGGACTTATGGGCTTCATCTAGAATTAAGTTTCGCAGATTACCAAAAAGAGGAACCCAAATTCTGTTTGCAAAATACAAAGTTCCGTTCTCATTTGGTTCTAATTGTTTTTCCATACCTCTAAGCATCTCTGCTTTAAAATTTCCGCTCTTCAGGGCTTCCTGTTGAGCGTCGTGAATTCGATAGGTAAGGTTATTGTGAATGGTGAGTCTTAATGATCGTACACGAAGAGGCTTCACTCGTTCCTTTCGATTTAGGGCATCTGCGACAACATTCGCCTTGCCCGGATGGTATTTAATTTCAACAATCATAGTCATTAACAATTCAAACCAGTGTCTTTGGCGCATATTTAACTCTTTATGGTTAAATATATGTTGAAGACTTTTGTGATCGGTAAAGATTGTGCACTTGGTGCCGTAAAGATAATGACGCCAAATTTTTAACGCAAATACCACTGCACCTAGCTCTAGGTCATGTGTGGTATAGTTCTTTTCGTGAACTTTTAATTGGTGTGATGCGTATGCAATAACTTTCTCTCGTTGCATTAATACGCATCCTAAACCTTGATGTGAAGCGTCATAATAAACTACAAAGTCATCTATGCCGTCTGGAAGAGTTAGAATCGGTGCATCACAAAGTTTATCCTTTAGCAGTTGGAAAGCTGCTTCATGTTTCTCTCCCCAATCAAACTTTTTATCTTTCTGAGTTAGGGAGGTTAGTGGTTGAGCGATCTTTGAAAAATTCTCAATGAATCTCCGATAATAACCCGCCAATCCTAAAAATTGGCGTACTTCGGTGGGTGTCTTAGGTGCGTTCCAATTCTTAATGGCTTCTATTTTTGATGGATTGACATGTATGCCTTTTTTGTTGACTACATGTCCGAGAAATTGGACTTCATCAAGCTAAAATTCGCACTTAGAGAATTTTGCATACAATTTCTCCTTCTTTAACAACTCAAGAATGGTCTTAAGATGGTGTTCGTGATCCTTCTTATTTCGTGAATATATCAATATGTCATCAATGAATACTATCACAAATTTATCAGATAAGGCTTGCCCCCACACGGTTCATTAAGTCCATGAACACCGCCGGTGCATTTGTTAGACCAAATGGCATAACAAGGAACTTGTAGTGACCGTAACGGGTTCGAAATGCTGTCTTTGGAATACTTTCTTCCTACACTCTAAGCTGATGGTATCCTAACCTTAAGTCAATCTTCGAGTAAAAACTTGATCCTTGAAGTTGATCGAATAGATCATCGATTCTCGGTAACGGATACTGATTCTTGATCGTGAGTTTGTTCAATTCCGATAATCTATGCACATTCTAAAGCTTCCATCTTTCTTCTTTACGAATAGAACTGGAGCTCCCCAAGGTGAGAAGCTTGGTCTAATAAATCCTTTGTCCAACAACTCTTGAAGTTGTGTGCAGAACTCTTGCATTTCCGAAGGAGCTAATCGGTATGGGGATTTCGCTACAGGTGCAGCTCCTGGAATCAAGTCCTATGCGAAATTCGACTTGTCGTTTGGGTGGTATTCCTGGCAAGTCCTCTGGGAAGACTTCAGGAAATTCCTTAACAACAGGGATCTCCTCAAGTTTTGGCACCTTGGATTTCTTGTCAACAATGTGTGCTAAGAATGCTATACATCCTTTTCTCAAGCACTTTTGAGCTTCATACAAGAAATAATTCGCAATGGCGTTTCCCTCTTCTCGCCATGTATAAGAAGTGTTTCATTATTAGGAAGTGGAATGCGAATAATTTTGTCGCAACACACGACTTCAGCTTGATTATTAGATAACCAATCCATACCGATTACAACATCAAAACTACCTAACTGGATAGGTAATAAATCAATGTTGAATTTTTGTCCGCCTAACTCTAAAGAACATTTTTTAATAATTTCACCAGATTCAATTATCTTTCCATTCGGTAGTTCGACAATATCTAATTTATTTGAATTTAGTTCGAGTATATCTTTAAATTCTAAAGATATGAAACTAAAATCTGCGCCAGCATCAAATAAAATAGATGCGAAATGATTATTGACAGGGAACGTACCAGTGATCACATTTGGATCCTGACGTGCCTCATGAGCTCCTATTACAAAGGCTCGCCCGTGGCCTTTGTTCTCCTTTGGGCAGTTCTTCCTAAAGTGGCCCAATCCACCGCAACCATAACAACTTTGATTTCTTCCTCGGTCGTTTCCATTTCCATAACCTCCTTCTTTCTTGCCTTCATTCCTGTTTCCTTTGTTATTACTCTAGCAGTTTTCGGTGCGGTGTCCCAACTTCCCGCACTTATCACATTTGGTGGTTCGACATCCACCTAAGATGATAATTGCACCTGTTGCATTAGGTGCATTTCCTGTATAACCTCTCGGTTCTATCTCCGCTACTGCCATGAATACTTTGTTCCTTTTTGCTGTGGGGGTTTCTTTCTTCTTGTTACTCGGTCGGGAACCTTTCTTGAAGTGTGTAAACTTTCTCTTATTCCCATGTAAGGTTGATTCTACATGTGTTTCCTTGGGCATCTCCGCATTCTTTCTCGAAAACTTATTCATTCTCACCGCTTCTTCGGTAAGGCTTACTGCAATCGTAATTGCCTCAGTGATGGTTGTTGGATGTGACGAAGTAACCATACTTCGAATTTCTGGAGATAATCCCCAAATGTATCGTTCGATACGTTTGAATTCAGGGGTTACCATATATGGAACGACTCGCGAAAGATCATGGAAACACTGTGTATAACTATACACATCGGGTCCTATCATGGATAAGTTCCAAAATTTAGTTTCCAATTTCTGTAACTCGGCTCTAGAACAGTATTCTCTCTCATCATATCCTTCAGTCTATCCTAAGTAATAGCATAAGCAATTGCTTCTCCAAGCGTCTGTACTTGCAAATTCCACCATGACAATGCTTCATCCATAAATAAGCCTGATACATATGACACAATTTGGTTGATAGAACAGTTACTCATACGAATCAGGAATCCGTCTTTTCTGTCCAACGCACAAAGGCTACTGCACCGTCTGTGCCATCAAAATTCAAGGGTTTGCAATCTAAAAATTGTTTGTATGTACATCCTGAAATAATTAGATTTCAAGAATCATCAATAATATATATGTTAGAAATAAATATTAATGATCATACTTTGGTAATTTTATAAATAACAAACCATTTACGGGCATCTGAACTCTTGGTGGTTCTTAAACCCTTAGCTCAGCATTGCGCTCGTGATGCGCAAGTGCTTCAGTTATTCGTTGATTCACTAGAGAATCGAGCTCGGCTTGGGTTGTAGGTAATGGCGATGGTCTAACTCGGGGTCTACCTCTTCCCCTAGATGCCATGATCTTCATATATGAAACATATAGAAGTGATTAGACGTATATTTGAAACATATATTGTCTTTCATGGATTAGTATTATATAATATAAGTGTATATAATATTGATATAATCCAATTTTTATGTATAGTATCCATATTATAAGCACCATAACAGATACATAAAAATGAACAATCAACAATGCATAAATAAAAGGTAAACATCAACCATTATATATATACTGTCAACTTGATACATCATTTTTGTGAAGATACAAAAATAACTCGGAGTTATAACACTCCGATAGACAAGTCATACACAATACATTATAAAGTAGATATTTTCCTTCACATCGTTCTTCAAAATCTTCAAGTTGACGACATATATATCTTCAAAAACTCTATCTTCAGCAAAACTGGGTATGAGTACCTACCCTAGAGATATGACCATATATCAACTAGACAGACGTGGAGGTGGAGGTGGAGATGAATGGATGATCCTCTGGAGGTATGCGACCTCCTCCTCGAGCGAACGGCTACGCTCCTCGTGGGATGGAAATGCACTCTGCACTAGAGAGTGTGGATGTGGTATAACAGGCGAAGGTGGTGATATGTCGTTGGTAGAGATGGTGTCATGGGAGGTGTCAAAGTGGGTAATGGTGGTAACTGAGATGACAAAGATGGAGTACTCTAAGATGCTCGCAAAGTGGAAATCTGAGCCTCCAGCTCACGGATAGGCGAAATAAGATACTAATCTGTATCTCAGAAGACGTGACTTGAAACTCGGTGGTGGTCGGTGGCAAATGACTGGGATGATAAGGATCAGATAGGCTCATACCAGGTGGAGGTGATCGAATGTGAATACCGGTATGGTGAGATGATGGGTATGATGGTCCTCCAACAGTGGGTGGTCGTGAATAGGGATGGTGTCTACTCGCATACTGACTAGACTCAGAGAACATAACCTGCAGTGTAAGAAGATGCATAAGGATCAGATGTGATAAAAGGATCTGGAATGGGTATACGCGGTATATGTAATGATCCATCAACATGGTGAAACGGTGGCTGCTCAGATGAGTAGGATGTACCTCCCAAAGAGTAATGTGAAGGTCCAGACAAAGGATGAAGAGTGAAACGATCATAGTAAATGAAACATCTCCAGGTAAACTGAGATGGTCCAGATGGGTAGATGTGACCAGTAGTGATAGAATCAGATGGTATAGGATCAACAAAAGTAGGTGTAATAGAATCATCAACAGTGGGAAAAGTATCTGGAAGTAGTGGTAAGCAGTATCAGGTGAGGGCTCGGGTGGGGGTGATCTCGCAGACGATGGAGCAGATGAGGTAATATCAATGACATCAGGCTCATGTGGAGCTACCTCCAATAGCACGAGATCAAAATCATCTCCGATCCTAGATCATCCTCAAGGTGATCTACGTGAACAATAGGAATGACATCGTCATCTCCATCGATGTCGACAACAAAAGGATCTACCACGTTAAGTGGTATAACATGGTGCTCCACAATGTGCTCACCTTCGGGGTGGCCAATGATAACTATCTGGTGGTCAAAGAGTGGTAAAGCTAAAACATCATCATCGGGAATATCCCCGGGAATGGGATCGGGTACAGGGTAGGGTAAGGCAAAAGGCTGGAAATCATCGTCCATCTAGTCATCGTCAGAATCATCATGATCTGACTCATCGTCGGAAATGATAATGACTGGTGGGAGTAGATCGTCTAGTGGTATATAATCTATCTCAAGGTCAGAACTCATAGACTCGGTGTCTGAAAGGCTACTATCGGAAGACATGGTCCTGGCAAACATAATCCGTACAACTTATTTTTGTTAATAAATAATTTTTGTTTAAAGATAAATAATCGGGCAATCACTAAGTTTCAATGTAAGTTTTTCTAATCATGAGTTCAACTCAACTTACTGTTATTGTGTCTATCTCTCATAGACTAGTTTTGTATAATAACCTTGCACTATTGTTTTTGTTTTAAACATTTGATACTAGTGGACAGTTCTCCCCTGATGACAAACCAAAAATACTTACTTTCAATTTTTGTAAACGACTCACAAAAATTTATAAAAGAGCATTTTGAAATTGTAGACTAGACTAAAAAGAATCTTGGTTCACTACAATTGATGCTATTATATCAGGTCTGTCACACCCGATTTTCGATGTAGCGGAAGCGTGTCGTGAGGTGTGGCCAGAGTGGCAATCGTTGCATTCAACCAAGTAAACGACAATTGTATTACATTACAAAACATTCATCCATATTTTTTATTTAACCATAATTCACATATAAACTTTTGTCTTTAAAACAAACCACAAGTTTAACAACATTATTTAAAATTTAGACATAAGTTTATAAGACATAACAACAAAGACTGGATGAAACATAACATCTTGACTTCACAACAAACGAACAATATATTTCCCCGAAGGTCAACTACTAGTTTCCTGTAATACATGTTAGTTTTGAAAACAATGACAACAAAAGCTGGTGAATTCATGTTATAAATTTTGTATCAAATGAATTATCAATAACATTTGAAATAAACTTGTTTAATATAGCTTAATGAAACTTGTAAGATCATTAGTGTGTTGCAAGGACACTAATTTGTATGCCGAATAAGGTGGCAACCAAACCTTGACGATTTATTATGTGTTTGAGACACTCGTTTTAGACACAAAAGCACTCGAATACGATATGTTATTATTGCCGTAATAGAGTGGGGCTCGCCCAAACCCAATAGATCTATCCTCTTGTTCCTCGGTACTTGTCTTTCATTAATGCCCCAATGCTTGAGCCTTATTCCCATGTGATCTAAATATTTTATTTTCCCAGCTATATAAATTGTAACATGTATACATCCCCGCACGTTTAAAACCATAAAAACGTTAAAATAAAAGGGGAAACATTAACTTACAGATTTGCGTTCCGTACAAATCTCTATTCGATTCCTGATACTTCGTTCGTTTTTCGACCTACAAGTGTTCTAGTCTATTAGACACTTAGGCTTTCGTTTTGTTTTTCGTACAAGTATTTTATCTCGAATTTCATACTTGTAATTGTCGGTTTTTCTTGGTTGATATATATATATATATATATATTTCTTTCATATATATATTTTAGATTGATTACATATAAATGGACCTAGTCCATTATTTAATGGTAAGAATTCAATTAAGAGTTTATTACATATGGGTCTAGCCTAATATTTTTTTGTAACTATGAGTCTAGCCTAATTTGCTTACTTTGTGTGTGGCCTAGCCCAACCTAATTTTGTTTATTTTGTAGGTTAAGCCCTGATTTAAAGTTGATTGCCAGTTAGTTTATAAAATTGGGCTTTAGCCCAATGTTAGTTTTTATAAAATAGATTAGCCCAATTTATTTTCTTTATAAAAGTAGGCTTAGCCAAAGTTATCTTTTATTTAAATGGGTCTAGCCCTTGTAAACTTTTATAAAAGTGGGCTTAGCCCAAAGTTTATTTTTATAAAAGTGGGCCTTAGCCACAAAGTTAATTTTATAAAAGTGGGCTAGTCCATATATTTTAAAAAAAATAGTTTTAGCCCATATAGTTTTTATAAAAATGGGCTTAGTATAATAATTGTTTAGTTGGGCTTATCCAAAAATATTTACTAGTATTTGTTATAACTTATAAAAATTTATTTATAAAAAACTATAAGTTATATATATTTAAAAATTCTAGTAAATATAAAGTGTATCGGTTTATGTGTTTGTTTTGACCGTTAGGTTCGCGTCGACTATTTTATTTGTTTCGTCTTTATCGTTTGATTTGTTTATACCATATTTTTTAATTTGTCCGAGTTGTCCGGGTTGTCCGAATTGTCCGATATATATTATTTTGTCAAAAGTTGAACACTTAAACATATTTTTATACAAAAATACATGTGCACATATAAGGTGGTTTAAAATATATAGTTTATCAAAAATATATATTTATCTCATTATTAGTTTAAGAAAATATAAGTAATTATATTCTTAACTTTTTATCTAAATCCTTATGTAAGCATGATTAAAGTTCCTAATCACTTTTAATCACAAAAGTTTTTAGTTTAATCATATCTTAATCAAGATTAAATTTTATAAAATTTTGCCATAGTTTCCTTTAAAAATATAAGTTTCCCATGTTTTTATAAACATGTTTTAAGTAACTAAACTAACTCAAATCATCATCAAGCACAATTATTATATAAATGTATTAACATAATGTCATGAACTTGTTATAATTTTTAATCTTTCTTATATAGAAACTTTATTATAACTTTTATACAAAATTTCTAAATGATAATTTTTATTTAATAATCTAATACAAGTATAATAATATTTAAAATATGAGATTATGTTCATGACATATTTTGTTAATGTATCTTGCTAATCTAAACATGCATGTGTTTAGATCACCTTTTTATTCATAATTTTGCAAGATTCAAGTTTACTAGTTCATAACAACTTCAAGATCATCAAAATTTATCAGGAAAATTACATGATTATGTTAGTGATCTTAGATTTATTAGTGTTTTTCAAGTGGGTTTTTATATAATTTTTATATGATCTTGTGAAATTTTATAAAATAAAAAGTATAACATAAGGTTTAAGATCTTACTACTAGCATAATGGCTAGGGATATCTAAAAGATGAAGAAGTTAGGTTGATCAAGAGTTCCAAGCTTCCAACGTGAGCTCTTAACCCTTGCAATTTCTTAGTTCTCCTTTAGGTCTTCATGCATGCTTAAAGTTCTTGTGTTTGGTTTTTAAAAATTTGAAGGTGAACATGAAGGTGCCTTGGCCGATTTTGTGAAGGGAAATGGAAGGATATTTGTGAAGTTCTTGGTGTTTAGGAAATGAATGAATGAAGAAGTTTTGGGTTTTTAATGTGGTGATTATAACCTTACAACACATAAGCCACTAAACACATCTACAATTAGCCAACACATCAACAAAACTTAAGTGGCTTTGGGAAATGCCCCATGTTGCCATGAGGTGTTGGGGGGGGGGGGGGTTGGTTTACTTATTATTTTTTTATAAATAAATGTAATTTTTATAAACTTTTTAACTTTAATAATTTTAGATATAAGTTTTTTAAAAACTATGCCCAAACACTTTAAAGCGATGTTACAATATGCCAAAATAATTTACTAGTCTTGTTGTTTGGTTGTTCGGTTGATAAAGTTAGTTCGGGTCTTTACCGGGTGAAATACTGATACATAGTGTTACTTATAAAATTTTATGTTCATAGTAATTCTATTACAATTTTTATTGTCCCGTTAATTAAATAGCTCTTCAGACTAATAATTTTATCATTTTGAGTTTGGTTCTGGTACCGGCTTTGTTGTCAGGTTTTTACTGAACAAACCGTTTAGTTTTAAATAATAAGATTTATATATGGGTTTTATACTATTTCTAACACCTGTTATTATTCTTTAACTAAAAATATTTATTTTGGCTTTTCGGACAATTGCTGAATTTTGCTGCAGAATTACTGAATTTTGCTGCAGACTTGGACAATTTTGTATTTTATATAAAATTTTTATGGTATAATAGTGCAGAAATATTTTACATCTTAATTCTATCATATTAGATTGTACCATAACTAGTTATGATATTTAATACATGTTTGCGTCGTTGTCATTCGTCTAGAAGTATGGTTTTTTATATTCGTGATTATGACGAATCGATTATCATACCAAACTATGATTTGGTTAATTCCTAGACTTTTAAGACTCAAAATAAAAAATGAAGTCATGTTATATGATAAATAGACAATGTACTAGTTGTTCAAGTTTACAGAATTACCGGGAATTTTGCAAATTGTCATACATAATGTATATGTAAGTAAATTTTAGGTATCAAGTATGAATGTATGAGTATTTGCACGTATAACAAGTATCGATTTTATGTAAACATGTATTTAACAATTAAGTGCATGTAAGACAAGTATGTATAGGTATGAATTTTATTACGATCAAAGTCTGGGATAATAAGATTGGGAAATGACATACGAATGCGATACGAATACAAGTTTCCATAAATAGAAATACGATTACACTTTCTAATTAAGGAAAGTACGAAAAAGCGAGGCGTTACACTTTCCACCTCCTTCCTCCTCTAATCACCTTCCACCATTCTTTAGCCAATTAGATTTTCACCATTTTCCACCTCCTTTCTCCACCAATCACCTTCACTCTTCTTTAGCCAATCATATTTCACCTTTTTCCACCCTTTTCTCCTCCAATCACCTTCCACCTTCATTAACTCATAAACCCTAATTCTCACTTATAAATACAAGCCTCCATCACCCCCTAAACACTTTTCACACACTAATCTACTTCCAAACTCTCTCATGTTCTCAAAAATTCCAAGCAAGGAAGAATACTTTCAAGTGTTCTAAGTGAGCTTTCACTCACTTTTCTTCACATTTCTTCTTCTAATATTCTTTCAAACGACTTGGGCAACCTCTAGGAAGGTTTCCACAAGTTTGCCATGGCAAACTGAGGTGGAACCTCACCAATTGAGGTCCAAAGTAGCATAAAATTCTACTATAATTTATCTTTTTATTTCTTATAATAATGCTTAAAACTTAGTGGAATCTTGTACCCACCAGGTTTTCAACTAAACTCATAATTGTGGGTTTGTGTTGTGGTTGATTTCCACAAGAAACAAGGCTCAAAACCTTTTTAGATTTCATGTAGTTGGAAACCCTAGCTTCTAAGACACCATAATTCTTTCAAGAAGATGGTAATCTCTCATGTATTTTTTTTTTATTTCTAATGTGCTTTTATACATATATTTGCTAACCGAATTCTAAATTTTTGGAATGTGATAGTGGATTTTGGGATGAAACAACTAGCAATGCAAATGGTCAGTAAACTTGCAATGCAACTGGTAAGTGGAGATTGTACAACTGCGATTGATATAGAATTATGCATATAATCATTTCTTATTTTTTTTTTCAATTCATGCCGTTTAGTTTGAAATGACCAGGGAGGTAATATTCATTTGCCATTGATTTACTGGTTTGCTATTGCTTGAAGATTATGTTACAAAATATTTGTAAACCTGTTGGTGATTTTTTTTGTTATAATGATTTTTCTGGTACAACCCTCTCTAAACTAATGTAGTTCCAGGTTACTATTTTTTAAGATTGTTGCTGAATCCATTTTGAACTCTTCTAACATTCTAAGTGATTCACAAGTTAAACTGATGTGTAGAGTCATGAGATCGACTCTAGACATGTTTTGTGTTGCTACATGCTTTGGTTCTTTTTATTTTCTTATGGGTTAAATGTTCGGTTTGGGTTGCATGCTAATTTAGGTTGCTAGGCCTTTGATCCGTTTAGCTTTATTCTACCTTTAGGAAAACTTTCTTTTTTTTATGTTTTCAAAGATATTTAGCTTAGTCTGGGTATTGTTGAAATTGGCTTTGCCCTTATATAGATTTCCTTAACCTTTAAAGGAATTTAGAATTTGATTTACGGTCATTAAATTTTAAGAAAAGAAAGGTCGACCTGTTCCACCTCTAAGTACACCTATATCAAAGCCAAACCAAAAGGCAAATAGCCAATTACAAATCTCCTGGTTATGTGTTAAACATTTATGCGAACGATACATTTTGACCAATACAAGACAAACTCCAACTAACAACAAACACTCCTAGATATTGAGGCCTCACCTCAAAGGCTCTTCCATTAATCGCAGTTGGTGTTAGTATCGCGATGAATTCGGCACTATGACAGGTCAACAATGACCCTCAACTCCTTGAACCAGAGCCCTTTGAATAACATGTGGGACACCATCAACAAACTGCAACTGATCAACCCCAACACGGTTGTTACCTCTTTGATTCCCTGTGTTGATTGTGGAACTCCATGTTGAACTTGCTGAGGTTTGGAGTCTGGATGCGATTTCTACGATTTCTCTGTCGTTGTGGTGGATATCCTTGATCTATAATGTACTCGTCTTGATTATACCCTTCATTATACCCATAATCATCATACCTTCTGTCATACTGATTTTTATTATCCTCTTCTTCCCAATCGGACCCCATGTGTGAACACTTTCTTTTATGTATTGGAACCCTCATCATACCCATGTTGATGTTGTGGTTGGTTAAGATGGACAATGTCCCCATGTTGAAATTGTTGGTTTCCTTGTTGGTTTTGTGGGTCTGGGTTAAACTGTCGAAACTGGTTTGTTGGTGGGTTGTTTGTTTTGGTTTTGGTTCTGCTGTTGATTTTGATTTTGAGGAATTGGGTGGATCTGGAATAAAGCGACTGGGGCATTCTGTGCTTGGTTTTGTGGTGGATTATCTTGATCAGCTATCTCTTGAGCTGCTTGTTCAAGATCTTGAGCAACGGTTGATGATTGAACTTTAGTTTTTACTGCTGAACATAAGAGAACACAATTATGTCGTGCACTCTTTTAAATTTCTGGATCAAACTAAAGTGGTGAAGATTTCTTTGAAAATCTAGTATGCATGCAACACTGGTGTAACACCTCGTAAAATCGTGTCCAATAATTAGGCGACACGTGTCATTACTTTTATATTAAGTCTAATAAGGACTAAAGGTGTCAACAGGCTCAAACTAAGCCTCTGAGTGACCCTTTACGAAGTCTTAACTCTCATATGAGCCACTTATTGGACGAGAGGGATTATTTGTGTAAATATGTAAAAGTTGGACGATGGAGGGGTTAAAAGTGTCAACATGTTAATTTATACTTCTGAGTGACCTTTTAACGAACCGAGAGCTTGACAATGTCCGGTGATGCGTGGTCGAAACCGATGGTCTTATTATGTTTAAGTTATGTTTTACCTAACTTTTAGTTTCGAATAGCCTACTTTTGATTGGATTTGTGTTTTACAGGTTTACGAAGTTTAACGGTTATTCGGGAGCTTTTCGGAGCATCGGGACAGAAAACGGGTCATCAGGGATTGCAAAACGGAAAAACAGGAAACCAAGAGTTGGAGAGGTCGTCGCCGACGGCTCATCCGTTATGTATGTCAGCAAAAAAATGTTCGTAGGTAGTAGGTTAGAGCGTCGGAGGAAAATCAGAAGATCCAGGGGCCGTCCGCGATGCCCCTTCCATTTTGACGTTGAAACTTGTTTTTAGACGGGTTATAACACATTGTTGACCAATTCTTGGGTGAGTTACGCAATTTTGAACCTTGAAATCACTTCTTGTAGCCAAGAACACCATATTCTTCCATTTCAATCCATCTCTTCCATCTATCATTAACCGAATCAATCATCAAACCTTCCTAACCCTAATCCATCATCATCATCACCAATCCTCCAATCCTTTCACCATCATCATCCATTCCAAACCCTAATCATCATCATCACCACCATCAAAGCTTCAAGATGTTCATGTTTGAGTTTCAATCATCCGGTGATCAAGTTCCGCTTGTCATGAGCGGCTAATTCTCGAGGGTTTCACCCCGGTGTAAGGTTTTGTAGGATTTAGGGTTGCTTTATGTTTCTTAGTTGATTTATGACAAATTGAATTGTATTTTGAATTGATTGATAGCTGTCCTACATTTGAACTATATTTGTGAATTGTCTAATGATGATAAAATTTGACTTTGCGAAACAAGTTTGTGTATTTATGCCATATCTTTCAAAAGGAATTATTTGTCCGAAGTAACAAAGTGCATTGTATCCGTCATACGCGTGATAGCGATTGGCATCTAAACTTTGTGATATCAACACCGTTAATGACAAATTCAATTGAATCAATCTAAAATTGTTTAGCAACCCTAGGTTTTGCGATTGTCGAACCGGGTGTGAACCTTGTTCTCAAATCATTGTTTTAGTCAAGTAATTAAGTTTTCGTGTACTTGTCCAAGTTAGTAGTTAAGTAGTTAAACCAATTTTGTCGGATCATTCCGGCAGCTTTTCAAATAAACAAAATTAATCGAATTCTTAGCAAGCTTCATAATTCGTGACAACATCGTTTAAATCAATCTTGTCCGCACACAAACCACAAACTCTTCGTGGTTTGACCCCTTACTACCACTAACACATTGTTAACGGTAATTAGGGCATATAAATATTATCTATGACCAGGCGCGACACTTGGGTAAATTTTGGCGCCGTTGCCGGGAGTTCGTGCGCTTTGCGTTTGCATTTGTTTAATTTTGTAATTATCTTTTTAAAGTGTTGGTTTCTTTATATCATTTCTGATTTTGTGTTACGCGGGTGTGTTACTTGTATAGGTTACAGGTAGTGCATGCATACACGGAATTTCGGGAGGACCTCGCCATTAGTGTTCGAACCGGAGATCGAGCGGGTCGTTAGAAGAAACCTAGACAACCGGTTAGAGGCAACTCTTGTCTCTAATCCACCCAATACCCACTCACCACCTACACTATCCTTGGACCCATTCCAATGGATCCACAAATCTCCAACCAACCTAACAACCAAAACCAATTCTATGATTACCAACCCCAAAATCAAAACACCCAAAACCATCAATCGGGGGGTGGTAACAACTCAAGACCACCAACACCACCATTCCAAACTCGTAGCCGAAACCGAAACAATCGCCAACGTACACCCATACCTCCACCTCCAGATCAAAACCAACAAAACCCATTACCAACCAATCTCAACAACCGAAATATTAACGTCAACCGTGGGGTTAACCATAGTCGTGGTAATCCCACAAATGAAGCCCACTTTCTCGATCTCGATGATTTGAGAAATAATATTCCCGACGATGCACCATATAGTGTTCCCGGTTATCAATCACTAGATAATGTGAGCGTCCACTTGGAATATTTGGATGATGGTGGAAACTATAACGAAAGGGTTATAGACGACGAATGGGGAGATAACAACATGGGGAACTTCTATAACACTCGGGGGTTTGAGTATGAAGATTTTGGCTATCAAAGTGCCAATTTTGTGGGGAACAACGATGGATATGGTCATGATTATGGTAGAGATGACGACCACGGGAATAACCGTCAACCACAAAACGATCGAAGGAATCGGGATTATGGCAACAACAACAATAACAACGGTAACCGTAACCGAATTCTGCAATTTGTGGGCGGTGGAAATCAAGGTGGAGATAGGGGTGGTGACCGAAGGGGCAACAATAGGCCAATGAATCAAGAGGTCAATGGTCCGAGATGTCAATTGCATCAACAAGCTCCGCGAGGTGTGAATGGTCGGTTTATACCGGTGGTCACTGAAAATGACTCACCCATTGTTCCTACGCCTCGGGGAAGAATGGCTTTTGATTGTAATCCGAATTACATTAACATCCTACCACACTTCAACATAGAATGAATGATGAGCCGTACACACATTTGGAGGAGTTCTCGGCCATATGTGGCACTATTGGAGGTCATGATTTTGCGCTAGAATAGGTGAAGTTGCGGTTGTTTCAATTATCATTGAAAGACAAAGCTAAAAAGTGGTTTCTCACACTTCTGGCAAATAGTATTCACACTTGGGCGGAGATGCAACAAGTTTTTCTGGATGAATACTACTCAATTGCAAAGACCGATGATGCAAAAGATGAAATTCGGTCATTTAGACAATTACCGGGGGAGTTATTACATGAGGGATTGACATGTTTCAAGGAATTGGTTAGAAAGTGTCCTTATCATCAAATTCCAAGGTGGGAATTACTTAAATGCTTTATATGGGGGTTGGATGCCAATGATCACTAGTATTTGCAATCGACAAGTAACGGAACCTTGTTGAACAATCATGAGGAAGATGATTGGGATTTTTTGGAAAGGATGAGCAAGAACTCTAAAGCGGTCGCTACGGGGACCGATCTAAAAAGCATGCTATTTACCGATCTCTTCCCGATCTTGATTCGAGTGCTAAGGATAGAATTGCTACTTTGGAACGGGAGTTGGCCCGTATTAAGAAGAAGGATGTTGGTGCGGTTCAGTTTGCGATGTGCGAGGATTGTAGGGATATTGGGCATCAAACCGAAGAATGTCAAGTGATCATGGCACATACGAATGAGGAGGTGAGTCAAGTGGGGGGTATGGGGATCACAAGCAATTCGATATGAATTCTAACACTTATCACCCGGGTTTGAGAAACCATCCAAACTTTCATTATGGTAATGCTTCAAATCAAATGAACCCCAATTTTCAACCAGGTAACCAAAGTGGGAATCAAGGAGGCTCGATGTATCAAAACCATCAAGGCGGTAATCAAGGGGGTATCAAAGAAACTACAACCAAGGAAGTAGTCAAGGTTATCAGAATCGTGAAGGTGGTTATCAAAGGGGCTACAACCAAAGTGGTAATGGAGGTGGTAATTGTAATCCTCAAATGGGTGGTGAAGACTCCTTGAATTCAAAGCTAGATGCAATCATGAATGCCATCACAACTTCGAATCAAGAAATAAAGTTGGAAATGAAAAAAGAGTTCGAAGTACGTGAAAAATTGCACAAAGCTTTAGAGAAGCAAGTGGGTCAACTTACGGAGGAGATGTCACAGATGCGAGGAAGTGGCGGAAGATTGTCGAGTGACACCACAGTGAACCCTAAGCATCAAGGGTCCAACTCGAAGAACACACGTGAGGACCAATTAATAAAATTTCATTATGTAATGGTCGAGTCGTTGATAATGGTGTTGTGTCACCACCACCTCAGTTTGTCGAAGGGGTGGTGGAAGAGGCTAGTGATGATGAGGTTGTTGATGGTCAAACGGGTCAAAAAGAAAATATTTTGAAAAATGATAAAACTACACCCGTTGTGACCGTCCCTGTCTCGAAAGCTAAGGAAAAGGGTGTGGAGGTTAATACCGCCCCTTATCCCGAAGCTTTGTTGGGACCATCTAAAAAAGTGGTAAACAAAAGAGGTCTCCACCAAGAAGAAATGTGGGAAATTTTTAAACAAGTCAAAATCAATTTACCACTTTTGGATGCCATAAAACAAGTCTCATCATATGATAAGTACTTGAAGGACTTGTGCACTTAAAAACGAACTCACAAGTTTCCAAAGAAACTAGATTTAACTGAAAATGTGAGTTCGATTCTTTCGGGTGTACTTCCACCCAAGTTGCAAGACCCGGGAGCGCCCACCATCTCCATTCAAGTTGGAGAACTTAAAATGACAAGGGCACTCTTGGATCTTGGCTAGTGTGAGTATTCTACCAGGTAGTTTATATAACCAATATGAGTTTTGTCCACTTCGAGCAGCAAATACTAACATGGTGCTCGCCGACTTGACTCCTAAACTACCCCGTGGAATAGTCACGGATGTAATTGTCAAAGTCGAGGACTTTTACTATCCGGTGGATTTCTTAGTACTTGATTATGTTTCGTTGGACCTAACCAAGCAACCTACGGTTATTCTCAGTCGACCATTCTTGGCAACATCAAATGTTCAAATCAATTGTCAAACGGGTACGGTCGACATGATTTTTGGTAACCGTCGGTTGCGGTTATGGATTAACGGATCCTCTAGTCAACGACGAATGCTATATAGCGGACGTTGTTGACGAGTGTATACCTCTCTGTGACATGGGTGTTGAGGAGGAAAACACAATAGAGAAGTGTTTCATGTTTGACAAATTACAAATGGAAATGAATCGGAGCATGGATGAGGAAGAGAAGAAGATGGAGGTGATGGCGGTGAAAGAAGGAAGACCACCTTGGACACACCAAGTGGAGAGTCTTCCCGAGAAGATTGATACCAAGCTGAAGCCATCATTGGTAAAACCTCCCACTGTCGAGTTGAAGGTGTTGCCCAAGCATTTGAAATATGCTTACGTAGGTGAGGGCAACACGCTATCGGTCATTATTGCATCAAATCTGACCGGGGAGCAAGAAAAGAAACTGATGGAGGTGTTGGTCGCCAATAGAGCCGCTATTGGGTGGACCATTGCTGATTTGAAGGGAATTAGTCCTTCCGTAGTGATGCATAAAATCATCACTGAAGATAGTAGTACTCCCTCTCGTGACACACAACGGAGATTGTATCCTAACATGCGAGAAGTTGTTAAGAAGGAGGTACTAAAGTGGCTAGATGTGGGTATCATATACCCCATCTCTGATAGCCAATGGTGAGCCCTACACAAAATGTTCCCAAAAAGGCGGGCATTCAAGTCGTCACAAATGATGCAGGTGAAAAGGTCACCACTCGGCCGGTAACCAGCTGGCGTATTTGTATCGATTATAGGAAGTTGAATTCCGCAACTTGTAAAGACTATTTCCCTTTACCTTTCATTGACCAAATTATTGAAGAGTTAGCGGGTCAAAACTATTGTTGTTTCCTAGATGGGTATTTGGGGTATAATCAAATTGCTATCCATCCGAAAGATCAAGCTAAGACCACGTTTACTTGCCTGTATGGTACATTCGCATTTAGGCGAATGTCGTTTGGGTTATGTAATGCCCCTGCCACCTTTCAAAGGTGTATGATGAGTAACTTTTCAGATATGGTGGGGTAGTCATTAAAGATCTTCATGGATGACTTTTCAATTTTTGGGTCATCGTTTGATGTTTGTCTTGACCAACTTGAAAAAGTTTTAAAAAGATGTGTTGAGAAAAAATTGGTTTTGAGTTGGGAAAAGAGCCCTTTTATGGTTCAAGAGGGAATTATGTTGGGACACATGGTGTCAAGTCGTGGGATAGAGGTCATAGGGCAAAAATGCAAGTTATTTCTACTTTGCCTATCCCACGAGCGTTAAGGGTATTAGATCATTCTTTGGTCATGCGGGTTTTTACAGGCGGTTCATAAAGGGGTTTAGTGATATAACAAAATCCTTATGTAATTTGTTGTTAAAAGACCAACCGTTTAACTTTAATAAAGATTGTAAAAATGCTTTTAATGTGTTGAAAAAGAAATTGGTTGAGGCCCCAATCTTGCAATCACCGAATTGGTCTTTACCGTTCGAAATCAGTGTGATGCAAGTGATTATGTGGTGGGGGCTGTTTTGGGTCAAAGGGTAGAAAAGAAACCGTTGCTAACGCAAGTAAGAATCTTAAAGATGCTCAATTGAATTACACAACAACCGAGAAAGAGCTACTTGCGGTGGTATATGCGTTTGATAAATTTCGGCTTATATTTGGGGTAGTAAAGTGATTGTATATTCTGACCATTCTGTTATCAGGTACCTCATGGAGAAGAAAGATGCAAAGCCGCGGTTAATTCGATGGGTACTTTTTCTACAAGAGTTTGACTTGGAAATACGGGATAAGAAGGATAGCGAAAATGTGGTTGGCAGACCACTTATCTCGGTTGTTGGTGGAAGATGGTTCTTCTCGTGTAGAGATTAACGAGACCTTTCCAGATGAGCAATTCTAAAAGTGTTAATATTACCTTAGTTTGCTAATATTATCAATTATTTGGTGACAGGTGATTTGCCGGCTCATTGGGATAGGAGGAGGAGATTGCATTTCCTCTCTCAAATCAAATACTACACGTAGGAAGAACTGGATTTATTCAAGACATGCCAGGATCAAGTTGTGAGGAGATGCATACAGACAAGGAGATCCCGAGTGTCTTGATGCACTTGCATTCTTTTGCTTGTGGGGGCCATTTCAGTGGTCACAAAACGGGGCATAAAGTGCTCAATAGCGACCTTTACGGCCGACCTTTTGTAAAAGACGCTTTCAATTTTGCGAAAAACTGTGTTGAGTGTCAAAAATTGGGGGCATTTCCAAGCGGGATGAGATGCCCATGCAACCGATTCTCATTGTCGATATTTTTGATGTGTGGGGAATCGATTTCATGGGACCATTCCCAAATTCACATGGGAATTTGTATATTTTGGTGGCGGTGGATTATGTGTCTAAATGGGTTGAAGCAATCGCCACCAAAACAAATGACCATACCGTTGTTTGTAATTTTGATCAAACTAATAATATTTCTAGATTTTGGGATTCCTCGGGTGATTATTAGTGATGGGGGGTCTCATTTTAAGAATTTTAACTTTGGAAAATTACTAAAACGGTATGGTTTGACCATAGAATTGATACCCCTTATCATCCGCAAACAAGTGGTCAAGTGGATGTGTCTAATAGGCAAATTAAGGAAATTTTGCAAAAGACCATTCGACTGGACCGTAAGGATTGGTCAACAAAGTTGAACGATGCCTTATGGGCCTATCGAACGGCACATAAGACACTTATTGGCACTACTCCTTACCGCTTAGGTTACGGTAAAAATTGTCACTTGCCGTTGAACTTATACATCGTGCTTTTTGGGCTATTAAAGAAGTTAATCTTAGTATGATGATCAGGCAAAGAACGCAAGTTGAAATTGTGCGAACTGGAAGAGCTTCGGGGGAGGCATATGAGTGTGCTTCAAAATACAAGGATGGCATGAAAAAAGCACATGATGCAAAGTGAAGCCAAAGGAATTAGTAGTGGGTCAAAAGGTTTGGCTATGCAATTCAAGGCTCAAGTTCTTTCCCGGTAAGCTAAGGAGCAAGTGGATGGGCTCGTATGTGGTTATAAGGGTCGGCAAGCTAGGTGATGTTACCATTGAGGACCTAAAGGATGGGTCAAAACAAACGGTCAACGGTCATCGTCTTAAGCCGTTTCTCGATGGTAACGAGGAAAGCAAAGAAGCAAACAAGGAATTGGTAAGCTTCTTGGTAAGCGTGCCAACTTATGAGGTTAATTAAAGGGCCAAGAACAATTTTGTAGAGTTTTGTCCATTTATATTGTTTGTGTGTATTGTTTTGTATTTTATTTTGATCGTTTCGTACCAATCTCGTTAACGTGTGAAGTTCGGATATCGCAAAGAGTCATGAAGACGTAAGGTATGTCTTAAACTTGTTTTGTGTATTGAGGACAATACACAATTATTCGGAGGTGGTATCGTAAACGTGTGTAAATGTTAAAAAAATTGGTGATTTGTCGGCGACGGGGCTTCAGGCCGTCGCCGACGGTGACTCATTGGGGGCCGTCAGGGTAAAATGTGTCGTAGACAGGAGGAGCGTCAGAGGAGAATCACCATTTTGGTGTGCCGTCGGCATCGAACTAAGGGACCATCGACACGGCCCTTTGTTTGTCAGCCGACGATGATTTGGTTTTGACGCATAAAATCGTATCTAACTCATTCTAAACCTACCTAAACTTGACCCGAACATCTTTTTAGCCACATGTTTGGCCCGGGTGCACCTTATCCAACCCACAACTCATTATAGTCTTTTAAAATTCCTGAGCACCATCCTCCAACTTCATTCATCTTCTTCTTCTTCCTCCAAGAACCCTACTTCACATATCTTCTTGAATCCTTAACCAAATCAAATGATTCTTGAGCCTATTTTGTGTAGATTTTCGAGTAGAACAAAACCCCCCGACACGGTTTCTTTCAATTCTTGCTCGTTTGCAAGATTGATGAAGTTTAAAATTTGGGTTTTTGAGGAAAAGTGTTCTTCAAGTTTACATTACATTGTTTCCAAGTTCTTTCGAGTATACAACATTAAAGGTTGATTTTTACTTAAATTTGAGCATAGCTATCATATGGTTTGTGAATCTCTTCCTAAATTTTGAACTTTATGTTAAAGAGTAGGTTGTTTATGATGCTAATGTATGATATCTAGCTTGAGTTTGAGTAGGTAATTGATTTGGGTGGGATTGAACATGCAACACAGTTAGCAATGAGATTATGAGATTATACTTGTTAGTTGCATGATTGAACATGAACATAATGTTGAACCTTGTTTAAGTCTTATGGATTTAGGATGAAACATGAGAAATTAAGTTTACATGTTAACAAAATTGCCACTTTTGAAAGTTTAAACTGGCTAGTTATGTCTAATAAACTAATTTGTGGTTCAACATTGAATGTTATGTTTAATAAGTTGAGTTGAATTGAAGTTTTGGAAGGATAGTTTACATGTTTGAAGTTTGACAATGTTTAATTGTTTTCTTTGTATTATGACTTGTAGATATGGCGAGCCGAAAAAGAAGCAAGACTTCGGGTCAAGGCTCATCTTCGGGAATCGGGTCGTCTTCAAGTCTTATAGCAAGAAAATGGGAACAGTTAAGCGGGTTTGAGGAGGACGATGGGCGATTGTATAGACAGGATTGGATGTGGGAGAGGATTAGGGATAGCAATGTGGGTGAACCATGGGTAAATAACAAGAAAAGGCTGCTATCAAGGTTTAATGACAAAAGACTTGAAATTAAACTTTGAAAGTGGAAGATGGTACATGGGGTTACCACATCTATCCCGGAAAGGGTTGTTTCCGAGCGCACATTGAATGTTGAAGAGTTTAGGACAATTGGCATCATCCAAATGTTCAAAAGGATCGGTTGGGAGCGAGTTTTAGATTGGTGTGAAGATATCACACCAAGGGTTTATTTGGCCGTTGTTTGTGAGTGGTTGGCTTCGCTTAGGTTCGTCAATAGGGATGGCCCACCGAGCACGTGGCAATTGGTGGGAGATACGGGCAGAGGGAAAATGATTATGTCCTTTGAAACTATGAATTGCATCACACGGTTTGATTCGTTGGGGATCGACGAGTACTACTATTACAACGTCGATCAATTTCTTCACAACAGAGTGAACTCGGCTGATCCTGATGGCATGGTTGGATCAGTGTTGCCATTTTCTGATGGTGGGGCAGCATTGCGTAGTCAGCTATCGGTTGAAGGGAAGATTCTTCAACCCTTCTCTCTCGAGAATATTATGGTACGATTTGGGGATCGGGGGAAAGTTAAGGCGTCTGATTGCCGGATGCTCCATTCACTACTTTTTGGAGTACCAAAGTTATCATGGCGGCATTTGGTGATGATCAACACCTGGGATACCTGCGAGTCGTACACCTGAAAGATGATACATTATGTACGACTCATCAACGCTATGATTGTGCAGCAGAATGGTTGCCACCTGAATCATTGTGGGTTTCGAAACCCGTGGATCAGATCTGTTTTGTATCGATGAAGCAGCACTAGAAGATCCAAGTGCAAGTATACGGTCATCAATACACAGTTTTTGATGATCAAGGGCATAGATTCAAGTTCACTGATCCGAGTGCGGCACAGGAAGCTGCGAGAGAGGAGGATATGGTTGATGAAGAAGATGAAGATGAGTCTCAGGGTCCAAGGGGACCCCGACAAAGGTATACCTGGCCACATCGAGAAATTTCATCATGAGTGGCTAGTTTTATTCCGAACCGGCGTAGACCCGGATATCCTAATTACAATCAAGGACAACAAGACGTGTATGATAACTCCCCGCTTGTATTGGGGAGAACCGGGAATACGAGCAGAGGAGACAGCAGTGGGAGCAGAACTGGGAGGCCCAACAGCAATCTCATTGGGCCGAAGAGGCTGCTATCGGGCTAAGGAATAGGAATATTGGGAGAGACAGTAGGAATAGTGGGCTGCCCAGCAAGCCTACATGGAAAGACAAGACTTGTATCAAGCACAAGAGTTGTCTAGAAGGCAAGCTTGGGTGGAGGAACAGGAAAGGTTGCGTGTTGAGCACAAAACTTTGGAAGACCGCCAATGGAATGTTATGGCGGCAGCTCAACAAATGGCGGTAAATAACGCCAAACACTTGCACGACCAAGAGCGCCACCATAGAGATTGGGCGGCGGGGCGACCATATTAAGAACACAGACCTTGGACGTCGTACGAGAACCTTCCTGTGCCATCCGGGCCTTCTGATCCATCTCCACATTGGCCCGAAGCAGTCGCTTCCTGTTTTATCCCACCTCAGTTTCAGGCATCGGTTGAAGGTAAAAGAGGGTCGCTAGATGATTTTCATGACATGATGTAGGCTCTCACCGGATACCCATACCATCCGTACCCCCGGAAGATCCAATGAGCGCTACCAACGATGATCACCGTTATGTATTCTTTTGTCGTTGTATACTTTTGTGTAATTTTCATTTTATGTTCTTTTATTGATAGTAGTTAAATGAACTTTGTAGGTGTGTTCCCTAGATAACCCTCACGAGACCTACTCGTCCTCCCGAGCTATAAGGAGTTTAAAGGCTTGTTGCATGCGCTAATTGCAACCGTGATTCCTACGAATGTGAGTTTAGTATGTTGTTGTAAAATCTTTTTCCACAGAAAATCAAAGTTGAATAAAAATATGACTTGGTAATTTATTTTGGTAAAAATGGTAGAACTAAGTAACTAACAAATTTTAATGGTTGTGAGTGTAACATTTGTGTAAATCGGGTTTCGAAAACCCGCCTCAAACTATCAATCAAGTATATAAATTTATGGCGTTCGGTTATTTTCTTCTTTAATATTGCTTAAGGTATTAAAATATTACTTATATAAAAAAAAATAATAATGGAAATAACCTTAATGAATTAACATAAATATTAACTTTTTTTACTTATTTTGCGAAACGCGTAACCGTACAACCGAACGAACCGACATCCACGACATTTTTGGGCGTAATTCAAGTTACACATGTCTTAAAACCTTTATATAACTTAAATATTAGGTTAAAGGGGTTAAAATGGCAAACAAGTGAAAATACAAGTCCAAGGGCCAAAATGTCAAAAAATAATAAATATTTTTGCTTCTTCACCAAGTTTGCCACATATCTCCAATTTTTGACACCTAGCACTCACTTTGCCACACTTAATATGGTGTTGACACATGTTAGGACACTAATCCACACTTGAGGAGACTTGTCATCACCTCTTTAATCCTAAAATACTATAAATACCCCATGATTCTTCCATTTTTTCACACCACTTCAAAACACTTCAAAGCAAAGTGTGAAGTTCTTCTTTCTATCCTTCTTGGAGCTTGTTTCCAACTTTTGGAAGCCTCCTATCTTGAGTTCCTAAAGTGTTCTTCAACACGAGTTAGTACTCCTTCGCCGGTTAAACCCACAACTCGTGCGCTCTCATTACCACTCAAGAATACGCACCCATTGTGAGTGAATCTCTACAAATTCCCCGTTTTAATCATGTTTTGGGGTGTATCATGTGTCGTACAATTTCTTTTTATTTAACACTTGTGCTAATATCATTTCGTGATCAAATGTGTATAGTTGTTATGTGGTTTATATGTGGTTACATTTCATCATTTCAGTGCAATCATTTCATTAGGCCCATCAGTTCCTCGTGGGATACGGGTTGAGCATTAGGTGCCTCATTAGATCGGCTGCGTTTGATTGAGCCTTGATCTCAATTACATCATACATCATGTCATGTGTTCATTCAGTGTGGTTTGTGATTGGTTATATATATACATCTGTTCACATATGATTCATGCACAATTTTATTTAAACAACAATACAAATTACTTAAATGTTTTATGAAGGTTCACTCGCCAAATTTTGTTGACCCAAACTTTCTATTTTACGCATGATACAGGTGAACAAGTGGAGGAAAGAAACACATAGGATGGCCTTAGAAAAATAATTTTTTCGTTTGGAACAATCGTTGGTTTAATGTTTGTGTTTGTATGGTATTTGTGCTGGATATTTAAAGTAAATTTGAATTTAATAAATATGAAACTTATTAGTAAATATCATGAGCTTTGGTGATAACCCAATCATGCCCCGACTTTTATTCCGCTGCGGGTCGGGGTGTGACAGATTGGTATCAGAGCTTGTGACTACAGGGATATAGGATAGGTTATTAGACCCTTAGAGCCTATACTATAGTTGATTAGATTTTAATTGTTTATGTGTTACATGCAAAATTCATGATGTTTATATGTTTCATGTTTATTTTCACGCATAATATTATGCAAGCACTCTCGCAAGTACATGTTAATATGCAATGCTCATCATAGTTCATATCCTCATAACATATCATATCTATGAAAGCGCACACCTCACGATTTCACAATTTCCATGATTTATTTTCAAAGATTTTTGCAATGTTTTCATATTTTTCAAATCACATCAAAGTGAGTTTTCACGACGGGCATGTAGTAACTGGAAGGGTACGAGTACCGGTAGTTGGAACCTCCTGTCTAGGCTTGGCATTCATATAAATCCAAATAAAGGACCAGTTTGCCTACCTGGGGACTAACAATGAGAGTACGAAGGACCTATTAGGCCAAAGCATGCTATACCAAACGTCGTGTGAACTAACCCCACTTTGAGCTGTCATTGTGTCTACACCTGGACACCCTCCGACCTTACATCTCGCAATCATGTTTTACAGTTTTCATTCGGGTGATGCGAGTGTTAACCAGCCGACACCAATGTGAACCCTAATAAGCCCGATAGTCATGGGGGCCCACATGACTCTACAGGCTATGGTATGGGAGACATTTGGAGGCCCAAACATGAGCAAGCCCAAGACATCCTATGGATGTAGTTAAGTGATTTTCAGTTATTTATAAATGTTGTTTTCATTCTTTTTACGACACATGACACCTAGAAAATTCTCAAACTCAGAATCTCCATACATATATTCCTGTAGATGTCTGCTAGACACTTAAGAGGAGGTAGAAGGTCAGAAAGGTCAAGCGAACGCATGGCCACGCAAATTGCTCAACAAATGGCCACTATACTTCCTGACATCATACTACAAGTTCAACAAGCTCTCGCCGCAAATCCCATCAACCCTCCAAACCAACAAGGCCAAAACGTCGCCAACCCTCCTCCCAAAACAACTAAATGCACCTACAAACACTTCAAGTCTTGCGATCCCCCAAAATATGAAGGGACTGAAGGTGTCACCGCTCTCCTCCACTGGTTTGAGGAGATGGAAAACACTTTTCTCAATTGCGACTGTCCTGAGGATCGCAAGGTACGTTACGCAACTGGAAAATTGTTTGGAGTAGCCCTTACCTGGTGGAACACGGAAAAAGGTAAGCGGGGTGTGGAAGATGCCATGGCCTTATCATGGGAGGAATTGAGAGAAACAATGACAAGACGCTTCGGCCCTAGAAGCGAGATCAAAAAGCTTGAAGATGAATTCTATTCTCTAAAGCAAAAGGAAGGGGATCACACCTCCTACAACAAGAGGTTTCTTGAATTGAACGAGATGGTTCCCAGCCTGTTCACCCCATTATACCACTTAATCGAGCACTATATTCGAGGCCTCCCCTCGAAAATCCAAGATTCGGTTTTAAGCACTTCACCCGCAACACTCGAAGCCGCAATGGAATTAGCTACGGAACTTACAGAAAATCACATTCGAAATGGCGATTTTAAAGATGAGAAGAAGAGAACGACTGTTGAAACCCCAACTCCAACCCCATCTGGTTCCTCCTCAAAGTTTGCTAGTAAGAGGAAGCGAAATGGCAAGAACTTCGCCATCACCCAAACCAACTCTCCCATCACTGTTGCTCCAATCACCCAAGTCGCCCCTCCAGCCGCACCATTCAAAAGGCCATACACTGGCCCACACCCAAAGTGTAACCGTTGCCAATACCATCACCCTCCTAAGAACCCTTGCCAACATTGCACTAGTTGTGGCCGTGCAGGTCACACTATCCAAACGATCAAACCGCAATCAGCCTCCAACCCAAACCCAAAACCAAATGGTGAGCCAAGCCCAACAACCCTTACTTCTACCACTTGCCCAACCCATAGCCCAACCTTACTACCAACCCAATTACCCCATGATGCAACCCATAAGAGCCTGTTTTAACTGCGGGGACCCAAACCACTTCAGAAATACTTGCCCACGCCTGGTAAACATCATCAATGCCCAAGCCCAAGCAAACCCGGTGAACCAAGCTAACCAAGCTCCTCCACCTGCCAGAGGAAGGGCTTTCAATATCAACGCCAACCAAGCAAGGGCTGACAACAATGTGGTCAACGGTACGTTTCTCGTAAATGGTAATTATGCATCCATATTATTCGATATTGGTGCGGATAAGAGTTTTTTATCTCTAGAATTCGAATCTATTCTTGACTTACCGCATGTTAGTCTTGTCGAATCAATCACGGTGGAAGTTGCTGACGGATAACCAATTTCATTAAATTCTATTATACGTGATTGTACTCTTACTCTAAACGATCATGATTTCTTGATTGACCTCATCCCTATAAAATTGGGAAGTTTCGATGTTATCATTGGTATGGACTGGCTCAGCCAGCATCACGCCGAAGTGGTGTGCCATGAAAAGTTCATTCGTGTTCCTTTCGCCGACAGTCAGACACTCCGTATCTTTGGAGAAACTCCTTCGAAAGGGCTCAAATTGATGTCATGACTTCAAGCTCGAAGATACCTTCGCAAGGATTACGTCGCGTTTCTAGCTCACATCATCAAGAAGGAAGGCAAAGAAAGGAAGCTCGAAGATATTCCAATCGTGAAAGAATTCCCTCAAGTATTTCCCGACGACGTTTCAGGACTTCCTCCTGTGTGAGAAGTTGAATTTCGAATCGATCTTGTACCTGGTGCTACACCAGTCGCAAGATCTCCTTATAGGTTAGCCCCATCGGAAATGCAAGAGCTGGCCGGTCAGCTGCAAGAGCTGATTGACAAAGGATTCATACGTCCTAGCTCGTCGCCTTGGGGTGCACCTGTTCTTTTTGTGAAGAAGAAGGATGGAACGTTTCACATGTGCATTGACTATATAGAACTCAACAAGTTGACTGTTAAAAACCGCTATCCTTTGCCTCGTATTGATGACCTGCTAGACCAACTTCAAGGTGCCACCTGTTTTTCCAAAATCGACCTTCGTTCTGGTTATCATCAGCTTAGGGTGCGCGAATAAGATATTCCAAAAACTGTCTTTCGAACTCGTTATGGTCATTATGAGTTCATGGTTATGCCTTTCGGGTTAACCAACGCCCCCGCTGTCTTCATGGATTTGATGAATAGGGTATGCAAACCCTATCTCGACCATTTTGTCATAGTCTTAATTGATGACATCCTTATCTACTCCAAGTCAAAATCCGATCATGAGCGACATCTTCGGGTTATCCATACACTTTTGAAGACTGAAAAGCTTTACGCTAAGTTTTCAAAATGAGAATTCTGGTTGAAAGAGGTACAATTTCTTGGTCATGTAGTTAATGACAAAGGGATTCATGTCGACCCTTCAAAAATCAAGGCAGTACAAGAATGGCAAGCGCCACGCACTCCTACCGAAGTTAGGTCATTTCTTGGCTTGGCTGGATATTATCGACGCTTCATTTCCATTTTTTCTCGTATCGCCGTTCCACTCACGGCCTTGACTCACAAGGGAAAACCCTTCATTTGGGGACCCAAGCAAGAGGAGGCCTTCCAAACTTTAAAGCAAAAGCTTTGTGACGCACCTATCCTTACACTCTCTGAGGGTTGCGAAGACTTTGTGGTTTATTGCGACGCGTCAGGGCAAGGTCTAGGTTGTGTACTAATGAAAAGAAGAAAGGTGATAGCCTATGCCTCTAGGCAACTCAAAGTAAATGAGAAGAATTACACCACCCACGACCTAGAACTTGGAGCCGTCGTGTTCGCTCTCAAGATATGGAGACATTATCTATATGGTACCAAGTATGAAATATACACTGACCACAAGAGTCTCCAACGTATCTTCAATCAAAAAGAGTTGAACATGAGGCAACGAAGATGGGTCGAACTCCTCAATGATTATGACTGTGAGATTCGATATCATCCGGGCAAGGCAAACGTTGTGGCTGATGCACTCAGTCGAAAGGGTTATGTGAATTCAATTCATCTTCTATGTTCGTAAATTGTAACCGACATCAAAGATCGAATACGGGCAGCTCAACAAATTTCCGTAACAGAAAATGACGTACGCAATGAGCTGTCGTGTGGAGCCGAACTCAAAATCAAAACCAAATCTGATGGTATTCTGTACTATTTAAACCATATTTGGATTCCCGATCGCGACAACCTTCGTGATTTCCTCATGAATGAGGCACACAAAACACGATACTCTGTACATCCAGGAGCCGACAAAATGTATCAAGACCTATGACACACCTACTGGTGGCCTGGCATGAAGAAGGATATCGCTATTTTTGTTTCCAAGTGCCTTACATGCTCCAAAGTGAAAGCTGAACATCAAAGACCTTCAGGACTTCTTGTCCAACCCGAGATACATGTATGGAAGTAGGAAAACATAATCATGGACTTCATTACCGGGTTACCTCGCACCTCCAGTGGGTATGACACCATATTGGTAATCATTGATCGTCTTACAAAATCAGCTCACTTCATTCCAATTCGCGAGGACTTCAAGAACGAGAAATTAGCTCGTATCTACATCAGCGAGATCGTAAGCCGTCATGGTGTACCGTTAAGCATCATTCCAGACCGTGATGGTCGTTTCACGTCACGAACATGGCGGGCCGTACAATCCGCTTTTGGTACACGTTTAGACCTCAACACCGCCTTCCATCCTCAAACTGACGGTCAATCTGAGCGCACCATCCAAACCCTTGAAGACATGCTTCGAGCATGTGTCATCGACTTCAAAAGGAATTGGGACACTCATCTACCGCTAGTCGAATTTCGTACAACAATAGCTATCATTCAAGTATCGGTATGGCTCCCTTTGAAGCTTTATATGGTCGTAAATGCTGATCCCTAGTATGTTGGCACGAAATTGGTGAAGCGCAAATCACCGGACCCGAGTTGATTCAAGAAACAACCGACAAAATCCTGCAAATTCGAAACAATCTTCTAGCGGCTCGAAGTCGTCAAAAGAGTTATGCTGACAAACGACGAAAGCCCTTGGAGTTTTGTGTTGGTGACCAAGTACTTTTGAAAGTATCACCGTGGAAGGGAGTGATTCGTTTTGGTCAAAAGGGCAAGCTAGCACCACGTTACGTAGGACCTTTCAAGATACTCAAAAGAGTAGGTCCTGTAGCCTACAATCTTGACTTACAAGAAGAACTCAACACAATACATCCCACGTTCCACGTATCAAACTTGAAAAAGAGCCTCACCGACGAAAACCTCCATATCCCTTTAGAAGACATTCAAGTCGATGAATCAATGCACTTCATTGAAAAACCAGTAGAAATCATGGATTTCGGTGAGAAGCGTTTAAGGTGAAGTCGTATTCCAATTGTCAGGGTGCGTTGGGAGTCAAAACGAGGCCCCGAGTTCACTTGGGAACGTGAAGACACAATGCGCGAGAAATACTCGCACCTTTTTTCCGGTTACAACTACTACTTAAATTTCGGGACAAAATTTCTAAAAGTAGGGGATACTGTAACATTTGTGTAAATCGGGTTTCGAAAACCCGCCTCAAACTATCAATCAAGTATATAAATTTATGGCATTCGGTTATTTTCTTCTTTAATATTGCTTAAGGTATTAAAATATTACTTATATAAAAAAAATAATAATGGAAATAACCTTAATGAATTAACATAAATATTAACTTTTTTTACTTATTTTGCGAAACGCGTAACCGTACAACCGAACGAACCGACATCCACGACATTTTTGGGCGTAATTCAAGTTACACATGTCTTAAAACCTTTATATAACTTAAATATTAGGTTAAAGGGGTTAAAATAGCAAACAAGTGAAAATACAAGTCCAAGGGCCAAAATGTCAAAAAATAATAAATATTTTTGCTTCTTCACCAAGTTTGCCACATATCTCCAATTTTTGACACCTAGCACTCACTTTGCCACACTTAATATGATGTTGACACATGTTAGGACACTAATCCACACTTGAGGAGACTTGTCATCACCTCTTTAATCCTAAAATACTATAAATACCCTATGATTCTTCCATTTTTTAACACCACTTCAAAACACTTCAAAGCAAAGTGTGAAGTTCTTCTTTCTATCCTTCTTGGAGCTTGTTTCCAACTTTTGGAAGCCTCCTATCTTGAGTTCCTAAAGTGTTCTTCAACACGAGTTAGTACTCCTTCGCCGGTTAAACCCACAACTCGTGCGCTCTCATTACCACTCAAGAATACGCACCCAATGTGAGTGAATCTCTACAAATTCCCCGTTTTAATCATGTTTTGGGGTGTATCATGTGTCGTACAATTTCTTTTTATTTAACACTTGTGCTAATATCATTTCATGATCAAATGTGTATAGTTGTTATGTGGTTTATATGTGGTTACATTTCATCATTTCAGTGCAATCATTTCATTAGGCCCATCAGTTCCTCATGGGATACGGGTTGAGCATCAGGTGCCTCATTAGATCGGCTCCATTTGATTGAGCCTTGATCTCAATTACATCATACATCATGTCATGCGTTCATTCAATGTGGTTTGTGATTGGTTATATATACACATCTGTTCACATATGATTTATGCACAATTTTATTTAAACAACAATATAAATTACTTAAATGTTTTATTAAGGTTCACTCACCAACTTTTGTTGACCCAAAATTTCTGTTTTACGCATGATACATGTGAACAAGTAGAGGAAAGAAACACATAGGATGGCGTTAGAAAAATAATTTATTTCGTTTGGAACAATCGTTGGTTTAATGTTTGTGTTTGTATGGTATTTGTGCTGGATATTTGAAGTAAATTTGAATTTAATAAATATGAAACTTATTAGTAAATATCATGAGCTTTGGTGATAACCCAATCAAGTCCCAACTTTTATTCCGCTGCGGGTCGGGGTGTGACAGTGAGAAGCTTGCTTCTACACGAAGGTTGAGATTTGTAGGTAAACTATGTTCGCGAGATGACCATTTTTGTTGAAAAATGTAGAGCACGGGAAGAATGAGCGAAAATCCAGGTCCATGCGTTTCCTTTAGCTTTGATTCTTAGTTTTAATAAGTGGAATGTATTTTTGTATTTTCTTTTCAGGGTGAAATTGTGGGAAGGTTAGCCGTGTCACATCCCTTGTGCGTTTTAAATAGCTCTATTCTTACACATTGAGGACAATGTTGACCTCAAGTGTGGGGATGGGGAGAAAAAAGTTTTTCAATTTTCACCAGTTTATTTCACTACACGTTAAGGACAATGTTAACCTCAAGTGTGGGGATGGGGAAAATTTCAAATGTCTTTGTTTGAAGTGGTCTAAAAAGCACAAGTAACTAAGTTAATGGGGGATGGCACAACCCATGTGGTCTTTTGTCATGGTCAAGTTCAAATTAATAACATGACGGGTATTTAGCGGGTGGTTATTCGGGAATAATTCGCCTAAGAAACTTGCATTTTATACATATCACATACCATACCCTTTATACGTGAGATTTTGAGCCACTTTTATACATAATATATGCATATATTTCTTTGGTTGAGTGGACCATTAGTCGCGTATTGTAGAACTTGCAACTTTTGATGCGTTTAAGACCATAGACCGAATATGAGCACAAGAATGATTAAGGCATTAGGTAAACCTTTTCATTTTACACCATTTATATATCCTTACCTGAAATCAATCCTTTAGTCGCCAATCTTGAGCCTAAACCTTTCGTTTGACTAAGCCATTTAGCCTTTGACCGTTGAGCCTTCTATCTTTAACTAGTGTGATGAAAACTTGATTTTGGGATTAGTTGTGAGAAAAAAAACAGAATATAGTTGAGAAAAGAAAAGAAAAATATATGTATTGATAGTTTGTTTAATAAAAGGCAAAAGTTTTTTCCTCTTATCTTATTGATTCGTAGTTGGTTGTGTTAGAGTAGTTGTTTTTGTAATAAAAATCGAGTTTTCATCACCTTAGCCACTTTCAGAATATCTTATTCCATACCTTTAGCCTAGCGCCGCAACAACCCATTCAAGACCTTTTGACTTGTGCTTAGTATTTGTGTTCGGTGGTGGAGAATGATTGAGTTGCAAGCCTATACGGGTACGTGTACTAATCAGTTTGAGTGATTATATCAAAGTGCTAATGCATCATTTATTAGCCAATTTCTAAACTGAGTGGAGAGAACATTGTGAGGGATGTGTATGATTTGTGAGTTTCAAGGGCGGGTTAATCTTGGATAGCCATTTTTATGTGTTAATCACTTTAACGTTAAATATTTTAAAAATGATGAGAATTATGAACCGGGTATCATATTAGACCTTAGCTTATGTCTCAAGAATGAGAAATGTGTTCCTCATTCGACCTACGTGAAAGTGAAAGACAGATTCGTTTGAGGGCAAGCAAAAGACAAGTGTGGGGATGTGATGCGTGGTCGAAAACCGATGTTCGTATTATGTTTAAGTTCATGTTTTACATAACTTTTAGTTCGAATAGCCTACTTTTGATTGGATTTATGATATACAGGTTTACGGAGTTTAAGGAGCTATTCGGGAGCTTTTCGGAGCATCGGGACGGAAAACGGGTCATCCGGGATTGCAAAACGGAAAAAACAAGAAACCAAGAGTTGGAGAGGCCGTCGCCGACGCCCCCCTGGGTTGTCGGCGACGCCCCTCCGTTATGTCTGTCTGCAAAAATTGTTCATAGGAAGTAGGTTAGAGCGTCGGAGGAAAATCAGAAGATCCAGAGGCTGTCGGTGACACCCCTTCCATTTGTTTGACGCTGAAATTTGTTTTTGGACGGGTTATAACACATTGTTGACCAATTCGTGGGGGAGTTACGCAATTTTGAACCTTGAAATCACTTCTTGGAGCCAAGGACACCATATTCTTCCATTTCAATCCATCTCTTCCATCTATCATTGATGTTCTAAAAGTAGTTAATTAAAAACAAAACAAATCACCCTAATTCTAGACTCAAATTATACTCTAGACTCCTAAAATACACTAGACTACTAACTGGCAAGTGGACCGATCAATTGTAGAATATTATGAAGCAACTCTGGATTATCGAACCCACAGGACTCTCTAATTGCTAAGACTACTAATTTAGACTGAATTACACACTATGTATATTTTAAAGGGGGGGTTTTTACTACTAATTCTAAATTATCAATTTAACTAAAACTGCTAAAGTGAAATGACCAAACTGTGAAATTCTAGGGACTTATTAGAATTTTATCAAGAGATAATGAACTAGTTACCTAGGTTAGATTTGTAGACTACTACTCCTTCAATTTAATAATAATTAATCTGGTTGAATATCTTACCGGAATCTTAGCATATCAAAGTTTAGGTTTATTAAACAGGACCCCCGACCCTTTTCAGGAAGACACTTACAATAACCTATCATTTTTATTCGTTTACCGGTCCTAAAGATTCTTTTTCAATTATCTTTTCAAATTAGTAAAGTGCCTAATTATCAATTACCTCTCAATAATTAACCTAGACCAACTAAAATTTTCTAGTTTAGATTAACTGATTCAATTATGACAAGGAAATTAGACTCGGGAAGTTCTCAAAACCCTAACCTAACAATTTATCATATTAATTCAGCCAACTAATTGCAATTTCTCAATTAACAAGTTAGGTATAATGATGAATTTGATTAAATGGTTAATTTAATTGTTCCCGCGGTTTTATTGGCCAATTTTACCGAGAACCGCACGAATTCCTAAGAACACGAAAAGTAACATACACCTATTACATGAAAGACATCCACCAAAGTTTATGCAAAACAACCAAACAATCATCAAACAAACAAGATCATGCAAATACCCTAAACTAGATCATTAAAGTTGTGATCTTTACCAATTAAATATTCAAACCATGAATTAAATTAAAGCAAATCAAATTTTCATAATTCCATAATCAAAAACCTCGGTAACCAAAGAAAATCTAGCGTAACAACATGTTTAAAAAGTAATTAAAACAAAGTTGATGACAAGTTAGCATGATTGATCAAAAGAAAGAAATCAAAGTCGAGATTGTTATGATAAACCGTGACAAGTTCCTGCCTTGAACTCCCGTGATCACCACCACAATTCCTACGGCTTAGATCTGCTTCGTGTAGCTTCAAACCTCCAGAAATTAGCTCCAAATCTGCCCTAGTTCGTCCAAAGTTGCCCAAGATGTGTTTAACAATGATAATAAGTCTTTTTAAAACAACCAAGTCCCAAAACAACTCTGATTTCGAAACTTTCTGGATAAACACCTCTCTCGCGGCCCGCGAGAGAGTATGGTGGTCCGGTCGCGCCCCGCGACCGAGTGAGTATTCCGGAGATAATTATCACTCTCTCGCGCCCCGCGAGAGAGTTTGGCTGTGCCGGTCACGCCCCGCGACCGGTTGGAAATCCCTGTTGCGTTTCGTTTTCTCGTTTCCAATCCACTCACGTCCCGGCTCAGTAGAGGCAGTAGATCAGTTATGCCATGAAAGGGAACAGACAATCAAGAAATTAAGGCAAGCATTGTTAGTGGCACAAAATCAAATGAAGCAGATAGATGATGGCAAACGTTGAAAGGGAATTTGAAGTGGGTCAATCGGTATATTTGAAATTGCGAGAGCATAGACAAGGCTCATTGAGGAACCGTAAGTACAACAAACTAAGCCCTAAATATTTTGGTCCCTTTTTGATAATTGAAAAGTTGGGAAAGTTGCATACAAGCTGGATTTACCTGATGAAGCTCAATTACATCCCACATTTCATGTTTCATTGTTGAAGTTGGCTCATGGGGATCATTCTATTGTGCTGCCACTTCCTGCTCAGCCGCGATTCAAGTATGCACCAGCTGCTGTAATTGACCGGGGAACGTGTAAGAAAGGTAATCAAGTGAGCGTGGATGTTTTGGTTCGTTGGACTGATATGCCAGCATCCGAGGCTTCTTGGTAAAATATTTAAGAAATGAGAGCAAGTTCCCGGATTTTAATTTTGATGTTCAATTTTGAGGGCAAAATTGTTAAAGGGGCATTGTTATGTAGTAAAAGTCTAGGGGTCAATCGTGAAATTGTTGTATAAGTTATGAGAATAGAGTTAGTTGATTAGTTGTACTTGAACCAAATTCGTTAATGACAGTTATTCATTCGGTTGTTAAGCTAATAGGGTGAATTGTGATCAGGGTTGACATCATGCTTGCTGGTTTCATTGGATTTATCAGACATATTTATGTAGTTTTCAACCAAGTCAATTTCGAATGAGCTTCAAGTCACGAACTATTTTAACAGTCGTATACACTACATTCAACTATTCCATGACATCTTTTACATGCTTCTTTCTTTATTAATTCTACTCTTCACAACATCCGAATGTTTGTTCCATCAACAATCATGCACAAACTCAACATACAACAATTAAATATACCTAACTTGCAATACATAAATGATTATTTATCCATTTAGCCATGGTTTCAACTCATTTGACTGTTTCGACTTCCTTCAAAATGCCCCCAAAAACGTAGCAACTGCGAAAAGTAAGAACAGTACTCCGCCCAGATACCCGACCTGAAAAATTCCACATAATATCCAATTTTTAACAAGTTGAAGTAATCAAAAGATTCTAAAATGAGATGACTGAGTCAACATAAAGGCGTACCAGTTTCTCTGATATATAATTGGCAAGAAACGCGCCCCCAACTGCTGCTATAGAAGTTGCTAGCAGGTGACCAGCAATGGCTCCACTTGCCACACCCCATGGAGACTGTCATAAATATCAAAACAAAGGTGACTCCTGGTGCGGCGGGTGAAGACGGGTTGGAGTTGAAACGAGTCATTTTTAGTACACTCAAATGGGTTGGTGGTTGGGTTCAACCACACATACTTTTTTCCATTTTTTTTATTTTTATAGAGTTAATTTGTTAATTGTGATTTAAAAGCAACACTACTACAATAACAATATAAATCATTGAATAAAACTATTTACGATAATAGTTTTGAATAAAACGGATCAAAATTCCAACTACTAAAAGAATAACGAGCATTTATTGTGCAGTGATATACCTGAGCTGCCCCAAGAGCTATGGTTGCAAGCATCGAACGGTCACCCCATTCCTACAAATCACATGATAATCTTATTTCATGATAAATATTCGGCTTCATACCCAGAAAAAAAAAGAAAATATATAAATCATGCCATATAACCAACATGATGAAGAGAAAAGAGGGTTACCGCAAAGAATACAAGACTAAACGACTTCCACAATATTTCAAATGGATTCTTGAGCTGTTTAGATGCCTGAAAGTACGCAAAACATTTAAAATAATAACACAAATCAAAGATTTAAATCAAAAGAAATAAGCAAAGGTAAAGGGTGATGAACAATGATCACTGATCACCTTTTCTTTTACTAGTTCCTCCGCTTCTGCGAATTCGTCGAGTTCGTTGCTATTTTTCTCACCGTTTTTATCATCTTTTGATGGCAGATCCCATGCATCTTTGATCGCTTTGAGGCCAAAGAACATCAAAAGAGTTACCGCTGCATATTCTCCAATTGGCAATGCTGTTTAAACGAGCAACTAAAAGTTAGAAATATATTAAAAAAGGGGTAAATTCATAAATACAGATGGAAGGAGACTAGTGACTTGCTTGTTTGAAATTGGGCTGGTACTGAATTAAATATCCGTCCAATAACGACCGATAAAACAGTCATTAGTGATAAAGCACCCATGGATCCCAAAATAACCTGATCATCAACTGTGAGTCACTAAAACATATGTGATACTAATATTTCTAGGTGGCAATCCCTAACGTGTCAAAATGGTAAAAATAATATTAGCTGAAAAGGAAACGAGTCAAATGAGTCAAACGGGTCAAAAGTTGCCCAAAGCATGATTATACAAGATATAAAGTGTTTGGAAAAACATTAGGATGTTATTGAAAAAATTACTTTTGGTAAATTATATTTGATAAGCCAAATATTTATACAATATATTATTAGTTTGGAAAGAAAGTGTTTAGGGTCAACCCAATTCAATGACTTGCAAATCGTGTCTTATCGTGTTTAACAGGTCTCTGACGACGTAGATAACACGAGTATTAAACATGAATCCACCTCGTTTAATTGCTTTATATCTCATGTCTATAACACAGGTTATATGTACCAAAAAGAAGAAATGATGGATCCAAGCCTCCTAATTTTATTTATTTTTAAAGAAGTACAAAAAAATCATGTAGTGTACTTTTCATAAATAGGTCTAAGCGTGTCTTGTACAAACGACCGGGCCCAATCTATAGTCCATACAAAAAAGTACCCATTTTGACCCGCTACCAAACAGCCCAACTTGTTCATTTTGCCACCTCTAATAGTAATTTATTAGCGATATATGGAGACCATACCAATCCTTTATCATATTGCATGGCCAATAAAGCTGCAATGAAAAACGTCTGATCAAGTAAAGAAAGCGGATATTAGTTGCTACATAAGGAGAAATATAACTTCATATAAAGATGTCACTGGTATGTGATTAATAACTTAATATTTAATTACCTTATCTCCAATTTCTGAAACAAAAATCAATGTAAAAGCAGCAGTGAACCCTGATTTAGCTATTGCTGCTAAAAGCATTGAAGGCGCGCCCTTTCCAAAGGCGATTATTGAAAATAGTAAAGCGCATCCAGATAGCACAAGGGCGATTGAGACCAGATACGGTATTTGATTAGGAAGCTTATTACTGCCCAACACAAAAGAAAAGTTAAATAAATTTACGGTTTGATGAATAGAATGGTTAAAGTATTTTATGTAAGAAAGGCGATCAAAAGAATGAAAGATAACTCACATATGTGAAGAACTATCACTTTTTGGATCATTAGAAGATAAACTTTGGTTGTCGTTTTCATCATTCTCTGCGTAGCCCCCAGATCCAACACTGGCGCTAGATGCGTTTGCTCTAACACCGATCCCTGCTGAATGCGGTTTCAACACGCCTCTACATTGTACTGTATAAAGGTAGATATGTCATATCTTTTTGCTATATTACAACATACATATGCTCAGAAATTATTAACACATATAACAGAAAGTCAACCGAAAAAAGTGTCCCCCTTGGGCATTAAAAAGTCAAGAAATTCTCACTAAAATACACATTATTGACTAACTTATTAAAAATACAACCATGTCAAACTATGTCTAGGTAAAGTTACGCAACATATGTCAATATTTTGAAACGGGTCTGATCCAAGAGTTAGCAGACGTATAAAGAGAATAACTTGGGATACGAGTGAAGTTACAGAACCCACAAATAGTGACAGAAAGGTCTCTCTATAAGCCAATCATGTGGCAAATAGCCATAGGCAATTGGCCCGCCTGTCAGACCTGAATTCCATCATTTTGAGCCAGGATATTAGCGTTGACGATTTCCCCCAACTTTAGCAATTTGTAATCATTATATTTTTAGTTTTAAAACGCGTAAATGTAGCTTAATTAAATTCATAGAGTTTTTCTACGAAATCTTTGGAAATGCCTGCCAACTTTAGAACTCCCTGTAAATAAGATCATGATGTAATACGTTTCTCATTCTATAATATACCAATATCTCTTGATACTTCATTAGTTCTCCCTTTTACTTTTCGTGCTTCTACTTTGCGCCCTATCTGAACCAAAAGATTTTTACTAGATATTCAACAAACACCAAGATTCAACACAAATCGTCAAAGCTTCTTGAAACCCCTCTACTCATTAACTATATCTAAGTTATAAGTGCAAGAGATCTTTGTAACTTCACTTCTAATACTGATGATCATCACCTTCTCTAGTTAATTATCTAGTAAATTTTAAAATAAACACACACACTTGACTAATTCACAATAGAGACAACTAAAAAATTGAAACAGCCTGCAAGCATGCCTTTTAATAACTGCACTGAAAATCAATTACTTCTGTATTAAATTCAAAATCTTTATAACAATCCTTTCAACCCAATAAATAAATCTTTACAACAAATCTTTTAGCCCACTTGAAACCCAACAAAACATCTATCAAATTACTTCAAAAATGAGTAAAACTAAGCATTCTAAAGAAAAAACAAGAACATATAGAAACAAAAATGAGCAAAAAGCTTACATGAAGAGGATGAACAAGTGGTTCTTGTGGGTGAACAATCAGCGGATGGCAACAAAGGCAGCTTTTTTCTTGAACTTGATGACACTAGTACTGGTATTTGATGGAGACTTAAGGCTGTCATCTCTGTGTTGAACTGGGTTTTACCTTGTTAATACAGATCCATTTGGGTTCAGTGAATGCAGCTGAATCAATCGAGCTGAATGATAGTGAATCTTGATGTTAATGGGTTGAAGAATAAAGAGGGTGATGATGATGAAGATGATTGAGGGGGTAAAAATGCTATCTTTTGGAAGGGCAAAAGTCTGATTTGTTGTGCAGAGTTGGGTGATCTGCCCGGCGTGTGGATGGATAGAGAAAGATGAGATAAAATGGTGCCAGGCTTCTAACGACGTCGTTTTATCCTATAGATTGGTTTCTCACTTTCTTGATGCTTCTATGATTTGGATTTTGGACTACTGATTAATGGATTTGTCTTGTGTCATACTCGTGTCGTGGTTTACAAACACTTTAACAGTTATTCAGTTAATACGGACATTAGTTGACTTAGACATAAGTAGGCGTTTGGGTAACCAAGTTTGGGGGCGTGAATGAAGGGTCTTTCCGAAAATCACAAATAAAATTCTGATTCTGTACAAAATTAAAAATTTAAGCCTTATTCGCAAAAAGAAATCTTCCCTCAAGAACGTAATCGGATTTTGTTAATAATTATCTACTGTGATAACAAATAACTTATCATCAATTCAAGCTTACATCTTCCACTCTTTAGTGGTACACTAGTACGTACATAGCCTAACTAAATCATAAAACCAAACATAAATATATTACAACAATAAAGCTAGCAATATATGGTAGTGGCTTTTCCTCAACTATGTTGGGAATTCCTAATCGTACTCATGGCTTCAATGTGTGAAGACGGTTAGAGATAATGATCAATTCGAGTTTAGGAGTTGATAGATTAATAATATTAATTAATTAGTGGATAATTGTCTAATATCCTATACGTGTTATGTTAGGAAGTGTGTTAGATATTTATTATGTAATTAATTAATAGGAATCCTACTTATAGTCTAACATGTTATGTTAGATATATATACCGCGTATTAGATAGGGATTTGTAATCTAAGTTTTTGAATTAGTTTTCTTGGTGATAATTAATAATATAGGGAGTTATCCAAATTATCCTTCGTTTGATAGTTCGATTGGGACTTGAAACTACATACCCTTTAATTAACTTGCTGATAATTTAAGCCATTAAGTGGAAGAAATATTTGTAACAAGAGACAATGCAATGCTTATTAACTCTGCAAACATTCATTATATACCCCTCTAATGGTCTACACTCACCCAAGTCTTAGTATTCTCTATATTCTCCTAAAAATCTAGACCCTCTATTTTCTTCATTGCCACCATTGATTTATTCTTCTCATCCATCGAATCACTCATGTTTTTCAAATAATATGCCATCGCCTGCCATAATTGTTCCAATTTTCCAATGTGTATTTAAGAACTTATAATTAAAAGTTCCAAGCAAGCCATAAATGCTCTAATTTTTGTATTAGCTTTTCGTTTCTCGTGATCAACGGATGTTTTGAAACAAGGCCCTTAAAGATGGAGTGGGGTGAGACGAAAAAGGTTTAAATTATAGGAGATACCTGGTTTCGAACCTGTATCTCATGTGAATTAATCAAAGCACTCAACCATCTGAACTATATCAATATATTTGTCGTGTTTTGATTCGTATTTAATATAAATATAAAACAGGAAATTTTATGGGCCCTATGAGACTTTGGGCCCTGTTCGGTGGGCTACCCTACACACCCTATGGGTCGGCCTTGCATGAACGTGTTAACCCGTAAATGATATGATTGAAAACATGTCTAATCAGATGTAGCTTGTTTGATTTATTTATGACAGACATAACATGTTTGACTTATCAGAGGCAACACGAGATGCTAATGACCTTTTTATTAAAAGGATGTTGGTCTAAAGTTGTGTAAACAATTACATATGGTTTATAACTTTTATTGTATTGTGTTAATTGTGTCTTATAATTTCTTTATCATGTTTAGTAAAATGTGTCAATAACTTTATTAAAGAGTAAATTGTCATTGTAGTCCCAAGGTTTGACCCAAAATGCTACTTTAATCCAAATAGTTTTATTCTGCCATTTTTGTCGCTGGCTTTTGTCATTTTTTGCCATTTTCATCCACCACCACCCATCCCATCACAAACTTCTATCATCACCACCACATGCCTACACTGTCACCTCCCACCCACCCACTCTACCACCCACCACCACCGACCACTTTTCCACGCACCACCCATGTCATCAACCAACACCACCGCCATCATCGTAAACCAGCAACCACCGCCATCATCTTCACTGTAAATCAGCACACCACCATACCCATAACATCGCACCTGCAAAAAAATGTTGTTTGACCAAAATGCCCCTAAGTTAACCGAATTTTTTGAAAGGCGTTAGTGGGTTAGATGAAAATGGCAAAAAGAAAAAACAAAAGTAGGGAGTAAAATGACAGAAAAAAACTATTTGGATTAAAGCGGCATTTTGGGTCAAATCTCAGGGACTAAAATGGCAATTTACTCTTTATTAAACGAGTTATGTCATTTTTATGATTGAACTGCTTATATTTAATCATATTAAATTGTCATCTGCGTTATTGAACTAGTAACATTTAATCATGTTAAAATTGTTGTTTTTGTGTTAAGTGCATATTAAGCATGTTTCTATTAAAGTAGTACTATCATGTGTTTGATGAAATGACTAGGTGACAAGAAAAGGAAAAATTGTATGCAAGAAAGGGTTGAATGTGTGTGTGGAATGTTAGTATTTAACACCAGAAAATGTGTCTTAGGTGGAAATATGGTTTGATTGTATTATTTGGAAAAATATACAATAGTAGCTTGTACTCTATGCTTAAATGGTGTGGTATACACCATGTGTTTGCATAAAAGAGGTTTCATGAAATTGGGTGTATTAAAAATATCTAAGATAGATACAAATGATTTATGCAAGTATTATGTAGTTGTATGCCAATCATATTCTAAGTTATGCAAGTATTGTGTTTGCTAATAAGAGGTTTCATGGAATTGAATAGTTTGATTTCTGAAAGTCAAACTAATCTAAAATTAATGTCTTGGTAAATTGGTATGTGGTGGATCCATGAGATGTTGTGGTCATTTTATGATGACTAACCTCACAAATCTTATGGGTATGGTGCTAATTTTAATCTCGTCAAGCTAGGTGGAAGCTTGAATGGAATGGGTCAAACGGGTCAAATGCGCAAGGAAAACTCGAACGTATGCAAGGTAAGTAAAGCATACGCATTCTATAATAGAATCCCTACTAATTTTAGTTAATAACGAGCGTCATTATGATAGATTAATTTAATTAAGAACCGAATATGATTACGCGGTTAGTTGTAAGAATAAGACCCTATGGTGTAAACCATGAACGGGTCAAATGGGTAAAACTATGTTGAAACGCATTTTAGTAATAAAAGATAACTTGTAAAGTTAACACTCTATGGTGTAAACAATAACGGGTCAAATGGGTAAAAATTGTGAAGAATCACAATTTGGTGACAAACTAAAACTTGTTAAGTCCTAATGATGTAGACCTTAACGGGTCAATTGGGTAAAATTTATGTATAATCACATTTTGGTAATAAACAATAACTTGTTAAGCTAAGAGCATATAGTGTAAACCATAATAGGTCAAATGGTAAAAATTGTGTAGAATCACAATCTGGTGATAAATAATAACTTGTTAAGTTAAGTATATATGGTGTAAATCATAACGGTTCAAAGGGGTAAAAAAGTGTGAAGAATCAAGGAAGTCATTGTTTGGCTACATGGTCTATATGCTAGGCTTTAATGATAAGCCAAAGTTTGGTTATGCGACTTGTCAACACAATTTATATGTTAGGCTTTGTGCAAACCAAGAGTTGGTGAACCTATGTTAAAATCTAAACGTCTTTATGCATATTTTATAATCATAGTCACCCGTTAAATAAAGATTAGTCACATCAACTAATCACAAGTGTCATTAGCAACCTATAAGGTGCACCAAACATATCCTTTGGTGAACTCTAAGTGAGATAGGGGTCACCCTTAAAAGGATCACCAACCATAGTGATTTACAGAAGAAAAAAAGTAGTTTATGTCTTTAACCCAAAATGAGGGGTTGCTCCTTAAAAACAATCTTCTTTTAAGGTTGGTCATGAATTAACTTTAATGGGCTCTAATTCTAATATAACCTCAAAGTCATAATTTGTAAATTTAATGAAAACTCATCGGTAACCTTAAGTAGGAACCGAGCTTTTGAATTAACTAACCACACCACCTGCCAATAACCTAACTATAATTCATCCCAAGTGGAGTCGAAAACCTAAATCAACACTCTTCGTGTTCTTGGTATTCTCTATTACTTGCTTTTATTTTCTATTTTAAATATAACTTAACAAACAATCAAATGATGATCAATCGACTAGTTGGTAATCTAAAGTTGAGTTAGTTGGTAATTTAAAGTTGAGTTATAAGAGTTGTATCCTTTGGATTCGATACTTGGTTCTTATATAAACTGTACCACAATAGATATATACACTTGCCTATTGGTTGTGTTTAGTCTAGGTAATAATTATTTCTATAAATTTAAAACTAGGTAGACATGTTCAAAAGTTATTAAGTTAAACCATCTAATCGTGTTAAGAGTAATTAAACTAACTAGACCAACACAAAACCATCACTTACATAGATTTTTGTTTGAAAATTTTTGTTTTCAAACGGGGTACATACGAGTCCCTTTAAAAAAATACAATCATTAATATGTTCAATTACCTCAATTTATGTGAAATAAAAATTGTGCAAGCAAGTTATTTGTAGCCATTATGCGTTAGTATTTTTCTAGTTCTAATTTATATGTATTAAGTACTATGTGATATATAAATACAAATCTGCTATGTTTCTCCATCAATTTTGTGGGTTCACCGGATTTGACTTTGACGGTTAAGTTTCGGTGGCTAAAAAAATAAAATAAAAGACTAGGTGCACCTGGAGAAGCTTAGATCAGAAGGTTTATATGGGGATAGGAAAAGAAAGATAACGGAATTGGAACACTTGGCGGAATCTAGGGCCCTTGACCGGAGGAGCTGAGGGTTAGAGCCAAGTGCATCCTTTTTGTATCAGAAGCAGATAGACTTATGTAGATGGATATCCGGCAAAAATCAAGGTCTAGATGGGCCTTGGAAGGTGACGAAAACTCTTCCTTTTTGTATCTAACATTAGAATTAATGGTATTGATGAAAATGGGAATTGGATATCAAACCCGGTGGTGATTAAAGAAAAATTCCTCTAATCAATTCTAAGAGCTTATGGGTTCAAGGCCAAAAATAAATTGTCCTAACCTGGTAACCATTTTAGATAGTGAGGCTAAGCAATTATGTATTCCATTATCGCAGTTGGAAATCAAAGACGCTTTATTTAAAATTTACTAAAACGATTTTGGGATGGGTTTAAAAATGATTTTGTTAGTCTTTTTAACCATTTCTTTGCAGATGGCTCTTTAAACAGGTGTTGCTCTTCATCTTTTATTGCATTAATCCCTAAGGTTAAAGACCCGGTATCCCCCTCAGACTTCTGACCGGTAAGTCTTATTGGAGTAATCAATAAGGTTATCTCCAAGGTGTTGGTCAACCGTTTGAAGGGTGTTATGGGGAAAATAATTTTGGAAGAGCAATCGGCTTTTTTGGCGGGTAGAATTATAATGGATGGACCTCTTGTTCTTAATGAGCTAGTATCTTGGATGAAGGTTGCTAAAAAGGATGGAATGATCTTCAAAGTCGACATTAATAAAGCCTATGGCTCATTGAATTGGGGCTTCCTTGATAGCATCATGGAGCAAATGAATTTCCCAAGGCGTTGGAGAGTTTGGATTATGTCACTTGTCTCATCGGCTCGCGCTTCAGCTATTGTAAATGGGTCTCCCACCATGGAATTCGTGTGCTCTCGTGGTCTCCGGCAACGCGACCCATTATCTCCGTTCCTCTTTGTGATTGCTATGGAGGCCTTAACCGGGATTATGAAGCAAGCGACTTTGGTTGGCCTTTTTAGGGGTATCTAATGCACGAATAATGGTCCTTCTGGATCACATTTTCTTTATGCTGATGATGTAATTTTTCTTGGGGCATGGTTTAAAGAAAATGCAAGTAATCTTAGACAGATACTCCGTTGCTTCTACTTGGCTTCGGCTTTGAGAGTTAATTTAGCAAAATGTAGCATAATTGGGGTGGGCATAAATCACCAAGAAGTACAAAATATGGCGGCTTTTCTTGGTTGTAAATGTGCAAGTTTTCCTTTTAAACACTTGGGTCTAATAGTTGGAGCAAACATGAACCTTGTGAAGAATTGGAAGCCTATTATCGATACTTTCAAAAACCGCCTAGCCTTATGGAAGGCCAAACAATTATCATATGGTGGAAGAGTCACGCTACTAAAATCAGTTCTAAATGCTCTTCCAACCTATTTCTTTTCCCTCTACAAAGCACCGGCCCAAGTGCTTGAGTCATTGGATAGGTTGAGAAGAGTGTTTTTTTGGGGCAGGTCGGATGAAAGGGCAAAAATGAATTGGGTCACGTGGGATAATGTTATTGCACCAATCGAATACGGGGGATTGGGTTTTGGGTTTCTAAGGGATATGAATTTAGCTATGTTGGCGAAGTGGTGGTGGAGGCTTAAGGTCGAAAAAAGAGGACTTTGGAGGAGGGTGGTTTGGCTATTCACTATAACTCTCGTTCATGGTCGGCTATACCGGCAAAGATCTCTATAATGGGTCAATGGAAACAAATATATAATGTGCACCATACCCTTGCTTAGAAAGGAATTGATTTACATTTGGCGGTTCGGAATTTAGTTGGCGAAGGTGCAAAAACATTGTTTTGGTTGGATCTTTGAGTTGGGGAGACGCCCTTACATAGGTTATTTCCAGCTCTGTTTGCTAAAGAGACGTTCAAGTTATGTTCGGTCGGTGACAGGATCATACGGGCGGATGATGAGGCTCAATTTTATTGGGAATGGTCTAGGCCAATCTTGCAAAATCCAGAGGCTCTGGAGCTGCATCAAATCACAGGTTTAATTGGGGCTGTGACGATCTCGGAAGCCCGGGATAGGATCGAATGGAATCTCCATCAGTGGAGGGAGTTCTCAGTTCGTAGTATTAAGCATGTTATTCAAAATCATAACAGAACGCTGCCTACATACTGTTTTATTTGGAATAAATGGGTGCCTAACAAGGTGGGGTTTGTGGCTTGGCGAGTGGAGAAGGAAAGACTGCCTATGAGGGCGGCGTTAGCAGCAAGAGGGATCCAGATTGCCTTGGACAGATGCGTCTTTTGTGGGGTGTATGCTGAAACGAGCGAGCACTTGTTTGTCTCGTGTGAGTTTGCTCAAACGCTTTGGTCCTTAGTCGCTCAGTGGTCTAAAATACCTGTGTTTTTTGCATTCCTTCTTAGAGACATTTTGGATTGCACGTTGGGTTAGCAGTTTCTACAAGAAAGAAAAAGATTGTTCATGTTTCTATTTGGAGCGCATGGAGTTTGCGAAACGGCTCTGTTGTTAATGGTACGTACTCAACTACTAAAGCGTTGGAAGAGATAAAGTCTATGAGCTTTCTATGGGTTAAGAATCGCGATGACTTTGACTGAATTGTTGTGTGTTGTTGGTTATATATTTCTTGCTTCCCAGTTGGTGTGATCTGTTCTGGTCTACCTTTTGGGTAGTTTTGTTGTATATGTGGTGTAGCCCCTCTAATATTTAATAAAGAGTTGAGTTGGCCGTTAAAAAAACGATAGCCTTCATAATTATAAGACTTTGGTAGACATGATTCACACAAGTTGTATTAAAAAAGGATCTTCCAAACGTATAGTCATGAGAACTTTATTTTCACAAATTGGCGCTATAGACTATGATCCTATTTCAAGTTGAGAACTATGATTCTCATTCAAATAATGATTGTGAACTTTGATTCATACAACTGGAATTTATGGTATGATGTAACATTACGTTTGCTAATAAATATTTTATGTGTGTAAGGGTATTTATTAAAGTGCTAAACTAGAGTTAAATAAACTAAATGGTTAATTATAATAGGGGCGAAAGTTGTCAAACTGATACTTGAGGGACTAAGTATACCACTTTTAGCAAACTTTTGTATGGTCTTAAGTGTGGTAAGAATCCTTATGCGCTAATCGACCTGTGAGGTACTGATGAGCTTTATATGTAATTTTCATTTATATAAACACACACATTTTATATGTAATTTTTAGGTGACATGTTTAACAGCTTTTTCGACTCACATCTTGAAGTAGATAGGATTAAGGGGCCGGAATTTACAGCATTTGGCCGGAATCTGGCCGGAATTTTGGCCGGAATTTAGATTAATCGGGATCAATTGGATTAGGATTTCTATATGTAATTCTTAGTTTTATGTACACACATACATTGTTATGTTTATTTTTTTAGGTAGACATGTTTTAGCCCTTGTTGACCTATTTTTTTAACTAATTAGAGGGAATTTATAAGGTTTTGTTGAGATTTTGCTAGAATAGAAACACCATTGACCGTCTAGCAATTAATCAACCATTACTTGTTGAAGCTGAGGCATACAACATACTCAAGAGACTTTCTTGAATAACAAAATACATGGAAATCCCTTTTCAAGTTAGATTAGCAAGTTCATGATAAATTAGCAAGTGAATAGAACCTTCGTTTTTTTCTTCTTTTTTCTGAACGCTAACGCTTGCTCTTAATCTATTTCTCTAATAATTCTATATTATTCATTATTGTCTAGTTATTCTAAATTATTCATTATTATCTAGTTTTGAACCTAAAATTTTTCCTCTAAAAAGTATATATCAAGTATATTTCTCTATAAAGTGGGATATCACAATTGGCAAATAGAACCTTCATACTTGTACATTAATAATAATATGTGTCACATAGCCCCTTTCTAGGGGAATCCACATCATTTTTTTTACCACTTGTCATCACCATAATCATTTTCTTTAAAGAATAGTTGATAGTCAATCATGTCAACCTTTCTATTTTTATCAAAAATTTCAGAACTCAAAATTTCCAAATCTCATATTCAAACTTGCATTCAATTGAAAACTTTAAGTATAAACTAAAAACATTTCAAATTTACCAAATTTAGAAATACTTTGGAAATTCAAAATCTAAAATCCAATTTCAGAATCATAACTACCAACATTTAACTTAACAAATTTATAAAACGTTAAAATTCATTTTAAGGATATATTTTGATGATCGTATATTACATTATATTTTATTTAACTTTTTTAATACATGAATTGATTCAACATGTACAACATATAAGTTTTTTAAAGACATAACATTATTATTACTGAGAATATAACATTGTATGGACATGTGTAATACACAACATTATAACATTGTCCAACTTCTAATAAACAATTTCAATTAATGTCATTTGACAATCTTTCTTTCAACCTCATAGTTTTTACTTATATTTTAATTTACTATACTTTTTAACAATGAATACATAAATATCACTTATTAAAAATGTAGAAATATTTTTTCTAATTTATAACAATGAATATCAAAATTTTAGTAAGTCAAATATTGTATCTTATCGTAATTGATATAATTTCAAATTAAATTTGTACCTAGATCATCTCCAAACTAATTTTTTTATTATATATAATATAGTTTTATGTTCTCAAATCATCCTATATAATTCTTCTTTAAAAACGAGCTTACTGTTAAATTTAATAAAATGTTAGATTATATAAAAAAATGTACAAATTAAGAAAAATCAATTTAAAAAATTCAATAAATACGTATATTTTTTTTATTTTAGATTGTATATATTCAACAAATGTAATTCATGAGATCAAAGAAGACTATTTTCTTTCATTGTATACTCCGCGATAACAAATAAACTTCAAGAACAGTCACTATCCAGAGTTCAAGCCCAAAATCCTTGAACTACATCATGAACTTCCTAGCTAGTACACAACTCCCAGGGTCACAAAGCCCAAAAGACTTCAACAAAAAGAAGATGAGATGAAATTTCTCAAAGCACACAATGGGGGTATGGCTGATCTATAGAGGACTAGTAAGACTCAAGGGAATAACTAGGGTGATAAACATAAAAGACTCAAAGGGGGAGGATATGAAAGACTAACTCATGAGGACTCAAAACTCTATACTAGACTTAGAGTGAGAAAGTAGAGAGAGGCTAGAGAGAAATATATAAGAAGATTTTATTTCTTTTCAAGGATGATTTACAAGTGAGGGGAAACCTTCTTTTTATAGGCCAAGGAAAGACTTGATCACATCATCCATGACATCACACCTAATAATACATAGAAAATATCTAAAAAAATACCAAAATACATGACATAAGTGCTTACATCACTTTAAGAGTGATTAAAGCTTTATTTATCCTAAGCACACCATTAGCATACTAAGCGGTACGAACATATCTTGATTTAATGTGGTTTTGAGGAATCAAGGATCTCGATGGTAAACTGGAGCGGATTCTGGTGGAACGGGTCATCATCTGGTATGAGGTCAAACACTGATTTTCTCCCGGGGGCTGTTGGAAGAACGGTCATAGGAGGGTGTGTGAGTGCGCTAATATTATTAAAATACTCTATGATAGTCTTCTCCCATTCAGTCGTTTAGGATCTTCTTTCCATGGGTGTTCACCGTTTAGGATTTGTGGTGGTAGTTCCTCAATTTTTACCTGGTTTGCTTTTGCGAGACTAATGCGAGTATCCATCCAAGCATCTTGGTAGTTGATTTTGTAATAGTACCCTGTGGGGTTTAAATCATTCCAAGAGTGAATGAAGGCGGGCGGTATTGTAGAATTTAAATCATACCCGCCTTTTCTAAATTGACTGGATTTGTGGAGCAGAACCATGCAGTGTTTTCTGGGGGAGTCTCTCATGAGATAGTCCCAATAAGAGATTGGGAGGAACCATTCGAAGGAACTTGGCAAGGTTCATCTTTTCTTCTGGCAGCTCTTCTAACTGGTAGTCCAAGAGGTAGGCTAACAATTTGTTGGAGTTAAAAGCCATGGTAATGACAAAAGATTCTGAGATGTACCATAGGATGGTTAGACCTTCTTTTGATAGTATGTGCAAGTTTTGAGTCTGAAAAAGTTTAGGAAGGGATAGTCTGGGAATAATTTATCTCTATCCATCAACGGGCCTTGTGCTTTGAAAGTGAGTGTGAAGAGGTTTTTGTAGTCTAGAGGGATTCATCCGTGATGGCGTGTTTGGTAACCACTTCGATGATTTTTGAAGGGACATTCTTGATTTTTAGTTTTTGGATGAGAGTGGTTGTGTTTGGGGGTTTGAGGTAATCATGAGTTATTCTTTAGGAATGGGGAAGTTTGGGTTGTGGTGATTCTTGTTCTTGCTAGCCCTTAAATAGGCAATGTTATCCGGCAACGAATCCTTAAGGATTTGTTGAACAGTTGTGCAGGATTCTCGGAGATTAGTCATCCTTTGTAATGATAGATCCTTCAGCAACTTTTCCTGTTTGTTCTTTGTTGCTGGCTTCTTGTGATTAGCTTGGTGCCCTGGGGGTTTCCTGTTTTTCTTTTAACCCATAAGGCATTTTTTTTCTTTTCTTTGTTTCTTTCGAGGTAAGCTTCGTTTGTGACCAAATGTTATCCTGTCACCATGTGGGTAACACTCTACCTTTGCTTTTTTGGCTGGTTGTGGCATGAGTCTACAGGGTGGGAGTCACATCAGCACTTTGCTTTAGTTTTATGACATCTTTTGTCTTTTTAAGCTGAGCTGGAAGATTCTTTCTAGGTGATAGAGTCATGTGTCTTTGAACTGTTTTGTCAGGGAATCTATCACGTGATTTCTTTTGTTAGGGCACTGTTTGTGTTTTTCGGGTCTTTAGTTTTCCCTGTTCATCCTTGGTGCCGGTGCCTGGGACTCATGAGTGTTTTGAGGACCCTCTTCCATCATGTAGATTGGCATTGGCTCGTCTTCAGATTCCGATGTCTCCCATGTTTTTAATTCTTCAATGGAACTGTAGGATATGGTACAGATCATTCTTTTCCCTGGTTCACCATCTAGAGAATAGAGTGATTCTATGTCAGAAACTTCTACCGGTTCCACTTTGTAGATAGCTTCGAAAAGGGCTTGTGTTTTCCTTTTATCTTTGCAAACTTTTGCAAAATGGCCTTCTTTGTTGCAGACGTAGCACCGATTCATGTTTCGATCACTTTTTGGTTTTTTGTTCAAGAATTTCCATTTCTTTTGGGAGGTACTTTTCCCTGATCGCGAGGAGTAGTAGTTATCTGACCTTTTGAACCGGACAAATCTTGATTTTTTATGAGGCTTTGAGCAGGTGCATGGCGATTCATCTTTGCATTTGATTTTTTGGTGCTTATCGTTGCATGCAGACCCGAGTCGTCTACCTGTTTTTTTCGAACTCAACTAAGAACCGTTTATGGTTACATAGTTTGGTTAAAGCATTCATGACTAGTTGGTAAAGCCCACCAAGGGAGGCCTGAGCAACTGTCATATTTTTGGTTTCTAAGGCTCCGTATGTCTCATTTGAGAGAGACTCCGGAAAGGAGTTCAAGAAGACTTGTTTAAGGTTTATGTCATCAATACCATTAAGACAGTAAAACCTCTCAGACATTCTGTTGTAGTGCTTTTCGAGATCTTTTGGGCAGAAAGAGCAGCATTTCATTTTTAAGAATTCCTCACGAGCTCGGATTGTATGATCTAATGGATTCCCAATGAATTCATAATAGATTGCATTTATGAATTCTTCTGGGTTTTTACTTTTTAGGATGTTTGTTTGCCTGTATTCACCAAGGCTTACATACCAATCCTGAAGTCGTCATTGACATCTTGCTAGAAAGCGTTTGATGACCATGTCAATGTTATAATACTGGTGTTCCGTTGTGCATCAGGTTAGCATTTCAATGCTTCTATCGCGCCATTTTGATTGGGGAATGTCGTCAAAGGTGAATTGTTGTTTTGAATCCGTGTTTTGTGGAGCTTTTTCGTTGGTCTGTGGTGATGTTTGGGATGCCTCATCATCAATGTCAGAAACATAGGCTTTTTCAGTTGTTTCTGTCTCATTCATAAGCAGATGCTCGAATTCATCTGTTGGGGGCAATTCTTCATAGAAGTGTGAGGTGGAGCTTTCTTCAGATACAGATGATGTTTCGTCATGTGGGTTTATTACTGGGGCGATTATTGGCATACCGTCTGTGTTGTTGTTCCGGGTTAAAGCTTGCAAGAACGAAGAGATGCCATTTTCTTCTTTGGTAGGCAGTATGTTGGGAGCCTTTGAGGAGGTCATCATGATGCTGTCATCTATGTTTTTTCCGCTTCCTGTTGGTCCTTTTCCTCTGCTTGAGGATGGGATTTTGTTAATGCTTTCAGAGGGCGTGCTTCTTGTTGGGGAAGCTTTTCTATCTTTGATTTTTGCTTGTTCTTTTGACTAGAGGTTTAGGGATAGAGAAGTTTGTGGGAGCGGTGATTCTGTTAGTGGTTGGGGATCAAAGGACGTTCGTACAAACGGTGCCGATGGCAGTCTCCATGGGTCATCAACAAAGGTGGAGACTCATTGCTACTTACGTTGTCTTTCCAGGTCTGTAAGTTGTGCTTTGAGGAATTTCATCTCAGCTTCTTTTTGTTGAAGTCCTTGTGGGCTTTGTGGTCCAGGGGAGTTGTGTACTAGCTGGAGAAGTTCATGATGTAGCTCAAGGATTTTGGCCTTAATCTCATATATGATTCCTTCTAGGCCTTGGAACTCTGCTTGTTAGATCTTCATGGGCTTTCGTGAGATTGTTCTATGGGCTTTCGTGAGATTGTTCTACTGAGCTAGGATGGTGTTGAGAGCTTTGTTTTGTACCACAACATTTTCGCTTTGCCAGTTTAGGGTGGCTCCAGCAGCTGTTATTGATTCGGGAAACATTTGCACCAATGGTTGTTGGGTTCCTGATCTTCCAGTTGTGTTTGGTTTTTTGTTGGGTATGTTCGAAAGAAGTTAAAGGTGGAAATTCAATTTGGTATTTTGGGGAGCTGGGGTTGGAGGTGTTGTTCCGAGCATAAAGCATCAGTCTAGTTGAGTAGATGTTTGGTTTTTGATCACCATACAAGACATAGTAGTCAAAATTTCCTGACGGTTCTCTAAGAAGGCCAACTTTCGGATCTCCGCATATCTTTTCTTTAGGGCGTTTTGGGATCCTTTTTCTTCTTGGTTTTGGTTTCTTCCTTGTACTCTAGTTGGTATGCGTCGTCCAGGCATTCCTGGCAGTCACATACGTCGAACGGGAAGTGTGGTTCTTCCACCAGTTGGATCATGTTAACCGTAGAGAAAATGTCTCTTCAGTCTTGTTTTGCAAACCGAACTTCAACTTTTCCATCCTGATGGCGGACAAAGTCAGGGGTTGTTGTCGACTGAACCTGTAACATTTGTAAAAATCGGGTCTTCAAAACCCGCTCCGTTTTGTAATCAAGTATCAAGTTATAAAAGTTACATTAAATATTTATGATTATTTTGAGTTAAAACGATACATAATTAATAAATAAACTAAACTATAAAAATTATATTTGATAAAAAGTTAAAATAAAATAAATAAAAAATTATGAAGCTGCCGGGACTCGAACCCGGGTCAGCCATGAAACACTTCAACAACTTAACACTCACTCCCAAGACCACTCCGCCACTTGTTTGTTTTCTGTCATGTTTAGGAAACAAATAATTTTTATGGACTAAGGTAAATCAATCGATTTTACACATTGTAACTGAAACCGGTTATCAATCATCCAAAGCGATTTGGATACTCTCGATCCAGCGAGTATAACCGATAAACGGACAATTTCAATCAATGTTGCCATGAATGGAACTTGAATTCGGAAGTAGATCGGTTTAATAACCGAAAGTCTTCAATTCTCGGACTACTTCAATCATAGACTTTTCCTGCGACTCAAAACACTCTGCAAGACTCCCAATTGCATTTCCGCAACCTTACAATCCACCGGAGAAGCTTGAATCAGACCGCCGGAAAAATTCTGCAAGTCACCGGAAAACCGGGACTCACATCCACACGGTATTTCCTCCGACTCTTTCTGTTTAAATCATTGATTAATCAGTCTCTAACACAACTCCACCATCAGAATCGATCCTAGTCAACGTTTATCAAAATCTTACCTTCGCCGGAAAACTTCTGAAACTGCCGGAATCACACTGTGAACGGGTATGATCTCCCAAACTTCTGTTAAACCTTGTTTAAGTGACTCAACTTCTTAAATAATCGAACAACGCTGTTAATTGGTTTCAACAGCCGGAGTTCACTTTCAGTACCGACGAACCTCCGCCGGAATTCTGTGAACAACTCAATCGGTATATCCTTTTTCCTTAAACTCTCTCCATTCTCTACTTTTAAATTACTGATAATGTCTGAAAAGCGTATAAGTCATAAATCAGTCATAACAGTCGGAATATGTTTGTCTGTGTAAATCGACGAAGAAGATGAAGACACAACATAACATAAGATTAATTAAAATCGGTATTTTAAACACAGTCCAGCGGTGGACTGTGTGCAAAATACACACACACGTCCCGAGTTCGATCCCTGCTACACGCACACCTTATATAATAACGCGCCTTTTTGTTTAAAAACTAAACCGGGATAACCCAGTTAGTTGTTAAGTATAATAAAAACCGAGATATTAACCAGGTTAGACACACATTCCAGCGGTGGACTGTGTGCAACATGAACCACATGTCGCGCGTTCGAAACCCGTCACGAGCACCGGTCCGATTGAATTAAAATGTTTTTGCAAATAAAGGAAATTCGGTTAAATTGAATAAGTGTATAAATATAATTAAAAACAAGATTATTTCGGGTTAGACACGTAGCTCAGTTGGTAGAGCTGCGTGCACGCGAACGGGAGGTCTCGGGTTCGAGCCTCACCCGGCGCAGATAAATTCGCTGACCGAACCGGTCAACGGTCAACGGTCAATGCTAAGAAAAAAATAATATTTTTTTTATATTTTTATTTATTTAATTTAATTTAAAAATCAATTAAAAATACTTAAAAATAACATTTTTAAAGATAGAAAATAGCCATAAACTCACAAAAATATATCTAAAAATTTCATTAAAATCCTTAATAAAATCCATCCATTTAATATATTTTTCCATTATTATTTAGGTTAGTATTCCTCGTTGATCCGCTCATCTAATTCGTGCGCATCTCACCATCTCCAATCCAACGCACCCAATGTGAGTGAATCTTACAAATTCCCCGTTTTAATCACGTTTTGGGGTGTATCATGTGTCTTTGTATATATATATTATTACTAAACCATTGTGCATACATCATATCATGAACTTGTGTATTCAGTTTGTTGCTGTTAAGTAGTTATCATTGGATGCAATTTATTATTCAGTACATGCAATTTCATAGGCCGCCGCTCCCCATTACATTATGAGCGTTGAGCATGTTCCCCATTTTATTATGCGGTTGAACCTGGCGTGCCCACATACGATCGCTCCGTTTGATTGAGCCTTGATCGCACAGACATTTTCATTTTCAGTACATGCAATACGATCGGCTCCGTTTGATTGAGCCTTAATCGCACAGTTTCATTTATGTTATTTACAGTATGATGTTGGTATGTTCATGTATGATGCCATGTGTTATTGTATGTTATAGTTATGACTGCTATTTGCCATTACTTGATTATTTACATTTGCTCATCTATGGTTATGCACAAATTTTCATTTGATAAACTAACAATTAATTTATTAATAAATGTTTATCTAATAAGGTTCACTCGCCAACTTATGTTGACCCAAAAACTCCCATTTTACACATTATACAGGTGAAGCAGCTGCAGCTAGGAACACATAGGACTTGGACTAGAAGAATAAAACGATTTAGTGTTGGGATTGTTATGCTTGGCTTATTTTCCTTGTATTGAATGAACATGTTTGGATGTTTGAAATGTAACTTTGACTTTCTTAAATATGAAACATATTAGTAAATGTCATGAGCTTTGGTGATAACCCAATTATGCCCCGACTCTTATTCCGCTGCGGGTCGGGGTGTGACAGATTGGTATCAGAGCCATGACTATAGGGATATAGGATAGGTTATTAGACCCTTAGAGCCTATACTATAGTCGATTAGAAACTTATAAGAATTTTGTGTGTTATATGCCAAATTTCATGATGTTTGTATGTTTTATGTTAAATGTTACATTTGATATTGTGCAAGCATGTTCATAAGTATGTATTATCATATAATGCCTATCATGAAATCGTATGCTCATAACATATCACATCCATGAAAGCACACACCACATCATGATCGTTTTTACAATGATTTTCGTGTTTTCAAATCTCATCAAAGTGAGTTCTCATGACGGGCATGTAGTAACTGGTAGGGTACCATTACCGGTAGTCGGAACGTCCTGTCTAGGCTGGCATTCGTATAAATCCAAAATAAAGGACCAGTTTGCCTACCTGGGGACTAACGATGAGAGTACGAAGTACCTATTAGGCCAAAGCATGCTATACCAAACGTCGTGTGAACTAATCCCACTTTGAGTTGTCATTGTGTCTACACCTGGACACGTTCCGACCAAACATCTCATGAACATATTTTGTGGTTTGCATTCGGGGGATGCGAGTGTTAAATTGCCAATACTAATGTAAATCCTACCAAGCCAATAGCCATGGGGGCCCACATGACTATGTAGGTGAAGGTATGGGGGACATTTGAGGCCCAACATGAGCGAACCCAAGACATCCTATGGATGTAGTTGCATTATTGATATTTATGTTATTTTCATTTTCTTAAAGACACATGACACCTAAAAAGACACCATAAACTCACAATATTCTCATTTTATGATCCTGTAGATGTCGTCTAGACAGCAACGAAGGGGTAAAAGATCGGGAAGGTCTCAGGAACGTTTGGCCACTCAGATCGCGAAACAAATGGCCACGATATTGCCTGACATTGTGGTACAAGTACAACAAGCCCTTGCTACAAATCCTACAAACCCTCCCCAAAACAACAGGACCGAACATTGACAACCCTTCTACCAACAAGTGCTCTTACAAACATTTTAAGTCCTGTGATCCTCCTAAATTTGAAGGGACCGAGGGTGTCACTGCTCTCCTACATTGGTTCGAGGAGATGGAAAACACCTTCCTAAACTGCGATTGTCCTGAGGATCGCAAGGTTCGATACGCCACCGGGAGACTACTTGGAGTAGCTCTCACTTGGTGGAATACTGAGAAAGGGAAGAGGGGAACTGAAGATGCGATGGCCTTAACTTGGGAGGAGTTAAGGGAAATCATGACTAGGCGTTTCTGTCCTAGAAGTGAAATTAAGAAGTTGGAGGATGAATTTCATGCTCTAAAGCAAAAGGAGGGTGGTTCCAAATTTATTCACTCCAACCTATCGTCTGATCGAGCATTATATTCGAGGACTTCCCTCGAAAATCCAAGATTCAGTTCTCAGCGTTTCACCAGTAACACTTGAAGCTGCCATGGAGTTGGCAACTGAACTGACCGAAAACCGAATTCGCAACGGGAAGTTCAAAGAAGAGAAGAAGAAAGCCCCTGTTGAGGGACAAACTTCAAACCACCCCATTCCTTCCTCTAAGTTTGCTAACAAGAGGAAGCGTAACACCAGGAATTTTGCAGTTACCCAAACCAACACCCCTATTCCTGCTGCACCCATTACTCAAGTCACTCCTTCACCCGCACCATACAGAAGACCCTACACAGGCCCATTACCAAAATGTAACCGTTGTCAGTATCACCATTCCCCTGATCATCCTTGCCAATACTGCACCGGCTGCGGTCGCGCAGGACATACTGTTCAAAACTGCCGCATGCCTCAACGAACAAACCGCCACCAACCTTTAACCCAAACCCACCAACAGTTAATGGGTCAAGCACAACAACCCCTACCATTTCCACCCACCCAACATTTAGCCCAAACATACTACCAACCCAATTATCCTATGGGCCAACCTATGCGGGATTGCTTCAATTGAGGCGACCCAAGTCATTTCAGAAACACATGTCCAAGACTGGTTAATATTATTCATGCTCAGGCCCAAGCCAACCCAGTGAACCAAGCGAACCAAGCTCCTCCACCTGCAAGAGGAAGAGCTTTCAATATTAACGCGAACCAGGCCAGAGCTGACGGCAATGTGGTCAACGGTACGTTCCTTATAAATGGTAGATATGCCTCTATGTTATTTGATACTGGTGCGGATAGAAGTTTTGTGTCATTAGAATTTGAACCTATCTTAAGCAAAAATCGGGATAAGCTCACGGAATCCATAACGGTAGAAGTTGCGGACGGGAAACCAGTTTCATTAGACTCTATATTACGCAACTGTACACTCACCTTAAACGACCACGATTTCTCAGTCGACCTTATTCCTATGAAGCTGGGAAGTTTCGACATCATAATCGGTATGGATTGGCTCAGTCAACATCAGGCGGAAGTTGTATGTCGTGAAAAATTTATTCGTATTCCTCTTTCAAACGGTCAGACTCTTCGAATCATTGGAGAAACCTCGTCGAAAGGGCTCAGCTTAATGTTGTGTATTCAAGCTCGAAAATATCTTCGCAAGAATTATGTCGCGTTTTTAGCCCATATCATCAAGAAGGGGACCACAGAGAAGAAACTTGAAGACATTCCTGTAGTAAAAGACTTTCCACAAGTTTTTCCTGACGACATTTCAGGACTTCCTCCAGTTAGAGACGTCGAATTCCGTATTGATCTTATACCTGGTGCTACACCAGTTAAAAAGTCTCCATATAGGTTAGCCCCCTCTGAAATGCAAGAGCTAGCCAGTCAATTACAAGAGTTGACTGACAAGGGATTCATACGTCCTAGCTCATCGCCTTGGGGTGCACCTGTCCTTTTTGTAAAGAAGAAAGATGGATCTTTTCGTATGTGCATCGACTACAGAGAGCTCAACAAGTTAACCATCAAAAATCGCTACCCTTTACCTCGCATTGATGATCTTCTTGACCAACTACAAGGTGCCAGCTGCTTTTCGAAAATCGATCTTCGATCTGGCTATCATCAACTTAGGGTGCATGAAGAAGACGTCCCTAAGACTGCTTTTCGAACCCGTTATGGCCACTATGAATTCATGGTTATGCCGTTTGGTTTAACCAACGCACCAGCTGTCTTCATGGACCTAATGAACAGAGTCTGCAAACCTTATCTTGATCGATTTGTTATAGTCTTCATCGACGATATTCTTATTTATTCAAAATCTAAAGCTGATCATGCGCGTCATCTTCGACTCGTTCTTGCACTTCTAGAAAAGGAAAAGCTTTATGCCAAGTTCTCTAAATGTGAATTCTGGTTAAAAGAGGTGCAATTCCTCGGGCATGTAGTCAATGACAAGGGAATACATGTTGACCCTTCAAAGATCAAAGCAGTTCAAGAATGGCAAGCTCCACGTACACCAACTGAAGTAAGATCTTTTCTTGGACTAGCTGGCTATTATCGACGGTTCATTTCAAACTTCTCTCGCATTGCTGTGCCACTCACGGCTTTAACTCATAAGGGAAAACCTTTCGTATGGGGACCCAAGCAAGAAGAAGCTTTTCAAACTCTTAAACAAAAACTTTGTGATGCACCAATCCTCACTCTTCCTGAAGGTTGTGATGATTTTGTAGTCTATTGCGACGCGTCAGGGCAAGGATTAGGCTGCGTTCTCATGCAAAGAGGAAAAGTCATAGCTTATGCCTCGAGACAACTCAAGACACATGAAAAGAACTACACCACTCATGACCTAGAACTTGGAGCCGTTGTATTCGCTCTTAAGATATGGAGACATTATCTCTATGGTACTAAGTGTGAAATATACACTGACCACAAGAGTCTTCAACATATCTTCAATCAAAAAGAGTTAAATATGAGGCAACGAAGATGGGTCGAACTTCTGAATACCAACCCTGGTAAAGCAAATGTGGTGGCTGATGCACTTAGTCGAAAGGGTTATGCGAACTCCATTCATCTTCTATGTTCGCAAATTATAACCGACATTAAAGATCAAATTCGAGAAGCCCAACACGTTTCAATAACAGAAGAAGATGTTCGAACGGAGATGTCCTGTGGAGCCGAGCTAAAACTTGAAACTAAATCAGACGGTATCCTGTATTACCTAGATCGTATCTGGATTCCTAACCACAACAATCTTCGTGAAACTCTTATGAATGAAGCTCACAAAACGCGATATTCTATACACCCAGGAGCCGATAAGATGTATCAAGACCTACGATACACCTATTGGTGGCCTGGAATGAAGAAGGATATTGCCGTTTTTGTTTCCAAGTGTCTCACATGTTCCAAGGTGAAGGCTGAACACCAAAGACCCTCAGGACTTCTAGTCCAACCGGAAATACCTGTATGGAAGTGGGAAAATATAACCATGGATTTCATTACCGGGTTACCTCGCACTTCTGGTGGGTATGACACTATATGGGTGATTATAGACCGACTTACAAAATTAGCTCACTTTATTCCTATCCGCGAAGATTTCAAGAACGAAAAGCTTGCACGTATTTATATCAACGAAATCTTAAGCCGGCATGGGGTACCACTAAGTATTATTTCTGATCGTGATGGTCGTTTCACCTCACGAACATGGCAAGCAGTACAATCCGCTATGGGCACACGATTAGATCTCAGTACCGCCTATCATCCTCAAACTGATGGACAGTCTGAGCGCACCATTCAAACTCTTGAAGATATGCTTAGAGCATGTGTCATAGACTTCAAGGGAAATTGGGACGCCCATCTACCATTAGTTGAATTTTCGTACGACAACAACTATCATTCGAGCATCGGCATGGCACCTTTTGAAGCCTTATATGGTCGAAAGTGCCGATCTCCTGTATGTTGGCACGAAATTGGGGAAGCACAAATTACTGGTCCAGAATTGATCCAAGAAACCACAGATAAGATCCATCAAATTCGAAACAATCTTCTAGCGGCTCAAAGTCGTCAAAAGAGTTACGCAGATAAACGACGGAAGCCCTTAGAGTTTAACATTGGTGATTATGTGCTTTTAAAAGTATCACCGTGGAAGGGAGTAGTTTCGTTTTGGTCAAAAGGGGAAGCTAGCACCACGTTACGTAGGACCTTTCAAGATACTCGAAAGAGTAGGTCCTGTAGCATACAAGCTTGACCTACCAGAAGAACTCAACAGGATTCATCCCATATTCCACGTGTCGAACTTGAAGAAGTGCCTCGCTGATGAGAATCTCCATATTCCGCTGGAAGATATTCAGATTGATGAATCTATGCATTTTATTGAAAGACCAGTGGAGATCATGGACTACGGGGAGAAGCGTCTTCGACGAAGTCGCATTCCAATTGTTAGGGTACGCTGGGAGTCGAACGGGGACCTGAGTTTACTTGGAACGTGAAGACTCAATGCGTGAAAAATACCCGCATCTTTTTCCTACTACTTCAACTACTTAAATTTCGGGACGAAATTCCTAAAAGTAGGGATACTGTAACATTTGTAAAAATCGGGTCTTCAAAACCCGCACCGTTTTGTAATCAAGTACCAAGTTATAAAAGTTACATTAAATATTTATGATTATTTTGAGTTAAAACGATACATAATTAATAAATAAACTAAACTATAAAAATTATATTTGATAAAACGTTAAAATAAAATAAATAAAAAAATTATGAAGCTGCCGGGACTCGAACCCGGGTCAGCCATGAAACACTTCAACAACTTAACACTCACTCCCAAGACCACTCCGCCACTTGTTTGTTTTCTGTCATGTTTAGGAAACAAATAATTTTTATGGACTAAGGTAAATCAATCGATTTTACACATTGTAACTGAAACCGGTTATCAATCATCCAAAGCGATTTGGATACTCTCGATCCAGCGAGTATAACCGATAAACGGACAATTTCAATCAATGTTGCCATGAATGGAACTTGAATTCGGAAGTAGATCGTTTAATAACCGAAAGTCTTCAATTCTCGGACTACTTCAACCATAGACTTTTCCTGCGACTCAAAACACTCTGCAAGACTCCCAATTGCATTTCCGCAACCTTACAATCCACCGGAGAAGCTTGAATCAGACCGCCGGAAAAATTCTGCAAGTCACCGGAAAACCGGGACTCACATCCACACGGTATTTCCTCCGACTCTTTCTGTTTAAATCATGATTAATCAGTCTCTAACACAACTCCACCATCAGAATCGATCCTAGTCAACGTTTATCGAAAATCTTACCTTCGCCGGAAAACTTCTGAAACTGCGGAATCACACTGTGAACGGGTATGATCTCCCAAACTTCTGTTAAACCTTGTTTAAGTGACTCAACTTCTTAAATAATCGAACAACGCTGTTAATTGGTTTCAACAGCCGGAGTTCACTTTCAGTACCGACGAACCTCCGCCGGAATTCTGTGAACAACATCAATCGGTATATCCTTTTTCCTTAAACTCTCTCCATTCTCTACTTTTAAATTACTATAATGTCTGAAAAGCGTATAAGTCATAAATCAGTCATAACAGTCGGAATATGTTTGTCTGTGTAAATCGACGAAGAAGATGAAGACACAACATAACATAAGATTAATTAAAATCGGTATTTTAAACACAGTCCAGCGGTGGACTGTGTGCAAAATACACACACACGTCCCGAGTTCGATCCCTGCTACACGCACACCTTATATAATAACGCGCCTTTTTGTTTAAAAACTAAACCGGGATAACCCAGTTAGTTGTTAAGTATAATAAAAACCGAGATATTAACCAGGTTAGACACACATTCCAGCGGTGGACTGTGTGCAACATGAACCACACTCGCGCGTTCGAAACCCGTCACGAGCACCGGTCCGATTGAATTAAAATGTTTTTGCAAATAAAGGAAATTCGGTTAAATTGAATAAGTGTATAAATATAATTAAAAACAAGATTATTTCGGGTTAGACACGTAGCTCAGTTGGTAGAGCTGCGTGCACGCGAACGGGAGGTCTCGGGTTCGAGCCTCACCCGGCGCAGATAAATTCGCTGACCGAACCGGTCAACGTCAGTCAACGGTCAATGCTAAGAAAAAAATAAATATTTTTTTATATTTTTATTTATTTAATTTAATTTAAAAATCAATTAAAAATACTTAAAAATAACATTTTTAAAGATAGAAAATAGCCATAAACTCACAAAAATATATCTAAAAATTTCATTAAAATCCTTAATAAAATCCATCCATTTAATATATTTTTCCATTATTATTTAGGTTAGTATTCCTCGTTGATCCGCTCATCTAATTCGTGCGCATCTCACCATCTCCAATCCAACGCACCCAATGTGAATGAATCTTACAAATTCCCCGTTTTAATCACGTTTTGGGTGTATCATGTGTCTTTGTATATATATATTATTACTAAACCATTGTGCATACATCATATCATGAACTTGTGTATTCAGTTTGTTGCTGTTAAGTAGTTATCATTGGATGCAATTTATTATTCAGTACATGCAATTTCATAGGCCGCCGCTCCCCATTACATTATGAGCGTTGAGCATGTTCCCCATTTTATTATGCGGTTGAACCTGGCGTGCCCACATACGATCGGCTCCGTTTGATTGATCCTTGATCGCACAGACATTTTCATTTTCAGTACATGCAATACGATCGGCTCCGTTTGATTGAGCCTTGATCGCACAGTTTCATTTATGTTATTTACAGTATGATGTTGGTATGTTCATGTATGATGCCATGTGTTATTGTATGTTATAGTTGTGACTGCTATTTGCCATTACTTGATTATTTACATTTGCTCATCTATGGTTATGCACAAATTTTCATTTGATAAACTAACAATTAATTTATTAATAAATGTTTATCTATTAAGGTTCAGTCGCCAACTTATGTTGACCAAAAACTCCCATTTTACACATGATACAGGTGAAGCAGCTGCAGCTAGGAACACATAGGACTTGGACTAGAAGAATAAAACGATTTAGTGTTGGGATTGTTATGCTTGGCTTATTTTCCTTGTATTGAATGAACATGTTTGGATGTTTGAAATGTAACTTTGACTTTCTTAAATATGAAACATATTAGTAAATGTCATGAGCTTTGGTGATAACCCAATTATGCCCCGACTCTTATTTCGCTGCGGGTCGGGGTGTGACAGAACCGACGCTTGGTGGATCTGTTCATAGTTGGTTATTCACTTTTCAAGTAATAGTTTTGTAAGTTCTTCTCGGATAACTGTTTGGGAACATATGTGCAGGTTGGTGTGGCGTTGGAGTCGATGTCTATGAGTAGAGCATCGCTAGAGTTATCCTGCAACCCGGGAACCATGATGTCCAAAGAGTTATTTTGGACGCGATATGCCATCTGATAATGAAAAGTGGCCTGGAAAGTTTGACCTGTGGCGTACCACCGATCTGAATCTGGGCTTTAAGGGCCGATAACAATGATGGATCATTCAGAGGCATAGTAAAGTGGGGTAGAAGGTGACAAAGACGGTTCCGGTGTTTAACGTGGTTTGGATGGTACTGATGCAAGCGTGCTGGTACTCCACGAATCCAGTATCAACAAGGGCTATGCAAGAGAACGTTGGGAGTCCTTTTCTTCCGTGGAAGGTTAGGGCTAGTCTTATGGCACCAAAATGGATATGGGTATATCCTTGGGATAGACAGATCCTTGGAAGATCTGAGGGAGAGTGAGAGGGACGAGGTATTCGGAAGTTGTTGCTGGGGGTTAGTGGGAATAAAACTTGGAGGTTTGCACAAACTCTTTGACAACGAGGTTTGACGCAGAACTGACTAACTGTTTTACCTTTTTGGAGAGGGAATTTTGAGGTTTTTTAAAGACACTATAAGGGTTCACTAAAGGCATACTAGTAATAGGGATTTTAGAATCATCAGATACATAAGATATCTCATATAACTGATCAATCTTTAATGCAGACGACCGACGAAAACTAGCATTTGAACGAGAGAGACTGTGATCTGGATTCATAACTGGGTTTAGACTTCAAATGACTCTTATCTTAATCTTCAAGCTCGTACTTTGAGGAAATTACCGCGGACCCTTTCGACTTACGACTCACCTAACAAGCTACTTTTATACGTTGGATAAGAAACTTAGCGTGTCGGACCAGTCTCGCAAGACCTTATAACGTTGGTGTTCTGATGTGAGAGATCCGCGCAAAGTCGACAGTCACAGAGGACTTCAACAAAAATAAGCTGAGATAAAATTCCTCAAAGCACAGCTTACAGAACTGGAAAGACAACATAAGCAGCAAAGAGTCTCCACCTTTGTTGATGACCCATGGAGATTGCCATCGGCACCGTTTGTACGAACGTCCTTTGATCCCCAACCACTAACAGAATCACCGCTCCCACAAACTTCTATCCTAAACCTCTAGTCAAAAGAACAAGCAAAAATCAAAGGTAGAAAAGCTTCCCCAACAAGAAGCACGTCCTCTGAAAGCATTAACAAAATCCCATCCTCAAGCAGAGGAAAAGGACCAACAGGAAGCGGAAAAAACATAGATGACAGCATCATGATGACCTCCTCAATGACTCCCAACATACTGCCTACCAAAGAAGAAAATGGCATCTCTTCATTCTTGTAAGCTTTAACCCGGAACAACAACACAGACGGTATGCCAATAATCGCCCCAGTAATAAACCCACATGACGAAACATCATCTGTCTCTGAAGAAAGCTCCACCTCACACTTCTATAAACATTACCCCCAAAAGATAAATTCGAGCATCTACTTATGAATGAGGCAGAAACAACTGAAAAAGCCTGTGTTTCTGACATTGATGATAAGGCATCCAAACATCACCACTGACCAACAAAAAAGCTCCACCAAACACGGATTAAAAACAACAATTCACCTTTGACGACATTCCCCCGGCAAAATGGCGCGATAGAAGCATTGAAATGCTAACCTGATGCACAACGGAACTCCAGTATTATAACATTGACATGGTCATCAGACGCTTTCTGGCAAGATGTCAAGGACGACTTCGGGATTGGTATGTAAGCCTTGGTGAATACAGGCAAACAAACATTCTAAAAAGTAAAAACCCAGAAGAATTCATAAATGCAATCTATTATGAATTCATTGAGAATCCGTTAGATCATACAATCTGAGCTCGTGAGGAATTCTTAAAAATGAAATGCTGCTCTTTCCGCCCAAAAGATCTCAAAAAGCACTAAAATAGAATGTCTGAGAGGTTTTACTGTCTTAATGGTATTGATGACATAAACCTTAAACAAGTCTTCTTGAACTCCTTTCCGGAGTCTCTCTCAAATGAGGCATACAGAGCCTTAGAAACCAAAAACATGACAGTTGCTCAGGCCTCCCTTGGTGGGCTTTACCAGCTACTCATGAATGTTTTAACCAAACCATGTAACAAAAAAGTTCTTAGTTGAGTTCGAAAAAAACAGGTAGACGACTCGGGTCTGCATGCAACGATAAGCACCAAAAATCAAATGTAAAGATGAATCGTCATGCTCCTGCTCAAAGCCTGATAAAAAATCAAGATTTGTCCAGTTCAAAAGGTCAGATAACTATTACTCCTCGCGACCAGGGAAAAGTACCTCCCAAAAGAAATGGAAATTCTTAAACAAAAAACCAAAAAGAGGTCGAAACATGAATAGGTGCTAGTCTGCAACAAAGAAGGCAATTTTGCAAAAGATTGCAAGGATAAAAGGAAAACACAAGCCCTTCTCGAAGCTATCAACAAAGTAGAACCGGTAGACGTTTCTGACATAGAATCACTTTATTCTCTAAATGGTGAACCAGGGAAAAGAATGCTCTGTACCATATCCTACAGTTCCAGTGAAGAATCAAAAACATGGGAGACATCGGAATCTGAAGACGAGCCAATGTCAATCTACATGATGGAAGAGGGTCCTCAAAATACTCATGAATCCCAGGCACCGGCACCAAGGATGAACATGGAAAACCAAAGACCCGAAAAACACAAATAGTGCCCTAAAAAAGAAATCACGTGATAGATTCTCTGACAAAACAGTTCAAAGACACAGGACTCTATCACCTAGAAAGAATTTTCTAGCTCAGCCTAAAAAGACAAAAGATGTTATAAAACTAAAGCAAAGTGCGAATGTGACTCCCACCCTATACTCTCATGCCACAACAAGCCAAAAAAGCAAAGGTAGAATGTTGCTCACATGGTGACAGGATAACATGTGGTCATAAACGAAGCTTACCTTGAAAGAAAGAAAGAAAAGAAAAAAAATGCCTTATGATTTAAAAGAAAAACAGGAAACCCCCAGGGCACCAAGCCAATCACAAGAAGCCAGCAACAAAGAACAAACAGGAAAAGTTGCTGAAGGATCTATCATTACAAAGGATGACTAATCTCTGAGAATCCCGCACTACTGTTCAACAAATCCTTAAGGATTCATTGCCGGATAACATTACCTATTTAAAGGCCAGCAAGAACAAGAATCACCACAACCCAAACTTCCCCATTCCTAAAGAAGAACTCATGAATACCTCAAACCCCCAAACATAGCCACTCTCATCCAAAAGCTAAAAATCAAGAATGTCCCTTCAAAAATCATCGAAGTGGTTACCAAACACGCCATCACAGATGAATCCCTCTCGAACTACAAAAACCTCCTCACACCCACTTTTAAAACACAAGGCCCGTTTATGGATGGAGATAAATTCTTCCCAGACTATCCCTTCCTAAACTTTTTCAGACTCAAAAATTGCATAGACTACCAAAAGAAGGTCTGACCTTCCTATGGTACCTCTCAGAATCTTTTGTCATTGTCATGGCTTTTAACTCCAACAAACTGTTAGCCTACCTCTTGGACTACCAGTTAGAAGGGCTGCCAGAAGAAAAGAAGAACCTTGCCAAGTTCCTCGAATGGTTCCTCCCAATCTTTGATTGGGACTATCTCATGAGAGACTCCCCCAGAAAACACTACATGGTTCTACTCCACAAATCCAGTCAATTTAGAAAAGACGGGTATGATTTAAATTCTACAATACCGCCCGCCTTCATTCATTCTTGGTATGATTTAAACCCCGCAGGGTACTACTACAAAATCAACTACCAAGATGCTTGGATGGATACTGCATTAATCTTGCAAAAGCAAACCTAGGTAAAAATTAAGGAACTGCCACCACAAATCCTGAACAGTGAACACCCATGGAAAGAAGAAGATCATCAGACGATTGAATGGGAGAAGACTATCATAGAGTATTTTAATAATATTAGGGCACTCACACACCCTCCTATGATCATTCTTCCAACAGCCCCCGGGAGAATATCAGTGTTTGACCCCATACCAAATGATGACCCGTTCAACCAGAATCCGCCCAAGTTTACCATCGAGATCCTCGATTCCTCAAAACCACATTAAATGAAGATATGTTCATACCCGCTTAGTATGCTAATGGTGTGCTTAAGATAAATATAGCTTTAATCACTCTTAAAGTGATGTAAGCACTTATGTCATGTATTTTGGTATTTTCCTAGATATTTTCTATGTATTATTAGGTGTGATGTCATGGATGATGTAATTAAGTCTTTCCTTGGCCTATAAAAGGAAGGCTTCCTCTCACTTGTAAATCACCTTGGAAAGAAATAAGATCTTGTTATATATTTCTCTCTAACATCTCTCTACTTTCTCACTCTAACTCAAGTATAGAGTTTTGAGTCCTCCTGAGTTAGTCGTTCATATCTTCCCCCTTTGAGTCTTTTATGTTTATCACCCTAGTCACCCCCTGAGTCTTACTGGTCTTCTATAGATCAGCCATACCCTCTTCCAAAGGACCTTACACACAACCACAAACAACTAAAAAACTACCTTACTACCACCAAAGGACCAACTACACCACCACAAACATCTACCACAGATTGTTTATAAACAACATTCATGAACTGTACTTTGTCTTTTTCACTTGTGCATAACTTTTGTCAGCTTCAACAGTTGAGTAGAGTTATGAAACTAAAGGAAAGTTCATCACCAAACACAGAGTTGCAAGATCTCAAGTAACCATACATGAAGCTAGTCTTGGATTTTTCCGATCTTGTCATCAACTCCTACACTTCAGGTTTGAATTCTCACATCCTTAAGATTATAAGTAGACAGACCCAAGGCAGCTGATACATCTGATGGTAGACGCTGAAAAGCACAAAATTCGATAAGGTATTTTATAAATATTGATATATAAGTGAAATTATTTTTGTAATGAAACAAACAAAAAACTTCAAAAACTTACAAGTCTGTGTTCAGCTGTTTTGGTGAAGTGAAAGACTTGCGAAGGAGTGGGTGCTTCTGAATTAACCTTTTGAACTTTAGAAGTCTTACGATCGGCTTGTTTAGCAGGCACAATGGTCTTACTACAAAGATTGCGATTCATTTCAACATATGTAAGTTAATTTAAACATAATAAGCAAGATTTTTGAAAATTTACTGAGGATTATTATCAACACCAACTATGTTCTTCACGTTAGGTTTGAACTTGAAATAAAGAGATGACAGACATTGATAAATCAAAACAATACAAAATAGAAAATATAAAACTAATGAAACACTTGGAGAGGTAGGAGTGTGCTGAACACTAAAATCTTTCGACTCAACTTGAGGATTATTATAATCAACAACTTTTTTTGACAATTATCTTTAGGCTACAAAAAAATTTCTTGTTATGGTTGGTGTGCACTAATCTATATGAATATATTAATATACGTATATATATAGTAGAAACCAAAATTAGGAGATTTAAACTTACTGCACTTTTAAAATCTGGATCTTCAATGAGAGCCGTGACCTTTAAATCGAACAGGCCATCAACAGTAGATTACATGTATAAGAATGATCATATATAAGAACCTGTATTTTAAATCATAACAAAAAGTAAATATTATGTGTATATATACATTAAAAATATCCTCAAGACTCTGAAGTTGCGTAGGATCACCAACCATAGCTCCGATCTTAGATTCGCCAGAATCCAGAACTTTTTTGTGTATAGACTACAAAAAAACATTCAATAGTTGTTACCAAAATATAATAAAACTTAGTTATCAACGTCATATTTCGAACAAATGCATATTAAGATTCATTTTTTATACTGCAATCAATAAGTCAAAGCCTTCATCCCCGTAAACTTAATCATTCAAAACAACCACATCAGCCTTGTGGAAAAAAATTTCAGTGCCGCTTTCGGGATGGAAAACAGAAAGCTCAAAAGTTTTAGAGCCAATCATGGTAAAAACCAAGAGAGATCCAAACTGTATTGGAACTTCTTGAACCGGTTTCAAGCCACATCCATCAGTCCGTCCTTTCATTGGAACATTCCAAAACCTTTCTCCGACATAAACAGTTGCTACCCCACCCTTGTAGTTTTTATCACAAAAATCTTTACAGAATTTTTCAATGATTAGCTATAAAACAAATAAAAAAATAATTATTACATATTTACAACGTTTACAAAAATGTTTACAATGAATACCAAAGTAATATAAAGTTAATTATAGTCATGCAAAGTTCAGGTTTAGTATTTGCAGTAATGTAAAAATTCTTGTAGACATTTTCTCTAAAAGATGAGACCATGAATGTCCTAGGTCCAATATAAGAATTCTCGTAGACATTAATTATTGCAAATACATGAATTCCCGTACACATTTTCTTTAGAAGATGAGACCATGAATGTCGCACACATCTTCTTTAAAAGATGAGACCATGAATATCTTTGGTCCAATTTGCAGAAATCAAAACATTTTTTACTTATATAAGTAACTTTAAAACGTTTTTGTAAACGTTGACATGACTATAAGTAACTTTATATTACTTTGGTACTCACTGTAAACATTTTTGTAACGTTGTAAATCTGTAGTAATTATTTTTTTATTTGTTTTACAGATAATTGCTGAAAAAATCTAGAAGATTTTTGTGGTAAAAACTACAAGGGCAGGGTAGCAACTATTTATGTCGGAGAAAGGTTTTGGAATGTTACAACGAAAGGATGGGTTGATGGATGTGGCTTCACAGATGGATGGTTGAAACTGATAGAAGTTTCGATACAACTTAGATCTCTCTTGGTTTTTACCATTATTGGCTCTAAAACTTTTCAGCTTTCTGTCTTTCTGTTTTCCATACTGAAACGTACATTGAAATTTTTTTCAACAAGGCTGATGTGGTTGTTTTGAATCATTCAGTTTATGGGGATGAAGGCTTTGACTTATTGATTGCGGTATAAAAATTGAATCTTAATATACATTTGTTCGATAATATGACATTGATAAATAAGTTTTATTATGTTTGGGTAACTATTGAATGTTTTGTTGTAATCTACACACAAAGAAGTTTTGGATTCTAGTGAATATGAGATCGAGCTATGGTTGGTGATCCTGTGCAACTTCAGAGTTTTGAGACACATAATATATACTTATTATTATGCTTTAAAATACAGGTTCTTATATATGATCATTCTTATACATGTAGTCAATGATGATGGCCTGTTCGATTCAAAGGTAACGGCGCTCATTGAAGGTATAGATGTTAAAAGTGCAGTAAGTTTAATCTTCCTAATTTTGGTTTCTACTATATATATATATATATATTACTATATATATATATATATATTACTATATATATATTATATTAGTGCACACCAACCATAACAAGATTTTTTTTATTTGTACTCTGAAGATAGTTCTGTAAAAAAAGTTGTTGATGGTAATGATCCGCAAGTTGAGTCGAAAGATTTTAGTGTTTCGCACACTCCTACCTCTCCAAGTGTTGTATTTGATGTAAGTGTTTCATTAGTTTTATATTTTCTATTTTGTTATTGTTTTGATTTATCAATGCCTGCCATCTCTTTATTTCAAGTTCAAACCTAACATGAAGAACATAGTTGGTGTTGATAATGATCCTCAGTAAATTTTCAAAAATCTTGCTTATTATGTTTAAATTAACTTACCTATGTTGAAACGAATCGCAATCTTTGTAGTAAGCCCATTGTGCCTGCCAAACAAGCCGATCATAAGCCTTCTAAAGTTCAAAAGGTTAATTCAGAAGCATCCATTCCTTCGCAAGTCTTTCACTTCACCAAAATAGCTGAACACGGACTTATAAGTTTTTGAAGTTTTTTGTTTGTTTCATTACTTCAATAATTTCAATCGCATATCAATATTTTATAAAAATACCTTACCCATTTTGTGCTTTTCAGCGTCTACCATCAGATGTATCAGCTTCCTTGGGTTTATCTACTGATAATCTTAAGCATGTGAGCATTCAAAACCTCAAGGGTGAAGGGTAGGAGTCGATGACAAGATCAAAAAAATCCAAGACTGGCTTAGGTGTGGTTTGTTGGATGGGCTGCTTACTTGAGATCTTGCAACATTGTGTTTGATGATGAACTTTCCTTTGAGTTTCATAACTCTACTTAGTTGTTGAAACTGACAAAAGTTGTGCACACAGTGAAAAAGACAAAGTTCGGTTCATGAATGTTCGAGAATGTTGTTTATAAACAATATGTGGTAGTTGCTTGTGGTTGTGTGCAGTTGGTCCTTTGGTGGTAGTAAGGTAGTTTCTTAGACATGTTTTGGTATGCAGTTATGTCTATAAACATGTTATATCGTGAATGTGTGGTTAGTCCTTTTCTTGGGTAGGACAAGGGAACTAAGCTTATATAAGTGATGTATTAACTTTTAATCTAGATATATAGTTGTCTACTACATAAGGAGAAATATAACTTCATATAAAGATGCCACTGGTATGCGGTTAATATTTAGTTACCTTATCTCCGATTTCTGAAACATAAATCAATGTAAAAGCAGCAGTGAACCCAGATTTTGCTATTGCTGCTAAAAGCGTTGAAGCTGTGCGCCCTTTCCAAAGGCGATTATTGAAAATACTAAAGCGCATACGAATAGCATAAGGACGATTGAGACCGGTGTTTCATTTGGAAGCTTGTTACTGCCCAACACAAAAGTAAATTTAAAGAAATTTACGGTTAGCTAAATAGAACAGTTACATTATTTACATTGTCAAACTAGTAATCAAGTTAAACAAGAATTACAAAAAGATCAAATCTTTACAAGAAAAGATTCAACCATCAAAGCCCAAAAATATTTACTACCATGTGAATTGACAGAACTACAAAATCAAAGTTGGATCATGATTGTGATGGACATCCGATCAACATGTCATGTTTTTATACCAAATTTATAGACAAAGAATAAAAACCCATGTTTTAGTCTTGGTTTTAGAAAGCGTGAGGCGCTCCGAGGCGTTTAGGTCCCAAACGCCAAGGTGAGAAGCGAGAGCTTCCTGTACATGAGGCGTAGCTCTTAGATGTGCAAAAGAGCCAAGTTACTCACGAGCTACTCGAGCTAGGCTCGAAAAAAAAGCTCGAGCCCGAGCCTAAAAACAAACTCGTTTAGTAAACGAGCACGAGCCTAAGCTTCGCTTATCAGCTCAAGCCGGCTCACAAGCCTACTATTATAATCTTTCATTAATAAATTAAATTATATTAGTAAAATTATGAAAATAATTAAATTATATATAAAATAATAATATAATAATATAAATTAACTAACAAATAATAAACGAACCGAGCTCGAGCTTGAAAAAATACCTACGAGCCAAGCTCAAGCTTTTATAAGTTAAACGAGCTCGGGCTCAGCTTGGCTCGTTTGCACCCCTAGTTGTTCTATATACAACCACAAGTTGCATGTCTCTCATCTTATTTACACATCGGCCATTTTATCAAGTAAACCATTAATAATTTCTTCATTTGGTTGTTTTTACACATCGGCCTCCTAGAGACTCTAATAGGCTGTCATTGACCAATTTTGACCCAGATGTGCATGATGCATTGCATCAAGGCCCTGAGGCGTTTTCCAGACCACCTCACACTCGGGCACACTTTTTAAAGGTTTGGTGTAATGTCAGAAAGGCGGACAAAATATAACTCACATATGTGAAGAACTATCACTTTTTGGATCATTAGAAGATAAACTTTGGTTGTCGTTTTCATCATTCTCTGCATAGCCCCGAGATCCAACACTGGTGCTAGATGCATTTGCTCTAACACTAATCCCTGCTGAATGCGATTTCAACACACCTCTACATTGTACTGCATAAGCAAGAAAGTAAAGTTATTAACACATAAATATCAGAAAGTCAACCAACAACAGTGTAGAACTTAGGCACTAAAAGTAAAAAATTCTCACTAAATTCACATCATTGACTAACTTATTAAAAAATAAAACCATGTCAAACAATGTCTTGGTAAAGTTTCACAACATATGTCAATATTTTGATACGGGTCTGATCTAAGAGTTAGCAGACTCCTACTTGCACCAGCTAAATGGGGCAGAAAAGGGCCAAACGTAAAAAGAGCATAACTTCGGGACGAATGAAGTTACGGGGCCCATCAGTATTGGGCAGAAAGGTCTCTACAAGCCAGATCATGTGGCAAACAGCCATAAGCAGTTTGGCCCAGCTGTCAGACCCAAATTCTATAATCTAGAGCTCTGATTTCAGAGTTGACAAATTTTCCAAATTTAGCAATTTGTAATCATTCTACTTTTAGTGTAAAAACGCTTAAATCATCGATTTTCTAGATTGACGTGTTTATTTATTTCTTTAATTTCACTAATTAGTTGGCAGTTTTCTATACCAAAAGCTTTGGAAATGCCTGGAAAATTTCGACCATGCGTAATGAGCATTATAGGGGTGTGATTGTGTGAAGGACTTGATAACGCCCCCAACACCGGCCCTGTGGGTGTTATAGGGGCATGAAGAGGGAGGGGCGTTCCTAGCAACGCCAAATGAGAAGAAAAAAGTTGGAAAGTAATGATTGAAAGGGTAATAAGCTGCGTTAACCATTAGTCCATTACACAATTTTTGAAGGGGGTTATGATGCTGATGTGACAGAAAATGTCCCTTAGGGGACATTAACCATTATGGATGGTCTTAGAACTCCCTATAAAAGGGATCTTGATGTAATATCTTTCTCATAGAGTAATGTACCAATTTCTCTCTTGAGTTATCCCTTATATTTTTCATGCTTCTGCTCTGCATCCTATCCAAACCGAAAGATTTTTACTAGAAAGGCCACCTTACTTAGATATTCAACACGGATCATCAAAACTTCTCAAAACCCCTCTACTTTTCAACTATATCTAGATTATAAGTGCAAAAGCTCTTCGTAATAATTTCTAATCCTATGACCATCTCTAGTTAATTATCAAGTAAATTCTGAAATAAACACATACACTTGAATAATTCACAATGTACAAAATTGAAACTTGAACATCTGCAAATATTTTTCTTCTGTGTTAAATTCAAAATCTTTATAAAATCCTCTCAACCCAATAAACAGATCTTTATACTCATACAACATAAATCTTTTTCACTAAAAAATATCAATACAACCACTTGAAACCCAACAAAACATCTAACAAATTACTTCAAAAATGAGTAAAAGTAAGCATTCTAAAGAAGAAATCAAGAACATATAGAATTAAAATAACCAAAAAGCTTACATGAAGAGGATGAACAAGTGGTTCTTGTGGGTGAACAATCAGCAGATGGCAATAAAGGCAGCTTTTTTCTTGAACTTGATGACACTAATACTGGTATTTGATGGAGACTTAAGGCTGCCATCTCTGTGTTGAACTGGGTTTTACCTTGTTAAACAATCCATTTGGGTTCAGTGAATGCAGCTGAATCAATCGAGCTGAATGATAGTGAATCTTGATGTTAATGGGTTGAAGAATAAAGAGGGTGATGATGATGAAGATGATTGAGGGGGTAAAAATGCTATCTTTTGGGAGGGCAAAAGTCTGATTTGTTGTGCAGAGTTGGGTGATCTTGCCCGGCATGTGGATGGATAGAGAAAGATGGGATAAAATGATGCCAGGCTTCTAACGACGTCGTTTTATCCTATAGGCCAATTGGTTTCTCACTTTGTTGATGCTTCTAAGATTTGGATTTTGGACTTACTTGATTTAAAATGAATTCGTCTTGTGTCATACTCGTGTCGTGGTTGATGACCCTTAACAGTTATTCAGTTAATACGACATTAGTTGGCTTAGACTTGAACTTGAATAAGTAGGCGTTTGGGTAACCAAGTTTGGGGCATAAATGCGTTAACCCGTAAGTATTACGATTGAAAACGTGTCAAATCTGATATAACTTGTTTGACTTATTTATGATAGACATAAACACGTTTAACTTATCAGAGCCAACACGACATGCTAATGACCTTTTTATTAAAAGGGTGTTGGTTTAAAGTAGTGTAAACAATTAGATATGATTTGTCAACAAGATAACTTTTATTGTATTGTGTTAATTGTATCTTATAATTTCTTAATCATGTTAAGTGACTCGTGTCAATAACTTTATTAAACGTGCTATGTCATTTTTATGATTGAACTACTTATATGTAATCATATTGTCATCTGTCTATTGAACTAGTAACATTTCATTAGGTTAAATTTGTTATGTTTCTGTTAAGCGCATATCAAACATGTTTCTGTTAATTTTTAAGAAAATGGGACAAGGTTCGACTTCACTAAATGTATTAAATGTGTCATGCTATATGTGTGTTGGGTTACGAGGAGGTTATAAAATGGGGACAAAGTTTTAATTTGTGAGGTTTAAGAAGGTGGGCGGTATTATCATTTACCGATTGAGAAAGGGGTGAACATTATTCGTATCACGACGGTTAGCATTAGGATTTAAATAAATAAATCTATTGCTAACTAAGGTAAATAAATGCTTTATAGAAGATAAATTTTATAAAAGGCCCAAGCTATTGGAACTTAAATTAAAACGGGTTGGTCGTACCCGGTAACGCCTCAAAGCCCGATATTTATTAAGTAGTACATTTATTATGTATGTCATGAAATAAAAATAAGTTATCTAACTTAGTTAGAAGATGAGTTGATACTAAGAGATAATTGGGTTAAGTCTAAATATAAGCGACTAGATAAACCTAAAGGACTAAATTTGAGCATTTTGGAAAGTTGATATTGTAAAAGAAAAGAGAATGAAAGCTCAGTGGGTGTGTATGGGGCAAATATACAAGAAAGCATGGAAGGGTTCTCACATGTTGCAATTGAAGCCAAACCTTGCATGATCAAGGATTTCTAAGGTGTCACACCTCAATCGATGGCGAAAAAATCGGAGTGAGACGGAATAGATTGTAAGAGACTTCATTACACTAATTGTGACAACTATTTAGATAACTCAAATTTCATTGATACTAATATGATAATACATTATTTCGAAAGAAAAAGTAAAACAAGTTGCAAATAATGAAACGACATGAAACACAATACATAAGTTCAAAATCTCTGTGTGTTTCTAATCCACCCTAAGTATATTTCTTCAATTATCATCATCTAGATTCCTGCAACATGTATTAAAATAATGATCAACAAAAAGTTGACGAGTATACAAGTTTAACTACATAGAATAATAGTGATATAAAAGTTGTCTGATATCCAACATGGTAAATTGCATACATTGTTACTATCATGATATTATGTGTTAACTATATGTCAAACCCAAGTTTAACGCAATCGTGCATACTATTGTCGCTGAAACGACAAGGTTGTAAAATAGTTTACTTAACAATACACAAGAATACGGGCGGTGCGTTAATCCTCTAGCGCTATAATTTTTGACGTAGGATAGCAAAGTTAGTGAGTATATAGGCACAAGTATACATAGCATGTGATAACAAGTATAATATAAGTATCATGTATTAACGAATAGAGTAAGATTATAACAAGTTTCAAAGTGATTCGTGTTTTGTATAAATGTACATGTTGCACCCAAAGTGTATAAAACGGAAAATGGGATCGAGTATACTCACGGTTTTGCGTATAAATCCGGCGTGCGTGAGTCGAAGCGTTGGAGAGTCAGAACACCGAAGTTACCCTACATTCAGGGAAACGAAGGTGTGTGAGTATTCGGATTTGGTAGAGAGTTCAGATTCAGAAATATAAGTACAAAAGTATGAATACACGAAAGTATATCTTGTCTAAATACTCGTTTCGACACTAAGTTTTGAAGTGATTTCATGGGTCCTAATTTGCCCATTAGAATCAAAACTGAGGAGTTTAGAATTAAGATAAAATAACCTATGTTCATGACATTTAACCATAAGCCGATTATCATCAAGAATCCGGTTAATATGTATTTTATATAAATAGGATATAACTTATATTAGTTGTCCATCATGTAGTATTATAGAAATCATGTAAGTCAAGCATGGAGGTATGTATACCTCTTTGTATGATTCATCAAAGCACAAAGTCATCAATTTAGTTGATGACCCGATTGGTCATGAATGAAAAAGAAAAATACAACTAATCTACCTAGTTCATCAAGTAGCCAAGTAAGAGCAACCCAGGTGTTTCATACCCATCATGGAAAATGTTGGAGATGCGACAGAGTTGTGTTACTTTAGGTCTAGGAAACAACTTGGAATAATATGATAAAACATCAAGTGAGGTAGTGGAACAAGTTTGGAAAGCCCAACTTCCATGGTTCACATATTTAGACACATGCAAGACTCACCATATGAACAATGGTAAGCTTGGATGGTCAGTACACTTGTAGGTTGTCTAAACCTTGTTAAAACATAAGTGTAGAGGGTGTTTGCACCTCTAAACTCATAAGAATCAACCTTAAACAAGTCCCATAACAATAGATGAGTTTAGGAACAAGTTCGGCACAAGATTCATGTAAGAAAGTTAAGTTTTATAAAAGTTTGCAACATAACTTTCAAAAAAGAAAGATTAGGATGTTCTTGTACCTTAAATTTGATGGGAAAAACCCCACAAAGCCCCACAATCATGGGATTGATTGAGGACAAAGTGGGTACAAGTTCTTCACAAGAAATGAACTAAAAGATGAACATATATAAAGTTTAGTGTAAGCAGAAAATTAAACGCACTTTGGACACCAAAATCGGAGTTATACCACCTTGTTACACCTTGGTGAACATCTTAATATTGTCCAAGTGTTTTATAGCAAGAAAACTAAAAGAATAAGTAGTAGAAGTGAGTTAGAACTCACTTTGAACTTCAAAGATATTATGCCCAAAAATCAGAATTTATGGATGATTTTAAAGTGTTGTGAGAGTGATTAAGTGTTTGGAAAGTGAAAATGAGGTGTATGAGGCTCCTATTTATAATGGGAATTAGGGTTCAGTTAATTAATGAAGTTGGTGATGGTTGGGAGTTGGAAAAGGGAAATGGAGCCAAAATTCGCGTATTTTAAAAGATACTGCCAAACTGGTCATTTTGCACGGCCATGCGAATCAGGTGCACGTTCGTGTAGATCACGGATCTCATAGTGGTGCACATCAGGTGCGCAGTCATGCAGATCGCATTGTGCATTGCCGTGCGCCTCAGTTGCATGGTCGTATAATACCTGCAGAATTTACAAAACTTTTAGAAGTTTCAGTTTGATAATTTCATTATTTTATGCTAGAAACTCATAATTAAGCATGTTTTAGGTATTCCAAGTGTATCAAAGTAACGTATGAGTATAATGCACATATAGTTGATAATTTCAAATATTTCCATTGTTGGTTTTGCGTATAAATGCATATTCAAGATTGTAGCGTTATAACACAAGTATGTAACATGTATAAGTATAAAAGTGAATTCCACTATGATCTATCACACCCTCGAACTCCACATGCGGGTTTTACCGCGAGGTGTGCAACTGGCCAGGATCCAGCCACTAATCATGTTGAACCAATTATTGAAGTTGTGAAATCATCACAATCAACACAATTGGTGATCAATGTTTAAAATTCCAAAACATAGTTTATATTACAACGGAAAATAAAGTAAAACTAATCAAACCTTAAAAAACCACAAGTTTAATAAATATACATAATGTAAAGGCTTTGCGAACCACACACTCCAACGGATTGCAATGCTCATCCAAAGTTGTACCTACTGACCTGCAAATCATGCAATAGCGTGTCAACATAAAGTTGGCGAGTTCGCAGTTTTCAGTGTTGTTACAAAAATAAGTTTGTTTAAATACTTTAGTTTTATAAGACATGTCATGGGGAGCTACCCCACCATTAAGCTACTAAACTGTGTGGTACCGAAACTTGACTGCTGTAGTTGTTTGTGCCCTGTGTCAATGTCTATCATCATTGACCAGTTACCAAGCAAAGTTCACGCCCATCCTTCCCGGCATGGTGTGAGGTTTGTCAAACGTAATAGTGCTATCAACTAATACCCCGTTCGCCAAACCCAGCGACTAATCTGTATAATGTGTGGGGACTTTCAGATAGAGTTCATTTAGTCCGCTAAAGACATGAAATATAAATTTCGATATTTATTTAGTAGTATTCCAAACCAGGAATATAAGGCGGTCCTTATCCAGGGATAGTAGTGGTCCACCTCCAGTGGATAGTTTGTCTCAATGGTTCCAATCCAGGAACGCGCGTGTAGCCCCAATCCAGGGGTACTGTATGTATTTCCCAAACCAGGGAAATAAGTCTGTTGTCCCAAACCAGGAATGCATGCCTTTAGTAAAGAGTTGTCAACCACGTCCTATTATGATTACCATAGGTCCGTTAGTGTGTGTGTGTATGCAAACACATAAGTTCTACACGTATCTAACACATAGCATGCATCTCATTAACATTCAAGTATTCGTTCGAGTGAGTTTGTGTACATGATCATAGCACAAAATACAACATGTTAAACAACATTCATCTAGGCACTAAAAAGTATTAACATCCCATGATAACACAAGCAACACATAATTCAATTCACTGCATTACCAGTTTAAAACTTTGAAACTTAGTTGTTTTCGGAGATTTTATTAAAATACTAAACGAGCTTCAAAAATTACGATAACTTTATGTGATATGGAAAATGGCCCACTTGTCCTTGTGTAAAATTTTCAAAGCTTAATTGTTTATAGAAAATTCTTGAAAAATTAAATAGTGTACATAACTCTGATTCATCACTTTCTAGCAACAGTGTACGGTAAACATTATTTAAAAAGCCTCGTTAAGTCTTTCAATGAAATTCCCATTGGAGAATTTTAAGCCCTCCTAGCACTACGTACTGTATAAATTTCACATATTAACACCAAACACGGACTAAGTTATGATATTCGTAATAGGCTGCAATTTCTGCCGAAAAACACAGCATGCACCTTTGACACAGAAAAATTCATTTAAAATATCAACACTCGTCGAAAAATTATAATTCCAATGGGGTTTGAAAGCTATTTCCTGGAATTACGTTTTTCATTCAAGAAACACACGTTTTTGTTTAGTTTTACCCACATTACCGCCGATACAATCAGCTGTAAATTCTAATCAGGTTCTGTTTGGATTTTGCTTTCAATTAAAACATGTTTATGACACTATAAACCATATTTTCAACAATCAAAACCCTAAAAACACCACATACATGAATTTAGCATCAAGTTTCATCATCAACATCAAACATAATCAAAGCCCTAGCATGCATGCATGATCATCAAGTTACGATACTATGAAGAATAATTACATAAACATAAAAAAATACATGTTTTAGCAAACCCTAACACGTATAAGATCAGTTTTCATGCATCAAGAATTAAAGCAAGATCAAGACCTCAAGTAATACACATGTAAACATAATATAACAACCAAGAGATGATTACCGAAAGCAAGCAAAGAGCCTAGAGATGGAGAAGAAGATCAAACAAGCAAGATTAGGGATCTTGGTTTTCTTGAAGTCGCCGAGAGTGAGAGAGAGAGAGAGACAGAGAGAGCGTACATGAATGTAAGGGACGACCTAGGGTTTGGGTTTTATTTATTTTATTTTTTAAACCAACTTTCCATAAATGCATAAATGGTCCCCCAAGTTTCCAAGTTACAAACTTGGGTAGAAAGTTACCAACATAACTTTGTGTAATGACTCTCAAGTCCTTTTAGTTGCAAAGTTAATCAAATTAACTTTTGTATCTTTGTTCATGTGCTACCAACCTATGTGTTTATAAATTGTAATTAACAGAAAAGGGTTAACAACGTTAACCTAAAAGTACGAGATGTCACATGATCAACGTCTCGGATTACAAGATTAGAAAAGGAAATACGAATAAAAGATTACAAGTTTCAAAAGTTAGAAATACAAGTACACTTTCTAAATAAGGAAAGTACATGGAATGTTGGATGAACGATGTTGAGTTCTTGGGTAAATCCAGTCAGTATGCTACCTTGCCAATCCTTTCGAGAATCCTTCAGGACCTACGAAGCGAGCAACGAGTTTGACTTTCTTACCAAATCGAACCACTCCTTTCCAAGGGGATACCTTGAGAAGTACGTGATCACCAACATTAAATTCCAACAGTTTGCGACATTTGTCCGCATAGCTCTTTTGTCGGCTTCTAGCTTTGAGGAGGTTGTCGCAGATTTGTAGGATTTTGTCCATCGTCTCTTGTATAAGCTCAGGACCGGTGATTTGTGCGTCTCCGATCTCGTGCGAACAAATAGGCGAATGACACTTACAACCATACAATGCTTCAAAAGAAGCCATTTGAATACTGAAGTGATAGCTTTATTGTATGAGAATTATATCAAAGGTAAATGCACATCTCAATTTCCACCAAAATCAATTACACACGAACGAAGCATGTCCTCGAGGGTTTGGATAGTAAGTTTGGTTTGACCATCCGTTTAAGGATGAAAGGTCGTAGTAAGATTAAGGTGTGTATCCATCGCAGTTTGAAATGTTTGCCAAAGAGAAAAGTGAAACGACCATTTGTGTAGATACGAGCTAGTTTCACAACTCGGTAATCTTGACGAACAGGGAAGAAGTGAGTGGATTTGGTTAAACGGTCGACAATCACCCAAATGCTATCGTGACTAGAAGAAGTTCGAGGAAGCTTGATTACGAAATCCATAGCTATAATCTCCCATTTCTAGACTGTGATTTCTGGTTGTATGAGTAGACCAGAGGGACGGTGATGTTCGGCTTTGATTTGGAACATGTGAGACATTTGGACACATAAGTTGCGATGTCCTTCTTCATACTGGGCCACCAATAAGATGTTAGAAGGTGTTAATACATCTTGTCGGCACTAGGATGAATAGAGTATCGAGACTTGTGTGCCTCTTTCATTAAGAGATCACAGAGATTGTCACAGTTTAGAACCCAAATACGATTGAGATAGTAGAGAATTCCATCGGATTTGGATACAAGTTGGTTTTCGGCACCACACTTCATCTTGTTGTATAGGTTTCCATCATTAACAGATGAGTATTGTGCCTCACGAATCTAGTTTTGAAGGTCGCTTAGGAGTTGGGAACAAAAGATACTCTTTACATGAGTTTTTGACTAAGAGCGTCGGCCACGACATTCGCTTTGCCTGGATGGTAGCGAATTTCGCAATCGTAGTCGTTGAGCAACTCTACCCATCGGTGTTGACACATGTTGAGCTCTTTTTGGTTAAAGATGTGCTAAATGCTCTTATGGTCGGTGAAGACCACACACTTAGTACCGTAAAGGTAGTGTTGCCATATCTTTAATGCAAAACGACCACACGAAGTTCAACGCCGTGGGTAGTGTAGTTATTCTCATGTATCTTGAGTTGCCTTGAAGCGTAAGCGATAAACTTGTCTCGTTGCATGAGAACACAACCGAGACCGTGGTTCGATGCATCGCAATAGATGACGAAGTCGTCGTTACCATTGGAAAGAGTGAGAATAGGAGCATGGTAAAGCATGTCCTTGAGCGTTTGAAAAGACTCCTCTTGTTCAGAACCTCAAACAAAAGGTTTATCTTTTTGAGTTAAGGAAGTGAGAGGAATGGCGACTTTCAAAAATTTAGAGATGAACTGACAATAATAACCCGCCGATCCAATAAATAAAAGAATTTCGAACGGAGATTTCGATGCGATCCAATTCTTGGCGGCTTTGATTTTAGCGGGATCCACGTGTATGCCTTTCATGTTCATAACATGATCGAGAAATTGGACTTCCTTTAGCCAAAATTCACACTTGGAGAATTTGGCATATAGTTGTTCGGCACGTAGAAGTTCGAGGATGAGAAGGAAGTGTCGCTCGTGTTCAACTTGGGTTTTACAATAGATGAAGATATCGTCTATGAATACGATCGCAAAAGTGGTCCAAGTATGACTTACTCACACGGTTCATCAAATCCATAAAGACCGCGGGTGCATTGGTTAACCCAAAAGGCATGACTATGAACTCGTAGTGACCGTACGAGTACGAAACACAGTTTTTCGAATTCCTCTTCAAGGACCCAAAGTTGATGGTAGCTAGAACGAAAGTCGATTTTGGAAAAGCACGTTGCGCCTTAGAGTTGATCGAAAGGTCGTAGATGCGAGGAATGGGATAGGGTTCTAGACGGTGAGTTTGTTAAGATCACGATAATCGATGCACATGAGGAAAGATCCATCTTTCTTCTTGACGAATAGGACCAAATCGCCCCAAATAGAAGTGCTAGGGCGTATAAAGCCTTTATCAAGTATTCTTGAAGTTGGCTTGATAGCTCTTGCATCTCTGAAGGTGCGAGACGGTAAGGAGATTTTGCAACATGTGGAGCACCGAGAATGAGATCTATACGAAAGTCAACTGAACGAGTAGGTGGGGGACCTCGTAAATCTTCGGGGAAAACATCGAAAAAAACCACACACCACCGGAACATCTCTTACGTCTTTTCCCTTGCCCTTTTCTTCCATACGTGGGTTAAAAAGGCAAAGTACTCCTTACGTAAGTACTTGTTCGCTTGGGTGCATGACGTGAGTTTGAGACCCCTTGAAGGCCTTTTGTCGTAGATGTGTAAAGTGTCACGGACAGAAGAAGAAGTCAAACGAACTTTTCGTGACAAGTGATTTCAGCATGGTTCTTACGAAGTCAATCCATACCTACTATAATATCGAAACTACCAAATTGCATGGGTATGAGGTCAATAGAGAACACATGGCTGTTAAGAGTGAGCAAACAATCACGAAGAACAGAGTCAATGGTGATAGACTTGCCATTGGCAACTTCGACGGTGAAAGATTTTGGAAGTTTAGATCGTATACATTTTAACAATGGTTCAAATTCTACGGATACAAACTCTTGTCCGCACCAATAGCAAGTAGTAAAGAAACATATAAACCGTATACAGTGAACATACTGTTCACAACATCATTGTCCTGTTGCGCTTGATTTGCATTGATGCTGAATGAGCATCCACGAGGCTCCTGCTGCTGCTCCTGATGTTTCTGAGGGCATTGACATCGAAGGTGAGTAGGATCACCACACTTGAAGCAAGCTCGAACATTGTTGGCAGGAGCTAGATAGTTTAGGTTTTGGGGAGGTGGTTGGACGGGGTTGCGTTGTAGCGCGGGGCCACTTCGGCATGCGGCGGCTACATGCCAAAACCATTGCCACTTGTGCAATGGTGTCATGCGAGATTGGTTGGGTGATGGTAGTGACAAGTGTTACACTTGGGATGAGTCCTAGTGTATGGCTTCCTAGCGGGTTCTTGAGGGGGATTTGGGTTGGCAACAGGTATCATAGCGTTGCAACTTTGGTTTTGAAACTTTCGTTTCTTACCATTGTTGTTTCACGGTTGAGACTTGGTTTCTTTGGGTTCGGTGATGGCCTAGTTAACGGATTTGGTGGTGATGGGGATTGAGGTTTGTTTGTCTCTCACACGATTGTAACATTTGTCGAAAAACGGATTTCTAAAACCCGCACCATTTTTGGAATCAAGTATATGTTATGTTTCAAATTTATGTTAATCGTTTAATAGATATCGGTATAATAATAACATAAATAATAATAAAGATAATAAGAATAATAAATAATATATATTAAAAAATACTAAAAGAATAATATAAATAAAAATTTAAAAATAAAGTGCTGACTATGGAAATCGAACCCGGGTCGCACAAGACAACACACACTCAACACACCATTGCAACACCCGCACAACATCTGAAATTCTCTACGCAAATAAACCTTTATATTTTCGTTCCTTTTATCCGGATTCAAAAGAAGGTCTGTAACAGCCGCGCTAAAATACCGGCAATCATCAAAACTCCGTTTTTTCTCTGAAATTAAACGACGAAACCGTTTCTAAATCGTGCTTCTAGACCCAACCATGGAGTCAACGCATTTCAACTTATTTGCAATCATTGCTTATAACCAAAAGTTGACCGGAAACTGAAATTTGATTCAAGCAATCATCCTCATCTATAAATAGAGGGTCTCGACTCGTTTAAAATGCACACACACACACACTCCCTGAAATTTCTTGCAACTCTTTGTTCGTCAAAGACTCTTGACGGAATCGCATTCAGTCACCGGAATCTTCGCCGGAGATCAGAAACATCTCTTTTCGGTATAGCATTGCACTCCATCCTTTTCATTCTTTTATTTAATCTCATTAAGATGTTTAAAGTTTAATTGGTAACTAAACAAAGTTCAATTTGGTTAAATCAGATTCAGTTATGTTTTGAAATGAAGAAGATGAAGTGGGTTTATGTATAAAAGGAATTAAATTGGTGTTTAAACCGGGTTAGACACACAGTCCAGCTGGATGGACTGTGTGCACATGAAGTTTAGGTCACGGGTTCGAGTGTGTATACGTTTTCCGGTTCGCCAAATTATACACATCCTTTTTATAACCCAATATTGAATCAACTCAGTATTTATATAAGATTTGTTAAAATCTTATATCCAACGGGTTAGACACACAACCCAATTGGTCGGGCTGTGTGCACACGAAGTATCAGGCGCGGGTTCGAATCTGGTTCATTACACATTTCTTATAATATATTAAACCTTTTTTAAAAATAATCAAGTTATGGTTTAATCCAGTAAGTGTATAAATATAATTAAATCTCAATATATTTTGGGTTAGACACGTAGCTCAGTTGGTCTAGCTGCGTGGTCACAAGTTCGAATCCCACACGCTGCCTAGATCCGACCGGTCCGATTCAAGGGAAAACATATTTTTTTATTAACCAAAACCTTTAATTATATTTTTATATATTAAATTTTATTAACAAATCAAAATATATATAGTAATAATAAATCAATCTAAATAATAACAAACTAATTAAAAACACTAAACTTAACCAAAAGAATATATTTATCTTAATTATTATACCAATATTTAGGTTAGCCATTATCGTCGCTTGCATCTCAATCGTGCGTAATCTTCGTCGAATCGTAATCGCACCCACTGTGAGTGAATCTTACAACTCCCCCTTTTTGTCACGTTTTAGGGGTGTATCATGTGTCACTATTATTATCTCGTTATTTTAAATCTCGTTCTATTACCATTATGTGATCTAACGTGCTATGTGATATTGTTTGTTTATTGTCATTTTGTGTTTATATTCTCACTACAGTTAATCTCTCACATTAGGCCCATTTGTTCCCCGTTACCTAAGGGTGGAGCGTCGCGTAGCCTAATATACTAGATCGACTCCGTTTGATTGAGCCTTGATCTTGTAGCACATCGCTTATCGTGCTCAGATGTACATTATTAGTGATGATGTCGTTTGTGATTTAGATTACATACACGATGTTCCCATATTTGGTTAATGCACATTTTTATAAAATACTAAACATGTTATTTTTCTTAATGATAAAATGGGATTCACTCGCCAACTTATGTTACCCAAAACTTTATTTTTTACACATGATACAGGTGAACAGGTTTGAAGCGTGGATCACATAGGACATGGGCCTTAGAATAAAATAAAATGTTATTGCAAGTTTGTTTGGAACATTATAGTGTTTGTATGAGTCATGTGTTGATTGGAATGTTTTAATCAAATTTGGAATAATAAATATTAAACTTTTATAATAGTAAATGTCATGAGCTTTGATGAAAACCCAATCATGCCCCCACTACGTTATCCGCTGCAGGTCAGGGTGTGAAAGATTGGTATCAGAGCGAGTGACTATAGGGATATAGGATATGTTATTAGACCCTTAGAGCCTATGCTATAGTCAATTAGAATTTAATTGCTTACGTGTTATGTTGGTTACATGCAAACTAATGACATTTACTTGTTTTACACTTCTCTCTCACACAATTACATGCAAGCACTTTAATTGCTATTTGATTTTGTGTGACATTCAACGTGTTATAAATATTGTCAATATAACATGTATATATATATACACGCATATATTATCGTCATAATGCGCGTCTTGATTCTCACGTATTTAAACATTTTCTTACTTTTCTCTTCAAAATTTGTGATGTTTTTATTTTCAAATCTCAGACGGGCATGTAGTAACTAGAAGGGTACAAGTACCAGTAGTCGGAACATCCTGTCTAGGATCGGCATTCGTATAAATCCAAAGTAACGGACCAGTTTGCCTACCTGGGGACTAACGATGAGAGTACGAAGGACGTATTAGGCTAAAGCATGCCACAACAAACGTCGTGTGAACTAACCCCACTTTGAGTTGTCGCTGTGTCTACACCAGGACACCTTCCGACCTTACACCTCGCGATCATTCAGGTGGTGTGAGTGTTAACAGGCCAAAACCAATGTGAACCCTACAAAGCGCAGTAGTCATGGGGGCCCACATGACTACCTAGGCCAAGTATGGAGGACATATGGAGGCCCAAACATGAGCAAAGACCAAGACATCCTATGGATGTAATGGATTTTATTTAGTTTGTGGATGTTTAATTTTATGCGACACACATGACACCTATACGCCAAACTCATAATCTCGTTATGTATTTCCTGTAGATGTCTTCTAGGCACTCTCGTGGAGGTAGGAGATTAGGAAAATCCGGTGAGCGCATGGCTGCTCAAATAGCCAAATAAATGCCGTCGTGATTCCCGATATCGTAATTCAAGTTTAACAAGCTCTCGCCGCTAACCCTGTCAACCCAATCAACCAGGAGGGATGCTGCCAACCCTCCCACAAATGCCACCAAGTGCACTTACAAGTACTTCAACTCATGTGACCCTCCAAAGTATGAGGGAACTGAAGGGATCACTGATCTCCTTCGTGGTTTGAAGAAATGGAGAGTACTTTTCTCAATTGTGACTGTCCCAACGACCGTAAGGTTCGTTATGCTACTGGTCGTCTATTTGGGGTAGCACTCACATGATGGAATGCCGAAAAGGGCAAAAGTGGCGCCGAAGCCGCGGTAGCCCTAACTTGGGAACAACTTCGAGAGCTTATGACAAGACGTTTCTACCCAAGAAGCGAAATCAAAAAGATGGAGGATGAGTTCTAAATAGAAACAAAAATAGGGAGATCATATAACCTACAACAAGAGGTTTTACGAGTTGAACCAAATGATTCCAAATTTGTTCACTCCCCTCTACCATCTGATCCGGCACTAAATTCAGGGTCTTCTTTCGAAGGTTCAGGACTCTGTGATGAGTACTACGCCTGCAACTTTGGAAGCAGCAATGGAGCTAGCTACTTAGCTCACCAAAAACCACATCAGGAATGGGGATTTCAAAGATGAGTAGAAGAAAGATAAAACACCGACCGAAACCCCTAACCCAACTCAAGCTGGATCCTCTTCTCGATTCACTAGCAAGAGAAAGCGAAATGGGAAGAATTTGTTGTCACCCAAACCAATCAGCCAACGCTATACAATCAACCCATTGCAGCCGCTCCAATCACCCAAGTTGCTCCCCCTACCGCTCATTCAAAAAGCAATACACAGGACCTCACCCGAAGTGCAATCGATGCCAATACCATCACCCTCTTGAGAACCCATGTCTCCACTACACAGTGTGGCCGAGTAGGTCATACAATCCAAACCTGCCATTCACTTCAAAGACAAACCCGCAACCAACCTCATGCCCAACCCAACAACCAAATGGTGTGCTAAGTGCGTTACCTACAACCACTAATGTTACCACTTGCTCAACCCATAGCCCAACCCTTCTATCAACCTAACTACCCCATGATGCCACACGTCAGAGCTTGTTTCAATTGCGGCGATCCAACCCATTTCCACAGCACCTGCCCGCGTTTAGTGAACATCATCAATGCGCAATCCCAAGCTAATCCTGTGAACCAAGCCAATCAAGCCAACCCGCCAGCAAGAGGTAGAGCTTTTAACATCAACGCCAATCATGCTAGAGCGGATAACAACGTGGTCAACAGTACGTTTCTCATTAATGATAGCTATGCATCTATTCTTTTTGATACGGGGTACGGATAAGAGTTTTGTGTCCCTAGAGTTCGAATCTATTCTTGGTTTACCTCGCGTTAGTTTAGCTGAATCGTTTACAGTGGAAGTAGCAGACGGTGAACCTATTAGGTTGGATTCTATCATTCGCGACTGTATTCTTACTCTTAATGATCATGATTTTCCAATCGATCTCATTGCCATGAAATTAGGAAGCTTCGACGTTATCATTGGTATGGACTGGCTCAGTCTGCATCATGCCGAAGTCGTATGTTATGAAAAATTCATTCGAATTCCACTCGCTGATGGCCAAACCCTTCGTATTTTTGGTGAAACCCCAACCAAGGGACTCAAGTTGATGTCGTGTCTTCAAGTCCGAAAGTATCTTCGCAAAGATTACATAGCATTCTTAGCCCACAACGCCAAGAAAGGAGGCAAGGATAAGAAACTCGAAGATATTCCGATTGTTAGAGATTTTCCTCAAGCCTTTCCAGATGATGTTTCAGGACTTCCTCCTATGCGAGAAATTGAATTTCGAATCGATCTTGTACCTGGTGCCACTCCAGATGCAAAATATCCATATCGTTTAGCTCCATCTGAAATGCAATAGTTAGCTAGTCAGCTGCAAGAGCTGACCGACAAAGGGTTTATACGCCCTAGCTAATCACCTTGGGGTGCGCCGGTTCTTTCCGTCAAGAAGAAGGATGGAACTTTTCGAATGTGTATCGACTATCGAGAGCTTAACAAGCTGACCATCAAGAACCGTTATCCTTTACCTCGCATAGACCAACTTCAGGGTGCAACCTGTTTCTCAAAAATCGATCTTCGTTCTGGCTATCATCAGCTTAGAGTACGTGAAGAAGACATTCCAAAGACTGCCTTTCGAACTCGCTACAGTCACTATGAATTCATGGTCATGCCCTTTGGGTTGACCAATGCCCCCGCCGTTTTCATGGATTTAATGAATAGGGTGTGCAAACCCTAACTCGATCGTTTCGTCATTGTATTTATTAATGATATTCTCATTTATTACAAGACCAAGTCAGATCATGAACAACATCTTCGACTAATTCTAACACTTTTGAATACTGAAAAGCTTTACGCTAAGTTTTTTAAATGTGAATTCTGGTTAAAAGAAGTTCAATTCCTTGGTCACGTCGTTAACGACAAGGGAATTCATGTTGACCCTGCAAAGATCAAAGTAGTGCAAGAATGGCAGGCTCCATGCACTCCTACCGAAGTCAGATCATTCCTCGGCTTAGCGGGTTATTATTGATGTTTTATCACCATTTCTCCCTTATTGCCTTACCACTCACGACCTTGACTCATAAGGGCAAGCCCTTCGATTGGGGGCCCAAACAGGAGGAGGCTTTCCAAACCTTGAAACAGAGACTTTGTGATGCACCTATTCTCACTATCCTTGAAGGTTGTGATGACTTTGTGGTTTATTGTGACGCATCAGGGTAGGGACTAGGGTATGTCTTAATGCAAAGGGGTAAGGTGATAGCCTACGCCTCAAGGCAACTCAAAGTCCATGAGAAGAATTACACCACTCATGAACTTGAACTCGGAGCAGTCGTGTTTGCTCTAAAGATATGGAGACATTATCACTATGGTACAAAGTGTGATATTTACACTGACCGTAAGAGCCTTCAACATATCTTCAATCAGAAAGAGTTAAACATGAGGCAACGACGATGGGTCGAACTTCTGAATGATTTTGATTGCAAAATCCGTTATCATCCTGGTAAAGCCAATGTCGTAGTAGATGCTCTTAGTCGGAGAGAATATGCTAACTCCATCCACCTTTTGTGTTCTCAAATCGTAACTGACCTTCAAAGACGCATTCGCGAAGCTCAACATACCTCTGTCACGGAAAATGATGTGCGAGATGAATTATCTTGTGGAGCTGAAACCAAGTTAGAATCAAAGTCTTATGGTATTCTTTATTATCTTAATCGTATTTGGGTACCTGATCGTGACAATCTTCATACATTTCTCATGAATGAGGCCCACAAAACATGGTACTCCATACATCCGGGTGCTGATAAGATGTATCAAGATCTACGATACTCCTACTGGTGACCTGGAATGAAAAAGGATATCGCCATTTTTGTCTCCAAGTGCCTCACATGTTCAAAAGTTAAAACTGAACATCAAAGACCCTCAGGATTACTTGTTCAACCCGAAATACCCGTTTGGAAGTGGGAAAACATAACCATGGATTTTATTACTGGGTTACCTCTGCACCTCTAGTGGGCATGACATGATTTGGGTTATTTTCTATCGCCTTACTAAATCAGCTAATTTTATCCCGATCCGCGAAGATTACAAAAATGAGAAGTTAGCTCGTATTTGCATCGGTGAAATTGTCAGTCGACACGGTGTGCCTTTGAGCATCATTTCGGATCGAGATGGGCGTTTTACTTCCCGAACATGGCAAGTCGTGCAATCAGCATTAGGCACTCGCTTAGACCTCAGCACCGCCTTTCATCCTCAAACTGATGGTTAATCTGAGCGCACCATACAGACTCTTGAAGACATGTTACGATCATGTGTTATCGACTTCAAGGGCAATTGGGATACTCATCTACCATTGGTCGAATTCTCATACAATAACAGCTATCACTCTAGTATCGGTATGGCTCCTTTTGAAGCATTGTACAGTCGTAAGTGTCGATCACCTGTATGTTGGCACGAAATCGGTGAAGCACAGGTCACCGGACCGGAATTAATCCAAGAAACAACCGATAAGCTTCTTCAAATCTACAACAATCTTCTAGTAGCTCAGAGTCGTCAAAAGAGTTACGCTGACAAACGACGGAAGCCGCTCGAGTTTTGTGTTGGCAATCAAGTACTTTTGAAAGTATCACCATGGAAGAGAGTTGTTCGTTTTGGACAAAAAGGCAAGCTAGCACCTCGCAATGTTGGACCATTTAAAATACTCGAGAGAGTTGGTTCTGTAGCCTACAAGCTTGACTTACCTGAAGAATTAAGCAAGATCCATCCAACGTTCCATGTATCTAACTTGAAAAAGTGCCTTTCCAATGAAAACTTTCATATACCATTGGAAGATATTCAAATTAACGAGTCGTTGCATTTTGTAGAGCGACCTGTAGAAATCATGGACTTCGGTGAGAAACGTTTAAGACGTAGTCGAACTCCTATAGTTAGGGTGCGTTGGGAGTCGAAACGAGGACCCGAGTTTACTTCGGAACATGAAAACTCAATGCGTGAAAAATACCCTCATCTTTTCCAAGATAAACCTACTACCACTTAAATTTCGGGACAAAATTTCTAAAAGTAGGGGATACTGTAACATTTGTCGAAAAACGGGTTACTAAAATGTGACAACCGGCATTTTCCGGTTGTAATTAAGCGTATAACAAACGGTAATACCATCATAAATAACGTAATTAGACGTAAATTAACTCGATTAGGCCCCTGGAGAACCTTGGAACGTCTACTTGATTCACGTTACGTGTTTTGGCGATAATCGAGAACTTTAACGCGAAATTGAACGTTAAGCGAACTGATGTCGAACAAATAATGACAACGCCTAAAAATACAAATTTTGTACTTTCATTTATCATACAGTTATAATTATGTAATATATTTGGATTATCGGGCGTCGCAAAGCACAACGCGGAAGTTACGCGAAAACCGGGACGCACCGACAATTAACAACGAAACGGGAAGCCATGGACTAGAGTTACGTCTAAATATTAATATACTATGATATATTTGGCTTCGTTTTCAAATTTTAATGCCCATGGTAGAAATCGGATAGAAAAACTGACAAGAAACGACAACCGTAGAGATTTCACGCAAATTTTAACGCAACCAACGGATTTACGCGTCAAAACCGACTTTCGACTTAAACTTCCATCGTTTAGGCCTCAAATAAATATATTTCGACACAATACGACGTTCGGGTTTCGAAAACAGGCCGTCGAGAATGTTGGGCTTGAACACGTTAACGGGCCTTGGGCCCGACCCACTTGACAAACCCTACCTGTTTAAACCTTAGCTCCCTCATCTTACACTCAAAACCCTCATCCCCATCAAGATGAAACTCTGCCTCTCTCCTCTTTGAATCCGGTCGCCGGATTCCGGTGACCACCGGCCGGTGCCGGTCACATTCCCGACAGCTACACACACCCACACACCTGCAACCCTCCCTCTCTTACCTATACACCCACAAACAGACAAGAGCAAGAGAGAGGGCAGCGGAGAGAGAGAGAGAGCGAGAGAGCAACAAAGGAGAGAGAGAGAGATCAGTGAGAGAAAGAGCAGCGAAGAAGAGAGAGAGATAAGTGTAAGAGAGAGATCAGTGAGTGAGGGAGACGGCGGTAGCAGCCGTGTCTCCGCAGCGCAGCGGTCGGGGTGGTGAACAGCGGGGTCGCCGGCGATGATTCACGGTGGCGGTAGCGTGTGGGGATCTCGGTGACGGTCAAGTTGTTTTCGAGTTTGGGTTGTCGGATTGGGTGTAACGGGCGGCGAACTCGCCGCAGCCGGCGGTAACGGTGGTAGACAGCAGCGGCAATGGTAGTGGGGTTACCTTGGTTCAGTTCAGTTCGGGTCAGATTTTGGTTGGATCGGGTCTTGGTTCGGTCAACAAGTTCGATTTCAGCTCTGGTTCAACATGATCAGTTTCATTTCGGGTCGCCTTTCGAGCTCGGGTTAACCTAGTCAAAAAACGGTCAACAGTATTCCGGTTCAGTTTCGATATTTCACTTTCGTTTTGGTTCGGGTTATGTTTGACTCACATTTTTAGGTTCGGGATGCGTGTCTCGGTTCGGTGTTCGGTTCAACTTAGTCAACAACTGTTAACTGCGGTCAACGAAAGTCAACTGGTCAAACCCGGTCAACACGAGTCAATCCAATTAAACCTGGTCAATGGGTCAACCCGAGACTCGGTAAAAATTTATTACGACGCAAAATTTATTTATAGTAGTTATATAAATATTAATATTGATTATCGCGAAACCGAGCTCAAAACTGACCCGCTAATGACTACGTATCGCCAAGATTTAAAAATATAAAATGGATGGGCGTACCGTATTCGCATAAAACTACTAGTTAAGACCGAACCGATGACTTTGCGACATATATATATATATATCGGAATTATGATTGGCGAAAATTATATTTGAAATACGACGGGAAGTATTATATATTGCGTACATTGATTAATTGCATTTTGACTAATAAACCACAACTTGTATTGTCGGGATCGTCCAAAAACACAGGAAACTCTGCCCTTTTTTTCGGAAAAATACGTAACACGAAACGCGTTGTATTTGAAAGACAAAACATCCGATTCAAGCGATGGTTGTGAATAAATATTGAGATGTATTTTTGCCGACACTATTAAAACTTTCAAATTCGAGCCGATAACTCTCAACGAGCGTGGTTACAATATAACAAAATTCGGTAATCGATTATAAAATAAATATAATTATTTGTATTTACTTCAAATGCGGGAATTCGGAAATTAGATTTCAAACATCGATAATTCACCCGAATACTTTTATAGAATAAATATAATGTTTATATTTATTTCGAAACGCCAAGATTTCCAAACACTTTTACAAGATAAATACAATATGTGTATTATTTTAAACGACGGAATTCGGAATCATATATTTAAAGACATTTCGAATTCGGAGATCGTATAAAACGAATATAATTATATATATTCGAATGTCGAGACTTTGAATACTTTTATAAAATAAATATAGTTATATTTATTTCAAACGTCGACGACTCGAATACTTTGGAACGCTTTTATAACAATAATATATTTGTTATATTCGATTCAAAAGCCTAACGAAGTACGACACGATACCACAAGATTATAACAAGCGTACGATTACATCATTATTTATTATAAACGACACGCAAGACTATTGTTCGGATACGAAACGTATTACCTCTATAGGTATATCTACAAGTATCTAAGTATTACATCTTACGAAAACTACGAAGGGTCATACTATTATCCTTCAATATATACGACGACTAATACGATTTCATGAAATATATTTACGTTTATATATAAACATATATTTGAAGCATATCGGAAAATAAGCCATTACCAAGAAAGCCATAGGTTGGTTATTCCGAGACAAGACCATAACACTTTCATAGAATCGTATGGTTAACGATTCGGTAGAGCTCGGTGACACGTAGTTTAGCTAAGTTGTACCTCGAAACTTATAAGTTACTCTGTTTTAGGAATGTCATAGATTTCATGCTAGCTAGTCAAGTTGTGGAGACGACATTATGGAATCACATTAAGGTAGCTTTGCACAAGGATATCAAGGCGAGTTCATAACCCCCACTTTTTACCGTTTTACATTTTTATAAATGTTTTCCGGGGTGGAAAGACATGCAAGTTTTGCAAAGGCACACAATGTTTCAATAAACGAAAATCACATATTTCTAAACCATGTTACCAAAATATTTCAACAAACACAACGGTCTATGAATGGTTTAGGCAAAACTTACCGGTTTTCACAACAAACAAGTTGTTTTCGAAACAAGCATGAGTTTTATGACTATTGACGGGATTGTCTTAGTCATGACTAGGGGCTAGGCCTCGATTTTATTAATAACATGGGCTAGGCCCAATGACATGATAACATGGGCTAGGCCCAATAACACGGATAACATGGGCAAGGCCCACTGACACGAATGACATGTGCTACGCCCAATATCAAAAGTTTGAGTAACGAAAATCATATGAAGGGCGAGGCCCGTTCATACACATCAAAAACACAGATTTTAACAATTGATATTAGCTATGGCATTAGATGATAACAGATCACTGTGCGTAAGTAGGATGATGACAATAGTAACCATTAATCACGTAGTGACCAAGGTGCAAAAGGTATAGATCTATAGAGTTTGAGACACACTCCACTCCTGGTTTGTTAATCGGTTAGGAGTGCTTTTGTGATCCCAATGATGTCAGAGTTGTCTCGGGTTGGTTACTTACTTATGGCACATAGGTTAGTGTATTAGCTACACACTGACTAATCCTTAGATTCCATAGGCATCCTACATACTATGATTTCAATACCAGTTTACAAATATAACGGAAAACATTTCAATATCGGTTTACGACAAGACTGAAAACATTTCAATACCGGTTCACAGATACGATTGAAAATATTTTATCACCGATTTACAAACATAATAGTTATATGCATCGGTTTACAAACAGCAAAGAAAACATTTCAATACTGTTATATAGAAATGACATTTCAAATGCATTGGGATATTATGGTCCCACAAATCGGTTTTTCAAATTCAAGTTTTTCAAATGCCATATGATTCATTTCAAACAAAACAGAAAAACTATGAAGTCGTCAACTTTATGTTGACTTTTCGCATGTTCTTTCTCAGGTTATAATTTCAAGTATGGCACGGTTGGAATAGGAGAACCCATGGGGATTCGAGTACTTAGCGGGCGTTCACTCTCTAAAAGTCTTAGCACTCACGTTTACTTCCGCTGTGTAATGAAGATACCAGTTTAGTTCACGCCCAGCTCTGATGTGATGGAATTATAGGTAGTGTGACAGAACCCCCATCATTTTTGGAATCAAGTATATGTTATGTTTCAAATTTATGTTAACCTTTTAATAGATATCGGCATAATAATAACATAAATAATAATAAAGATAATAAGATAAATAAATAATATATATTAAAAATACTAAAAGAATAATATAAATAAAAATTTAAAAATAAAGTGCTGACTACGGGAATCGAACCCGGGTCGCACAAGACCACACACTCAACACACCACTGCAACACCCACACAACATCTGAAATTCTCTAAGCGAATAAACCTTTCTATTTTCTTTCCTTTGATCCAGATTCAAAAGAAGGTCTGTAACAGTCGCGCTAAAATACCTGCAATCATCAAAACTCCGTTTTTTCTCTGAAATTAAACGTCGAAACCGTTTCTAAATCGTGCTTCTAGACCCAACCATTGAGTCAACGCATTAAAACTGATTTGCAATCATCGCTTATAACCGAAACTTGACCGAAAACTGAAATTTGATTCAAGCAATCATCCTCATCTATAAATAGAGGGTCTAGACTCGTTTAGAATGCACACACACACTCCGTGAAATCTCTTGCAACTCTTCTGTTCGTCAAAGACTCTTGCCAGAATCGCATTCAGTCGCCGAAATCTTCGCCGAAGATTGGAAACATCTCTTTTCAGTATAGCATTACACTCAATCCTTTTCATTATTTTATTTAATCTCATCAAGATGTTTGAAGTTTAATTGGTAACTAAACAAAGTTCAATTTGATTAAATCGGATCCAATTATGTTTTGAAATGAAGAAGATGAAGTGGGTTTATGTATAAAAGGAATTAAATTGGTGTTTAAACCGGGTTAGACACACAATCCAGCTGGATGGACTGTGTGCACATGAAGTTTAGGTCACGGGTTCGAGTGTGTTATACGGTTTCTGGTTCGCCAAATTATACACATCCTTTTTATAGCCCAGTATTGAATCAACTCAGTATGTATATAAGATTAGTTAAAATCTTATATCCAACGGGTTAGACACACAGCCCAATTGGTCGGGCTGTGTGCACATGAAGTATCAGGTGCGGGTTCGAATCCGGTTCATTACACAGTCCTTATAATATATCAAACCTTTTTAAAAATAATCAAATTATGGTTTAATCCAGTAAGTGTATAAATATAATTAAATCTCAATATATTCCGGGTTAGACACGTAGCTCAGTTGGTCGAGCTGCGTGCATGTAAACGAGAGGTCACAAGTTCAAATCCCACACGCTGCCTAGATCCGACCGGTCCGATTCAAGGGAAAAACATATTTTTTTATTAAACAAAACCTTTAATTATATTCCCTAAAAATATATTTTATATATTAAATTTTATTCACAAATCAAAATATATATAGTAATAATAAATCAATCTAAATAATAACAAACTAATTAAAAATACTAAACTTAACCAAAAGAATATATTTATCTAAATTATTATACGAATGTTTAGGTTAGCCATTATCGTCGCTTAGCATCTCAATCGTACTTAATCTTCGTCGAATCGTAATCGCACCCACTGTGAGTGAATCTTACAACTCCCCTTTTTGTCACGTTTTTGGGGTGTATCATGTGTCACTATTATTATCTCGTTATTTTAAATCTCGTGCTATTACCATTATATGATCTAACGTGCTATGTGATATTGTTTGTTTAGTGTCATTTTGTGTTTATATTCTCATTACAGTCAATCTCTCACATTAGGCTCATTTATTCCCTGTTACCTAAGGGTGGAGCGTCGCGCAGCCTAATATACTTGATCGACTCCGTTTGATTGAGCCTTGATCTCGTAGCACATCGCTTATCGTGCTCACATGTACATTATTTGTGATGATGTCGTTTTTGATTTAGATTGCATACACGATGTTCCCATATTTGGTTAATGCACATTTTTATAAAATACTAAACATATTATTTTTCTTAATGATAAAATGGCATTCACTCGCCAACTTATGTTACCCAAAACTTTAATTTTTACACATGATACAGGTGAACATGTTTGAAGCATGGATCACATAGGACATGGGCCTTAGAAGAAAATAATGTTATTTGCAAGTTTGTTTGGAACATTATAGTGTTTGTATGAATTATGTGTTGATTGGAATGTTTTAATCAAATTTGGAATAATTAGTATTAAACTTTAATAATAGTAAATGTCATGAGCTTTGCTGAAAACCCAATCATGTCCCGACTACCTTATCCACTGCGGGTTAGGGTGACACGATTGTCGTTGATACTAGTGGCTAGGCAGTAAACTAGCTCTATGGTGTCGGGTCTTGTGGCTTGGATGACATCGCAGATGGGAGAGGGAAGGCCTTGCAGGTACTTCCTAATCGCATGCTCGGGAGTGAGGACTAGGTGGTGTACAATGATGCTCAGCTGTTTGAAGCAGGTGGTGTAACCAAGGTTATCGTCACCCACTTGTTTGTGATTCTAGAATTCTTCCTCGAGCTTCTGCTGCTCGTGCGGAGGACAAAATTATGCCATCATCATTTGCCTACCTTGGCCCATGGGAGGGCGTAGACTTGTTCATTGGATCAGATGTTGCACTCGTTTGTCCACCAGGTCGAGAGCTCTCGACTGAAAGACGCCGGTTGCGCTTCGGGTTTTTAGGTGTTCGGGACACTCAGTGTTGATGAATGTCACCTCGATGCTATCGAACCACTCGAGCATCTTGGTGACACCTTTAGTGTCGGTGAATGCCCTAGGGTTGCAAGCAGAGAAGTGTTTGTAGTTGAAAGAGGTTGGCTTGGGTTGGTCGACCTTGGAATCGACCGAAGAGTTGGGGGGTACTGGTGGTGACCTTGCTCACGATATCAGGTATCACTTGAGCCATTTGCTTGGCCATGAATGCAAGCATCTTCTTGTTAGAGCTCGACTTTGAACCCTTTTTGGAGTTGGAGAAACGGTTGAGAGACATCTACAAGATTGATGAGAAGGGATAAGACTTTATCATAATGTTTTTAAAAAGATAATTTGCATAATTTAGCTTGTATTATGTCACATATCACATAAGTTTCAAGTAGTTCACATAAGCATAATAAGAATTCACATTGTATAATCACAAATATTGACAAAAGATTGTAATTTAGTTTGTTCTCGAAGAATTATTATTGTTTGAGATTGCGAGTAAAGTGTGATTCGTGCTTTCAACGTAGAAATGAAAATCGTATCAAATGTAAAACACATTTAAATTGATAAGACTTAAAAGAGATTCAATGTAAAATGTGGAATGTGTCGGAACGAAACTAAGACTTTTCCAAAGTGATCGAAAATCCTTTTGAGTTAGTGAAACATGCTTTGGCCTAATAGGTAGAATACTCTCACCGAGGAGCGGTTAACGGTATTCACCCTTCCAGTTACTGCATGTCCCTAGTCAATCTAAAGTTTGAGACTTTGGCAAGATTGAAAATCGAGGAGTGGGGCTAGTTATCAAGGTGCGGGTTTCACCCCTAACTTGGTAGCATCATACCCTAAGTATGGTTGGTACTTACGTAACAACATAAGGAAAATAAGTTCCGATCCGTCGGTAAGGGTCCACTAGAATATGAAAGGGAAATTCTCCATCAATTTACGGATATCACTCCTAACTTGACAATACAATTTCGTGAAAAATCGATAAATGCGGATTGAGGGATTTCACCAAGAATTATGGGTTTTCACGCTATTTTTTGTGAGATCGTCTCGTTTGTAAATAAGAGTGTCTTCAAGTCTTCATATGTGTATTGTGGTTGCCTTAGGAAAGACGTGTATATTCGAGATCAAAGAAAATAGATTAGAAACAAGTAGGAGAATTCAAGTAGTTTTAAGCATGAGAAGAATGATCAAGTATGGTTCCTAAACTATAGATTAGGTCAAAAGCATGGCAATTTTCTAATTCCCTATAGGCACTAATACCAATCTGTCACACCCCAACCGATGGCAGAAACATCGAGTGGGAGGAAATAGATTGCAAGAGACTTCATAACACTAATTGTGACAATATTTAGATAACTCAAATTTCATTGATACTAAAATGATAATACATTGTTTCGGAAGAAAAAGTACAACAAGTTGCAAATAATGAAACGACATGAAACAAAATACATAAATTCAAAATCTAGGTGTGTTTCTAATCCACCCCAAGTATATTTTTTCAATCATCATCATCTAGATTCCTGCAACATGTATTAAAATAGTGATTAACAAAAAGTTTGTGAGTATACAAGTTTAACTACATAGGATAATAGTGATTAAAAGTTGTCTCATATCCAACATGGTAAATTGCATACATTGTTACTATCATACTAGGATGTGTTAACTATATGTCAAACCCAAGTTTAACGCAATTAGCGTGAGCGAGGGTGTGTATGATTTTTAGATATATTTTAAGTACTTTTCACTTGTTTACTCAAGCTTTAAATATATAAAAACACGATATGCAACTATCACTCTCTACAACACGCTAGGCAAGTACACCCAACGTTGGCGTAGTATAGTGATGGTAAGATACCGAGGTCGTCCAAGGACACATGATGTTTTAAAACCGGAATATAATCGACGTCTAATCTAATCAAAAAAAATTTGGAAAGGTTTTTGATAAATAAAAATAAAGAAGTGACTAAAGTAATAAAAGACACCAATAGACAAGATAGAATCACTTGGTTCCGACTCATTATTCGTGTATCCTTTGATGATTTCCAAGCTTTGGGTTTTTAAGAGATTATCTTAGTTAAAGTGGTTGTCCCTCTTTTGGATGCAACGCTACCCTCAGATATATTGGTCTAAGTCAGAAGGGATACAGTCCCGCAAGGCCGGAATATTGAAAGATAATTAACTAAGTTATTAATGCAAAATGTGGATGTCCCTCTTTTAGAGGCAATGCTACTCTCGGCCATATTGGTCTGAGTCAGCAGGGATACAGTCCCGCAAGGCCGGTTAAAGTTTTAATAGTAGTTTATTTATAAGGGGTTCAAGTTGTTCTTACTTCCCTCGATTTGATGCTATTTGCCTCAACGGAGTCCTAATAAGCTTGAACCAAGTCCTTACAGGATCTATACACCGGACAACGCAAGAACTTTACCCATACAACCCTTCTAACCCCCTTCCAGGAAGTTAATGCGCTTTATATAGACCGTAATGACATGTATGAGTGAATCAACGAAACATGAAGGATGATAGAATAAAGTTCACTTTCAATGTAAAAAACTAGTTATTAAAGTCATTACTACGTACGCAAAAGTTAACCAAAGCTAGGAAATCAAAAGTAATACATAAATAACTTGTCTTTACCAAGTGTTGTAAGAGATTAGCCAAGCATGGCCTTTGTTTGACAAAAACTCTTACGATCAATCTTGGATCCCAAGACTACTACACACTCTAAGATGGATGATGGATGAAAGTGGTGGATGATGGTGGTATTATGGTGGTGGAGTGGTGACAGGTTTGAGAGAAGTGGTTTGCCAAGGGAGGAGTTGAAATGATACCAAGCACCCCTATTTAAAAGCTGGAAAGAGTGGCCTCACACGACCCCATGCACGTAGGGCACGGCCCCGTGTCTTCCTTCTTCTATATCTTCATTTAATACGTTGTCAGATCAGTCTGCTACATGGCCTCATGTGTCAACGGCACGACCCCGTGGCCATTGTACTTGCTGCACTATCCCCAGATATAGAAATCTAGAATGTGACCAGACCCGTGTCCAAGAGGACACGACCCCGTGTCTCTTGTCTGCTTCTGTTTGTCTTCTTCTGATCTGGAATTTTGAAGGGGTACGACCCCATGCGAACTAGGCATGACCCTAATCCAGACTTCTGATTCGTTGTTTTTAGTCTTGGGGTGAAGCTCAGAGGGCTGGTATAGTGTGTTGTCTTCCCATCTTCTATATTTATGCTGGATTTTGTCGTTAATTTGTTCCATTTGTAAATTTAAGCTATTTTTATCCTGAAAAACAAAAGTATACAAAGAAACGCACTTTTCAACGTTAGTACTAAAAAGGGATGATTTTATATCGTATTTGATACAATTTATATGTTGCATTTGACTCATATCCCAATTGTGCATACCATTGTCACTGAAACAACAAGGTTTTAAAATAGTTCACTTAACAATACGACAAGAATTCGGGCGGTGCGTTAATCCTATAACGCTATAATTATTAAGGTAGGTTAGCAAAGTTAATGAGCATATAGGCACAAGTGTACATAGCATGTGATAACAAGAATAATAAAAGTTTCATGTTTTAACAGATAGAGTGTGATTATAACAAGTTTCAATGTGATTTGTATTTTGTATAAATGTACATGTTACACCCAAAGTGTATAAAACGGAAAATGGGATCGAGTATACTCACACTTTTGCGTATAAATCTGGCGTGCGTGAGTTGAAGCGTTGGAGAGTCGAGGACACCGAAGTTACCCTACTTTGGGGGAAACAAAGGTGTGTGAGTATTCGGATTTGGTAGAGAGTTCAGATTCAGAAATATAAGTACAAAAGTATAAATACACGAAAGTATATCTTGTCTAAATACTCGTTTCGACACTAAGTTTTGAAGTATTTCATGGGTCCTAATTTGCCTATTAGAATCAAAACCGAGGAGTTTAGAATAAATTAAAATAACCTATGTTCATGACATATAACCATAAGACAATTATCATCAAGAATCCGGTTAATATATATTTTATATAATATAGGATATAGTTTATATTAGTTGTCCATCATGTAGTATTATAGAAATCATGTAAGTCAAACATGGAGGTATGTATACCTCTTTATATGATATATCAAAGCATAAAGTCATCAACTTAGTTGATGACCCGATTGGTCATGAATGAAAAATAAAAATACAACTAATCTACCTAGTTCATCAAGTAGCCAAGTAGGAGCAACCCGGGTGTTTCATACCCATCATGGAAAATGTTGGAGATGCGACGGGGTTGTGTTACTTTAGGTCTAGGAAACTACTTGGAATAATATGATAAAACATCAAATGAGGTAGTGGAACAAGTTTGAAAAGCCCAAACTTCCATGGTTCACACATTTAGACACATGCAAGACTCACCATATGAACAATGGTGAGCTTCGACGGTCAATACACTTGTAGGTTGTCTAAACCTTGTTAAAACAGAAAGTGTAGAGGGTGTTTGTACCTCTAAGCTCATAAGAATCAACCTTAAACAAGTCCACAAAACCATAGATGGGTTTCGGAACAAGTTAGGCACAAGATTCATGTAAGAAAGTTAAGTTTTATAAAAGTTTGCAAGACAACTGTCAAAACAGAAAGTTTAGGAGGTTCTTGTACCACCTTGTTACACCTTGGTGAACATTTGATGTTGTCCAAGAGTTTTGAAGCAAGAAAACTCAAATAATAAGTAGTAGAAGTGAGTTAGAACTCACTTTAAACTTTAAAGATATTCTGTCAAAAAATCAGAATTTATGGATGATTTTGAAGTGTTATGAGAGTGATTAAGTGTTTGGAAAGTGAAAATGAGGTGTAGGAGGCTCCTAATTATAATGAGGAATTAGGGTTTAGCTAATTGATGAAGTTGGTGGTGGTTGGGAGTTGTAAAAAAGGAAATGGAGCCAAAATTCGCGTATTTTTAAAGATTTTGCGAGAAATGGTCATTTTGCACGGCCGTGCGGATCGTAGGGTGGTGCACATTAGGTGCACGGTCATGCAGATCGCAGTGTGCATGGGCGTGTGCCTTAGTTGCATGGCCGTGTAGTACCTGCAGAATTTACTAAACTTTCTAGAATTTGCAGTTTGACCCTAGAGTTTGATAATTTCATTATTTTATGCTAGAAATTCATAATTAAGCATGTTTTTGGTATTCCAAGTGTATCAATGTAACGTATGTGTATAATGCACGTATAATTGATAATTTCAAGTATTTCAATTATCGGTTTTTGTGTATAAACACGTATTCAAGATTGCAGTGTATAACACAAGTATGTAACATGTATAAGTATAAAAGTGAATTCCACTATATCAAAGTCTCAGATTACAAGACTGGAAAACGAAATACGAATAAGATATGATTACATGTTTCGAAAAATAGAAATACGAGTACACTTTCTAAATAAAGAAAGTACAAAAAGGCAGTGCATTGCATTAGGTATGAATTTGATGTTGAAGGGTTTATAAAAAGATGATAGTCTAGCATGAAACCTTAGTAAATGAATGCAAACTGATGTTGTAAAAGTGTAATAATCATCATGTTTGCTAGTATATATTAAGTAATTGAGCAAGTTAGTGAATTTCAGTAAATGCTATACATGATATGAAGTGGGTTTTAACCAAGAGATGAAAAACCCCAACTTTTTGTATGATTGTTTGTAGATACTAGTCTTTGGTTTGAAATTTGGATGATTGAATGTAACTGAATAACTTGAAATGTGAATACTAGTGGATACATGGTAATTTGCTATAATTTAGACATATTGAGTGAGGATTAAAAGTAGTACCCACCAGGTGTTTGATAAAAATGCATAGGTGACAAGAATAGGCTAAATTCTAAGCTAAGGAACGGTTGAATGTGTGTGTGGAATGTGATAATGATGTCATTATTATAGATTAACACGAGACAATGTGTTTTAGATGGAAATATGGTATGATTGTATGATTTGGAAAATATATACATCAGTAGCTTGTACTCTATACTTAAATGGTGTACATCATGTGTTTGCTTGAAAGAGGTTTCATGGAATTGGGTGTATTAAAAGTTACACACATACAAATGGTTTATGAAAGTATTATGTACTTATATGCCAAACATGTTCTAAGTTAGTGCACATGTACATACCTAAGGATAGTTTGACTTCCAAAAGTCAAACTGACCTAAATCTAATGTCTTAGTAAATTGGTATGTGGTGAATCATGAGATGTTGTGGTCATTATTTTATATGATGACTAACCTAACAAATCTTGTGGGTATTGTGCTAAGTTTTATCTCGTCAAGCTCGGTGGAAGCTTGGAGGAATGGTCAATGGGTCAAGTACGTAAGGAAAACTCGAACGAATGCAAGGTAAGTAAAGCTTACGCCTTCTATAAACGAATCCCTACTTTTTTGATGGAAAATAATTTAGTTAATAACGAACATCACTATGATAGATTGAGTTAATTAAGAACCAAATATGGTTAACGGTTAGTTGTAAGAATAAGACCCCCATGGTGTAAACCATGAACGGGTCAAATTGGTAAAATTATGTTAAGTTAAGACCCTATGGTGTAAACCATAATAGGTCAAATGGGTATAAATTGTGTACAAACACATTTTGGGGATAAACAATCACTTCTTAAGTTAAGTCCATATGCTGTAAACCATAACGGGTCAAATGTGTAAAAATTGTGAAGGATTAAGGATGTCTTGTTTGCCTACATGGTCTATATGCTAGGATTTAATGATATGCCAAAACTTGGTTATGCGACTTCTCTAGCACGATTTATATGTTGGCTTGGCACAACCAAGAGTTGGTGAACCCATGTTAACATCTAAGCATCTTTATATATATCTTATTATTATAACATCACCCATTAAATAAAGATCAGTCACCTCAACTAATTACAAGCATCATTCACAACCTATGGGGAACACCGAACATATCGTTGGTGAACTGTAAGTGAGATGGGGGTCACCTTTAAAAGGATCACAAACCATAGTGATTTGTAGAAGAAAAAAAAGTAGTTTGATGTATTTAACCCAAAATAAGGGGTTGCTCCTTAAAAAGAATTTTCTTCTAAGGTTGGGCAACTTTAATCGGCTCTAATTCTAATATAACCTCAAATTCATAATTTGTAAATCTAATGAAAACTCATCGCTAACCTTAACTAGGAACCGGGCTTTTGAATTAATGAACCACACCACTTGCCAATAACTAAACTATGAATCATCCCAAGTGGAGTCGAACCCAAAACTACAATCTTCGTGCTCTTGATATTCTCTATGACTTCTCTATTATCTTCTTTTAAATATAAATTAACAAACACTCAAAAGATAATCAATCGACTAGTTGGTAATTTAAAGTTGAGTAGTAAGAGTCGTATCCTTTGGGTTCGATACTTGGGTCTTACGTAAACTCTACTACATTAGATAGGTACACTTACTATTGGTTGTGTTTAGTCTATGTAATAAGTGTAGGTCCCCTAATCCGTATGGATCTTCACAAAATCGTCTATCCAACCTAGAGTGCGGAATCCTCTAGATCAGATTATCACAGAAAACGAGTACAAACATCAATCACTATAAACCCGATCTTTATTGATTATCTATCACAATGATTACAATCAATCTAGATCACAAGAATTCTCGCTCAACTCTTTCTGAAGTGATTAACTGAGCTACCTTAACCCTAATGCAAAACTCTCTTTTATAGGGACAAGTTTGCAACTGGGCTAGGGTTTCACCACATGGGCTGCAAATTGGTCTAGGCCCAGCCCAATTCACCTACCACTCCCTAAAATGTGTCTGGTATAGCCCAACACTTCTAATCAACTACTACAAAACTAAACCCACTAACTATTTACCGTTTACTAATTATAAGATATCCAAAGACCAAATGTAAGCTGCTGTCACAAATATGCACTAAAAAACTCCCCCTTGCAATAGCTTCATAAAACAACTTTGTCTTCAGTCCCTGTTGCAATCTTCAACATCTTTGAAAATCTTTGGTCTTTGGATAGCTTCAGCTTTAATAGCTTCTCTCAGCAACAGACTCCCCCTAAGCTGATGCATCCAATCACCAAATCTTCTAAATCGTTAACGTTTGAGTAAACTCTAGTTTAGCACTTGCATAAGAATCTTCAAAACTCTTCAACGATGTCTGCAATGTAGTAAGGAGGTTCTACCATGCATCTAATCAACTCCTCTTCACCAAACTTTTCAGCATCACACTGCTACAATCTGTATACTATAAAACAAACATCTCGAGAAACCATAAGAATTTTTCAACACAAGTTAACAAATTATTATTATTCAAGAGATAGTAAAACTGTATCACAGAGCAAGCAATTTTCAACTCAAACCACATACTCAAAATTTTAAGCACACTGAACCTGCAAGATTTTAAAATTTTGAACTCATCTCCTAACACCGTCTCCCCCTATCGGTAATAACTCCTCTGAACACCCATTTTTCGTATGCTAAGAATTTACAAGAAAAAGAAAATATTTTTGGATTTTTATATTTTCTGAAAGCAAATAAATAACAAAATAAAAGACACTGTATTTTTGTGAGAATCACCGGGAAGAAGATCATATCAACAGTATCAAACTGTTTTCACACTATTAGATAATTCCATATGTAATGTCATGAAAAGTAGTTCAAGATGATTACTAGTATGTTTATCCACTTAAACAAAATACGTGAACACTTCAAGTACCATTACCTAGTGATATGTTAATGTAATTTTATACTGATATACTAGTGTGTCCCACTTCTGGACATACCCCAACAATCAAGGTATGCACAAAGATTCCTCGTAGTAGGTGAGTGTACCGAAACTCATCCTTTTTGATTTACAATGTTAGATAATTAGTGATCAGGTCAGTACTTTCATGCAATAAAGAGACCAATATCCAACGAGGGTTAGGGCTAATACCAAATTTTGGTACGATTAATGCATTTTGCACATTTGAATGACTCTCTAGGAGAGCTTCTTCAATTTTTGGAATTTGCCATTTTAGCTCTTTTAAGATATCTTGGTTGTGCCTAGGTCAGTATATATATGGATGCAGCAGAAGGACAACCCTGATACCCTGGATGAAATAACGATATAAAGACCCAAAACCTTGGATTTTGGCAATCTCAACGCAAGATTCAAAGTTATAAAACCATACGCCACTGATATGTTACCCACTTATACACAGTTCGTTATGTTTATATCACTAAGGTAAGTTGATTATTTCATGCCTTTTGCCTATTTGTACATCATATGATGAAGCTGCTATCACACTTAAGTAATTTTAATGTTAATTTCAGTGTGACAGTCTAACTTGCTGATGTACTATCATTTTTTCTTTTCCACACAGTGAAAACTCATTTTTATTTTCTATTTTTTATGTTTTTTGAAAAACAGTAAATTATTTACAAAATTCTTATGGAAAACTGGTTATTCAGGATTCTTCATCTTGTTGAGTTTGACTAAATGTTCAAACGAGCCATGTCAAATGCTTTTGTGTAAAGATCTGCTAGGTTATCTAGTGTGTCGACTCGGTGCAGTTCAATCAATTTCTTTTCAGCACAATCCCGTATGAAATGATGACGAATGTCAATATGTTTTGTGCGACTATGTTTTACGGGATTGTTGGTGATTGAAATAATGGCATTACTGTCTATCATAATAGGAGTACGAGTGAAATTCAAATCGTAGTCGTGCATCTGCTGTTATATCCAGAGAACCTGAGAGCAACAGCTACCCGCATCAATATATTCAGCTTCACACGTAGAGGTAGACATGCGAGACTTCTTCTTACATTGCCATGACACGATCCTCCCTCCTAAGAACTGACAACCACCAGTGGTAAAATTTTGCATCCTACAAAGTCCGAATCAGTGAAAGCAACAAACTTCAATCACTAGCAGCTGGATACCATAACCCAAGTTTAGGTTTCCCCTTCAAGTAACGAAGAATCCGCTTCACCGCTTTCATGTGTGACTCCTTTGGATTCGCCTGATATCTGGCGCAAAGACACACTGCGAACATGATGTCTGGTCTTGAAGCAGTCAAGTACATTAGAGAACCAATCATTGTCCTGTATTGAGTTTGATCAACATCCTCCACACTCTCATGATCTAGACCAAGATTGTGATTCTCACAGATAGGTGTGTTGAAAGTAGCGCAATCCTCCATTTTGAAACGAGACAAAATGTCATACACATACTTCGTCTGATGTATAAACATCTCATCCTTCTTCTGTTCAACTTGTAAACCCAGAAAGTAAGACATTTCACCCATCGCACTCATTTCGAACTTGCTCTTCATTACCTCCTCGAATTCATGACACATGTTCTCATCAGATGACCCAAAAATGATGTCATCCACGTATACCTATAGCAGCAGAAAGTCTTCCTTCTTTCTTTTAATGAAAAGTGTACTGTCAATCTGACCTCTTTCAAAACCATTCTTTAACAAATGTTCTGACAGTGTCTCATACCACGCCCTAGGTGCCTGATACAATCCATGCAATGCCTTATCAAATCGATAGACTCGATCTGGATAATCTAGATCAGTAAACCCCTCTGGTTGTGAGACATACACCAGTTCTTGGACTTTCCCGTAAAGAAACACACTCTTCACATCAAGTTGGTAAACTTTAAAGCCCTTGAATGAAGCAAAAGCTAGGAATAAACGAGTTGCTTCTAACCTTGCTACTGTGCGAACACTTCATTGTAATCAACCCACTCTTGCTGATTGAACCCTTTCATCACTAACTGAGCCTTATTCCTTATCACGATCCCTCGGTCGTCTTTCTTGCACTTAAACACCCACTTGGTGCCTATTTCCTTCTCTCCTTCAAGCAAGCCAACTAGCTCCCAAACCTTCAACTTCTTAAACTGAGCTAGTTCCTCTTGCGTAGCTTCCCAACAATTATCTTTTAGAGCCATGTGAACATTCTTTGACTCCTCTTGGGCAATAAAGCAGCTACACAAATACTCATGTATTATCGTAGTCTTCTGAATCGAAGTATATAAACAGGAACCTTCGATCACACCTCTTCTTGTCTGAACACCTGCAACAGCATCACCTATGATGTTCTCAACTGGATGATATCTGTTTGTGCGTGTAGTAGCAATGGTGTCAACAACTAAATTATCTCACAGATTAGATCCAATCTCCCCCTGAATGTTCTTATTAGCAAACAGATTAGTAAAGTCCTCCCCCTGAATAGGTTCAGACTCACTATCACTTGAATCATGTGGGGTTGAACTGGAGGAAGTTTCTGGAGAATTTGTCATTGATCTACTCTATCTAGGCATGAAGTCACTCTCTTCATCTACACTGATCATAGTTTGAATCACTTGAGACTCATCTGCATTGGAAAAATCAGGAATATTAAATGATTTAAAAACGCTATCATAATCATATAATATAGCAGGACCACTCGTTGATTGTTGAGGTGAATAACTAGTGATTTCCCTGTTAAACACAACCTCAATTTTACCAGTTTCTAGATTAAAATCCCTTTTATTCGGTGTTCCAGGCATATAACCTACAAAGTAACTCTTGTCAGCTTCCTCACCGAATTTTTGCTTATCTTTATTTCGCATAATGGTGCAGGGTAATCCAAATGGTTCAAAGCCATTTAAGTTTGGTTTCCGGTTAAACAATAGTTCCTGACATGTTTTGTTAAATCGTTTAACCGTCAAAACTTTGTTTAGGACATAACAAGCTGTGTTCACAGCTTCTCCCTAGAAAAAAACTGGAAGCTTTGAATCAGAAAGCATAGTCCTAGCGGCTTCAATCAATGTCCTGTTTTTCCTCTCAGCGACTCCATTCTATTGACGTGTATTGGGAGCATAATATTGATGTTTAATTCCCTTGCGAAGACAATAGAGATCCAGAATCTGATTCTTGAACTCCGTGCCATTATCACTCCTTATCCTCTTGATCCGTGCATCATGGACATTTTCCAATTTTGTAAAAAGATCTATCAGGATCTCCGCTATCTCATCTTTTATACCTAAAAGAAAACCCATGAATATCGAGAGTAATCATCTGTGACAACTAAACAATAGTACTTTCCACCTATGCTCCTTACGTTCACCAAACTGAATAGATCCATATGTAGCAATTCATAAGGAGCATCTATGGAATTTACTGTTTTGGACTTATGAGGTTTCTTATGTTGTTTTACCTTTAGACATGAAGACATTTATCTTCCATGTGAAACCTCTGCACTGGCACCCCTTCCACTAAACCGATTTTAATAATATAATTTATTTTTCGATAGTGGATGTGGGCCAAGTGTCTGTGCCACACCATTGACTCAGCCTCAAATGCTTTTGATAGTAAACACGCAACCACAGTGGTAGAGTCCTTAGCATCCATGTCCATGACATAAGTGTCTTTTCTCCTTGGCGCTCGCATAACTAATCAATCATTTGGTATCACCACACCAGGTTTCAACACCAAAGCTTCAAACTTAGTAAAGTGGACCGAGTAACCCTTGTCGCACGCTCATCAGATTGTGCTTCAGCTGCTCGACATAATTCACTTTGTCCAATGTGATCTTCCCGTTGGTCACTTTTCGTCGACCAGTGATGTGCCCTCCTTTAGCACCTGCAAAATTCACATAACCTCCATCTATATTCTCAAACTCAATCAACAACCTAGCATCCACCGTCATGTGCCTGGAGCAGCCACTATCAACATACCACAAGTTGATAATCCTCCTTAGCAGCTCATGCACAACCCAACAAAAATTAGTTAGATTGAGGGACCCAAGCCTTAATGGTCTTGGGTCTTCCAGATTCATCAACCATAGGAACATCCATCCAATATCCATCACTCCTAACAGGAGTCTTGGATCTTAGACCTATTGATGGAAATGGTTTTTTATTTCCACTAGGTCTCTAGTCCTAAGGTTTCCTAAACATGTTTGGACTTTGTGACCTTTGGAAATTATGATTTTAGTTCCATGAATTTTGATGATAATAATTTCTAAAGCGATTGTTATGAAAATTTCGACTACCAACATTCTGATATCGAGTTTGATATTTACCTTGACTTCTGAAATTACTTAATTGACCCTTAAGTTATTCATTCTTGATGAACTACTTCTAGGTCATTCATATTTGCCTGATGTAGATTCAGGCTGAAATCTTTGTTGATTGCTTTGAAAATGAGGAACTTGGTGAGTTCCTTTTTCATCCTTATCTACACCAAGAGCAACACTCTGTTGCTTGGTAGCAAATATGACACCTTCTTCTCACCATCACCAATTTTCTCTGGTGATTTCTCTCTTTCCCTCGGTCACTTGTGCTTCATTCTTTTTGTTAGGACAGCATCTAGCTACTTGTCCCTTGTTGTGACATTTGAAGCACGATCTTCTAGCCGAAGACTTCTTATTTGAAGTCTCTGGTTTAGATTCATCAGGTGACGATGATGATGCCTTTGAAGGATCTTGTTTAGTTTGCTCAATTTCTGATTTTTCTATGTTTTTATTTTTAGCAAACTGCACATTTGACTCTCTTGTAATAACAGAGGTCTCTTCTTTCATAGCACTTCCTTTAACAAAATCAACTTTTTTAACAAAACTTTTCTTTTTATTCTTAGGGTGTGTGTTCTTTGTTTTCAAAACTCCTTCCCTGTTATTATCCTTCTTGGCATTCTCAGACACATCAACATTTCCTGATGTGGAACTACTAGGTGTAGTTGACACAAAGTCTGTTAGCTTATCTTCGTCAGGCAAGAAAGAATAGTCATGACAAAGAGGTGGTGGAACTTCATTGAAACCTTTGAAGCCCACACGTGTCTTGTCATTACTTTTCTTCAAGCCATTCATCATGTGTTTCATAACAAAAGATGAATCTCTGAATTGATTCAAATTTTTTTCAAGTTCACAAATTTTCAGTTGTGCTTCTGACAACTCTTTGCATTTTTCAGAAATCTCTTTTGTTTTGTGACTCATCGTATCATGAGCTAAGTCAATAATTTGAAGTTTATCATTTAGTTTACAGGTTAAAATATTGATTTCTTCTTCATAACCCTTAATTTTCTTCAAATATAATGACTCATTTCTTTTTACGAAAAAGTTTGATTCTTTTATGCTTGAGAGCTCATTTACCAGACTTTGGTTTTGTTTTGTCAACGTGTCAACTTCACTTTGCAGTTCACGACATTTTAAGCAAACAGTACTACTAGAGTTAGAATGTATCTCTCCTGTTGATTTGCTTAGATCAGCCATGAAAGTATCAAAATTAGCAGCCATCTTCTTATCTGCAGCATTCTGTTCGACATCGGATTTAATGTTTTCAGTCGTCTGATCATCATCAACCTTTTCTGCTACAGTCTCTTGTTCGATCTCATCATCAACCTTTACTTCTGCATCATCAACTGGGCTATCTCAGCCATGAATGCCTGTGTGGCATTGTTATCACCTTCCAGATGAACACTCCAATCATAAGAACCTTCTCTAGCAGTAGAGATAAGGGCCTTTGATCCAGTGTTAGTTGACGCATTCCTGTTGCTTGAACCATTACCAGGAAAATCTTGAAAAGATGAGGTAGAACGAGGTTCAGACTTAGGTCTTCGACACTCTCTAGCAAAGTGTCCGTAATTTTGACAATTGTAACACTTCACTTTAGACTTGTCAAAACCCACATTCTTTCCAACGAACTTCCTTCCCGTCCTATTCATGAATCTCTTCACTCTTCTAGAGATCATGGCCATCTGCCATTGTAAATCCATCTCCTCTAGGTCATCAGGGTCAATCTGATCATAATCTTCATCAAACGTAGCAGGATCAGATATTCTTCCCTGAATGAAGTTTTCATAGGAAGCAACGAAAGAAGCAAGTAGGGCCAAATGATCTTCAGCAGCCTTGACACTCAGAGGCATAGATCTTGTACTGTTGTTACTATTGCTAGCTTGCTGTCTCTTTGCCCCTGACGATCCTCCTGGAGCAGCTACAAAACATATTTCACCCTCAATGTTTGTGACAACCTGCTCATTTTCACATGAGAGAAAAGCAGTTGCATAATCACTTGAAGCATTGTTGGAAGATGAAGATGTAAGCCCTTTATAAATTCCTGGATCTTGAACCTAATCATATCCAGTTTCCTTCTTCTTCATGTTGAGATCATAAGCTCTCAGTTTCCCAACAACCTCTTCCAAGTCTTTATCTTCACAGTCAGCTTCACCCTTTATCATAAGAGTATAAATATCCCAGTTGGCATGTAAAGCATCAAGCAACTTATCGTTTATCTCTACGTCTGTGTATCCTTCTGTGTCATAATTGTCCATTTCTGACATTAGATGATAATATCTCGTGATGATATCTTCAAGGGACTCATTTCTCATGCCTTTAAAGACAGCAAATTGTTTCTTCGGTAGATCAACTTTATTTTTCTTCACATCAGGATTGCCCTCATACCTCTTCTCTAGAGCATCCCACATCTCCTTTGAAGTGGTATATCGCTTGAATGTATGTTTGATGCCATCAGGTAATGACATCTTTATAGCAGCTAAGGCCTTCTTTTCAGACTCATACATTCTCTTATCAGCCTCTGACATGTTTACATAAGCATTAACACGTTGTTTGCCTTCAAAGTCATGAGTTGGGTTAACGTATCCATCTTGAATACAGATCCACATTCGTGTGTCCTAATATTCAATGAATGACTGAAACCTATCCTTCCATGTAAGGTAATTCTCTACCTTCAACATCTTTGGCGGTTTGTTAGTCGTGCCTGCCTCGTGCTCCATTCTCGACAATTCATTCAAGTTTGATATATTCGATATTTTTACCGAACCAGCTCGTTAAAAACGTTAAAAATTTGTCCGAAATGTGTGATTACCAAAATGTACCATTAGACTCGTCTCGACGATACGAATCCAATGATGTATAATGTCCGAGAGTGATTTTAGGAAATTTCGTGCCTTTTTTTTGTTTTTTTTTTTTGTCCTAAAAGTCACACGAGTTTAACTGTGCAGTCAGTTTGTCAAGATTGTCTATGGATCAAATTCTGTGTACTAAAACGTTTATCTCCTGTTACGTCAGCTGGTTAACTTTCCACCTTCTAGAATACAACTCGGAATAGTGTCGAATTCGGAACAGTAACTCAGATTCACAATCTGAGATGGAAATTCGGAACTCCGAGATACCAATCCGAGATGTGATTCGAGATGGTATCCGATATGCTAATCCGAGATGCTATTCTAGATGATGATTCGAGATACTATCCAAGATGCTATCCGAGATACAAATCCGAGATGCAATCCGAGATGAACACCTATGATCCGAGATGCACTGTTATGATCCGAGAAGCAATCCGAGATGCAATCCAAGATGGACATTTATGTTCCAACATGCACTTTTCTAATCCAAAATTCAAGTTTTCTGATCTGAGATGCTAATTCTCTTATTCGAGACGCTTCTCTTATGATCCGAAATGCAACCTTCAGATCCGAAATGCAAAATTTCTATATGAGATACCTTGCTGATGATCCGAAATACCAAGTTTCTATCCGAGATGCCTTGCTGTGTATCCGAAATAGCTGCACAAACCCTAGAATAGCTTTCAAACTTCGAACCAGCCGTAAAAACTGCCCAAAACGTCAACTTTTTCTGCTGTTACGATTCTGAACCGAGCAAAACAAGAGCCGAATACTCTGATACCAATTGTTGGTCCCCTAATCCGTATGGATCTTCACAGATTCGTCTATCCAACCTAGAGTGCGGAATCCTCTAGATCAGATTATCACAGAAAACGAGTACAAACAGCAATCACTATAAACCCGATCTTTATTGATTATCTATCATAATGATTACAATCAATCTAGATCACAAGAATTCTCTCTCAACTCTCTCTGAAGTTATTAACTGAGTCACCTTAACCCTAATGCAGAACTCTCTTTATATAGAGACAAGTTTGCAACTGGGCTAGGATTTCACCACGTGGGCTGCAAATTGGTCTAGGTCTAATTCGCCTACCACTCTTTATAATGTGTCTGGTATAGCCCAATCACTTCTAATCAAGTACTACAAAACTAAATCCACTAACTATTTATCATTTACTAATTACAAGATATTCAAAGACCAAATCTAAGTTGTTGTCACAAATATACACCAACAATAGTTATTTCTATAAATTTAAAACTGTTTAAAAGTTATTATGTTAAACCACCTAATCATGCTAAGAGTTATTAAATTAATTAAACCAACACAATCCTCATCAGTGATAAATGTGAGTACACATATTTTTGTTTTTCAAACGGGTATATATCGAGTCCCATTAAAAACACAATTAATATATTAAATTACCTCAATTTATGTGAAATAAAAATAAAAATTGTGTGAGAAAGTTATTTGTAGCTATTATGCATTAGTATTTTTCTTTTAATTTATATGTATTATCGTGCCAAATCGAACTTAAACTGACTGAACGATATATGTATCAAAACCAGTATTTATTTTCAGCGTTTTTGCTTTCGATGAACTGATATGGTATCATTGTCATACTGTGCCGAACCGAACCAATCAACATTAGTACTAGTATGTAATCATTTTCATGGTTTCTTGTTTGACAACAGACACCGTGCCAGTAGTGAACCGAAACGAACAACATTTGTTTTGGTATCAGTATTTATTTTTATTGTTTTTTTCTTTTCATAAATAGACATTGTATCGTTGTCGTTACCATATCAAAAACACATAGGTAGCGGTAACGGTATTCATTTTTATGGTTCAAAGTTTTTTCATTTATAAATTCTGCCAAGTGCGCGTATCGTATCGATAGTATAACAAACCAAACCAATACTGTTCAAATGCTTGTTATAAAGCATCGAATGTTAACAAAGTAATTAAAATTTAAAAAACAAATACTTAAATAGTTGGAGTTATTTTACGTTTAAATAAAATTAAGTAAGAAGTAAAATACTACTAAATTAAAAAGCAAATACTTAAAAAATTAGACTTACTATTTATCAACACTTTGATTTTTTTAAGTAAGAATCAAAGTGATTAAAATACTATTAAAAATTAGAAAACAAATACTTAAAAAATTAAAGTTATTTTAAGTTTAAATAAATTAAATAGTAATTAAAATACTATTAAAATTAAAAAATAAATACTTAAAAAATTAGAGTTACTATTATCACACTTAGATATAAAAAATATAATAATATAATATAATATAATACAATACAATATAATATGACATAATATAATATAATATAATAATCTTACAAGTATCATAACCTTCATAACTATAAGAGTATGATAGATATTATCATAACCTTACCTTCATAACTACAAGAGTATGGTAGATATGATGCACACAAGTATTAAAAATGATCTTCCAAATGTAGTCAGGAGAACTTTATTCTCACAAATTGGTACTACAGACTATGATCCTATTTCAAGTTGAGAACTATGATTCTCATTCAAAGAATGAGTTAACTTCGATTCATATAACTGGAATTTGTGGTATGATGTAACATTACGTTTGCCAATAAATGTTTTGTGTGTAAAGGGTATTTAATAAAGCGCATAAACTAGAGTTTAATAAACTAAATGGTTAATTATGATAGTAGCTAAAATTGTAAATCGATACTTGAGAGACTAAATATACTATTTTTAGGAAATTTGTATGGTCATCAGTGTTGTAAGAATTGCTAGGCATTAGTCGGTCTGTAGAGTACTGATAAACGATTAATCGGGTTGGATTTTTATATGTAATTTTCATATGTACACACACATATTTTTATATGTAATTCTTTAGGTGACATGTTTTAACATTTTTTTACCAAATTTTGAAGTAGATAACTAATTGCCGGAATTTACAGTTTTTGGCAATAATCTAGATTAATCGAGATCAATCGGATTAGGATTTCTATCCGTAATTTTTAGTTTTATATACACACACATTTTTATGTTTAGTTTTTTAGATAGACATGCTTTAACCCCTTGTTGACCCATTTTTTAACTAAATGAAGAGAATTTATAAGGTTTTGTTGAAATTTGACTAAAATAAAAATACTATTGACCGCCTAATAATTAATTAGCTATTACTTGATGGACCTCTGGTCATACAACATACTCAAGAGACTTGAATGATTATATACATGGAAATCCCGTTCAAATTGGATAACAAGTTCATGATAAATTAGCGAGTAGAACCTTCATGTTTTTTTCTTTGAATGGTAATACTTGCTTTTAGTCTATTTCTCCAATAATCTTAAATTATTTATCATTTCTATATTTAAACTTAAAATCTCACATCTAAAAAAATATACCTCTACAAATTAATCTCACATCTAAAAATATATGCCTTTGTAATAGAATATTTCCACGTTGACATGTAGAACCTGAATATCCCCACATTGGCAAGTAGAATCTTCATACTTATACATTTGTAACACCTGTATATACGTAATAATAATAGTGTGTCATATAACCTCTTTCGGGGTATCATATTTGCCACTCGTCAACACCATATTCATTTGACTTAATAATTCAATCATGTCAACCTTTCTATTTTTATCTAAAATTTCATAATTTCCAATCTCATATTGAAACTTTCATTCAATTGAAAACTTTAAAGTATAAACTGAAAACATGTCTAATTAACCAAATTTAGAAATACTTTGCAAATTCAAAATCTAAAACAAACAATTTCGGAGTTATAACTACCAAATTTTAACTTAACATAATTAGTAAAACGTTAAATTCATTTTGAAGGACATATTTTGATGATTATATTTTAACAGATTATACATTATTTTTTATTTAACTTGTATAATACGTGGATTGATTCAACATGTATACACACAGGTTTTTTAAAGACATAACATTATTATTATTGAGTATATAACATTTTATTTATTCAACTTATGTATACACGACATTATAACATTGTCTAAAATAAACAATTTCAATTAATGTCATATGTTAATCTCTCTTCAACCTCACAATTTTTACTTATATTTTAATTTAATATACCTTTTTTAAGAAATACTAAACGGATATCATTATTATAAATGTAGAAATAATTCTTTCTAATTTATAATAATGAATACCGAAATTTTAGTAAATCAAATATTCAATATCGTATCTTATGGTAATTAATATAATTTCAATTTTAAATTCGTACATAAATCATCTCTAAACTAATTTTGTTATTATCTATAATTAAGTTTTATGTTCTAAAGTCATCCTATAAATTGTTCTTTAATAACAAGTTTATTATTAAATTTAATAATATGTTAGGTTATATAAAAAATGTACAACTTAAGAAAAACCAATTTAAAATATTCAATAAATAAGTATAGTTTTTTCATTTCACAATCATCTATTCAATTCAGTGTAATTCACGAGATCAAACAGACAATTCTCTCTCATTGTATATCCGCGATAACAACAAATAAACTTTAAGAAGAATCACTATCAAGAGTTGATTTGTTTTTAAAATAATTGGTGTTTTCACATGGTCTATACAGGTTTTTTTCCAAAGTCAAAAATAGAAATAAACATAAACTGTTATTAGTTGATAAATATAGTAATCTTCAAAGTAGAACATTTAATGTTGTCTACAAGAATTTTAGAGATTGTAATTTGCACCAGTTCAATAGATTTATAAATTGTATTGTAACATTAATTTTTAAGCTTTTATTAATACATATAGTTATTCGTTATAATTTTTTAACTACGTCATTTTTTATACCTAACTAATGTAATCAAGTCAACCCTAAGTATGAGCCCGGTGAACGACGACTCAGAGCCAAGATTATTCATTATAATTTTTAATTACATCATTTTTGATACCTAACTAATGTAATCAAGCCAACCTGGGTCGGTGAATGATGGCTCGGAGTCAAAAACGTAAAGCGCACTAACTTTTTTTATGAATTGTATATAAAAATTATATTATATTCAACGAAAACCCAGAATCTGTAATGAACTTCCTACTACACTCTCTGGTGTTAGACATCGGGCAACGTAGTCATCAACAAACCTAATTTATCATTCCCTCATGTTTTTCTTTTTCTTTTTAGTAAGCAACAAATTCTTTTACTGTTTTAATATCATTATTTATTATAAAATATTTTTTTTCTTTTAGCTTCTTAAATAATTTTCTTTTTACAAATTAATCGACACTGACCTGAATCTGTTCAATTTGTTATAGTATCTGTAATAGAGTTTAATCAAATTCTTGAGTGACGCAACGACCCTGAATTCTTATTTTATTAGGACGATTAGGTTGTGTTTTTTTTTTATCTTACCCTAAGCCTATTTTTTTAATTTTTCGAAGACAGTACTAAATGTAATATACGGGTCAGTAATGTGATCATATAGATATACCTTTGATGATAAAGGAAATGTTTTCACATGGAAGGAAACTTGTAATAAAGAAGATAGAAATGGTAGCAAAATCTTTCTAAAGCAAAACTATTTTAATTTAATAATTCTCTAACAAGAAATTATTTAACAAGGGAGATTTGGAAATCGATCGTATTCTATGAATTAATCAATACGTACAATAATTTACCTTGAGAAATATCATCCCCAACAATACATACATTGATAAAATATACTTGAAAAATAAATCCTATGAATCAACAGTTAACTCATATACGAGGTAACTATATTAGTTGGGTAATATGACATTAGTTAATTCACGTAGAGAATAAAAAAAAAATTATTCACTTACATTAATTATGTAGAGAATAAAAAAGAAATTATTCACTTGCATTAATTAGCTAATATTGAAAACATTAAATCATTAGGTGGAATTTTTGAACACAAGAATTTATTTATTTATTTACTATAACAACAAAAACTATTTCAAGGAACGAGGTAACTATATTAATTGGGTAATATGACATTAGTTAATTCACGTAGAGAATAAAAAAAATTATTCACTTACATTAATTATGTAGAGAATAAAAAAGAAATTATTCACTTGCATTAATTAGCTAATATTGAAAACATTAAATCATTAGGTGGAATTTTTTAACACAAGAATTTATTTATTTATTTATTTACTATAACAACAAAAACTATTTCAAGAAATAGTGTTTTTCTATCATTGGTTAAAATGGGTGGCAGGAAATAGTGTCAGGTAGCTGTCTGACACTTTCCTATTGATCTAGCAAAAATACGATTTTGTCTCACTTAATTTTATAGTTTTATCATTAGTTTGTTTTTTATCTCCCACCTAAATTATAATTCTAGCCTCAGTTTAAATTTACAGTTTTGCTATCGTTTTTGTTTTCTTTCCCGGTCAAATTACGATTTTGCCCCCGGTGTAAAATTACGGTCGTTTTAATTTTTTTTTTTGACAAAACAATGGTAATGTTTTGTTTTAATAGTGTCAGGTAGCTGTTTGACACTTTCCTATTGATCTAGCAAAAATATGATTTTGCCTCATTTAAATTTACAGTTTTGCCATTAGTTTGTTTTTTTTATCTCCCATCTAAATTACAATTCTAGCCTCAGTTTAAGTTTACAGTTTTGCTATCGTTTTTGTTTTTCTTTCCCGGTAAAATTACGATTTTGCCTCCGGTGTAAAATCACAGTCATGCGATCGTTTTAGTTTTTTTTGACAAAATAATGATAGTGTTTTATTTTAATTGATTGACTCGGTGTAATTTTTATTCGTGTGAAACGGCTGCCTGACACACACTCATTTGTCTTGAAAAAAATACAAATTTTTCCTCAGTTTAAATTTTAGTATTTCCATCATTTTACTTTTTTTTAGCAAAAATACGGTAGTGTTTTGCTTTAATTGGTTGAGTCATTGTAACTTTTTTAAGATCGTATTATGAATAGTATGTACAAGTAATCAAAACACAGACGTACATGTTACAAGAAAAAATATTCGACTTAGTGCCTCAAACGCGTGCGAAACAAAAACTAGTTTATATACATAAACTAGCAAAATCCACCAGCTGAGAGCATGGGACAGTTCATGTTTTCATGTCATCTACTGGCCTAGCTGGGAGTACAATTCATTTCTTTTATTTTTTAACGGTGACTTTCATAGGAGTGACCTAATTTCATATCGTCTAACCGGCGACCCTAGCCAAGATCTGGTCAGACTACGTTGTTTTAACAGGGTCTGCGCTAAGTTGGTCAGACTTGGTTACGGCATTCCACGGAAACCGTACTGCCCACACACGAGTTTCCTCGCTAAAGTAACAGCCGTATTAAAACCGGATTGTGGCTCAGGATCGAACCCCCCTCGGTGGGTTTGTTACCATCATTACCCAACCACTGAGCTATAAACCTAGGGTTCTTTTATATATCCCCTGTGTTCTCTCTCGATCTTCAATCCACATGTCTTTTATTTGCCTTTCTTTCTACATGCCGATATCATAATATCAAATATATTCGTAAAAGCCATTTATGAGCGATTTGCGATTGAAATCGCAGTCGTGAATGTCAGATTTTCAAGTAGTAAGAAACACCAAGTTTTAATTTCAAAAACTTTTTTGTTAAGGGTTAGCAATCACGGCTGTGATACTACAAGAAAAAAAAGTTGCGAAAAAATAGTTGCATTAATTTTGGTATATTGTTTTAAGAAAAATGTTCTTTAAAATATAGTTCAAGAGTTTAAAGATGAAAGGATCGCATTGATGGTGGAGTACTTAAACATCATGCCGGCCCTCAAAATTCGTTTATCCTGTTTGAGCTCGAAAAAACGTTCCTTTAGTCCTTAACGAAATATATAATATAAACTAGTTTCTCATACAAACTAATGTTAATGAGCTAATAACTAATCTAAACCATAAGAATACTTTTGTAAGTGGGTATACCCTAGTAAAATTATTTTTTACATATACATATCGGGTTTTCTTAAAATAACGTATCCTTCGAAATATCGGCCCTGGCCGGTGATTCTTCCCGCCCACCCCTAGGGCCGCCCCTGTTAAACATGATTTGATGATACACTTAAAAACTAACTAGCAAAATTCAAAAGCATCAACCGATGTAGGTGTATCAACTTTTTTTTTTTAGAGAAAGCTTAAACGATAAATTGAAGTATATTTGTGCTTGTCATCTGGCCTTCGTATGACAAAAAACTTCTTTTTTTGGTTGAGAAAGCTCAAACGATAAATTAAAGTATACTTGTGTTTGTCGTGTGGCCTTCATAATGACAGAAAATTACTTGCGATTGTGCCATCCTTAAAGGTTAGATTTATCACTTTCACCCTTTCATTGTCGTGATTCACATTTTTTCCCCAACAAGTCAATGCTTAGAAATCCGGCTTACTCATGTTATAGCATTTAATAAGTGTGTAGCACTGCAGAAAAATACCCTCAATAATATAAATATAAAAATATAAATATAAATAAATAAACAAATAAAACGAAAAATCAATCCCAACTCAAAGAAGTGATAAAAACACTTATAATATTTTTATAACAAAACCAGGCTTCAATACATGAGTTTTGTAAAAACTGAACAAATCCATATATAGTTTATGGCCATGCTTTCTTTTTCTCCCAACCATATGGAAATGGTTTGTTAGATGCAGAAAGATAGAACCCATCAGTCCTCACCAACCAATAACAATACTCATTTCCAGCAAAATGCTTGCGACATTTTCTAATAATCTCTGCATCCATCAAAGCTAAACTTTGGTACTTTGAACCCCACCAAAAGTAGCCATGAAAATGTGTACCCACAACTTTTTGACAGAAGGTCAATATATGAGCCTGAGTAGGTGCAATAGTATAGTTCCCCAAATCATGATCTGTTGACTTGATATGAACCACAATATTATCAGGAACTTGATTTGTAATATAGACAGTCCAGTTTGTTTTGTAAAAGGGACAAGCAGAAGTGGCTGTAACCAAACAACAAGCTGAAATGAAGAGAGCAAAGACGAATGCCCTATGATTCATCATGAGCTAATATATTTTGTAATCTCTAAATGAATGATTTAATGTTTGGATCTTGTATAAATAAAGGCTGAAAGTTAATCAGCTAATGCATAATAAATGTGTGTGTGAGAGAGAATAATAAACATTTCCTTGTAAAAAATGTTAGATATCTTACCTCATAGGCTTATATGATTCTTATTTAATATTTGTTTGCGGATATGGTATGAAGTGTGTAGTAAGAGAAAGGGACACTCTAGGTTAGATACTTTAGCCCTGATCAATCATCATTCGTCACATCAAAAATTGCGTCAAGTACCCAATAACTAGTAAGTGATGGCAGCGTCTGTCCTAGTCGCAAACTTTGTTTTTTTATTTTTTTTATTTACATAATGTCAAATGTTAATATAAAAAATAAACTTCATTAAAATGAAAATAAAAATACATAATTGAAATTAAACTAAAAACTGGAAAATAAAAATACATAATTGAAATTAAACTAAAAACTGGAAAATAAAGGAAAAAACGACAATTTTTAAAATAAAACAACCTAGAAATCCGGTAAATGGCTCGTCAACCAACCCCATTTTTCCGCAAGTTCGTTCGCGGGCTACAAAGACTTTTTGCACTTCGACGGTGAGATATTCGTGAGGAGTAATATACGTTTGAAAATCTTTATTTTCCCCCTCTTGGAAGACCCTTTCGTGTTGTTCATTAATCATGGCCATAGAGATTTGGATATTTTCTTCTTTTGCATCCTCGCTTCCTTCTTTTGGGCGTAAACTCTTATTACGTCGCTTACCAATCCATGTTGGCTTGTAGTTTGGCTTAACGAACCTGGAGTTCTAACTTGTGCCCTCCTCTTGTGTTGTGTTGGGTTAACTTCGTCGTTCAAGTCTGACACCGACTTTTCGAAAGCCTCAAAATTAGCCGAATCCAATGATTGTCTCTTGCTAGAACTTCCACCAGAATCTTCCTTCAACAAGTTGATTTGACCCCATTTGGCCGCGTCTTTAACAACATTCCATGACCGTGCTTGAACGCTAGTTTATGTTTTTTAGAAAATCTTATTGCGCCTTTTTCCAAAATTTTTAAATTATTCCATCCGTTTTTACCAATGTTATCTTATATTTAAAAAACAATGAATTAGAAAACTATACAAAGTAAATTCGTCAAAATTGGACTCCACTTTGAGTTTAGTTGATTGTGCGTTCGGTCGACAGTACCTCCAAGCCCAACGAAATGATTGTGGACCGCTTTCCACAAACCATCTCCTTTTTGATGGTTTCCTTTTAACTAGTCTACCGATACATGGAGGGTATGCTTTAGCCAACATTTCTTCCTCCTCGGGACTTTATTCCGTTTAGTTCACCTGGTTACCGAATTTTCCGGTTTTTTGCTTTTAGTGTTTGCACAAAACTCCTCTACATGCTCTTCACTTCCAACTTGTATTTCTTTCAAATTAGGATCAAATTGCGTTTCTTGTACATATTCCTCATCACCCTCATCTTCTTCAACGTCATGACGTAGTGGTAGCTCTCGTTCCTCATTTTCTTCTACAAAATGACATGGGTTTCTATACGACCCAAACGGTTCGAAATTTTGCATCGTTCCCGGAGAGAAATTGGGCCGAACTGATGGAACCATAGGTTCTAAAAAAAATGTTCGGTTGTTGCCCAAACATATAGGCTGGTGGAAGGGGTTGAGTACGAGGAGGTTGTGGCATATACCCTTCACCACCAAAAACAACACATCGGCTTGAACCAATGCCTCTTTTACTCGAATAGGCGCCTCTTTTGCTCAAACCGGTTCCTCGTTTGCTTGAACGGACACCTCTATATTTTTTTAGAATCTATTGTAGAGTTAATATAGGGTGTTGGTAAGAAATGACTTGTAGTGTGTCTGTGTTTAAATTATTTGGGTGAAAGATATATATATATATATATATATATATATATAGTTTAAAAAAGCTTTTTTTATGAATTTGACTGTTGAACAACGATTGGATTTCTCAAAATCAACACAACTCACACAGGTTTCTCTCCTGGTTTCGCCAACCTGCTAGGGTGGTGGCGGTGTGCTGGCACGGATTAGAACCCGCTGGTGGCTACCCGGGCAGTGCCCCTTCCCCTAAAGGTATTAAAGGTTATAGTCTATAATGGACACTGGTGTAAATTACGAATACGTTTATGATGTGTGTGTATTAACATTCTGAAAAGAAAAATTGGAATGACGGGCAATAATCATGTCAAATTGACACGTTGAAGTGTTCAGCTCAAATACGACATATTTTTTTTAATTCATAAACGTCATTCCTAACTATTGGAATTAAGGTTAATAATCATGTCAGATTGACACGTTAAAATGTTAAACTCAAATACGACACATATTTTTGTTTATTCATAAACATCATCCCTAACAAATATATACTAAAATCGTGTAACATAAACATGCATGACCTGTTGTACTTATATCTAAACTTGTTAAATTTGTTGACAGGTTATAATCAAATTTTAAATTTGTTAATTAGATTATTAAAATATGGATCAAATGAGTTAATAGGTCAAATGAGTCAACAAATTAAACATGTTAAACAAATTAATTTGAATGCAACATCTTTTATTCAACAAAACAATCGGAACACAGCTGATTATTAATTGTTCGTTATTAATTGCCTTGGTTGTGTACTATGCTATTTATGTCATGGGATGATATACTATGAACATTAATGTGAATGCCAATCAAAGGCTATCACCTAAATTTTACTTTTTTTTAAATTTTTTTATTCAAATAATCGCGATTATACGTTAAAAACAACGTGCGCATCAAATGGTAAGTGTGTGGTTTCTTGTGAGTCACCAAGCTAAAGGGCACGATTGTAACCTATTAATTTAAGTAAAAGTAAGTATTTTCTTAAATTAATGTTGGTGAAAAAACTATTTACTATTTTGATGCTTCTTAAAAATTATTTACTGAAATAGTGTTTTTTTTAATTTTTTGTTCTCCTTTTCTTTTAATCAACGTAGTAAACTTTTAATTATTTTTTCTATTCAATCAATTTGCATTTTATTTCTTTTATTATACCCTTTATTCCAATCAAGCCAATACTTTTTTTTGTCAATCAACCTATTAATGTTTTGTTTATTTTCTACTTATTTTTTCTTTTAATCCACATAAAAAAAATTTATTGAAAACTATTTATCAAAGATTGGTGTGGTGACCAAAGCTTTAATCTTGATTAGCACGCTGGTATGTCTCATTTCAGTTGCTTATATCCTTTCTGGTCAATTAATCGTATCCACCCATCTTGTGTTAGTAAAGTATTTCTTGATGTCACACCCGAATTTCCAATCTAAACACTGGTAGACCCGGGTGGGGAATATCATTACGTAAGTTGATATTATCATAGTCAATTAAACATAGCACAACGAAAGTTTTGGATTTAAATTACTATTACAAACTGAAATGTTCAAAGTACAAAATAATATACAGACGGCTTGTAACGAAAGATCCACAGGCGGATCGTAAAATGTACAAAAATGTATAACAGACTTTAGGGCAGATCTAAGGATTTGCAAGATCATCTTATGTCACTATCGAGCAGCTCCCAGCCTATTTCGTATTGTACCTGCAAACTTAGTCTTTTGAAAATACGTCAGCTTTCGCTGGTAAATACACCCGACTGACTCATTTTGAAAACATTTTAAAAAATAGATTTAAGTGCACATGGCATAAATCCTTTATAACTTGGGAAAGTCAACTTTGTAACCTTATTAACAGCTTTACATGTTTGTCAATACATATGGGGCCAGTACAGAGACCTAGAAATGATTAACGTACACACCACTTATGAACCCACGAAGGAGTTATCTCCAACTTGTGGGTAAAAATAATTTTTAGCATTCGCATCCGTCGGGTGTATGCGTACACCCCGTGCTTTGGTTGTGGCCATTATCTAATGTAATGAGCCAAGGATATCCAGGACACGGTCGTTAACCCCCAATGTTTAAGTTATCAAACAAAACTGATTAAAACGGAATATGCGGATTTACTAGCCACAATCCGGCATTCGATTGATCTCATTTCCGACCAAGCGGTAATAATTTACCATAACCCAAGCCCGTATAGGAAAAATAAGTCAAGAGTATTTACCTGAGCTAGTCTTGATTTAAAATGCAAGATTTAATATTTCAGCCGTATTCAAAATGAAATAAGTGCAGATAGCATTTACTGGAAGGCTCTAGTCTGGATTATGGCATAAGCTAACCAATTAGAATGCTAACGGTCTTAATTTAAGTCATAGACTTAGACCGACTAGCTTAAAGGATCAAAATCGGTACGATACGCTAGATTAAGCGATGACCAGATAGAATGTAGTTTAAACCCAACAAGTACTTAAGACTTGTGTAATATGGGCAAACAAATATCATTCTGGAATTTGAGATAAAAATGATAAGGTTAAACCCGTTTCGGTTAATTTTCGTAAACTAGTTATATATATTTAACCGTACGCATATAAGCGATATCGGGTAACCGGATGAGTCATGAAAAAGTTCTATATGTCATTATACTTTAAATAAGTTGTAATCTCAGTAGGATATCAACTTATATGCTCGAAAAGGTTTTGAAACGAAATTATGCCTCATAAGGGCGTTTTGGTATTTATATGTCGTATAAAAGGAACTTGCGTGTATTCTGATGTTATGATCATAAACATTCTGGAAAAATACTTAATTTTTGATATAATACCAGTAAGATAGCACACATAAGTGTGGTTTATGGTTTAAGACCAAACTATGCACTGAAAGGGCATTTTGGTCATTTAAAAGTATAGTTTACGATATTATACTAAAATCAGTTTATGATCAGAATATTAACATCATAATATGTTAATTATATTAACATATCAGTAGGTAATTTATTTGCAAGTCCATTGTTGAATAAAACTTTGTTTTATGTAAAAAAAAAGGCATTTTAGTCAAATTTTGACATTTTACAGAACTTGTGCATAAACGCAGATTATGATTATGATCAAGTAATATAACCTCAGAGGTTATGCTACATTATATTATAATCATAATGTGACCTTAATTCAGAAGTTAACTAATCTAAGTCGGGCCAGAATCAAAAGTCAAAGCAGAAGTCAAATTTCACGACTTTCGGTTGCGAACCGACTCTAGGACTGAAATTGACGGATCGAACATGTTCCCACATGTTCCAATAATTATTACCAACTTGTTTAAGTGTCAAAAATATATTTATAACATGTATAAACTCAGATTATGATTTTTATGAAATCTGACCCATTTGACTTTTTAAAACAATAACTTTGACCCGTCAATTGACCTAGTAAACGTGATCCTTAGGAGGTGCCCTTTTAAGGGATTAATATCTACCTAATTACGATCACTTAACCATATTCATTTCGAACAATGGCTAGACCATAATGGTCTTAACCGAAAGTCAAGGCATTTGTCGAAAATGCTTGACTTTTGGCTATTAAAAGCCTATAAAAAAGAAAAGAGCAGAGATGGAACACTTACAAATGATCCAAAGGAAACTTAGAACTCAAAGGGAAGCTTCCAAATGGTCAGGAACTTCCAAGAGTGTAATAGAGAGGAGAAGAAGTGAATGAGCAAAGAATAAGGTGAACTTGAGTTGCTATTTATAGTGTAAGAGGGTGTGTGAAGATGAACCCATGTGTTAGAGGTGTTCTAGGATCATCACAAGTGTCTACCAAGGTGTCAAGAACTGCAAGAGTGTGGCAAATTGCAGGAGAGGTGGCATCTTGACAGAATTTTGGGGTTTTAACACTTTTAGTCCCTCAAATTTAGTTTTGTGGATTGTCATGAATTGTCCCTTGACTTATATCTAATGACACAATGATACAACTTGGTCTATTCGTTCAACACGAGATGTATTGAAGAAGAGTACGAACAACGAACGTTAACGGGTGTCACACTAGTGTTCTTATGACTTATAAGCGTTTACTAGCTTAAAGGCGAAAGATACGAACACTTCTGGTTTAATGGTTAAATCACCCAAGCTAGTAAAGTTTAAGGTTCGGTGAAGATGTGTGATACTCAAGAATGGTGAATCACAAGATATTACCTTAACCGGGAGTCATTCGGGTCGAAAAATGACTTAATACGCAAGGAAAATGTAATAATAAAGTCTAGTGGCTTAGGGTTAATAGTTGAAAGTTTATATGGTTCAAAACTGAAGTTCTAAGGCTTCGTCGTAAGCTACGGTTCGTAGCTTACGATTAGGTTTAAATTCTAACCAGAAAGTCCGGACCGTAGGCTACTGTCAGGTTAAAAGTTTTTTTTTTTAGATTTTTGGATATGTCTAAGGGGTTGAGTGCTAACTTATTTGAGGTATTTATATTTTATTTATATTTATTTATTTATCTATATTTTTTAAGAGTATATACACGTATCAGTTTATTACCGAACACGAATTTTACGAGGTGTTACACATAAAAACTATATATTTGTCAATTTCAGAATATATTTTGATGGAAGATAAAAACATATTGGCTAGATAAAAGTAAAGTAAGATAAAAAAATTAATACATAAACAGATTGATTATAAAAAACTATATTGCGTTAATTGAAAAAGATGTATAATAAAAGAATAAAGCATATAGAAAAAAACATATTGGATAGATTGAAAAAAAGTATAATAAAAGAATAAAAACGCAAGCATTGAATAGAAAAAATAAAGGTTAATTATGTTGGTTAAAAGAAAAAGCAAATACAAAATAAATAAAAACACTAAAATAGTAAATATTTTTTCCATCACATTAGTTAAGAAAAAAACTCAGGTAAACAAAAACTTTGCACTTTAACTATGGAACGAAAAAGTAAAGAACAGAGAAAATAAAGAATACGGAAATGATATGTCAACAAAAATGAAAGATAAAAGTATTTATTAAATAGTTCATTATTTAATTAGAAAAATAGAAGGTATCAAAGTTTTTAAACATCGGAGGATTTAAATAAATTATGATTTTTGTTATTATTTTTAACAGCATACACTACTCAATTTTTAACTATACCAAACTACGAGCCTAAACCATGTCATCACACTCTATCATCTTGAGTAGACCCACAATGGCATTAAGAGTTATTAAAATGTTGTTTCGACTTTGTTTATTTACTTGTTAATGTATGTGTCACAAGAGCTTTTTCGTCTCATTCAAAAATTTACATTAGGCATAACTATTGATTCGATAATTTTCTTTTACTTTTATATAAATATGTTTATAATATTTTCATCTACGTTTGTGTAAAAATTTTAGTCCAACTCGCGCGAGAAATAGGGGTTCTCATAACTCGTGATGGTTATTAATTGAAACAAAGCCTATATATATAGGCTCGTTTCAAATGAGAACCATCACGAGTTGTGAGACCCGTGAGAACTCCTATTTCCCGCGTGAGTTGAGCCAATTTTTTTTCACAAACGTAGATGAAAATATTATAAACACATTTGTAAAAAACAAAAAAAAATTGTTTAGTCAGTATTTTTGCCTGATGCTAGTTTTTTTACGTGTAGGTATAAATTTGTTACGAAATTAAATATTTTTTTACACCTCATGTAAATGTGTAAATGAAGCATTAAATTTTTTTTTTCTGAAACAAATGATTTTTGTTTATGATTTTTAGAAATCTTTTTTTTGAAAAAAAAACCTTTTTAATGGTCTAATTCTCACAACTCAACGTGGTTTTCAATTTTATTGTTGAAACGTAGATAACTCTAACCTACCAACATTTGTTTAAAAAAATCACACATGTAATACACATGTGTTTTAAGGGTTTTGGAGGGGTATGGTCCCAAAAACCTTCCGCTTGCGCAAGGGACCATACCCTCAACAACATATTACAAGGATAACCTTGCGCGCAATGTGCGTACGCCTTCCTTGGAACCAATAGGTCATACAATGAACCTTGCGTACTCAGCAGAACGGTAAATTAGACCAACACCAATAGGTCATACAATGAACCTTGCGCACTCAGCGTAACGGTAAATTAGACCAACACATGTAGGTCAAGTGCGCAAGGCAAGTTAGACTAAAGTATACAAGTCACACAGCGAACCTTGTGTACTTGGCACAACGGCAAAACTAGACTTATACGCGCAGGACACTTGACCTACGTGGACTAAATAACCCTCTAGCCGCAAGTCCTAAAACCTTGCAAGGCCAAGACAAACATGAGAGCACCTCATAGTCTTGTGGACAAAAGGATTTATCCCTGCCACCCTGCACTGGCCGGAAAGCACTGACAGCCTCATAGAAGGGATAAGCGCTGAGAGGTGTTGATTATATACAAGGATACGGAGTGGTAGAGCTGTAACCAATGGTTGCTCGGCAGGTTGCGTCCGACAGCGTCGCCTGAACAGTGATGCAGACGCCAGACTATGCACCAACCATACTTACGCCAGTGACTGTCACACATTCTCCACTTTCGGCTAATAGCATGTCTGACGCTAGAGACAGTTGCCTTTACACGTTGCACCATTCAGCATCCGACAGAGCGACCTCGGGCAGAGAACATTAATTCTCCTGCAGGGAGCATTTAATGTTCGACGCAGGAGGACAGAACGGATGTCTCTGGTCGTCTGGGCCGGGGCCAAGGCCCATTAGCCCATCTCCTAAGCCCACTTACTTTCGGCTATAAAATAAGTATCGGACCACAAGGTAATCCATTCAGAAAATATACGAACTAACTTATTGCATGTTACTTTGAGCTCACTTGCTTATTACTTGTAATCACCAAATACTTATTCTCACACCGGAGTGTTGTCACGGAGAAAACCCACCCTTTTCCCCGTGACGAGACTAACGACACTGCTAGTTTTGCATATCAGTCCGAGTGAAATCACCCTAAGGAGCGAACGAAGAGGCAACCTTTTATGCAGAAATCTCTCGGTTGTAACTAATATATCCCTGGATATCCTTAGGTTCAACCGGTGTTTCTTCATTTGCGCCATCCGTGGTTTTCTCTCTCTAACATCCGTTTCTTCGTTTCGTTTTTGCACAAACCTCACGTCCAAATGGCTAATTTTCCATCCAACACTCCACGAGGTTCTCGAGCTGAAGGCAAGAACCCAGTTCATGCCTCCAGCTTGACGGACTAGTTGAAGAAGCTTCTTCCGGAATGGCGGAGTTCATCGCGACTCTGGTCGTGTAAACGTTCCGGTCACTCCCGGAGCTCAAATGGGGACTCCTTTCGTACCAACCACATCGGTCTTACCACCGAGTGACACCATGATTACTTGGTACATCAAGTCTCAAACGGCTCCGAACGCTGTTTACGCGCAACTCTCCGCACAAACAAACACTTCTACTGCCCCAGTGCAGCCAACTGCTCGGTGCATTCTTCGCCTGCACCAAGAATACTGAGCTACGACTCGCCGACCGGGGCGATCGTACTATCTGAACTCCGTACCCGAGAGACGAAGTACTCTCAATCGCTGCCTAAACCTGAGTCTCATACTCAGAGGCGAACGTCCATCCACTCGCGGTTGGGCCCGCGTCCCCTTAGGGAGCGGTACACCCAACGTGAGGAGGATACGAGTTATGGCGAGGGTGATAGCGCTAGTGTGTTTCACCGGATGCCTAAGGACCATGCTGCTTACAGATCTGCGCCACGGGCTGGTTATAACCTGGAGGCGGAGTACAACTATAATTTGATCTACAGGCCGGCTGTAGCAGCCGAACACTCAAATTCATCAAGGAGATCGCGCTCGCACCGTTGGAGCGCACAAAACTTCCCTCCAACGTTGGGAAGTAGAATAGGTTGACAGACCCAGATGACCACCTCCGCCTCTTCACCGACGCTGGACTGATCGGAGGCTGGACGCTACCTATGTGGTGTCACTTATTTGTCCAAACTCTCACAGGCAAGCTCGATTCATGGAACGATTTGAATGAAAAGTTCCTGACGCACTTCAGCCAACAGCAGCGTTACGTCAGAGACTCTTCTGATGTAATGAACATCTGGCGCATGATGACGAAAGTCTTGAAGACTTCTCATCTGCTATAATAAAGAGGTGCTGGAGATAAGGGATGTGCACAAAGACCTGATTCGTGCACAGTTCAAGTATGCTGTAAACTGTGATGAGATGATCAAGGTCTTGTCAGGAACTACAAGTCTCCCAAAAAGCTGGGAGAAGCTTATGGCGGCAGCAAAGGTCAATGCAGATGGGCGCAACCTCAATAATAGTTCAACCCTTCAGTTCAGCCCATCGTTCAAAAGAAGCGCAGCTTCAAAAAAAAAAGACTATCATAAGAAAGATATGAAGAAGCATCACTCTGTCTGTTGGATGCCCTTTTCTTTGTCCGTTAAGCCTCATAGCATGGATCGACAATCCCTTAAAAGGCCCGCGCATTGAACGAGCAAGTTTCAGAGCTACTCCAAGAAGGAATAATCCGAGACGTACGCTATCAGATATGGGTAGCCAACCCAGTCATGGTCCAAAAGTCTAACGGCGGTTGGCGCATGTGTGTCGATTTCAAGGATCTTAACAAGGCATGTCCCAAGGACTGCTACGCATTACCTGAAATCAACAAAAAGGTGGACTCCCTCGCTTCATTTAGGTGGAAATGTTTCCTTGATTGCTACAAAGGCTACCACCAAATCCAAAATGAAGAAAGAGGACGACAAGACCGTTTTCCGAACTGACAAGGGGATTTTTTGTTACACAAAGATGCCATTCGGACTACGCAACGCAGGAGCCACCTATCAACGTTTAATGGAACATGTCTTCGGGGACGACATTGGCGAAACCGTAGAGGTATACATTGATGACCTCGTCATCATGAGCTCGGATGAGGAGAAAGTGCTGGCAAACGTTCAAAAGACGTTTGCATCCTGGCGCAAGGCAAACCTGAAGCTGAACCCCAGCAAGTGCTCGTTTAGAATGGAAGAAGGAAAATTTCTGGGATTCATCATCACGCGATGGTTACAAAGTTAATCCCGACAAAGTGGAAGCGATTCAGCGTATGCCTTCCCCCTCAACTATAAAAAAAATGCAACAGTTGGCGGGGCGATTGGCTGCGCTGATCAGGTTCCTGGCCAACCACACAATGAAGTCCTTCCCATTCATCAGCACTTAGCTATGTAAAGCAAAACAAGTTTCAGTGGACTCCGGATGCGGAGAAAGCCTTCACTCAAATGAAGGGTGCTTAATTCAACTGCCAACGCTCACGGCACCGCAAAAGAACGAGCCACTGATACTTTACCTTTCCGCATCAGATATCGCTCTGGGAGTAGTCCTACTAGTAGAGCGCGCAGGAGTTCAAACTCCGATCTACTATGTCAGCAAGATGTTAACTAACCCAGAGACACGATATCCTATGATAGAAAAGCTTGCTCTAGCTTTGGTCCACGCATCCTGCGGTTGCGTCGGTATTTTTTTCGGCCATGTGGTAACAGTTCTCTCGAACTATCACTTAGGCCAAATTTTGTCAAACCGGACATATCTGGCCATCTAGCAAAATGGGCGATTGAGCTTGGTGGACACAACATTGTGTACAAACCACGCCGAGCAATAAAAGGCCAGATATTAGCCGATTTCATTGCGGAAGTACCACAGAATAAAGCGCAAGAGTGTGAAACTGTACAGAACCCAACGCCGGTTACAGATGACCGCGCATGGATACTTCACACAGATGGTGCATCCAATGATGATGGCGCAGGGACAGGTCTTCGCCTAATAAGCCCCGACAATCAGGAGTTCACCTACACCATCAGGTTGGATTTCAAAAGTACCAATAATGAAGCTGAGTACGAAGCGTTCCTGGTAGGCCTTCGGCTAGCAAGCAAAATGTGCACAGGAATTTGGAAGCAAACGTCGACTTCCTTTTAGTCGCAGGTCAAGTCAATGGCCTATACGACGCAAAAGGCGAATGATGGCTTTGTATCTCGAACAGGCGCAAGCCTTAATAACCAAATTCCAACACTTCAAAATAAACCATGTCAACCGAAGCAAGAATAAACATGTCGAGCACTCAACAAATTAGCCGTACAAGCTTCAAGCACCTCGCGCGTGAAGTGCGCATTGAGGTACTCAAGAACCCTTCTGTTTCTTTGCGTCAAATCAACATCATCGAAGTAGGGAATCCTTCCTGGATGTCTCCCATAATCATGTTCTTGCAACATGGGATCTTCCCCGAAAACAAAGCGGAAGCAAGGAAGGTCCAGAACAAGACACTCAACTATGAAATGGTGGACGGCATCCTATACCGGAAGTCATACCTTGGACCGCTCCTCCGCTGTGTCGATCCGCAAGACGCGCAGTACTTGATCCGCGAAATACATGAAGGATTATGCGGAATTCACGCTGATCCGCGCATGGTCGTAGCAAAGATTATGAACGCCGGTTACTATTGGCCTGGCATGCACCTAGATGCGGTCGAAACACTACGGAAGTGCGCATCATGCTAGCGCCATGCTCCAAAGACATTGCACGCCAAGAATCTTTTGATCCCTGTGACAACATCTTGGCTTTCCAGCAATGGGCAATCGATATGGTGGGACCTTTCCCAATGCCCCAGGCGCGATGAAGTTCATAATCGTTGTAGTCATTACTTCACCAAGTGGGTCGAAGCCAAAACCCTTGCATCCACCACAGCAACTGTAGTTCGGAAATTCATTTGGGAGCACATCATATGCTGTTTTGGGTTACCCCTACGCATAATCAGTGACAACAGCCCCAATTTCGCAGCTGAAGAACTACAACAATGGATGAAGGAAATGCATATCGAGCATGTCTTCACTTTGGTCGCGCATCCCCAAGTAAACGGCCAAGTGGAGAGCATAAACAAGAGCATTGTCGAAGGGATCAAGATGAGATTGGGTACGTCGCGATGAGGTTGGGTAGATGAGTTGCCAAGCATCCTTTGGGCTCATCGAACCATGCCAAAAACCAGACAAGCGAAACTCCTTTCAGCCTTGTGTATGGGACGGCGGCAGTGATTCCTGCAGAGATAGGCCTCCCATCACCAGGCATGCTAGATGCGCAAAGCCAAAAAAAACAAGATGAGCGCAGACTTGACTTGGACTTAATAGAAGAAAGCCGTGAAAAAACCGCTATCAACGAAGCAAAATATAAGTCCAAGCTTGAGAGATACTACAACGTGTGCGTCCGCATATGTACCTTCTTACCTGGTGACTTTGTTCTAAGCGACAATGAAGCGTCTAATGCTGAACGTCCTGAAAAACTCGCACCTAAGTGGGAAGGTCCTTACATTATCCATGAAGTCTTAGGAAAGGGCGCTTACATCCTTAACGCTTATACGGTACAAAATATTCCTAGGACATGGAATGCACAACAACTAAGACGGTGCTACAAGTAAATTAGCAAGTTCATTATCTTATTGTCTACCTTGTATATGGCTCTTACGCCTCATTCATTAATAAAGACAAGGGGTGCAGGAATTATTTTATCTTAATGTTTTTACAAATTTGTGAAGCCACTTTGGGTCTACGCGAAAACACCTCGGTATACAATGAGTCTTGAACCAAAATTCACTACCTACTACATGCGCATGGGAGCGGATGTTCATACACGAGTTCATTACCAGTTTTATTCGCTATACCTACACAAAGCTGGTCCTTTTTCATGCAAATATTGTAACAAAGAAGAAACATTTCACTCAAGATAAAAATATTTACAAACTTGCGCAGTGCGCAGTACTTTCAGAGATCCTACAAAGATATTACAATATGGATCCTGCACTAGTCTTCACCTGCAGCCGCCTCGGCTTCTTCCGGAAATATATCTTTTAAGCGATCCATGAAGTCGTCGTGCGTGAGCGCTTCACTCACCAATTCCTTAGCTGGGATGTTAAGTCGGTTGTACTCCTGCTGAGCCCGGGAGAAAGCGGCTCCAGTATCAACACCACGAGTGGCAGCAGGGCTGCTGTCCCAGGAACATCCATTGCACGAGTGACGTATTGCGCACACTCAGCATAACCCTTCGCATACCCGTCGTGGTGCGCAGTGACCACCAGCTTGGCCACTGCGTCGTACAGCTCCGCGGATTTTAGAATGGAGTTTGCGATCTGCAATTTCAAGAAAAGGGTTAGAGTCTGCACAAAATGACCAAAAAACAAATGAAGTACTTACATTGACAACTCTATGTTGTTGCATCCACAACATGTTGTTGGTCAGCGACTCCACCAATGACTCAGAGATGGTGCGGGCATCTTCAGAATTTTCTAGTTTCTTCTCGCCCGCGTCCACCTTGGTCTCCGCCAATCGCAGCCGCTCCTTATCCTCCAGGTGCCTGCACTGAATTTCAGTCTTATCTACCAAGGCCACCTGGAGATCCTTCGGCGCGCCCTGGAGATCCTTTTGTGCGCCATGAAAATCCTTCTTCGCACTTTCAAAAGCGGCGAGCAACCTGGTCATATACATAAGGTTAGCATGACAATCCTGGAGCTCATACAAATGAAGGAAAAATAGTGAGGCAAGTTTTTACCTCTCTCTGCTCACTATGTTCGCGGTCCGCCCGGCCTCCATGGCCGCAGCAACTGCTGCCTCCTTCTCCTTCTTCTCGCCCCTACCTCTGCGCGCAACCGGGCCAATTCATCCCTTAATGATTTTTCTCATTATTGTCCCTTTTCACAAGCCTTCTTCCACAACTTGCGCTCCTTCGCAAGTGTGTCATTGGAGGCTCGACCCTCCTCTTCCACCCAGCACGGCCCATTCTTCAACTCGCTGGCTGTCGGCGTAGGCAGTTTCCTTTGCCTCCACCTCAGCTTTTCGAGCAGCCACTTGGGCTCGTCTTTTTCCAGGTCCGCTTGGGCAGCTTCGAAATCTTTCTTTTCTTTCAACAGGCCCCGCCATTCACGAAGAATCCTGTGTATAACCAAGGTAAAGCTGGCAGCTACCTGGAGGTACGTGCGGTACATGGTTTCTTGCTCTTGTTCAGCAAGTGCACGCACCTCTGCTAGAGGGAAGGCTACCTTAAACCACTCACAGCACTCCGGCCGCTAAGAGAAATCATCTCATTTCTTCAATTTCCACACAGGGGTGTGGATCTCTTCAGTATGAGCCGTGGAGTACGGCCTGTAATAATAATCACCCGGGGTTTCTACCAGATCCCTCGGCTTCACCCCAAGGCGCCGGCTCCTCTACATGCACCCCTGTGGAGCATCAGTTTGTGCACCCTTGACGGCAGCCGTCATCACCAGCTCCGTCTCCTCAACAACCCCCGTATCACCAACCAGCACGGGTTCTACCACCACCACCACGGGTTCTTCCCCTACCACCCGAGGTTCTTCCACCACCTGCTCGGTTCTTCACCACCATGGAACCCACGTTAGTCTCCACCTGAGAACCTTCCACCACCACCTGAGGTTCTTACACCATCACCTCCAGGCTGGACTCGACCTCCACCGGGTCAGCAGGTTTGGCGGTCGGGATAACCACCGGCTTCAGTGCGGGCTTCTTCACACCTACAGGATCAAGACCCACCCACAAGTCAGATATTACTACATAAGCTTTCCAACGGTCAGACACAATGTGCTTACCTTTGGGAAGGTCCACCCGGGTTGAGTCAACTCCTTCTCACCCGCGCGCCCGGCCCCGCGCGTCTCTTTTTCTTATGATCTGGGCCAATACCCAAGTTTTTCAAAGCGCCTGCACAACGGCGCAACAAAAATGAGTAATCTGCAAAGATGGCAACACTCAACAATATGAAGACTCACCAGTTAGAGGCGCGCGGGCAAGTAGATCCGCACTCCTGGGAAGTGCAAAGTTCCCAGGATTTGCGCGTACCAGGTGGTCTCCTCAAGTCCCAAGAACAGCAGCGCCCCTACAAAAGAGAAACACATGGTCAGCCTACACACAAGGCAAAATCAATAAATACAACAACAAAGCAAAGATACTTACTCCGGTCCTCCTCCATGTACACCAGCTTCTCCGGCGGTTGGGCTTCCACACCAGGCTCAGCCCGGCCACCACCAATATCCTCTCCGGCAATTGGATTGCTAGGATCTCTTTCAGATCATTATATCACGAATCACCACTGGTATAGGAAGGATCTCCACCGAAATCTCCTCCGCCCCCGGAAGTGCATCTCGAGGGGAATGACACCGGACTTCACATAAAATTTTTTGCCATCCAATTGTAGAAGGGCTTGGGAGGAGAGAGCAAAATTTTCCGTGCCTGCACACGGTGCTGAAAAGAATAAAACCCCATTGAACAATAGAGTTGGTAAAAAAAATACGAAAACGGTTGACGGTTTGGAAAGATCCCGTTGACCGACACAAAAACTCAAAATGTTTAATCCTCACCATCCCCATGGGATTCAACTAGGAGATGTGGAAGCCGTAAAAATGCCAAATTTCAAGAAAACATTTTGTAACCGGTAACCGGAAAGTTAAATCTAGAAAAAAGGTGATGTAGCCGGCCGGAGCATCGGTGACTGTCTCATCCTCCATTGAAAACCGGGCATCCCAGCTCTTGGTGAAACCGGTAGCCGGAAACCATGCGGTCAAAAGTGGTCTGGCTCCACTTGACTGCGGTAAAGAGATCGAAGCCTCCGTAAGAAGTAGTCTCCGGACCCCTGGACCCATGTAAAATCAAAGAAAGAAGTTTTGAAGATGAAAATTTGGAAGAACAAGAAAACTCAAAAGGAAGATAGAGAAATTGCAAGAGACATGTTGAAGGAATGAAGAAAACCCTAGATTATTACCCCTATTTATACTAATCGCATTTAATGCATTTGGGAACCGTGATGCACGCGAGGAAATAACAACCAATCAGCGCAAGACGCGTGGCAGGCAAGTTGCCACTGACAGTTAGCATGCGCACGTGGCCGTCACTCTCTCTGCCAATTCATTAATGAATGTGAGGCGGTACGGTGACAGCATGCAACATGTCAATGTCCTTTCATGACCCTTTTTTTCTCACCAACCCACCTGCAACGTCAGCGTGGCAGAGATTCAAATTTCAAAATCATCATTAAAGAGTTTCACGCAAACGTTTCCTCCAACCCTTCTTGAATTTTTGCTATTGAAATAAACGGGCATAGAAGAACTCTTTTAGTCCAGCAATCCTCCTACTTGCCAACATGCGCATAGGAGCAGCACTGGAATAGGGGGACTTGGAGGGGTATGGTCCCAATAACCCTGCGCCTGCGCAAGAGACCATAACCTCAACAACATATTACAAGGATAACCTTGTACGCAATGTGCAATGGTATGCCTTCCTTGGAACCAATAGGTCATACAAATTGAACCTTGCCACACTCAGCGCAATGGTAAATTAGACCAACACAAGTAGGTCACACAACGAGCCTTGCGCATTCAGCGCAACGGCAAGTTAGACCAAAGTATATAAGTCACACAGCGAACCTTGTGTACTTGGCACAACTGCGAAGCTGGACTTAGACACGCAAGAAACTTGACCTTTCGCGGACCAAATAACCCTCTAGCCGTAAGTCCTAAAACCTTGCAAGGCTAAGACAAACATGAGAGCACCTCATAGTCTTATGGACAAAAGGATTTATCCCTGCCCCCTGCGCTGGCCGGAAAGCATTGACAGCCTCGTGAAGGGTTAAGCGTTGAGAGTGTTAATTATATACTAGGGTACGGAGTGGCAGAGCTGTGACCAATGGTTGCTCGGCAGGTTGTGTCTGACAGCGTCGTATCAACAGTAATGCAGACGCCAAACTATGCACCAACCATACTTACGCCAGTAACTGTCACACATTCTCCACTTTCGGCTGATAGCAGGTCTGACGCCAGAGACAGCTGCCTTTACACGTGGCACCATTCAGCATTCGACAGAGCACACCTCCTTGATGCAGGGAACATTTAATGTTCGACGCAGGGGGACAGAACGGACGTCTCTGGTCGTCTGGGCCGGGCCCAAGGCCCATCATCCCATCTCCTGAGCCCACTTACTTTCGGCTATAAAATAAGTATCGGACCACAAGGTAATCCATTCAGAAATATATGAACTAACTTATTGCATGTTACTTTGAGCTCACTTGCTTATTACATGCAATCGCCGGAGTGTGGTCACGGAGAAAACCCTCTCTTTTTCCCGTGATGAGACTAACGGCGTTGCTAGTTTTGCAGATCAGCCCGAGTGAGATCACCCTGAGGAGCGAATAAAGAGGCAACCTTTTATGCAGAAATCTCTTGGTTGTAACTAATATATTCCCGGATATCCATAGGTTCAACCGGCGTTTTTTCAGGTTTTAAGCAAAAAAAATCAAAAAAGCGCTGACTAGTTTTAAAAAATAAATAAATAAATGGGTTTTTGTGTAATATATGTAACAACTATGTGTAACATATGTTACAACCGTGTTGTGCAAATCTTGTTTATCTTTTTTTTAAATATCCTCTTGACGCTTTTTTTTCTCAAAACTCTTAAACCATGTAGGATGAGTTCGGTATCAGGCCGGTACCGAAAATCCCCAAAAGTTGGTACCGGTACCGAATATATCCGCTTCAGTACCAGTACCGTACCGGTATTTGAGGGTAAAAACGTTAAATAACGACACCGAACCGGTACCGTACCGGACCGGTACTGAAAATGTCAAAAGTCGATACCGAATCGGTATTGAAAATGTACCCGATTCAGGGTCTAATTTGCTCATCCATAAACACATGTATATTACATGTGTGATTTTTTTTAAAAAAAAAAAAATATGGGAGGTTAGAGTTTTCTAGGTTTTCTCAATAATTATGAGTTTTTTTCTCAATACTTAGCTGTATATGGATGTGTGTGTGTGTGTATATATAGGAGTAGGTTATCTTGAAGACACTAAATATTGCAAAAACCATAAGAGCTAATGAAAAATCCAATCAAAAACATTTGTTTAATACAACCCTCATTATAATTTAAATACAAAGTACTCTTAAAATAGTTTATTTTTCTCTTAAAATCACTCTTGTAAAGTTTTTACACATGTATAATACAACAAATTTACCTAATGGCAAACTTATACATGTGTAATATTTTTATTTACGACTATATGTAAATCTAAAAGTGTAACTTTAATTTCTAATATTGTATTTGAACATGATAAATGTGTTTAGTTTTTTATTTTTGAAATTGAATGGTTTTTTACCATATTTTCGCAATGCTTTCAAAATATATGTGTGTGTAAATTAATCACTAATCATATTAGGGTATGATGTCAAATAAATCAAACTTCCAAACATATAATTAACAAATATTAAAAGTTGAATAAAACACATTATTACTTTTGACGTTTAGTTTGTTTGTTTTTACAAATTAAGAAAAATAAAACACAAGAAAAGCACAATCATTAATTTGTTGTCGACGATGAAACCAAACTTAGTTGGGGTCAATTGTAAAATAAGAGCTTAATAACAACTTAATTCCGTTGTATTTCTATATTTATATTGAGGTTACACTACTAATGCATGTCTATGGTCTCATCCAGAGATTCATTCCAATCTTGGGAGTGGAATTGGAGGCAAGCATGGATTATTGGATAGTGTTGAAAATAATAAGTTTATATAATTCATGTTACAAAGTTGATGTGTTAGAAAATTGTTGCAACAACTTTTGTAAGTTGTTATACTGTTATTACTGATGATGGGTGTTAAGTGTACAAGTTTATATAATGGAAAGAAAGTTGATGGACTGGCTGAAACTTCAACTCTTGGGCAGATATAAAAGACTGGCTAGGGTTTCATTTGTGGTTTAACACCTCAGAATTGAACTTGTATCTTTCTCTGTCGTTTTCGTATTAGGTTTGGTAGAAGATCCTGTGTGATCTTGTTGTATTGTTTTAGTTTCATATCAACTTTTCAAGTGATAATCATTTGTATCAGTTGAATTGGATTCTTGTATTGTTTTGAGGTCTTATAATTTGTAAGATCTAGAGTTTCCGAGGGAAAGTTTTGGTTTGGGTATAAGATTTTGGTCACCTTTTGTCGCTATCTTCTTTGTTCTGTGTTGGATTTACCATTTTCTACAGATAAGTTGGTTCAATTTGGTTAGGCTAAAGGGTGTGGTCATGACCCTCATGACCTACCACATCATCATCATGTCACCACCTCTAACCCAACAACAAAACCACTATCCTAAGAATGTGGTCATAACCCACATCACAATCCCCTTATTTATTTTAATATATTTTGTATAAAGGAAACATTGGAAATTGGAAAAGGAGACCTGTGATAATTGTGGTTCAATCCATACGAACCACTATCAATCAAACAGGGGGATGTGTAACATTCTATTACTGGTCCTATATGGCAATTAATTACTCAACCCACACCCCCACACCATTCAGCCTTATAGTTATAATTAAACCAATAAATTTAGTTACATCATGGTAAATATTAACAATCTTTTAAATATATAGTTGAGAATAAATGATACGTAATACGTTAATTGTAAAATTTTATCACAACATTTTTGTGTGTAAAATATTATTTTGTAAAAAATAAAATGTCATGGAATCATTAGTGTCAACATTTAAGTGCCGCGGAACCAGCGCAAAAAACCATTGGTTTATATGGGTTGTGTTTGGGTTATACAAATTTAAACGTGTCTAGGTTAAGGTTGATGTTCACGACACAAATAATTATACAGGTTGTGTTTGGGTTCAACAATTCAACCCGTTAACCTGCCAACCCAAAACTCACTAACCCGACATGATTACCAACCCTAGCAATAAGTACCATAAGAAACTCCCGCAACAGGTAAACATCTATGCATTTGTTGTAAACAGTATGAAAGACTGCATGCATTTTGTATACTAAATTCAATTACTAATCTGGATTCTAGTATTGTTACGAGATGATCATGTAAAAAACTGATCATAGAATTCATATAAAACAAATGAAATCATTCTAGCACATCCAAACAAAATAAAACTACATTTGAAGTCAATTTATAGGATAAACAAGTGCCAAAGACCACCCAACTAATAACTAAAACAAGTTTTAGCATTGTCTTGCATTTCTTTTATTCATGTTCTTCGTTTTGAGTAATCGTCAGATAACTGCTTTAGGACACACAGAGTACCTATCCACGCAACATATCCAATATTTAATCTCTGCTCATAAAGGTTTGGATAAAAACATAAGCTTTAAAAAGATTAACCAAAATTAGGTCAATAAATGAAAGAAATTAGGCTGATTGATGTTTTTGTCAAACCTCGTAGAGCAAAAGCCAATTCAACTCTTTTTTTTTTAATTTGCCTTCCCCTCATCGCTATACATTATTTGTATTGTTGTGTACAAATAAAATAAAAGATATAAAAATAAAAAAAAAATTATAAAGAAAATGAATCTGATTGGTTAAATAAACGTGGGCCCTCATCATCATCATCCCTACAGCGCTCGCCCAGTAGTTAACGAAATTGTCCATAACATCCCTCCAATAGCGCCCAGGAAACGAAGGAGAGACGCCATAGAACGCCGAAGATTATGAGGTGGCAGGGGGCACCGCCTGGTCTAGTAATTTAAGTCACCGTCAAAATATTGTGTTTTCAGAAACTTGTCAAAATTGTTATTAAAATATGGCTCAAGATATTTATACATCCTTGCTGCCTATTTGGACACCTTTAGTACCTTAAACGGGTCGTCTAGAGCTAGAGGGGTCGTCTAGGGCTAGACGGGTCATCTAGGCACTGATTTTAATGAGGCAACAGGGGAATGTCTGGCATAGAATTTCAGGGGTGTAGACGTCCCCGTCTAGGACCTTGGTGTTTTTTTGAGTTGAGAAAAGTGTGTTTTGGTGGGGTAAATTGGTTGTTGTTGGAGGGTGATGTTTTTTTGGTGATGTAATTTGAGATGTTAAATTTTAAAAAGTTTTATTTTTTTGTATACAAATAACTTACCGTTTTCGATCGTTTAAATATTTAATTGTTTTTACATTTTATTTTTAAAAAATATAATACTATTTAAATTTAATATTGTTTTCAACATTTTAAAAAGAATTCAAATATTATATCATGTAAATATTATTTAACATTTTGAAAATTATGTTGTTTTCGTATTACATTTCAATGTCGATTTAACACAAACAATAATCAAGTAATCGAATAATTGAAAACAAACTTAAATATAACATATATAACATAACTTTGTAGATCCATAACAATATACTTGTACAGCTGAATACTAAATACAAAACGTGTATGCATACGAGTCGGAATTTGGATCTGGCTGCTGCGGCTGTTGCTGCTGATGTGGTGCTCGAGGTGGCGGGAGCGGTATGGCAGGTAACCCTCTCTCTCTCGTCTATCCTGTGCCTCCCGAACCACCCAACCCATCAGATCCAAAAGCCTGTCAACGTCGGCTCGTAACTGCGTATATGCTGCACCTCCTGGGGCATGACCTGGAAAAACGTGCTAAGGAAACTGGGCGCCCCGGGAGGTGGTGGTGGCTTTGGCGGTGTTGTTCCGTCTAAATCCATCGAAGGGTCCTGAACGAACGCTGCCTCATCTGCCGGAGGATAGACCGGATCGAAGTGCTCCGGTAGGGCCTCCGGAATCCATAGCTCACCTGCGCGGGTTTTAAACCGCTCGCCGAGGAGGCCGAACCTCTTAACAAGCTTCAAACCTCGCAACGTCTGAAAACCCATCCGCGCCGATGGTATGGCCTGCCGCAAGTGTGGGTCCGTCTTCGGGAAATGATGCAACAAACGGGAAATGACGGTCACATACGGGCCACCATACAAAAATCCACACTCCTGCTGGTGATGGGCAGAGGCGAAGTACTGGGCCAGACCGTGTGCAATTGTACACGTCCTCCTGTACAGTAAGCAATAGAAGAAAAAGAGATCGGTGCTCGTACACCACTCACGGTTGTGGCCACGAGCGGTAATAGAAGTAGCGAGCATCCTATGTAGATACCTACAGATATTGTTAGCGAAATACGAAAATTAATTTATAATATAATCACAATAATTATTGTAATAAATGTACGTACCTGTACAATGGGTCATCAACATGTGAAATCCTCCCCTTCGCCCTCAAGTGCTCCCAAGTGTCATTCCCCGCGACCACCTCTCAAAATCCCAAAAGAGTTGGTATATCCACCACTACGAGGCCCTGCGTATAAACATCTGTAGCGATCTCCTTCTGCAGGTATAAACTGTAACATTTGTCAAAAACGGGTTTTCCAAACCCGCTTCGTTTGTAATCAAATATCAAGTTATAAATGTTTCGTTGCGTATTTATGTCAATTTTAATTTTTAATGATGCATAATTAATAAACAAACTAGAATATAAAAGTTATAATTGATAAAAAGTAAAAATAAAATAAATAAAATGAAAATCAGGCTGCCGGGACTCGAACCCGGGTTAGCCGGGTAAGCATAAAACTTATCACACACACATATAACCACTCCGCCACTTGATGTTTTTTGATAGTTCTAGGAATAAATTAAATCTTATGTTCAACATAAATCGATCTGTTTACGCTAACTGTAACCGAAATCGGTCACCAAACGTCCAAAAACGTTTGATTGTTCACGGTTTGCTGTCAATAACCGATATACCGACACCTCCAATCAATTTAGCTTTGAATGGACTTGAATTCAAGAGTTGATCGGTTTTAATAACCGAAAACCTGCATTTCCTGAATTACTCCAATCATAGTCCCCTCTCGCGACTCAAACACATCTGCAGACCTTTAATTTCACTTTCGCAATACTTTCAGTTCGTCGGAGAAGCTATTTGAACTCGCCGGACTTTTGCCGGAAAATCGTGTTTTCCATCAAATCAGTAAGTCTCTCAATTCTTTCATCGTCTATCAGTTGTTAAGCTGTTGCTAACTCAAACCCTTCAATCGGAATCAATTTCAGACGACGATATCGGATAATTCACTCTCGCCGGAAAACTGCTGAAAATTCTCAATTCTCGCTGTGAAACGGTATAGCCTTCTAAACCTCCTGGTAATTCTTGTTCAGTGTTTCAATTTCGCATTTAGCTAATAAAAATTGTTAATCTGTTCGCTCAGACGAAATCCGTAAAAAACAGAGCCGGCGACTTGCCGGAATTCTGAGATAAATCGTTTCTCCGGTATGTTTACTTCCAAAATCGTCTCTGCCATTTCATTTTAGTCTTTTGAATGTTTGTCAATCGAATTAAACAAGAAACAATAGAGTAATCGTAGGCTGTGATTCTGTAACGAAGAAGACGAAGTTAGGTTGATTATAAGTTTAATATAATTTGGATATTATCTCGGGTTAGACACACAGTCCAGCGGTGGACTGTGTGCACACATATATCACACGCCGCGAGTTCGATCCTTGACACACACGTATGCTCTGTAATAAAGATGTTTTATTTTTCTAACTGAACCGGATTAACTCACGGTAGTTGTTAAGTATAATAAAAATCGGTATATTAACCAGGTTAGACATACAGTCCAGCGGTGGACTGTGTGCAACACTAACCCACAGGTCCCGGGTTCGAGACCTGTTGCACACTCCGGTTCGATGATTAAAACCCTTTTTGAAAATAAAGGAATTTTGAATAAACTAAAATAGTATATAAATATGATTAAAAACAGAATTATTTCGGGTTAGACACGTAGCTCAGTTGGTAGAGCTGCTTGCACGCGTACGGGAGGTCTCGGGTTCGAATCCTGCCCGGCGCATACATGCACACAATAGAACCGGTCAAACAGTCAACAGTCACAGTCAACGGTCAACGGTCAATGGTCAACGCAAAAGTTAATTTTTTTATATTTTTATTTATTTAATTTAATTTAAAAATCAATTAAAAATACTTAAAAATAATGTTTTTAAAGATAGGAAATAGCCTTAAACTCACAAAAATATATCTAAAAATCCTATTAAAATTATTAATAACATCCACTCATTTACTATACCTTCCGTTATTATTTAGGTTAGTTAATCCTCGTTGTTCAATCCTTCAAACTCGTGCGCATCTCATCATCTCCAACCAAACGCACCCAATATGAGTGAATCTCTACAAATTCCCCGTTTTAATCACGTTTTTTGGGTGTATCATGTGTCTTACCATTTATTATATTTAAATCATTGTGCATACATCATATCATGAACAAATGTGTATTCAGCTTGTATCAACTGTTTGTGTGGTTATTGTTTAGATTTAATTTATTATTTTCAGTACATGCAATTTCATAGGCCGCCGCTCCCCATTACATTATGAGCGTTGAGCAATTCCCCATTACATTATGAGCGTGAACCGGGCGTTGCCAACATACGATCGGCTCCTTTTGATTGAGCCTTGATCGCACAGACATTCATCATAGGCCGTCCGTTCCCCATTACATTATGAGCGTGAACGTGACGTTGCCAACATATACAATTTCATTCATGTTATATATTCATGCAAGTTGATATGTTATTGTATGTTATTGTATGTTATTGTATGTTATAGTTTGTGGTTGTTATTGTTATTGTATGATTATTAACATTTGCTCATATATGACTATTGCACAATTTTTACTTGATAAAGATAATAAGAAATCAATAATAAATGTTTATCTAACAAGGTTCACTCGCCAACTTATGTTGACCCAAAACCTCCCATTTTTACACATGATACAGGTGACCCAGCTGTAGCAAGAAACACATAGGATTGGCTTAGAAGAATAAACTGGTTTAGTGCTTGGATTGTGTAGTTGATTATTTTTCTTTGTATTTGTATGAACATGTTTGGATTATTGAGAATGTAATTTTGACTTTAATAAATATGAAACATATTAGTAAATATCATGAGCTTTGGTGATAACCCAATTATGCCCCGACTCTTATTCCGGGGTGTGACAGATTGGTATCAGAGCCATGACTATAGGGATATAGGATAGGTTATTAGACCCTTAGAGCCTATATTATAGTTGATTAGAAATTTTTAAGATTTTTGTGTGTTACATGCAAAATTCATGATGTTTATATGTTTTATGTTTAATGTTACATTCAATGTTATGCAAGCATGTTCATAAGTACATATTATTATATAATGCCTATCATGAATCATATTCTCATAACATATCATATCCATGAAAGCACACATCACATCATTTTCATGATTGTTTTTACAATGATTTTTGTATTTTCAATTCACATCAAAGTGAGTTCTCATGACGGGCATGTAGTAACTGGAAGGGTACAAGTACTGGTAGTCGGAACGTCCTGTCTAGGCTGGCATTCGTATAAATCCAAAATAAAGGACCAGTTTGCCTACCTGGGGACTAACGATGAGAGTACGAAGTACTTATTAGGCCAAATCATGCTATACCAAACGTCGTGTGAGCTAACCCCACTTTGAGTTGTCATTGTGTCTACACCTGGACACATTCCGACCATACATCTCGTAAACATATTTCGTGGTTTACATTCGGGTAATGCGAGTGTTAAACCGCCAATACTAATGTGAATCCTACCAAGCCAATAGTCATGGGGGCCCACATGACTATACAGGTGAAGGTATGGGGGACATTTGAGGCCCAACATGAGCAAACCCAAGACATCCTATGGATGTAGCTGCATTATTGATATTTATGTTATTTTCATTTTCTTTAAGACACATGACACCTAAAAAGACTCCATAAACTCACAATCTTCTTATGTATGTTCCTGTAGATGTCGGCTAGACAACAACGAAGGGGTAAAAGATCAGGAAGGTCTCACGAACGCTTGGCCACTCAAATCGCAAAACAAATGGCCGCGGTGCTTCCTGATATTATGGTTCAAGTACAACAAGCTCTCGCCACAAATCCCACTAATCCTCCCCAGCAAGACGACCAGAACATCGGCAACCCGCCTACCAAAAAGTGCTCATATAAACATTTCAAGTCTTGCGATCCTCCTAAATTTGAAGGGACCGAAGGTGTCACTGCTCTCCTCCACTGGTTTGAGGAAATGGAAAACACCTTCCTCAACTGCGATTGTCCCGAGGATCGCAAGGTACGATACGCAACCGGGAGACTATTTGGGGTAGCTCTTACCTGGTGGAATACTGAAAAGGGTAAGAGGGGAATCGAAGATGCTATGGCCTTAACGTGGGAGGAGTTAAGGGAAATCATGACGAGACGATTCTGTCCTAGAAGTGAGATTAAAAAGTTAGAGGACGAATTTCATTCTTTGAAACAAAAGGAGGGAGATCATACTTCCTACAACAAGAGGTTCTTAGAGTTGAACCAAATGGTCCCTAACTTGTTCACCCCAGTTTACCGCTTAATCGAGCATTATATTCGAGGTCTTCCCTCGAAAATTCAAGATTCAGTTCTCAGCACTTCGCCAGCAACACTTGAAGCTGCTATGGAACTAGCTACTGAACTGACCGAGAATCGGATTCGCAACAGTAAATTTAAAGAGGAGAAAAAGAAAGCCCCCGTTGAGGGCCAAACTTCCAACCATTTCACCTCCTCCTCTAAGTTTGCTAACAAGAGGAAACGTAACACCAGAAACTTCGCTGTCACACAAACCAATTACCCTATCCCTGCTGCACCCATTACCCAAGTTGCCCCCTCACCTGCACCATATAAAAGGCCATACTCTGGCCCATTACCAAAATGCAACCGTTGCCAATACCATCACTTTCCTGATCATCCCTGCCAACATTGCACCGGCTGTGGTCGCGCAGGTCATACTGTTCAAACCTGTCGCATACCTCAGCGAACGAACCGCCACCAGCCTTCAACCCAAACTCACCAACAAATAATGGGTCAAGCCCAACAACCCCTACTACTACCACCTACCCAACATTTAGCCCAATCATACTATCAGCCTAACTATCCCATGGTGCAACCTATGCGGGCTTGCTACAATTGTGGAGACCCAAGCCAATTTAGAAACACTTGTCCACGTTTGGTGAACATTATACATGCTCAAGCCCAAGAGAATCCGGTGAATCAAGCTAACCAAGCTCCTCCACCTGCAAGGGGAAGGGCTTTCAACATCAACGCTAATCAGGCTAGAGCTGACAGCAATGTGGTTAACGGTACGTTTCTTATCAACGGTAGTTATGCATCCATGTTGTTTGATACTGGCGCGGATAAAAGTTTTGTGTCCTTAGAGTTTGAACCCATCCTAAACCAAATTCATGATAAGCTCATGGAATCCATAACAGTAGAAGTTGCTGACGGAAAACCGATCTCATTAAACACTATTATACGCAATTGTACTCTCACCTTAAACGACCACGATTTTCCAGTTGACCTCATTCCTATGAAGTTGGGAAGCTTTGACATTATAATTGGTATGGACTGGCTCAGCCAACATCAGGCTGAAGTTGTATGCCGTGAAAAGTTTATACGCATTCCTCTTTCAAACGGTCAGATTTTACGAATCTTTGGAGAAACCTCATCGAAAGGGCTCAGATTAATGTCCTGTCTACAAGCTCAAAAATATCTTCGCAAGAATTATATCGCATTTTTAACTCATGTCGTCAAAAAGGGAACCATGGAGAAGAAACTCGAAGACATCCCAGTAGTAAAAGATTTCCCGCAAGTTTTTCCTGACGACATTTCAGGACTTCCTCCCTTGAGAGAAGTCGAATTCCGCATTGATCTTATACCTGGTGCTACACCAGTTGCAAAGTCTCCTTATAGGTTGGCCCCCTCTGAAATGCAAGAGCTAGCCAGTCAATTGCAAGAGTTGACTGACAAAGGATTCATACGTCCTAGCTCCTCGCCTTGGGGTGCACCTGTCCTTTTTGTGAAGAAGAAAGATGGAACGTTTCGCATGTGCATCGACTACAGAGAACTCAACAAGTTAACGATCAAGAATCGCTATCCATTACCTCGCATTGACGATCTTCTTGACCAACTTCAAGGCGCCAGCTGTTTTTCAAAAATCGACCTTCGTTCTGGTTATCATCAACTTAGAGTACATGAAGAAGACGTCCCAAAGACCGCCTTCCGAACTCGTTAAGGTCATTATGAATTCATGGTCATGCCATTTGGTTTAACCAACGCTCCAGCTGTCTTCATGGATCTGATGAACAGAGTCTGCAAACCCTATCTCGATCGTTTTGTTATATCTTCATCGACGACATCCTCATTTACTCAAAGTCTAAGTCTGATCATGAACGGCATCTTCGACTCATCCTTACACTTCTAGAGAATGAAAAGCTTTACGCCAAATTCTCCAAATGCGAATTCTGGTTAAAAGAGGTACAATTCCTTGGACATGTAGTCAATGACAAGGGAATACATGTCGACCCCTCAAAGATCAAAGCGGTACAAGAATGGTAAGCGCCACGTACACCAACTGAAGTAAGATCATTCCTTGGTCTGGCTGGTTATTATCGCCGTTTCATTTCAAACTTCTCTCGCATTGCTGTACCACTCACGGCTTTAACTCATAAAGGAAAACCCTTCATATGGGGACCCAAACAAGAAGAAGCCTTCCAAACCCTTAAACAAAAACTCTGTGATGCACCAATCCTCACTCTTCCTGAAGGTTGTGATGACTTCGTGGTTTATTGCGACGCGTCAGGGCAAGGACTAGGCTGTATTCTAATGCAAAGAGGAAAGGTATAGCTTATGCTTCGAGACAACTCAAGACTCATGAGAAGAACTACACCACCCATGACCTAGAACTTGGAGCCGTTGTGTTCGCTCTTAAGATATGGAGACATTATCTCTACGGTACTAAGTGTGAAATATACACTGACCACAAGAGTCTTCAACATATCTTCAACCAAAAGGAGTTAAACATGAGGCAACGAAGATGGGTCGAACTTCTAAATGACTACGACTGTGAAATTCGGTACCACCCTGGCAAGGCAAATGTGGTGGCTGATGCACTCAGTCGAAAGGGTTATGCGAACTCCATTCGTCTTCTATGTTCGCAAATCATAACTGACATTAAAGATCAAATTCGAGAAGCACAACATGTTTCAGTAACGGAAGACGACGTACGAAAGGAGCTGTCCTGTGGAGCTGAACTTAAAATTGAAACTAAATCTGACGGTATTCTGTACTATCTAGATCGCATATGGATTCCTGACCACAACAACCTTCGTGACTTTCTTATGAATGAGGCTCACAAAACACGATACTCTATACACCCAGGAGCCGATAAGATGTATCAAGACCTTCGATACACCTATTGGTGGCCTGGAATGAAAAAGGATATTGCTGTTTTTGTTTCCAAGTGCCTTACATGTTCCAAGGTGAAAGCTGAACACCAAAGACCCTCAGGACTTCTGGTCCAACCTGAAATACCTATATGGAAGTGGGAAAACATAACCATGGACTTCATTACCGGGTTACCACACACTTCTGGTGGGTATGACACTATATGGATAATCATTGATCGTCTTACAAAATCAGCTCACTTTATTCCTATCCGCGAAGATTTCAAGAACGAGAAGCTAGCTCGTATTTACATCAGCGAAATCGTAAGCCGACATGGTGTACCGTTAAGCATTATTTCAGATCGTGATGGTCGTTTCACTTCACGAACATGGCAAGCAGTACAAGCCGCTTTAGGTACACGATTAGATCTCAGTACCGCTTATCATCCTCAAACTGATGGACAATCTGAACGCACCATTCAAACTCTTGAAGATATGCTTCGAGCATGTGTCATAGACTTCAAGGGAAATTGGGACGCTCATCTACCATTAGTTGAATTTTCGTACAACAACAGCTATCATTCAAGCATCGGCATGGCACCTTTTGAAGCTTTATATGGTCGTAAGTGCCGATCTCCAGTATGTTGGCACGAAATTGGGGAAACTCAAATCACCGGTCCGGAATTGATTCAAGAAACCACAGACAAGATCCATCAAATTCGAAACAATCTTCTAGCGGCTAAAAGTCGACAAAAGAGTTATGAAGATAAACGACGAAAGCCTTTGGAGTTTAACATTGGTGATCATGTACTTTTAAAAGTATCACTGTGGAAGGGAGTAGTTCGTTTTGGTCAAAAAGGCAAGCTAGCACCACGCTACGTAGGACCTTTCAAGATACTCGAAAGAGTAGGACCTGTAGCATACAAGCTTGAGCTACCAGAAGAACTCAACAGAATTCACCCCACATTCCACGTATCAAACTTGAAGAAGTGCCTCGCCGATGAGAACCTTCATATTCCTTTGGAAGATATTCAGATTGATGAATCTATCCATTTCATTGAAAGACCTGTAGAGATCATGGACTTCGGAGAAAAACGTTTACGACGAAGTCGCATTCCAATTGTTAGGGTATGCTGGGAGTCGAAACGGGGACCTGAGTTTACTTGGGAACGTGAAGACTCAATGCGCGAAAAATACCCGCATCTTTTTCCTACTACTACTACTTAAATTTCGGGACGAAATTCCTAAAAGTAGGGGATACTATAACATTTGTCAACAACGGGTTTTCCAAACCAGCTTCGTTTGTAATCAAATATCAAGTTATAAATGTTCCGTTGCGTATTTATGTCAATTTTAATTTTTAATGATGCATAATTAATAAACAAACTAGAATATAAAAGTTATAATTGATAAAAAGTAAAAATAAAATAAATAAAATGAAAATCAGGCTGCCGGGACTCGAACCCGGGTCAGCCGGGTAAGCATAAGACTTATCACACACACATATAACCACTCCGCCACTTGATGTTTTCTGATAGTTCTAGGAATAAATTAAATCTTATGTTCAACCATAAATCGATCTGTTTACGCTAACTGTAACCGAAATCGGTCACCAAAAGTCCAAAAACGTTTGATTGTTCACGGTTTGCTGTCAATAACCGATACACCGACACCTCCAATCAATTTAGCTTTGAATGGACTTGAATTCAAGAGTTGATCGATTTTAATAACCGAAAACCTGCATTTCCTGAATTACTCCAATCATAGTCCCCTCTCGCGACTCAAACACATCTGCAGACCTTTAATTTCACTTTCGCAATACTTTCAGTTCGTCGGAGAAGCTATTTGAAATCGCCGGACTTTCGCCGGAAAACCGTGTTTTCCATCAAATCAGTAAGTCTCTCAATTCTTTCATCGTCTATCAGTTGTTAAGCTGTTGCTAACTCAAACCCTTCAATCGGAATCAATTTCAGACGTCGATATCGGATAATTCACTCTATCCGGAAAACTGTTGAAAATTCTCAATTCTCGCTGTGAAACGGTATAGCCTTCTAAACCTCCTGGTAATTCTTGTTCAGTGCTTCAATTTCGCATTTAGCTAATAAAAATTGTTAATCTGTTCGCTCAGACGAAATCCGTAAAAAACAGAGCCGGCGACTTGCCGGAATTCTGAGATAAATCGTTTCTCCGGTATGTTTACTTCCAAAATCGTCTTTGCCATTTCATTTTAGTCTTTTGAATGTTTGTCAATCGAATTAAACAAGAAACAATAGAGTAATCGTAGGCTGTGATTCTGTAACGAAGAAGACGAAGTTAGGTTGATTATAAGTTTAATATAATTTGGATATTATCTCGGGTTAGACACACAGTCCAGCGGTGGACTGTGTGCACACATATATCACACGCCGCGAGTTCGATCCTTGACACACACGTATGCTTTGTAATAAAGATGTTTTATTTTTCTAACTGAACCGGATTAACTCACGGTAGTTGTTAAGTATAATAAAAATCGGTATATTAACCAGGTTAGACACACAGTCCAGCGGTGGACTGTGTGCAACACTAACCCACTGGTCCCGGGTTCGAGACCTGTTGCACACTCCGGTTCGATGATTAAAACCCTTTTTGAAAATAAAGGAATTTTGAATAAACTAAAATAGTATATAAATATAATTAAAAACAGAATTATTTCGGGTTAGACACGTAGCTCAGTTGGTAGAGCTGCGTGCACGCGTACGGGAGGTTCGGGTTCGAGTCCTGCCCGGCGCATACATGCACACAATAGAACCGGTCAAACAGTCAACAGTCACAGTCAACAGTCAATGGTCAACGCAAAAGTCAATTTTTTTTATATTTTTATTTATTTAATTTAATTTAAAAATCAATTAAAAATACTTAAAAATAATGTTTTTAAAGATAGAAAATAGCCTTAAACTCACAAAAATATATCTAAAAATCCTATAGAAATTATTAATAACATCCACTCATTTACTATACCTTCCGTTATTATTTAGGTTAGTTAATCCTCGTTGTTCAATCCTTCAAACTCATGCGCATCTCATCATCTCCAACCAAACGCACCCAATGTGAGTGAATCTCTACAAATTCCCCGTTTTAATCACGTTTTTGGGGTGTATCATGTGTCTTACCATTTATTATATTTAAATCATTGTGCATACATCATATCATGAACAAATGTGTATTCAGCTTGTATCAACTGTTTGTGTGGTTATTGTTTAGATTTAATTTATTATTTTCAGTACATGCAATTTCATAGGCCGCCGCTCCCCATTACATTATGAGCGTTGAGCAGTTCCCCATTGCATTATGTGCGTGAACCGGGCGTTGCCAACATACGATCGGCTCCGTTTGATTGAGCCTTGATCGCACAGACATTCATCATAGGCCGTCCGTTCCCCATTACATTATGAGCGTGAACGTGATGTTGCCAACATATACAGTTTCATTCATGTTATATATTCATGCAAGTTGATATGTTATTGTATGTTATTGTATGTTATAGTTTGTGGTTGTTATTGTTATTGTATGATTATTTACATTTGCTCATATATGACTATTGCACAATTTTTACTTGATAAAGATAATAAGAAATCAATAATAAATGTTTATCTAACAAGGTTCACTCGCCAACTTATGTTGACCCAAAACCCCCCATTTTTACACATGATACAGGTGACCCAGCTGCAGCAAGAACACATAGGATTGGCTTAGAAGAATAAACTGGTTTAGAGCTTGGATTTTGTAGTTGATTATTTTTCTTTGTATTTGTATGAACATGTTTGGATTATTGAGAATGTAATTTGACTTTAATAAATATGAAACATATTAGTAAATATCATGAGCTTTAGTGATAACCCAATTATGCCCCGACTCTTATTCCGCTGCGGGTCGGGGTGTGACATAAACCGCTATGAACGGCAAACTTGGCTAGCGTCATCGAACGCCAAACACTGGAAAGCCTAAAAGAAACCTCAGGCGGAAGGGGAGGAGCCTGTGGTTGTGCAGGCGGCTGGTCGACCCGTGGAGGGTGAAATGTGAACGTCGACAAAAACTCGATCAGCAGCTCCCTATAGCTCGGCATGCCAGCCAAGTCAAACAGACGATGCCACGGTGAATCCACGGGAATGAAATAATGCAGTCTCGGCGTCTCACCAATCGGCTCGATCGCATCCTAGTTGACCGCGGCATGCGATCCAACGTGCATCCGCCTAAGCTTCCCACAAAAACGGGCGGCCTCGGTGTCGGCAGAAACTCTAGATATCCCATCGCGGACCATGCAGATATGGAGCCCCATGTATCTGATCTTTAACCTCGTTCCTAATCAATCTGCAAGAAAATACCGTATACGTACAATAATACTAATAATTAACAATAATAATAACAATATAATACAAATAATAACAATTAACAATAATAATAACGATAATAATAACAATTAACAATAATACAAAAAATTAAAAATGTTAAATAAAAAAAAAAAAAACACAGGGTCGTCTAGGGGTATACGCCCCGTCCTGTTCGATCAAAAACCCACCTTCTCAAATACACTTAACACCTAAAACCCAAAAAATTATCAAATACACATACAACCAACAAATGTATAATACATTCAAGAATCATGAAGTATAGGTTAGAATACATACCTGAGCTGCTTGAATTCGAAAAAAAATACGGTCGATATACGTTTGATCAAGGATTTATCCGTATATGTGTGTTTGTGTCGAATGCATCTGGTCGTCTAGATTATCCAGTCATATACCCCTGACTTGCCCCCCGTCTAAGCCTAATCCAAGGGTAAAATGGTAATTAACCATTTGAGCAGAAAATATCTCAAATGGTTAATTACCATTTTACCCCTGAATTAGGCCTAGAGTGGGGTAAGTCAGGGGTAAAATGGTAATTATACAAGACGTAGCGTCTAGGACTAGACGGCACGGCTTAGGAAATGGTTAATTACCATTTTACCCCTGAGTTACCAACCGTCTAGGCCTAATTTAGGGGTAAAATGGTAATTAACCATTTGAGCAAAAAATGTGTCAAATGGTTAATTACCATATTACCCCTGAATTAGGCCTAGACGGTTGGCAACTAGGGGTAAAATGGTAATCAACCATATCCCTTTAAAATTCAAAAAGTTAAAAACTTTATATTTGTCGCTCACAGCGTATGTTGCGTCTAGGTCTAGACGGGGCATCTAGTCTTCAATATTACATTTATACCTCTGGGTTAGGCCTAGACCGGATGCACTCTGATGGTCTTTTGGGCAACAACAGACGTCCAGTCTAGGTCTGTACGCAGTGTATATTCATAATTTTTTTTTATCTTTTTTCTTTTATACAGAAAATCATATTAATTAAAGAAAAAATTTAATTAAAGAAATATCATATTAATTATACAAAAAAAAATATTAATAATATAAAAAATCATATTAATTATACAAAAAATCATATTAATTATACAAAAAAAATCATATAAATTATACAAAAAATCATATTAACTATACAAAAAGTCATATTAATTATACAAAAAACCATATTGATTATACAAAAAATCATATTGATTATACAAAAACTCATTCTTTCAATTCACTGTCGATGCAATTAAAACTCGGGTTTGGATTTGGTGGGAGATTCATTATCGATGTATACCATTCTAAATGGGGCATGTACATATATTGCCTTGTTTTGCAGCGGGTCTTTGATGCGTCAACCATAGCCCGTTTATTGGCGTTGGAAATTGGCCTTCCAGCTTAATATGTATGAAGTGGTTATTGTTAACATGTGCAAGCGTTATCATTTGTGGTTCTCGATCAGTCGGAGGACTCAATTTTGGGAAGAAGGTGGAACAACCGTCGATGCTTAACAGGGGAACCACGATACCGTACCTTTGTGCAATAAGAAGCGCTGCGTGGGGGAAGTCCATCCAGTGAGTGATGGGATAATGCTCCACTGAATCCCAAATTAGGCCCTCACGATGCGTGTTAAAAATATCCTTCCTCCCATGCTTCAAATATTGGAGTCCAAATCGATGCGTTCTGATCCATCTCCTATAGAAGGTCTTTTCGGATGTGCCCCTATAAATATTCTCCCATACCCAAGCCCACAACCACAGACCTAAACCCACAATGACAGTCGAGCCTCATATCTTGTATGCATGAGATGTGCGGGTGAAAGAATGTCGGAAAGAGAGACTTAAACCGTTTGATGATTGACACATTCTCGTCACCCACTATCAACGGAAATCCGTTATCGTCTTGAATCTCTTTTTGTTTAGAACTCGTTGAACGGCTTCGACTCGCTTTGGGTTTTTGAGACTTTATGACCAACTGTTAAGAGGCCTGGAACAGAACGTACGAGCTGTGGCGGGAGGCATCGTATGTACTTTGTTGGGAACCTTGAAAGCACGTGTTTGCATCACCAAAGGAGCTTCTCCTCAATTCTTCGTCTCTACGGGCGGCCTCGTCAAACCGATGTTGTACTTACTTTGTTGTTGTCCGTCCACAAGTATCTTGTTGGACAACCGGTGGTTTCTTGATAGATTTAGTTGGATTCAACACCGCTTTAATCTTTGCCAACAAGCTTTTTTTCTGAGCAGCGGTGTGTGACTCTAACTGTTGCCTAACAATATTGAGCTCTTCTATCACGTCAACGTCATCCTGTATCAATTTACATGGCTGAAAGTTAAGCTTCTGACAGAAGATGTCGACATCTTCGAGTTGAATCGGACGCTCTACATGGTTAAAACAATGCATTGTTAAAGTCACATGATTAACAGACATATATAACACACATCATTTCGTGTTTAACAAGTATTACCTACACGTACGTACTTTTCTAGCCTACAAGCACACGACAACCCACAACTATACTACATCTGACAACCATATTATGAATGAAAGCGCTTTAACACGTCTAGTTTCCTAAGTAGCTCTCTACTCAACAAGTCAAACACTGTATGGGAAATTTTTCCATGTAGGTGGTCAAATAATGGGTTTTTGTGGTGGTTCATTCTTTTTTCGATTCTTTCGCGAAAGCTCCTCCTTATTTCATTGTATTGTATTTCAACTATATCCTTGACACAACCTACTATACGGTCCAGCGAGCTCCTATCTTGGACGTATCTCTTTAAATTGGCGTGTTGACTCTCAACTCTATTTGTGGTACGCTAACTGAAGTTGCGACTCTGATCAGTCCACGCAAAGACAAACATTTCCTTGTATCTTTCAGCCAGTTATCATACACGTACGTAAAGACCCCTAAAAAGTATAAGTAATTTATCAAATGTACATAGGTGAGTCATATGTTATTAAAAAACTTACTTGAACGTTTGTACTCTATAAGTCGCTTTTGCAAGTTGCGCAAGTTGTACTCGTATATGGGTATTGATGGAGACTCACACAACGACCCCCAGAATAACAAAATTTATTTCCAGTCTTCTTCTGTGAAGGCGCTCTTGCAGTGCTTACAAATATTCTGTTGTATGTGAAACCTGCAAAGATACCGAGAGGCGATTAGAAAAACTTTAGCACACACGTTAATTAGGGTCAGGTCTTTATCCGTTACAATCACACGTAGCTCCATACATTCATCCAACATTGACATGATATTCTCAAGCACCCATACAAAGTTATCACTACGTTCTTTGTAGATAACGGCATGCGCGATACAAAAAGAATAGTGGGTGGGCGTCATACCAACTATCTGGACAAATGGCATGTTGTATATGTTTGTTTTATACATGGAATCGATCAGAAAAACGTGCGGGAACGCACGCCACATTTGACTCGAGTATGGATGAACAAAGAAGATCTCTGTTACAACCTCTGTTTCGTGTTCCTCCCGTGTGTCGTAAATAAATTCGTTTGTAATCAGGATGTTTTCTAGTGACTGCATGGGAGTCAGTCCGTATCTTTGTTCGACCCTAATCTTCTGAACTGCATTTTGTACGTCTTTCTGAACATGGAAACTGTCGGAAACTGCTTCCTTATCGTTTGAAAAATTCTGCGTGGCTCCATGTATTGAGCTGTCAGCTGCTCGATCAATCGATATTGTTGGGAGTAAACCTTCGCACAAACGCGTGGGCCGAGAGTTCCTCATAAAGTTCGTGGTTATGTTCAGTCTTTCCCCTTTTATCCCCCAGGTTTCATACGGATGGTCTCACACAGCCACCAGGTAAAACGGGCAACTGGTTTTTTTGCTTCCAGCCTTTTTAACCGTTGTGGTAGTATGGTGCTCACCACCATGGTCACATTCAAGCCATACCCTGCCGGTCCTTTCCCCAATTTTCTTTGATCATCGGGTCACAATAACGAAACCATCCGCCTTTGCCGTTTCCTATGCCCAGTTTTTTAGTTCATCTAGAGAGTTGAAAATCTGTAACATCGATAGTGTTATGTTAGATTTTATATTTATTCAACTATCTAACATAAATAAAAAGAGTTTGATATCATCTTTGTGAGGTACGGATTGCCTGCGCTGGAGGGTGCCTCACCACCATAACCTCCACCGTCAGGATAGTTTTGTTGACCGTACAAAGACTGTGTTGCATTGTAACTTTCGTAACCGTCTCCTCCGTATCCATCCGGATAGTGTTGTTGCACGTAAGAATATTCACACCCGTATCCATAATCCGGAAACCCTTGTTGCGCCGGATAACATGGTTCATCAACATGGTATGAGTCATCTACAGGGGATGTTTCATCAACAGGAGGATGGCTGTTCAAATCTAGAAACGGTCTGTTTTGATTTCCTTGTACATTAAACACAACCTCCTCTTGCTCGTTAGAATCCAGAACGCCAGTCTCCCCCTAAAAACGATATCATCATTAGTAATAATGAAAACAACAAGTAAGTTAAGCTAATAACTGTTACCAGAATGGCTTCAGACACCCGTGACTCGCTAGAATACGACCCAAAGAAATAGTTGTCGTCCCAGTATGATGACATTTCACCACCTTTGAATGATATCAATGGGTAATATAAGGAAAAGAAGAAGAAGCAGAGAAGTTCGACAAGGAATTGTCTGAATAATGAGAATGCTCTGTATGTCTCTATTTAACAAAGAAATATATGCCCCGTCTAGCATAGACTCCTCGTATCACTTTACCTTTTGTACTCACATGCATGCAGACCACCACAGTCAAAATCAACCTTTAAGACGCTCCGTCTAGGCCTAGCCGACCCGTCTTAGGTCTGTTGTCTACGGGACCCCGTCTAGGCCTAGACGCCCCGTCTGATGTGACTGATTTGACATTGTACGAGGTCAGAAATGTGGTCGGAGAAAAAAACCCTAGCCGCCCCGTCTAGAACTAGACGACGCGTTTTGAAGATGTGGAAATAGACACTTGAATTTGTGAATATGTAGAGCCTTAAAATATATAACCAAATTGGTTACAAGCTTAAAATGGCATCAAATTCATTAATTTAATAGAATAAAACAGAAGATTTTAATAAGAATTAATTACATGAGCTCTCTATTTAAACACCACCAGAGTTACAAATTACAATTTAAAAACACAGTAAAGAGAAATGAAGCCTTCTCAATTCTTCCTCGTTGTCATGAATCTTTCATTCGCTATTTTACTACTTTCTTTGATCTGTATGTTTCAAACAAGCATATATATATATACTACACTCATCGACATTTATGATATATTATGTTTATTTTTTTATGATTGTCACTTTTACTATTTTAGGGTTTGCAGGTGGTGCAGAAGCCAGTTATGTGTGTCAAGGAAAGTGTGAAGACTTACCGGACTGTGATGCATTTTGTAAAAGAGTTGGCTTTGTATCTGGAAATTGCATGCCTCCTCTTTACCAGTACTGTTGTTGTCAAACTGGCTAGGGTTTTGTACAACCAAGAAAGCATGGTGTACAACACCTAATGCTTCTCAAATGAATAAATATATAAACCTTTTTTTATGTTATATTTAGTCTCTAGTTAAATAATTTTAAATTTAATCACCAACTCAAGCCAAATGTATGACCTGTTATCACAGAGTTTTAGGCTATTAAACCTCCCAATTTATTTCACATTTAGTAAAATTCGGTTACAAATTTAAATCAATAGTTGCTCAGAATCCACCTCATTAGGAAGAAAGTGAGGGTTTGAATAAAATACGTGACATTAGTTAAGGTTCCGAGAGTGTTTTATGTTAGGCTTTCATGATTTTTGTGAAAAGTCATTGCGAATTTGTCACCGCTTTCAAAAACCTTTGCAAAACACAAAACATACGGCATTCACGATGGACGTCATTGAGTCCCATGGTGAAAGGGTAACCCTCATTTTTACTTTGAAGAAAAACATGGCATGAGTACAATATTTATTAAGACATGTATAAATTATTATAAGATATTACGATATATTATGAGTCATTATAACGCATTATAACATAGTCTAACATCCAAATTTAACTATTGAGCCTCATGATGCTCCTTTAAAAGCTATCATATCATTTAAGATCTAACACTTCACATAAAAACATGTATAAGCTAATGTTGCTGTTTAAAGGATGCTAGCATTTGTACACGTTATAAAAGATATTTTGTAGCAGAAATAAAAGATATATAACGACTTATAAGAACCCTTTTATGATAAATATGATGACCCTTTCCTGTAGGGGATGAAGGATCGAGGGTGCCTCTATGTATCCCCACTTCCCTATAAATATTTTTGAAATTCTTTTTAATTAATATTCTATTTCCAATCTCTCTCAGTGTATATAGAAAAAAAGCGATACATCGTATTGCAATACTAATTTTTGGTAGTTTTCATATATCATATAATATTTATTGTAGCATAATTGTGATAGATATACATCAAAAGCGAAGTAATCAGGTAATTCATTCTATGTGTTGTGCATCGTTCGGTTATTATCCTCAATCGAAGCCAAATACCTAAAGTCATCAGTTAATCTTATTAACCAATTGGTTTTCGGTTAATCACTTCGGTTTATTTGGTTAGATTGACGGCTTTAGGTTTGGTTCACTTAATTCCATTTATAGCAAAAACAAACTTAAGTTAAAACTTTTGCTTAGAAATATATGAAATTGAGGTATAAATGCATAAAATGAAAATATAAATATATGAGATGGAGATATAAAATATGAAATATAGAACGGTAGGTATAAAACCTAAAAATATATGAAAATATGAAATGATTTGGGTTGGTTAAGCTAATTTTTGTTAAACGAGAGTTCAAAAAATTGATAATCGGTTTTGGGTTAATTCGATTTTTGATTGATCTTGGTTCGGTTTCGTCTATTTTCAGTTTATTTAGATTAACGATTTAGTTATTGCTCACGACAACCTGTTTTGATTAATAACCGATAGGTGCATGTGTGATGCGGTGGGAAACACGGACATTGCTACGGTGTGCATTGTTCGGTTGGTTAGTTATTATTCTCAATCGAAATCAATGTCATCCATTAGTCTATTTATTAACCAATTCGTTTTCAGTTAATAAGGTTGGTTGATGTTAGTTAGATTGACGGTTTTTTGTTTGATTTATTTAATTTTGGTTAATAGTTAAAACCATACTTGGGCTAAAACTTTATGAGTTTAGGTATAAATATATGAAATGGATGTTTAGGTACATGAAATGGATTTATTAAATATATAAAATAGGAGTATTAATATGAAATATATGAACTAAAGGTAAAAAGCTAGAAATATATGAAAATATGAATGGTTCGATTCAGTTAATTTTTATTAAATAGGGTATAAAAATAGATAACCGTTTTTTCTTAATTCAGGTTTTGGTTAATCAGTTTTCAGTTAATTCATTTTTTGATTGATTTCTGTTCGGTTGCAGTTAACGATTCAGTTATTACTCAACCTTATACATTGTTAATCACGTAACACATCAATTTTTTAATTAAAAACACTATAGCAATACTATAGTAGCTATTAAACATTCTTGGATGATGACTAACTACATTGGGCTTTAATCACTTGTACACTAAGGCATCATCTACTTGTACCTTTTAATCCACACGTCAATACTGACCAAGACAATTATCGAAACGTCGAAAAAAATGAATACATCACGACACTTTTGGATTTTGTTAAAAACATTATAGTTTATAAGCTATGACAAGAATACGTAAAAGAATTATAAGTTTGTTGTGGATAAGGAAAAGTGTAACTAATTACCTATAATTATGTTAAAACTCATGATTTAAGTGTAATAAGATGAAAGACTAAATTATATTTATTTTTTAAAAGATCAATTTATTTTAGAGGTGCATTTATAAATTAAGAGGAAAAAGTTCTTTTTTTTAGTATATTAAAATGTCTCTCCCCATCATTACAATATTATAATGTATATGTATGTATGTATAGAGTAGGGTTCTAGAGTGAACACCAATGTACTTGTGAATTGAGTGAACAAATCATTGTTATTGATTTATATCATAAAATCGTAAAATACACTAGTTTATTTTTATCATCAAATCCTGGGCATTAATTTACACTTATGTATCAATAATCAAAAATTAGAATTAGTTCACAAAGTTCACGAAAAAATGTTATTCACAAATGAACCAATATTATATATATATATACATAAAATAAAAAATAATTAAAAACATGTGCTAATCATTAAGCATATCGAAAATTCCATTTACTACCTACATAACAATCCATTTGTAATTTGCATCCATGTTAATCGCCAATTGCCAGTAAACAGATGTTATCATTGAGTTCGGATCATCATCTCCATCATATTAGGTTTCTTCTTTTATTGTTTTTTTTTTACTTTTGGTCATTAATAATACGTTTTTTTGAAATCATATGATCAACTTCCCATTTACATATAGTTTTGTTTTATATCACCTTTATTTTTGTTCCATGTATTATTTATTGCATCTTAATAATATTTAAATTGTATACATACATAATTATTTATTTTTTATTATAACTATCAATTCATCTATATATATGAAAAAAAATATTCTTCTTTTAGTTAACATCATTACTTTCACTTTTATTTGTTTTATTTATGTCCTAAATATAATTGCAACCATTAATATTTATGTTATTATTATCATTTGTATCTTTCTCATAGTTTAAAATGTTAAACCTGTATAACACATAACACCTAACCTACTTATATATATAACACACGAAATTTACAAGAATTTGTTAAAGTATTTGAACTAGTCATTATATTTTACTAAATCTATATCTATATTTACCTATTCATCTATCTATATATTTATATTATATCGCGAAAGAATCATGTATGATGTGCTAGAAGTAGTCTAATTAAATTAACTAAAACTAACCCCAAATTAAACACTAAGTAATACTTTAGACACTCTAAAACTAGACTACTGACAGACAAGGGAACCTATCGAAACTAGCAAAGCTAAAGTAAGTCCGGATATCGAACCCACAAGACTCCTATTGAAAACATGAGCTAGACTCGATTACTTATCTACACTAGCGATTTATTTGTTTTTATTGTTTGGGGGGGGGGATTCTACCGATCCTAATGCAAATAATTGCATGATTACCTAAAGCAAACTTAAACACGAACTCTAACTGCAGACAAGATCAGATGATGATAAAAGCACTACCTAGGTTAGAAACCTACACATGAATGAAAAGTCTTCTATCAGTAATGGAACTTTTGTGGAACCAGTATCTTGTGGTGCTAAAGTCAAAGGGTAATCTAAAGGATCCTCGACCCTTCTTGAGGTTCACCTAATAGATTCATAAACGTTGTTAAAACTACTAGATATGTGGATTCACTCACGGTATTTTCAGCTCTAATGATTAAGCACCCTATAGACAATCTACCTCACATGTGAAGGTCTCAATACACTAAGAAGTGCAAGGGTAACTAATGAAATACTGACCAGACTCAATAAGAAAGGAATGGCAAGTAAACTAGGGAAATCTTCTCACGAATGCTTTCTTCCTAGCAACCTAACACTCAAGATAAACCGACAACCTTTCACCTCACGATTATCAAGATTCGTTGAATATTATACCTACTTAATTCATAAAGGTCATTCCTATGGGTTACTACGTCTAGCAAACCAGTTAACAATCGAAAACACAGTAAATGATCTAGCATGCACTTATAACTGAAAGATATTCAACAAAGCACACGTGGAATGATAATCATGCAATTAAACTTGTCGAAATATACATACACATCATATCAAATATAATCAAAGTCTTTACTCAAAATAATCCACAAAACAAGTTCCAAAAATCAATATTTACGAATCAAACATGTGTATTAATCAAAACCTAGGTAGTTCAATATGTTCTAGCCAATAATCATCTTGAAACATAATCAAATTAAGTTCACGGAACATGGTCAAATCAAAGAAACAAGAAACTGAATGATTTACAACGAAGAATCACGATCGTATTACTTGAAACCTTGATCCTAGCCTTCTGTCTTTCCAAAATCGCTTCTACCAGCTCCAAAGTCGTCCTAAAGTCAGAATATATGTATCAAAATTCGTCAGTAGGGTTTTTATTTTGATAAGTTGGGAAAATCTAATTTTCTACGAAAGTAGTGTAACGCTTCGCATTTTGTACTTTCCATTTTTAAAAACCTCGTATTCACTTTCTATCTTTAGTAACTTTGTAATCGTACTTCAATCCAATCTTGTAAATCTGAGACATCGATCATAATGGAAAACCATATTATATCAACTGTATCTTAATTCATGCTTGCGTTATGTGAAATCAATCATCAAATACGTATACATTTATACTTATGTTATATGCAATACATCGAGACTTTAAACTTCTTTGAATGAATAATTTACTCATTATGCATACTTATATACCTTTAAATCCTAAAAATATATTTTTTTTATTAATATTAATAAAAACAAGAATTTTAAATATTTTTGAAATTTCCCTCCTTCTAACTCCCAACCATTTAATTTATGACCAAACCCTAATACCCACTTATAAATACAAGCCTCCACCCCTCCTAAACACTTTCCACACTCTCAATTCACTCTCAAATTCTCTAAAGGCTCCAATCTTTGCAACTTTTGGGCAAAAATATTTCTTGCTCAGAAAGTTAGTTTTCAACTCACTTCTTCATCTTTTCTTCTTGTTTTCTTGTTTCTCCTTCCTTGATAACCTCAAGAATTGTTATCCTTTGTTTACCATGGTAACAAACCATGGTAAACTAAGGTGAAACATCACCATATTTGAGGTCCAAAGTTGGATCAAAACTCTGCTTTGATTAAAACTTTTACAAACTCGTTTTTACTTACTTTTCTTGCTTGAATCTTGTACCTACTTGTTCTTGAACCTACTTAAGGTTATGAGACTTGTTAGAAGTTGATTCTTATGGTTTAAGAGGTGCAAACACCTCTAAACTTTATATTTTGTTAGGGTTTAGATAACCCACAAGTGATGAAACCATCCAAGTTCACCATAGTTCTTATGGCAAGACTTGTGTTTTGTTAAAAGTATGAATCTTGGAAGCCTTGGCTATCCTAAAATATTTCCAATACCTCGCTTGATGTTTTTATGATTAGCTTAGTTTTTCAATCTTGTTTTCATGAACAACTTGGTTTATCAACTAAGTTAGCAAACTTTTGCTTTGGTGAATCATAAAAAGAGGTATTCGTACCTCTATGCTTGACTTCCATGAGTTATATGACAATCTATGATTGTAACACCTTGTAAAATCGTGTCCAATAATATCGACACGTATCATATTTTATTTTAAGTCTATGAAAGACTAATAGGGACTAAAAGCGTCAACATGCTCAAACTAGTCTCTGAGTGATATTCTGATGTCAACATGCATAAACTGAGCCTCTGAGTGACCATTAATGTCACAAAACATGCTTAAACTTGGCCTCTAAGTGACCGTTGTGTCAACATGCTAGCCTCTGAGTGACATCAGAGTCAACATGCTTATAATGAGCCTCTGAGTGATCGTTTACGAAGTCCTAACTCTCATATGTCTCATTTGTTGGACGAGAGGGGTTGAATCCGTAATTAAATAAAAGTTGGACGTTGAGGAGTTAAAGTGTCAACATGTTAATTTATATCTCTGAGTGACCTTTTAACGAACTGAGAGCTCGACAATGTCTGGGCATAATCCGGGTATGCCAAGTATTGGCTACGGAGGGCTAAATATGCTAAAAAGGTGTTAGGAGGATTTAAAGAGGTTTTATAAGTATAGGGGCTAAAAGCTGTCAAACTTTGAAACTGGCTTAGGGCGCTTCGGGCGCTCAGCCGCTCTCGCGGCCCGCCAGAGACCTGTATCTGCAGAAAAATTCCTTGGCCACCACACAAAGGTGCCAAAAACCATTTTCTCGAAACCATGGTTTCCTAAACAACTATGCCACATTTTAGGACACTTGTAAGCTCCCTCTTACACCCCTTAACACCTAACATCACCTCCTTCAAGCTCTCAACTATAAATAGGGGCAAAGGTTCAACCTTTGAACTTGCACCTTTCTCATTTTCAAATCTATCTCCCTCCTCTGGAAGTTCGTAACTGAAAGGAGCATCCAACTTAGTTCTATTGCATTCTAGAAACCCCTTGTAAGTGTTCCTTCCTTATGCATTTTCGTCTTATAGGCTTTTATAGCCAAAAGTCAAGCGTTTTACGAAAAACGCTTTGACTTTCGGTTAAGACCATTATGGTCCAGCCATTGTTCGTAAAAAACATGGTTAAGTGATCGTAATAAGGTAGGTGTTAATCCCTATAAAGGGCACCTCTTGAAAATCACGTTTGCTAGACCAATTGACGGGTCAAAGTTATGATATTAAAAAGTCAAATATGCCATTTTTAAAAAAATCACAAATTGATCTTATATATGTTATGAAACCTGTTTTGACACTTAAAAAAGTTGGTAATAATTATTAGAACATGTAAGAACCTGTTCGGCTTGTCAATTTCCGTTCTAGAGTCGGTTCGCAACCGAAAGTCGGAAGTTTGACTTCTGCTTTGACTCTCGATTCTAACCCGATTTAGATTAGTTAGCTACTGATCTAAAGTTGCATTATGATCGTAATATAATGTAGATAACCCTCTGAGGTTATATTACATGATCATAATCAGAATTGAGTTTATGCGCAAGTTCTTAATTATGCCATTTTTTGACTAAAATGCCCTTTTTGCATAAATCAAGGTTTTAATGATAATGAACTTGAAAATAAGTTTCCTAATGATATAGTACTATAAGTAAGATTATTTGGGATGTCAAACCAGATTCTAAACTAAGTTTACAAGCAGGTCCTTGAATTATGTCGATAAATGACGATTTAGCCCTTGTGGCTCATAAAATGGTTTTAATCAAATCTTTTCAAGGTAAATCTTTTACCTACTGATATCTTATATTAAATAACATATCTAAGACGTTTTAATCTGACCTTAACATCATTTTCATTGGACATCGCAAAAACGTCATTTTACGACATAAACGCCATTTCGACGCATAGTATGGTTTTGAACCATATTATTCGACAAAGACTTGTTACCTACTGATTTTAAAACTTCTTTTAAATACTTTTACAGTAGGTACATGTTATAACTTAGAATCCCAAATAATTTATAAACTTTGTGTAAAATGACCAAAATGCCCCATCGGTGCATAGTTTGGTCATAAAAGATAAATTACACATATAATTGACATCCTACTGATATTATATCAAAATAAATCATTATTCCAGAACACTTATGGTTATAACATTAAATTATAATCAACTTCCTTTTATACGATATGAAATTACCAAAATACCCTTATAAGGCATAATTTCATTTTAAATCTTAATAGGCATATAAGTTGATATCCTACTGATATTACAACTTAATTAAAGTATAATGGCATATAGAACTTTTCCATGACTTATCCGTTACCCGATATCGCTAATATGCTACGGTTAAGTATATGTAACTATTTTACGGAAATTAACCGAAACGGGTTTAACCTTGTCATTTAAGTTTCAAAATCCAGAATGTTTATAGTTTACCAATATTTTGCAAGTCAAAGTACTTGTCGGGTTTAAACTACATTCTATCCGATCATTGTTTAATCAAGCGCTATACGTCTTGATCCCGTACACTATTCGGTCTACGTCTATGACTTAAATAAGACCGTTAGAATTTAATTGGTTAGCTTATGCCATAATCCAGACTACAGCCTTCTGGTAAATGCTATATTCACTTAATTCATTTTGGATACGTCTGAGATATAAAATCTTGCCTTTTTAAATCAAGACTAGCTCAGGTAATACTTTCCCTATACAGGCTTGGGATACGGTAAATTATTACCGCTTGGTCGGAAATGGATCAATCGAATGCCGGATTGTGGCTAGTAAATCCGCATATTCCTGTTTTAATCAGTTTTGTTTGATAACTTAAACATCGGGGGTTAAATTACCGTGTCCTGGATTTCCTCGGCTCATTACATTAGATAATGGCCACGACCTTAGCGCGGGGTGTAGCATACACCTGATAGACGTTCAAATGCAAATTATCCAAGACGTTGGGGATAACTCCTCCTGAGTTCTAAGTGGTGTGTATTTAATCATGTCTCGGTCTCTGTACTGGGCCCTGTATGTATGGACAAACATGTGAATCTGTTAACAAGGTTACAAAGTAACTTTCCCAAGTTATAAAAGATTTGTGCCCTGTCACTTAAATCTAATTTCTAAAATGTTTAAAAGTGAGTAAGTCGGGTGTATTTACCAGCGAAAGCTGATGTATTTTCAAAAGACTAAGATGCAGGTACAATATGAAATAGGCCGGAAGCTGCTCGATAGTGAAATAAGAGGATCTTGCAAATGCCTTAGATCTGCCCTAAAGTCTGTTTTATATTCTTTCTTTGTACATTTTATAATCCGATGTGGATCTTCTATTACGATCATGTATATTATTTTGTATTTCGAACATTCGGTTTGTAATAGTAATTTTACTCCAAGACTTTCGCGGTGCCGTGTTTAATTGACTATGATGTTATCAACTGACCTCACAATACTCCCCACCCGGATCCACCGGTGTATGGATTTGGGTTGGAAATCCGGGGTGTGACAGGTTGGTATCAGAGCCAACGTTTGAGAGAATTAAACACTATCCTTCTTGTGTTTAATCTCAATCTTACAGAGCACATTCCTTAGACTTCCGAGTCTAGGCATTGACCTAGGATTACTCATTTCATTATTAAGTTATTAGTATTGTTTTCAAAATTGATTTTGACAGGAAAATGCCGCCAAGAGTGAAAGGACGAGGAAAAGGACCCATTAAGGGAGGACCATCAGGTAACATCCCTCCACGTCCCCATCACCTGAACCCTTATGAGGACTCGGGAGATTCATGGCCATTTGCCCAACATTCACCTACCCACACTCAAAGTTCTTACCACTCATACCATTCGCACCACTCTCACCACTCCCATCACTCGCATCATTCTTACCATGATGAGTTTAATCCAAACCAATATCTAAATACACCTCCAGCTAATCAAAATCAGTTAGACCAACCAAACCCCATGGACGAGGACTCCGACCCGGAGATGCCGTCGTCGGGATCACATACGCATCCCATAGAAATCTCAGGCGATTCGAACTCATATGCCAGATCGCCATATCAAGGTCCTAACGAATGGGACCAATATTTGGAATCAATTTACCTTCGCCAAAACTCCCTCCCGTCACTCTCAACCACCTCCTATACAAGAAGACGTTCACATGGAACCGGTGGACCAACCTCAACCAGCACCTGAACCACCAAGGAGGAAGCGTCGAGCATGTATGTCAGTACGTGCAGGTCAATGGTCGGGATCACTACCACCTTTTCCCAACCCTTACCCCACAATTCAAGAGGACCCACAAATGGGTGGACCCTCTAACACCTCACTTGTGGTGGAACCAACGCCATCACCCGCGGTTCAACCACCACCATCGGGTTATAATAACCCTATCCCAACATATCTAGATAATACTGGATATGATCCTTTTAACCCATCTACACCAGTTAATTACCAAGTATGATCGCATGACCCTTACATGAAGCGGTCATGCATAACGCACTTTACCCATCTCCTATCCCACCTGCTTATCCACCTACTGGATATCCAAGTTATGGATACCAGTATCCGGTTATACCTCAACCACAACCACAACCTCCGCTGCCACTGGAGGCCATTAATGAGGCCTTAGAACGGATGAAAGAAATGCAACAACAAGCGGAGAAAACGGAGAAAAAGACAAACAATTTCTTCAAGAAACTCTCCAAGTTGGTCAAGGGAAAGAAGGATGAGTGAAGTCTCTTCTAATAACTTATGTTAGTCCCTACGAGGACATTGTATTTCCTTAAGTCCCTGCGTGGAGATTTTTATTTCTTTAGAGGTCCTTACATGGAAAATTTATTTCATTTTTTTCTAGTATTGTTAATTTCTATTTGGAATTTCATGAAGTATTTTTGGAATTATATATATATGTATTCATCCTCTTCAAACGAACGTCTCGATTTTACTCGAAATTTATGCTCTGTGATATAATTCCAAAAAGATCTTAATGGTTTTGATTAGCCAAGTGGCACAGACCACATAATTGGCCAACATTATAAATGATAGTTAAGGATAAAAGGGCCTTCTATCAGGATAGTTAAGGGAAGTTACCCTTCTATCCAGAGGTGGTGGATTTAAATTCAAGCCTCCAAGTCATTAAGGTCAATGAGACCGGACTATTAATCAACCATTAAGGTACTCTTATGTTAACATTCAGGATTTTTCATACTCCTGGTAGTGTGACTTGAGGAACCACACTAGCTTTCAAGGTAATGGACTATGTCCTAGCCTTATATAGCCAACGTGATCAAATTTGATCCCGGCTAATATCATCAGTGCGATGATTAAACATCCATTAGTTGATGTATTGCCCTTGGGGCTATGATTAAAACATCCATTAGTGATGTATTGCCCTTGGGACTATGATAGAACATCCAATAGTGATGTATTGCCTTGGGGCTATGATTAAACATCCATTGGTGATGTATTGCCCTGGGGCTATGATTAAACATCCATTAGTGATGAATTTCCCTTGGGGCTATGATTCATCCATTAGTGATGTATTGCCCTTGGGGCTATGATTAAAACATCCGATAGTGATGTATTGCCCTTGGGGCTATGATTAAAAATCCATTAGTGTTTTTGTATTACCCTTGGGGCTATGATAAAACATCCATTAGTGATGTATTGCCATTGGGGCTATGAGTAAACATCCATTTAGTGATGATTGCCTTTGAGCAATAATATATTGTCAAATGACAACGACAGCCGTGGGTAATATAACCCCTATCCAATTTCTATGTCCATTAGTGACAGGCCTATGTGCCATATTTTATGTCCATTGGTGACAGGTCTATGTGCCATATTTTATGTCCATTAGTGACAGGCCTATGTGCCATATTTTATGTCCATTAGTGACAGGCCTATGTGCCATTAATCTTATGTCCTTAGTGACAAGCTTAAAAGCTAAATGTAATTGTCGAATACGACAATGACAGTTGTGACATTATGATCCATTGTCTAGTAATATATGGACTAGTCCAAATTTTATTTTTCCTATGATGGTCCTATTAAGACCTAGGCCAAATATAGATATGTTAAGCCTAAGAGTTGTGATATTATTCACACTAGTATAGGCAATGGATTGTTATATCCAATGTTGAAAGCCAATATGGTTGATATGCCATGGCTAAATGAAGTTTTATTAGTATATAGAACCAAAGCTCAAAGATGGCTAACTCGGATGAGGCGCAAAGTAGCCACCGGAATATTGACTCTAACAAAGCCGAAAACATAGATATTGATAATGATAATTTTCAAGCTCGCATTGATGCGGCTGTTGAAAAGTCCATGGGAAAGGCCATAGAAAAGCTTAAAGTGTCGAGTGCTACTCGCTCTAGACCATTATCGATTACCCCATCCTTAGCTCGTAAAGAGAGCTCAGTCCACTCTTCGAATGCGAAGAGTGGACCAAAGAAAATAGATTTTGCTGATAGGTCCCGTTCTTTTAAAGACGGATGCACCTATAAGTATTTCGTCTCCTACAAGCCCTGAGACTTTAATGGGGAGAAAGGAGCTGTGGAAGCCTTAAAGTGGCTGGATGAGATGAAGACAATCGTAGATTTCAGCGGCTGTGCTGATAAGGATGTGGTCAAATATGTATCACGGTCCTTTAAGGGCGATGCCCTAATCTGGTGAAAACCCATGATCCAGTCTACAGGAAAAGTACACCTGTATAATTTGGGATGATCCAAGTTTGTGGACCTTGTTAAGGAAACTTACTACCCACCTCATGAGATGGAGAAATTAGGGACAGACTTTTTATATCTTTCAATGAAAAACCTAGATTGTTGGAAGTATGTTTCGATTTCAACTCCCTATCTAGGTTAGTTTCCTATCTGATCACCCCTGAAACCAAACGCATTGTGCGTTTTATCAATGGGTTAGCTCCTGAGATTAAGGGCATGGTAAAGGCTGCTCAGCCTAGTACCTATAGGTCCGCTGTTGACCTGACCCTATCCTTCACCCTTGATCTAATGAGGAAAAAATCAATTAAGTCTGAAACTAATTGGAAAAGAAAGAGAGAAGATGACAACTCCCAAAAGTTTAATAAGAAAAATAAAGGGAAATTTGGGTTCAAAAGGAACCAAGGCAAGTCAGCTATGACGCCAACATGCAAGACTTGCAACCGTAGGCACTGGGAATAGTGTAATTATGATCCACAAGCCAAACCCTGTGGCATCTATAAGAGAAAGGGGCATAAGACCCTAAAATGCAAGGATCTTAAGGATGCCGTCTGCTACGTCTGCAATGAAAAAGGGCATATTAAGACTAACTGCCCTAAGGATCTTAAGAATAATAATGCGAAGCCTGGAGAGGCCAAGAAGGAGAATGCCCGTGCCTTTAAGATGACTGCAAGAGAGGCTATTAATGACAACAATCTCAAAACAGGTACATTCCTCATTAACAATATTTATGCTAGAGTTCTTTTCGATTCGGGTACAGATAGATCTTTTGTTGATCATAAGTTTAGTAAACTATTAAACTTGCCCATAAGAACTCTAGATAAAACTTATGAGAAAGAACTTGCTGATGGAAGTTTAGAACAACATCTTTCATTCTTGATGGATGTTTTATATCCATTAAGAGTCATTTCGTTCCTGTCTCTCTTTTGCCAATGAAATTGGCGGGGTTCGATGTAGTTTTAGGCATGGATTGGTTATCTCATAACCAAGCCCACATTGCCTGCGATAAGAAATTCATTGAAATTAAAACCCCATTCGGTGAAATGATCACCATCCCTGGAGATTCATACTATGGATTGCCAGACAAGGTGTCGTTATTTAATGCATCAAAGTGTTTAGGGAGAGGTTGTCTCATTTACATGGCACAAGTCACTATTAACGAGCCTAAGCCAAATATTCAAGACCTCCAGTTATTTCGGAGTATTCTGATGTCTTTCCCGAAGAACTACCAGGCCTACCTCTAGGAAGGCAAGTAGAATTTAGAATTGATATCCTACCAGGATCAGCACCTACTGCCAGAGCTCCATATAGGCTAGCACCAACAGAAATGAAGGGATTGAGGACACAATTAGATGAACTCTTAGAGAAAGGCTTTATACAGCCTAGTTCCTCACCTTGGGGAGCTCCTACCCTCTTCGTTAAGAAGAAAGATGGTTTAATGCAGATGTGCATTGATTACCGTGAACTAAATAAGATAACAATCGATATCCGTTGCCCAGGATCGATGATTTATTTGATCAACTCCAAGGGGCTAGTTACTTCTCCAAGATTGATTTAAGATCCGGATACCATCAGCTGAAGGTTAGAAGTGAAGATGTTCCTAAGACTGCCTTCAGGACTCGATATGGTCATTTTGAATTCCTAGTTGTCACACCCCGACCCGCAGCGGAATAAGAGTCGGGGCATAATTGGGTTATCACCAAAGCTCATGACATTTACTAATATGTTTCATATTTAATAAAGTCAAAGTTACATTTCCAAATATCCAAACATGTTCATACAATACAAAGAAAATAAACCAAACATAACAATCCCAACTCTAAATCATTTTATTCTTCTAGTCCAATCCTATGTGTTCCTAGCTGCTGCTGGTTCACCTGTATCATGTGTAAAAATGGGGGTTTTTGGGTCAACATAAGTTGGCGAGTGAACCTTGTTAGATAAACATTTATTAATGAATTACTTGTTAGTTTATCAATGAAAAATTGTGCATAATCATAAATGAGCAAATGTAAATAATCAAGCAGTGGCAATTAGCAAACACAACTATAACATACAATAACATATGATAGCATACATTAACATACCAACAACATACGATAAATAACATAAATGAACTGTGCGATCAAGGCTCAATCAAACGGAGCCGATCGTATTGCATGTACCGAAAATGTAAAATGTCTGTGCGATCAAGGCTCAATCAAACGGAGCCGATCGTATTGCATGTACTGAAAATGTAAAATGTCTGTGCGATCAAGGCTCAATCAAACGGAGCCGATCGTGTGTGGCACGCCAGGTTCAACCTCATAATAAAATAGGGAACATGCTCAACGCTCATAATGTAATGGGGAGCGGCGGCCTATGAAATTGCATGTACTGAAAATAATAAATTGCATCCAATAATAACTACACAACAGTTGAAACAAACTGAATACACATGATCATGATATGATGTATGCACAATGATTTAATTATAATATATATAGCAAGACACATGATACACCCCAAAACATGATTAAAACGGGGAATTTGTAAAGATTCACTCACATTGGGTGCGTTGGATTGGAGATGGTGAGATGCGCACGAATTAGATGAGCGGAACAACGAGAAATACTAACCTAAATAATAACGGAAAAATATATTAAATGAGTGGATTTTATTAAGGATTTTAATGAAATTTTTAGATATATTTTTGTGAGTTCAAGGCTATTTTCAATCTTTAAAAATGTTATTTTTAAGTATTTTTAATTGATTCTTAAATTAAATTAAATAAATAAAAATATAAAAAAATTGTTTATTTAGCGTTGACCGTTGACCGTTGACCGTTGACCTGTTGACTTGTTGACCGGTTCGGTCAGCGAATTAGTTTGCGCCGGGTGAGGCTCGAACCCGAGACCTCCCGTACGCGTGCACGCAGCTCTACCAACTGAGCTACATGTCTAACCCGAAATAATCTTGTTTTTAATTATATTTATATACTTATTCAGTTTAACCGAAACTCTTTTAATTGCAAAAACATTTTAATTCAACAAACCGGTGCCCGTGACGGGTTTCGAACGCGCGACGTGTGACTTAATGTTGCACACAGACCAACGCTGGACTGTGTGTCTAACCTGGTTATTATCTCGGTTTTTATTATACTTAACAACTAACTGAGTTAACCCGGTTTAGTTTTTAAACAAAAAGGCATTTTATTACATAAGGAGTGCGTGTAGCAGGGATCGAACTCGGGACGTGTATGTTTTTTGTTTGCACACAGTCCACCGCTGGACTGTGTGTCTAACCCGTTTATAATTCCGATTTTAATTAATCTTATGTCATCTCTGAACTCGTCTTCTTCATTTCAAACACAGACATCAATCAAAGCAACTGATACGCGATTAATTTAGTTAATGAACAAGATGAACAATTCGAAAGCATTGAACCGAAAAGTTTGGGGAAAGAAAATACCGAACAGATCGTCTTCTTCAGAGAATCCGGCGAAGCTCGTCGGCTCTGTTTTGGAACCTTCGGCTGTGAGAATCAATTAACAGGTCTAAGGGATTAGATGTGAAATTGAACTAATGAGTATTGATTATCAGCATGTTTGAATGAGCATACCGGTAATCAGCGAGTTTCCGACAAATCCAGGAGTTTTCCGATGAAAACAGAAAGTCCAGCAATGTCGTCTGTGGTTGATTATGAGCGATGGGTTAATGTTAGTAAGGTTCTAACAATTGATTGAAACGGTAAAGTCGAGGTATTTTACCGGTTTGAGTTGAATCTCGGTTTTCCGGCGATATTTGCAGAAATTTCCGGCGAGCTGATTTAAGCGTTCTGATGGTCTGAAAATGTGACGAAAGTGAAATGGGATGCTGGTATGATATTTCTGAGTCGCGAGAGTGGTCTTGAGTTGAAGTAATCTGGACTTGATTACTTTTCGGTTATAAAAACCGATAATGATGAGACTTGATGCTCACTCAATTCCGACTTGATTAAAAATCGTCGGTGCAACGGTTATAAACTGAATGTGCGAGTAAATAAGCGATTTGACGATTGATTTGCCGATTTCCGTTTCTCAGTTGGCGCAACCGGTTTAACCGAGTTTGTGTATAAATCTCATTTGTTTCCTAGAGATAACAGAAAACACAAAGTGGCGGAGTGGTGATGTGAGTGTGTGTTAAGTCGCTGAAGTTGTTCTGGCTGACCCGGGTTCGAATCCCGGCAGCATCATATTTTTTTTATTTATTTTGTTTTAACTTTTTATCAAATATACTTTTTATAGTTTAGTTTATCTATTAATTATGTATCATTTTAAGTCAAAATAATCATAAATATTCAACGTGATTTTTATAACTTGATATTCGATTACAAAACGGAGCGGGTTTTGGAAACCCGTTTTTGACAAATGTTACACTAGTGATGCCTTTTTGGCTCACAAATGCACCTGCAGCATTCATGGATCTCATGAATAGAGTCTGCAAACCATATTTGGATAAGTTCGTTATTGTCTTCATAGACGACATACTTATCTTATCTCGTAATCAAGTTGATCATGAGAAACATATTCGGTGCATCTTAGATCTACTAAGGCAAGAGAAGCTTTATGCTAATTCTCTAAGTGTGAGTTTTGGCTTAGAGAAGTCCAATTTCTTGGACATATGGTAAGTGAGCGTGGTATCCAAGTGGATCCCGCAAAAATAGAGGCCATAATGAATTAGGAAGTACCCAAAACCCCATCGGAGATTCGTAGCTTCTTAGGATTGGCAGGTTATTGTAGGAGGTTCATTGAGAACTTTTCGAGGATAGCCACTCCTTTGACTACCTTGACCCGTAAGAATGTTAAATATACTGGGGTCCTAAACAACAAGAATCCTTTGAGATTCTAAAAAACAAGTTGAGCAATGCTCCTGTATTATCTCTACCTGAGGGTATTGAGGAATTTTTAGTCTACTGTGATGAATCGCACACTGGCATGGGTTGTGTGCTAATGCAAAAAGGCAAAGTGATTGCCCACGCATCACGACAGTTAAAGGTGCACGAAAGGAATTACACCACCCATGATTTGGAATTGGGTGCCGTTGTATTTGCACTAAAACTATGGAGACATTATTTATATGGCACCAAGTGTATTATATACACTGACCATAAGAGCCTCCAACATTTGTTCAATCAGAAAGAATTGAACATGCGACAACGCTGATGGATGGAAACACTTAATGACTACGATTGCGAGATTCGCTACCATCCTGGTAAGGTAAATGTCATTGTAGATGCCTTAAGTCGCAAGGAAAGAATTAAGCCCATTAGGATTAATGCGCAGAGAATTGAGCTCAAAAATAGCTTGAATGGGAAGCTATTAGATGCGCAAAAGCAAGCCCTATTAGAGGCTAATATTCCTAATGAGGGATTAGGCGGAACTGTTGATTAGTTAGCACCTGGGAAAGATGGAATCCTTAGATTTAATGGAAGGATCTGGGTTCCAGTCTTTGGGGGACTTAGAGATCTAATCCTCCAGTAAGCACATAATTCAAGATACTCAGTTCACCCTAGAGGTGACAAGATGTATCAGGATCTGAAAAAGAATTTTTGGTGGATGGGTTTGAAGAAATCCATAGCCACTTATATAGCTAAATGTCTGACGTGTTCACAAGTTAAGGCCGAACATCAAAAACCGCCAGGACTTCTACAACAATTGGAAATTCCCACATGGAAATGGGAAATGATAACTATGGACTTAATTACCAAGTTACCTAAGACCAAAAGTGGAAATGACACAATTTGGGTCATTGTGGATAGGCTGACTAAGTCAGCACATTTCTTGCCAATAAAGGAAACGTATAATTCAGATAAATTGGATAAGTTGTATGTGGATATGATTGTGTCCCTACACGGTGTGCCGGTATATATTGTATCTGATAGAGATACTAGATACACATCTCACTTTTGGAAAAGTTTCCAACAATCTTTAGGCACAAGATTAAACTTTAGTACGGCTTACCATCCGTAGACTGATGTTCAAAGTGAGCGTACTATCCAAACATTGGAAGACATGCTTAGGGCATGTGTGATTGATTTAGGTGGGACTTGGGATGACCACTTACCTCTAATAGAATTCTCCTACAATAATAGTTATCATACGAGCATCAAGGCTGCTCCTTTTGAGGCCTTGTATGGGAGAAAGTGCTGAACACCCGTGTGCTGGGAAGAAGTTGGGGAAGCCCAACTATCAGGACAGGAGATTGTCCTGGAGACCATGGAAAAGATTGTGCAAATCCGTGATCGTCTCAAAGCTGCCCGAGATAGGCAGAAGAACTATGCTGACAAGAGGCGTAAACCTCTTAAGTTCCAAGTAGGGGACAAAGTCATGTTGAAGGTATCACCCTGGAAAGGTGTGATGCGCTTCGGAAAGAAGGGCAAGTTAAGCCTAAGATATATCGGACCATTTGAGATAGTCGAATGTGTCGGCACTGTAGCTTATAAGCTCAGGCTGCTCGAGGAGCTTAGTGGAATTCATGATGTGTTCCACATCAGTAACCTTAAGAAATGTCTAGCCGATGAGTCGCTAGCAATGTCACACAAGGATGTGCAAATTGATGAAAACCTGAGTTTTGTTGAGAAACCAATTTCGATCGAAGATCGACAAGTTAATAAGCTCCGAAGGAAAATGATACCTATAGTAAAAGTTAAGTGGGACACCTTTCGAGGTCCCGAGTATACATGGGAGGTTGAGTCCACTATGCGACAAAAGTACCCCCATCGTTTTGATTAAAATCTCGAGGTTGAGATTTCTTTTAAGGGGGTGAGGATGTAACACACTATAAAATCGTGTCCAATAATATAGCGACACGTATCGGATTTATTTAAGTCTATTAAAGACTAATAGGGACTAAAAGCGTCAACATGCTCAAACTAAGTCTCTGAGTGATCTTCTGTTGTCAACATGCATAAATCGAGCCTCTGAGTGACCATTAGTGTCAACATGCTTAAACTTGGCCTCTGAGTGACCGTTGTGTCAACATGCCCAACCTCTGAGTGACATCGGAGTCAACATGCTTATAATGAGCGTCTGAGTGATCGTTTACGAAGCCCTAACTCTCATATGTCCCATTTGTTGGACGAGAGGGGTTGAATCCGTAATTAAATAAAAGTTAGACGTTGGAGGGGTTAAAAGTGTCAACATGTTAATTTATGTCTCTGGTGACCTTTTAACGAACCGAGAGCTCGACAATGTCCGCGCATAATCCCGGGTATGCCTAGTAGTGGCTACTGAGGCTAAATATGCAAAAAAAAGTGTTTTAGAAGGTTTAAAGAAGTTTTATAAGTTTAGGGTCTAAAAGTGTCAAACTTTGAAACTGGCTTAGGGCGCTCGCGGGGCGCAAGAGGCAGGGCCTGTGCCTCTCGCAGCCCGCCAGAGACTGTATCTACAGAAAAATTCCTTGGCCACCACACAAAGGTGCCAAAAACCATTTTTTCGAAACCATGGCTTTCTAAACACTATGCCACGTTTTAGGACACTTGTAAGCTCCCTCGTACACCCCTTAACACCTGGCATCACCTCTTCAAGCTCTCTAACTATAAATAGGTCAAAGGTTCAACCTTTGAACTTGCACCTTTCTCATTTTCAACTCTATCTCTTCCTCTGGAAGTTCCTAACTGAAAGGAGCATCCAACTTAGTTCTATTGCATTCTAGAAACCCCTTGTAAGTGTTCCTTCCTTATGCATTTTCGTTTATAGGCTTTTATAGCCAAAAGTCAAGCGCTTTACGGAACACGCTTTGACTTTCGGTTAAGACCATTATGGTCCAGCCATTGTTCGTAAGAACATGGCTAAGTGATCGTAATAAGGTAGGTGCTAATCCCTATAAAAGGCACCTCTTGAGATCACGTTTGCTGGACCAATTGACGGGTCAAAGTTATGATATTAAAAAGTCAAACAGGCCATTTTTCGAAAAAAACAAAATATATCGTATATATGTTATGAAACCTGTTTTGATATTTAAACAAGTTGGTAATAATTATTAGAGCATGTAAGAACATGTTCGGCTCATCAATTTCAGTTCTAGAGTCGGTTTGCAACCGAAAGTCGCGAAGTTTGACTTTTGCTTTGACTTTCGATTCTAACCCGATTTAGATTAGTTAGCTACTGATCTAAAGTTGCATTATGATCGTAATATAATGTAGCATAACCCTCTGAGGTTATATTACATGATCATAATCAGAATCTGAGTTTATGCGCAAGTTCCGTAATTATGCCATTTTTTACTAAAATGTCATTTTTGCATAAATCAAGGTTTTAATAATAATGAACTTGAAAATAAATTTCCTACTGATATAGTCTATAAGTAGGATTATTTGGGATGTTCAAACCAGATTTTAAACTAAGTTTACAAGTAGGTCCTTGAATTATGTCGATAAATGACGATTTAGCCCTTATGGCTCATAAAATGGTTTTAATCAAATCTTTTCAAGGTAAATCTTTTACCTACTGATATGTTATATTAAATAACATATCTAAGACGTTTTACTATGACCTTAACATCAGTTTTCATTGAAATCGCATAAAACGTCATTTTACGACATAAGCGTCGTTTCGGCGCATAGTATGGTTTTGAACCATATTATTCGACCAAGACTTGTTACCTACTGATTTTAAAACTTATTTTAAATATTTTTAGTAGGTACATGTTATAAACTCAGAATCCAAATAATTTATAAACTTTGTGTAAAATGACCAAAATGCCCCTTCGATGCATAGTTTAGTAATAAAGATAAATTACACATATAATTGACATCCTATTGATATTATATCATAAATAATCATTTTTCCAGAACACTTATAGTTATAACATTAAATTATAATCAAGTTCCTTTTATACGATATGAAGTTACCAAAATGCCCTTATAAGGCATACTTTCATTTTAAATCTTAACAGGCATATAAGTTGATATCCTACTGATATTACAACTTAATTAAAGTATAATAGCATATAGAACTTGTCCATGACTTTCCGGTTACCCGATATCGCTAATATGCATACGGTTAAGTATATATAACTATTTTACAAAAATTAACCGAAACGGGTTTAACCTTGTCTTTTAAGTTTCAAAATCCAGAATGTCTATAGTTTACCCATATTATGCAAGTCAAAGTATTTGTCGGGTTTAAACTACATTCTCTATCCGATCATCGTTTAATCAAGCGCTATACGTCTTGATCCCGTACACTATTCGCTCAAAGTCTATGACTTAAATAAGACCGTTAGAATTTAATTAGTTAGCTTATGCCATAATCCAGACTACAACCTTCTGGTAAATGCTATCTGCACTTAATTCATTTTGGATACGGATGAGATATAAAAGCTTGCCTTTTTAAATCAAGACTAGCTCAGGTAAATACTCTTGACTTATTTTCCCTATACAGGCTTGGGATACGGTAAATTATTACCGCTTGGTCGGAAATGGGATCAATCGAATGCCGGATTGTGGCTAGTAAATCCGCATATTCCGTTTTAATCAGTTTTGTTTGATAACTTAAACATCGGGGTTAAATTACCGTGTCCTGGATATCCTCGGCTCATTACATTAGATAATGGCCACGACCTTAGCGCGGGGTGTAAGCATACACCTGATAGACGATCAAATGCAAATTACCCAAGACGTTGGGGATAACTCCACTGTGAGTTCTAAGTGGTGTGTATTTAATCATGTCTCGGTCTCTGTACTTGGGCCCTGTATGTATGGACAAACATGTGAATCTTTAACAAGGTTACAAAGTAACTTTCCCAAGTTATAAAAGATTTGTGCCCTGTGCACTTAAATCTAATTTCTAAAATGTTTACAAAGTGAGTAAGTCGGGTGTATTTACCAGCGAAAGCTGATGTATTTTCAAAAGACTAAGATGCAGGTACAATATGAAATAGGCGGAAGCTGCTCGGTAGTGAAATAAGAGGATCTTGCAAATCCTTAGATCTGCCCTAAAGTCTGTTTTATATTCTTTCTTTGTACATTTATGATCCACTGTGGATCTTCTATTACGAGCCTGTATATTATTTTGTATTTCGAACATTCGGTTTGTAATAGTAATTTTACTCCAAGACTTCCGCAGTGCCGTGTTTAATTGACTACGTGTTATCAACTGACGTCACAATACTCCCCACCCCGGCCCACCGGTGTATGGATTTGGGTTGGAAATCCGGGTGTGATAATGATGGACATGTATAGAATATCCTTATTATATATATATATATTACGTACATAACCGAACTCATGACGTTAACCAATCATGGTTACATGTCATGAAAATAAGTTATATTATCTAAGTTTTAACTTCTCCTTACGATTCTAATGGACAAGTTTGACCCATGAAATCGCATAAAAACTTAATAGTGTAAAAAACAAGTGTTTAAGACTAGATAATTATTTTCATATACATACTTTGCTACATTTTAATTCTGAATCCAAACTCTCCACCAAATCCAAATACATACAAACCTCTGTTTCCCTTATGTAGGGTAACTTCGGTGTTTCCATCCCCCAAACTGAACGACTCGCAGATTGCTTGGAACGCTTTGCAAAACCGTGAGTATACTTGATCCATTTTCCATTTTATTTACTTTGGATGCAACATGTACACTTATACAAAAATCACGAATCACGTTAAACTTATTATAATCACACTCTATCCATTTAGAACATGATACTTTTTTTATTCTTGCTATTACATTATTTATGTCCTATACGCTCATTAACATTGCTAGCCTCCCTTAACAATTATAGTGCTATAGGATTAACGCACCGCCATATTCTTGTGGTATTATTAAGTAAACTATTTTACAACCTTGTCATTTTTGTGTCAATGGTATCCACGATTGCGCTAGACTTTGGTTTGACATATAGTTAGCACATGCTAGTATGCTAGTACCAATATATGCAAATTACCATGTTGGATATGAGACAACTTTTTCGCTATTATGCTATGTAATAAAACTTGTATACTCGCCAACTTTTTGTTGATATTATTTTAATACATGTTGAAGGAAACTAGTTGATGACGATGAAGAATGTTGCTTAGGGTGGATTTAGATGCACCCTAAATTTAAACTTATGTATTGGCTTTCGTATCGTTTCGTTATTTGTCACTTGTTGTATTTTCCTCTCAAAACTATGTATCATCATTCTATTATCAATGAAATTTTGACTTATTAAATATTGTCACAATTAGTGTTATGTAGTCTCATGCAATCTTGTTTTCGTATCACTCCGATGATTCCGCCATCGGTTGGGTGTGACAAGTAGGCCCTCGTGTTGCCCAAGGGGAGTTATACAATTCAGTCACGCGACAATCACATATGAGGCGGTGGAATCTGTCATAACATACCATAACTCCAGGGGCATTTTGGTCATTTACTGATACTTTGTTGTCCCCGCGTTGCGCTAAGGAATTCTCCAAACCCTGTCGCGCGACACGAAAGGGGTATTTTCTATTATTTATTTCCTTTATGACCCAATCACTCGTGACGCGCCCAGAAGCTTTGATTTTCTTCGTCTTTGCCCATTTTCACTTCTTTTTCCATCCGAACACCTACAAACACACAAGACTATGTACCATACAAAATATCAATCAAACACCTAAAACTCCTCGAAAACTATATAAACTTTACATGAAACAGATGTATTTTACAATACATCAATGTACAAGACGCATAATTGTACATGTGTAGAAGATTGTTTTGGCTTTAATCAAGCAAATCCAATGGTTGGGGTTGAATGGTTCCCAAATCTATAAATCACCTAAGAGAAAACAAGTTGGGAAGGGCAAAATAGGAAGCTCTAATATTGGTGACTTATAAATCCACTTCCCCCACCTAAGAGAAAGCAAGTGGGGAAGGGAAAAATAGGAAGACCCAATAATGGTGACTCATAAACCCACTTCCCCCAGAACTTTCAAGCGGCTATAACATTTTCATACGTTTATATATTTTTTTAAATTATATTGTATTAACGAGCATTTTATTCTCTTTAACTCGAGCAGACTATAGCTATAGTTTTCTTCATTTTTAAGATTTTTTTATGTTACAAGTGCTATAACGTTACGTGATTGTGTAACATTAGTGATTATGTTCTAGTACGTAATTACGTAATATGTATTGTATTCATGTAACAAAATGTAACGTTGCGTGATTATGTATCGGTAGCGTAATTATGTAACAATAGTTGACTATGTATTATTACTACGTGATTTCATTATACTTTTTATTTGAAAACTCACTAAGTGATTATGTAATTACGTAATAACCATAATTGTAATAAAAACAAAACATATTATATATTAAGCTAGTGTTTTTGGTCTAATCATGAATTAATTATAAATGCAATGCAATACAAAATATTAACCAATCAACCTATAATAACAACGTAATATCGTAATAATATTACAAATTTAATCATGTAATAAAGCATGCACAATTAAGTTCTCATTAGTGAATGCGTATCACATAATAAGCATAAGTGTAATAACATCAAGTATAACAAATTATATTGAATGTCTAATCACATAATGATTTATATTAAATGTGTAATCACGTCATCAAGTAATTTGTAAAAAAAATTAAACTAAGAAAAATATAGCAATATTATACTCAAATTAAATAGAATGAAATGCTCACTAATTTGGTGTAACTTTTTTTAAATATTATCATACTGAAAAAACTTATTGTCGTTTGAAAATCGTAAGGCAAGTGGGTTTATGACTCAACAATATTGGATCTTCCTAAAATAACATTCTCTCTTATACTTTGTATGAAACTAATGTTTGTTACGATAACCAATCTCTGCATAAAATATAAGGATCTTTTAAGATTCTCAAAAGTTAATATTTTTTGCTTTAATGCATAAGATACAACCTAAAATGAGGGTGAACTAATCTTTGAACACTAATTAGACTTTAATCTTTATCTTAATTACACTTTAGTTCCTTCATCTTTAACAAAATTATAGATAATTAGTTAGTAGTTACACTTTATCTCCTATTAAACAACTAATTATCCCATGGTTTTTAAACAAGCATAACTTTTTTGTATGTTAATATTTTTTTAAATTACATTATCAAACTGAGTACTTTATTCTCTTTAATTTGAGTATAGTATTGATATATATTTTATCTAAAAAAATTGATAGGTTACGTGATTAACAGTATCCAAGGTGAGCATTAACTGAGTCGATAACGGAAACCAAACTAAAAAAAACAAAAACCGAACCGAGATCAACCAAAAACTGAATTAACTAAAAGCAATTAACCAAACCAAAATTAACCAAAATGACTAATGATATTCTTTTGTACACTTGTTCACCAAAATTAACCGAACCGAACCTAACCATTTATATGTTCACATATTTTTAGCTTTTATACATTCAGTTCATGTATTTCATATTTTATACCTCCATTTCATGTATTCTAATCAAATGTTTTAGCCCAAGTTTTGTTTTAGCTAATAATCAAATTTAAATGAATAACTAAAATCTAATCGAATAAATCAAACTGATTAACCGAAAATTGATTAGTCAATAAAATAGCTAACCGATGACTTCGGTTTTGGTTGAGGATTATAACTGAACCAACCGAACAATGGACATTCTAGCAGTGTCTGTGTTTCCCGCCGCATTGCTCGGAGACCCTTACTTTTTGGTAAAAGAAAATAATGGGTGTGACACGTATCATCTATCAGAGCCATTTACATTTTGGTTTTTTCGTCTCTTCTACTTAACAATCAATGCCTATCTTTTAATTATAGATAATTATTATATAATTAACCGTATATTATACTATATTAATACTAGTGGTGAAGGTTCATAAATAGTGTCTTGTCCTAATATGAGCCATCCGTTCAATGGATACTTTGGAATTCCTTTTGGTTAGTTGTAAGTTTTAAATTTTATTTTAGACTCTATCGTGGTAGAGTATCCATATTATGTACTTCACAATTAGAACTATTTTTAACTGTATAATCTTCATTTATCAATTGATTTCTTTAGAATACTATAATATCCCAAAATTTAAATAAAGCATCGATTGGATTGACAATGTAAAAGCCCATTTTAGGGTATTAGTAATGAAAAGGCCTACGGGAAAAAGTAATTTGGTCACCTAGTATAGAAAGGAGCCCTTGACAACTCCCATCGTCATTATTTCCACATCTTCATCTTGAATAGAGAGATAAAGATATAAAGAGGTTAGGAGATAAAGTTCCATTATGAGCCTAATATCATCGTTTCCTTCATAGTATTGCATAGGAAAACACCGTGGGTGTTGGTTCATCGCCAACAAGTGTTGTTGAGTTCTTGTTTAGGGTCTATGCGCAAGAAGAAGTTGAGTTCTCGCATGTACTGTTTACGGAAATGGTATTCTCGTATGATAGATCTCACATGACTAGTTTTGCATAGTAGTTTTCGAATTGTAGATCTCACATAGTAGTTCTTGTATGACCTATTTCACATAATTAGTTTTCGTAAAGATAGTTTTCACGTGGTAGTATTCGTAGGACCATGCATGCGAAAACTCAAAGTTTTTGGCATGAGAGTCTAGTATGAAAACTCAAAAGATTCCACATGAATGATTTATGCAAGAGCTGACCTTTCTAGCCCACACATATTATGCAAAACGTGGCCATTTCACACATGAACCTTCCAATTTTACTTGGTAGTCCAAGGGTCAGGAACATCCATGTACAATATATCGGAGCATAATATCAAAATTGAGTTTCTAGACCCATCTTTCAAGATAGTTTTAGGGTGATATACATACTTGATAAAGAATGTTAAGTAAGTAAAAAAGCATACTTGATAAAGGATGTTAAGAAAGGAAAAAATTGCCAAGGAAAGAAAATATTTGATGAAATAAAATAGTGTTTGCTTATGGCACTATATTATTAGGAAACTTTTTTGGTTAATTAAATAATGTTTGAAAATGATAGTTTAATTGAAACACGACATGATATATGTAAAGGAAGATAAAGTTAAAGAATTGAGAAAGGTAAATTTGAAGTTACCACTAGATTGCAAAGTCATACCGGTAGTCCATGGTCATGAACCTTGGTACATTTTAAGCACATGATATGGCGGTCACCCTCATGGCCGCTACATCTTAATTAATTGTGAGCACATGATAAGAAAGTTACCTTTGGGGTAACAAAGTCTTACTTTATTCTGAGCACCCGATAGGGTACTGAAGTTCGGTGCTACCACTAGTTGTAAGGAAACTCGAGACCAGTGATCTGGATCACTTATGAGGTGAATGTCACCTCATTACTAAAGATAAATGTTAAAGTTAAAAGTATGGCAAGCAAAGAATGATGAAATTATATGTATTGCTAATGCTTTAGAAAGCAAAAACCTATTCAGCATAGCTGACTTTTATTCGGGTATCAGGTTAAAGTTAGATTATTCGGGTACTCGTGAGAACGACCGTAGCATAGGAGTGAAGGCTACCCTACCTCCGATGGTTGACATCTCGTTTTATTGTTGTTATGTTTACCAATAGTTATGCTATTTTTAAAGACTTGTACCTAGTTGTAGATCTGTTGGTACTTATGTTAATAAAATTTTAATTTAAGAAATATGTGCTAAAAAGTAAATCCAATGAATGAGATCCTCGAGTTTGAGGCGTTTCAAATACTTTCCACCAAAGTTGTTTTCATTCTTTGGTGGACGATTTCGTTTGAAATGTTTTCAACATAAGTTGTTTACTTACACGTAGGTTGTAAGACTATATGTGATCTTTAACAGTCATTTTGAAAGGTTCAGAGCACAATGTTGTTCTTCTTCTCTACACCCTAACCATTCCGGCCACCCACAATGTTGTTCTTCTTCTCTTCTCAGTTCTGCAAATCATGAGCACCTTTAAATCAATAAACCTCACCAACAAATTTATTAACCCCACAACGCCCTCTTCAAAAACCCGCAATGCAAGAAACTTCAGAGCACAATTCCGTCGGTGATTGCTGGATTGTTGTCGACGACAAGTTTTCTATCTATCTTTCTCTTTGCAGTGGTGGTGTGGTGGTTGTTGTTGGACGATGATTTTGAAGTGGTGGTGTGGTGGTTGTTGTTGGTTGTTTTGCAGTGGTTTAGCGATAGTGGAGGTTGCTGGTTATTAGTGGCATTGGAGGTTTGGTGGTGATGTTGAGTGGTGGTTGTTGTGGCGTTGGAGGTTTGGTGGTGTGTTGTTGGTGTTGGTGTGGTGGAGGGAGTGGAGTTTTGGTGGTGAGGTTGAGAGTGGAGGTGGTGGTGGTGGTGGCGGTGGGTTTGGTGGTAAGGTTAAGGGTGGTGGTTGGGAGAGAGAGAGAGATATATAGAGGGGCAGAGAAAGAAAGGGGTACTTTTTTGAATATAAAGATATTGATGTGCTAAATATAGTCTCCTAAAGCTAATAACTAACCTAGACACTATAACTAAACTCGGAAACCCCTAAATTAGACCACAATGACAGGTTAGTGTACATATCGACTGTAGTAAAACCTAACGCAAGCCTAAATATCGAACCCCAGAGACACCTACAAAAACTAAACTAGACTCTTGTTACTAGCTATACGATGTTTCAAACTATTTGTTTTGATTTTGAAAAAAGGGTTTTAAATGATTTAATTTAATTAAAAAAAAGCTAACTAAAGATAACTAAAGCTACCAAATATCAAATTGATTACTTAGACGAATTCAAGAGCAGGAAGAGCACTACAAAGGTTAGGAATCCGAATTGTGAATCCTGAACTTCTACTCGGCTATCGAAACTGTGATGGAACAGGGTTCTTATAATATGACACCCTCAGACAACATAGTGGATCCTTGATCATTCTTTGGGTGTGACCTAAAAGGAAACCCTAAAGGACGTGTGAAACTTACCGATTTGTCGGATTACCCGTCAATCTCTCCAACAACACCAATGTACCCAAAAGATAGATTACTCGTCAATCTCACTATCTCAATACACCTTAAGATGTATTACCTAACCTAAGAACAATCGATCAAACATAAAATAACAAAGATACTAGGGAATCTAGGGAAACCTCCTGGCAGAGCTATACACCTAAACACCTAACACTAAAGACTACTTGACTATCTATCACCTGTCAGATATCTAAAAATGTAAAATAATCATATCTAACAAACCCTTAATCAATGTTCCTGTAACGACTCGTATTCATGTACTTTCCCTATTTAGAAAGTATTGCTAAATTCAATTTTGGAAACTTGTATCGTATTCGTATCTTTCATTTTCAGCCATTGTACTCTGAGACTATGATCATAATGGAAACCTATTTGATACTTACACATGTTATATACGTATGCTATACGTTACAATCTTGAAGTCGTGATTACATGCAAGAGATTCATACTTAGAATATTCAAATACTCACTTTTACATGTGATTACACTAATACAACATTCATGCAAGCTCAAAATACTTAAAACCGACTAAAACACGTAAAAACCAGCCTCAACTGATCCCTTTGTACGAATTTGAACATGCCTCGTACGAAGTGTGCACACTTTGTATGAAGTGGAGCACACTTCGCACGAAGTGGCACACCTCGTACGAAGCAGAGTTGGTAGCCGTTCTTCCTATAAATACAGAAGCACCACCATATCCAACCTTCCGTTCACTCTCACTCTCACTCTCGAATTTCTTGATTCTCGGAAGAACGTCTTCTTCTAAGTGAGTTTAACTCACTAACATTTTGCAATTACATAACTTCTTCTTTTACTACTTTTCTTTGTACCAAGTGTTGTAAGTTAACCTAGTCCATCATCCTCATAGGATGGGATTAGTGTTCTAGCTAGTGAGAACGTTGGGAGCTGTGGCTACCCGAATTAAGTTCCACACCTCACTTGAACAGTTGTATTCACTTTCTGTACGTTCATGACCAACTGGTTATTGCAACCTTGTGCTTTGCTGAATCATATAACGAGATTTGACATCTCCATGCTTAACATCTAGGACCAACTTGAATATCTAAATACTTAAACTACACATAATTTTGGATTTTCTTAATAAAATAGTCGGAACAGAATCTTAATCACTTTCTAATTAAGTATTATGATCCTAAACTGTTCAGCCTCATTGCCAATACCCTGTTCTCAAAAATCATGTCGAAACGGGTGTAAAATGAGCTAAAACATTACAAACAGACCCTTCGCACGAAGTGGTTACCTCGTACAAAGTGGCATTTTTCCCGTTTTCTTTCCATAATTTCTGGTTCAGAATCTGGACCTATCATCCGACTCAGTATACTCATGCCCACCTGTTTACCCCATGTAGGGTAACTCCGGGTTGCATCACCTGAACACTCTATGCACAAATACTATGAAGCTCGCAAAATTATGAGTATACTTGACCCCATTTTACTTTTACACATTTGGGTGCTATACATGTGCTATATCAATTAACACAAACATGCTTATTCATAATCACAAAACAATCTTTATACATGCTCTTTGTGCTAAACTTGAAATCACATATGCTTATACTTGAATTCTCATTCTCAGTCATTAATTTTGATCAAGCCTCCCTTAACATGTGTAGCGCTATAGGAGTAATGCACGTCCCGTATTCGTGAGGTCATGTTAAATTAAACATATACGGTATTTTCACTGCTGTGATTAGGTTACGCTTGCTGTAAACTTTGTGTTGACTAGTATAATCATATGCTCGCATATTACATGTTAGCCTCGAGAATAGGCATTGATGCATAAAGATTTGTTTAATTTTATACTATGTTATTTATTCAAACTTGTATGCTCGCAATGCCTTGGGTATTGAACTATACTTTAACATGTATTACATGTTGATATTGGTGATGAGACTCATGGAATCAAGTAGGACGACTTAGATACTCACCTAAAATGCATTAGAAATTCGTTGTATTTATATTTTTGTTTTTCCTAAAGATGTATTCAAATTTGAAACTATGTACTTGCTATTCAATCAGAAATGAAATCTTGTTACCTAAATTACTTGTCATATTTTAGCGTTATGAAGTCTCGAGCAATCTCGTTCGTTCCGCCCTGATGTTTCCGTCATCGGTTAGGGTGTGACACTTCCTATGGATTACTACGTCTAGTAATACCTTATAATAATAACACAAAGTAAGCGACATAATATACAACTATAATTGAAAGACATTCAAGAAAAAGTATATAGAACGTCAACTAAAGATAAATCAGTTCTAAATATGCAAATACATCAGAGCAATCATAAACAGATTCTTTACAAAAGTGTTAATCTATCACAAAATCCATAAAACTGATAAAGGTACCAAAATCAACAATTAATCATCCATAACCAAAGTATCACAATCCAGCCAACAACCATGTTTGAACTATATGCTCGCAATGTCTTGTGTATTGAACTATACTTTAACATGTATTACATGTTGATATTGGTGATGAGACTCATGGAATCAAGTAGGACGACTTAGATACTCACCTAGAATGCGTTAGAAATTCGTTGTATTTATATTTTGTTTTTCCTAAAGATGTATTCAAATTTGAAACTATGTACTTGCTATTCAATCAGAAATGAAATCTTGTTACCTAAATTACTTGTCATATTTTAGCGTTATGAAGTCTCGAGCAATCTCGTTCGTTCCGCCCTGATGTTTCCGTCATCGTTAGGGTGTGACACTTCCTATGGATTACTACGTCTAGTAATACCTTATAATAATAACACAAAGTAAGCGACATAATATACAACTATAATTGAAAGACGTTCAAGAAAAAGTATATAGAACGTCAACTAAAGATAAATCAGTTCTAAATATGCAAATACATCAGAGCAATCATAAACAGATTCTTTACAAAAGTGTTAATCTATCACAAAATCCATAAAACTGATAAAGGTACCAAAATTCAACAATTAATCATCCATAACCAAAGTATCACAATCCAGCCAACAACCATGTTTGAACTATATGCTCGCAATGTCTTGTGTATTGAACTATACTTTAACATGTATTACATGTTGATATTGGTGATGAGACTCATGGAATCAAGTAGGACGACTTAGATACTCACCTAGAATGCGTTAGAAATTCGTTGTATTTATATTTTGTTTTTCCTAAAGATGTATTCAAATTTGAAACTATGTACTTGCTATTCAATCAGAAATGAAATCTTGTTACCTAAATTACTTGTCATATTTTAGCGTTATGAAGTCTCGAGCAATCTCGTTCGTTCCGCCCTGATGTTTCCGTCATCGGTTAGGGTGTGACACTTCCTATGGATTACTACGTCTAGTAATACCTTATAATAATCACACACAGTAAGCGACATAATATAAAACTACAATTGAAAGACATTCAAGAAAAAGTATATAGAACGTCAACTAAAGATAAATCAGTTCTAAATATGCAAATACATCAGAGCAATCATAAACAGATTCTTTACAAAAGTCTCAATAATCATCAACATAATGTCTAATAGTCTAGGAAAACAAACGAGTTCACAAAACATAAACCAAATAACGTTGACCAACCCGATTTGCAACTCCAAGTTTCAATTCTTGATCCCAGACTACTTCTCCTTGCTAAAATCGCAAAAAAGCCTTCAATTTTTCGTTTAGAAGTACGTTATGACGAATGGATTGGCGAAAAACAAGCTATATCAATCATTTAGGGTTTCTTTACGACTTTGGGGGCCCTTGTGTGTCGTGAGGGCTTTTTAGAGGTTTCTTCGCGTGCCGCGAATGACAAAATAGTCGGGAGGCCCAAAATTCCAGATTTGACTTCCTCGTGTGTTGCTAAGCAGATGGGCTTATTTCTTAGCGACCCTCCCACAACCTAAAATCCTGAATTTTCATTTTCTGCCCGTGTGCTCATTTCTCCATCGATTTTTGTTTCTTTTGCACATGAACACTTACAAAAACATCCCCAACTAAGTACAAGTTAAAACGACTAATAAACTAACTAAAAACGTACAATCACAAGGAAAAACATGTGTGTTTTCCAACACATCATAGATATTATAAGTGTGTGTACGTGTGTGTATATATATATAACTTACTTTTGTTTTATTTGTTAAAATATTTTTAATAAATTAGTAAAAAGACTAAACTACCCTTGTGTGATCTGACTTAACAAAAAAAGTAACCGAGTTGTTTCTAAGGACATAACATGTTGAAACATTAAGTACAAGAGTTATCAATTTTAAAGATAAAAGACACCGTCTTAAATTTCGTATAAAAATAAAGCTAAAACTTAAAATTCACTCTTTTTTAATAAAAATAAATTAAAGAATAAATATTTTACCCTTTTACTAAAACTTGAAAATTTCATGTTTACCCATATTAACTAGTAACTTTTTTCGTCTTTTTTCGTTTTATACTTTTATTACTTTTTTAGGCCCTTCTTTGTTTTTATTTGTTTGTTTATCGTTCTTTTTTTTCAGTTATCAAAACCCATTGTGAAAACATAACTTAAAACAACTATACATAAACACTCAGGTATTTTTGTCATTTTATTAAGAACCTGATATATGTAATTTAAATTCTGGGTTAAAATAATATATAATTAGGGTTTAAAATAAGGGAATATATGAAATTTTCTCTTATTTAATTTCATTGTGTTACTCTTTGTATGTAAAGAAGGGCCAACAAAGTTCATTATCAACAAACATATGAACCCATGTATTTCAATTTCTGTAATTCCATAAATTGAATTTTACATCTTTAAATAAAGGAAAGAGTCAGTTATTGGCTTATTGCCGGTAATATTAAATTGACAACTTTTGGTTACTTTCTTGAAAATAACCCTTAGTAAAAACTTAAAAAGTATAGGAAAATTAAAACAAACAAACCCTAAATTGTTACATATAAATTACTGGAAGAAACAAAACAATTAAACCAACCATAAATTGAACATGTAAGTAGCGCTACTGAAATCACATATACTATTTATAACAAAAAAGAGTTATAGTTAATTTTATCAACTTAATAAATACTTAGTATATAGTATGTTATTGGTGGAGTGGTTGGGGAAAAAATTGGTGTTTCTTGTGACGCAGGTTCAATTCTCACTCTTCTCATTATGTTATGCGGCATCCAGATGAAGAGCGAATAAGGGTGGGCCCGTTCGACTTGGATGGAGGCAAGGTTTTACCGGTTATTCCACTATCGTACCTTCGGGCAGGTGGAGGTTGGGTTTCCGCGCATCTGGGGAGAGCCAAGGGGCTGGCAGCGGCCGAGTACTCGACCTTGGCCACAGCGCCCGGTGTCACGGTGATTGACACATCGTTCCTTGCCGTTAAAAAAATTATAAATTATAATCATATATTTTATGATAAGAATTCAATATCTTTTAGACTAAACTGAAGCCCAGGTGCTAGTCCAAGCCACTTAACACAAGCCCCTGACTAAGCCCATGGTAATGCACACATGCAATCCAGTGTGTTTAGTCTCTAGCAATGGACCTTTAGGTTCACCAGCAGGAACCGGTATTCTAGTGAAAGTGTAGAATAAATATATTTTATTTTCAACCAGTGATATCAAAACCCGCACGTTGCATTGGGACGCGGTTAGAATTTGATACATATCGCATACCATGACAACTAATATATAAAGTTGCAATATTAACCAAAATGATATCTATATGTGTTCAGGTTCAAGTCAAAACTCACCCAAGAGAGCAAGAACCATGCCGAGGAGTGTTGGTCACTGCATTCTGGACCAAGCTCACTCTAGCGAATGGACTAGTTATGAGAGATCGTGGTTGTTGCACAATGGGACCGTGAGCATAAATTTAACCATGAAGCCAAACTAAAGTTGGTTCATTTGAGGGTGTTCTCGTATGAAAGAGCAACTATACGCAAAGGTGTCTATGTTTAAAGTAGGGTCTACTGAGATAGATGATAAATGTGTGTTAAATAGGTAAGAGCATTTACATCTCCTAACCATATATTTTAACTAAAATTTATATTTTTAAATTTGTTTCTCACTTTTAAAAAGCCTTTTGCAACACATTCCCCACATATATGTTTACTTAAATAATACCTGTTTGTTCTTCTTTTTATTATTTTCTTCGTTTTTCCACTTACATACACCCACTAAATATATGAAAAATTAGGAATTTGGGATAAATAGTGAGAAACAATTTAGGAGATTGGTTTGTTTTCGCATAATAATATGATGGGAATTGGGGATAGGATATAGAGTTGTTTTCTATTTCGCCCCCCTCAAATTTAAGAACAAAAGATGAGACAGGGGTTGTGATGTGAATGCTCTAAGAAAAAGATACTACTGTATATTTAAGTTAGGCTAAAACAAAACTTTTAGGAGTTGTAAGAAATTATAAAACTTGGTTTTACGAAAGTTTTTTCAAAAGAAAAAAATACCAAAAATCCTAAAACTAAAAATCAACTTTTCAAAAAAAAAACACTAGTTTTTTTTCTATTTACACCAGTCGTAAATATTATAAGAAGTTGATCATGATGTAAAGGGCCAAAAAAACATCACTTAGATTTTTTTACAACCGTCTTTGTAATGTTTTAATCTAGGAGTGTGTAAAAACTGGTGGCAAAACTCGCATTGGAAAACTGAGTTCTCTAAGTTCTCACAACTCGTAGAAGTTTTATCTTGATCTAAATCCTATACATACATACATACATACATACATACATACACACACACACACACACACACACACACATATATATATATATATATGGGTTGGTTAACTTACAATTGGGCTTAAGTACGATGCGTACGCTGTGAATATATAATATGCGATTTTGTTTTTTTGTTAACATGCGATTTTGGTTTGCCTTTTTCAACATGCGATTTGTTAAACGATTTTTTCCCTTTTTCAAACTCATGCGAATTTGCCCCCCCCCTCCAGAACATCACATGTTGTATGTACAAAATCCGCATGTTGTATACTCATAGCGTACGCAACGTCGTTAAGCCCAATTGTACAATACATTTTATATAGGGTAGAGTTCATTTGAGAACCACTCTTACGAGTTGTAAAAATTAGAGAACTCGGCCTTACGAAAGGTTTTTCAAGAAAAAAAAGTTTACCCAAAATCCTAAATTAAAAATCAACTTTTCAAATAAAAAAACTAGTTTAATTTTTATTTTAGACCAGTCTTAAATGTTGTAAAAAACTGATGTCATGGTGTTAAGGGCCAAAAAAACATCACTTAGATTTTTTACAGACGTCTTTGTAACGTTTTAATCTAGGAGTGTGCAAGAACTGAGGGCAAAACTCGCATGAGAAGATTGAGTTCTCTAAGTTCTTACAACTCATAATAGTTATATATATATATAAGGTATGGTTGATTTTAGAACCACTCTTACGAGTTGTAAAAATTAGAGAAGTCAGTCTTACGAAAGATTTTTTAGAAAAAAAAATTACCAAAAATCCAAAAATTAAAAATCAACTTTTCAGAAACAAAAAGTCCTAATTTTTTTTATTTACACTAGTCGTAAATGTTGTTAAAACTGATGTCATGGTATAAAGGGCCGAAAAACATCAGTTAGACTTTAAATATTTCTCAATTCTTAAACACAGTGATCAAGAATATAAAAATATCGATTAAACCTTGCTTGTTGAAGATGGACTATTATACGATCATGAAAGTTAAAATGATAAAGAAACCCAAAAGGTTTAATCAGTCTATATTTTCTAGAGTACTTGATTTTAAAATTTAGATATTAAGGCATTGTATGGCAATTAAAATTAATATAAACACTATATTAGTACAAAAATGATTGTAAAACCTTTTAATAAACAAATGTACGAGGCTTTTATAAATTTTAATGAATGTGAATGACTGTAGAACCGTTCCGCCCCACTTGACTTACTCGCTTTTTAGTTAAATTCTTTGTTTCACGCATTTAACATGTGAAGACACGTTATCTAATAACCATCAATACAGAATGTGCATCTTAAAAACTTATTATACCTGTATGTACATTGTTAAATTGCCGTCTTAAAAACTTACCATTCACATACGTATAATGTTTAAAGCCATTTTAAAAACTTATTATACACATATGTACATATATTATGAATGTACATATATATATATATATATGTTTCTAAAATATGAATACATATAGTACATATGTACATTCAATTCTATAATATTTTTAACTATTCTTGATGGAATAATATTTAATAATGTTTGTATTTTTTTAAAATTATCAAATTAGTTAATTAGTGATAGAAAAGAATATCAACCAAGAGAGAGAAATCAACCAATTAATTAAAATTAAATGAAGAGAGAACAATTTAAGAAGTTACAATTATATCATTTTCTTTATTTTTAAGTTTTAAGATCAACAAAAAATCAATTGTCAAAATTGGTTCATTTTGTTCAAAAAACCACTAGGTTTGCTTAGGAACCTCACCTAATATGTGTGTATATATATATATATATATATATATATATATATATATATATATATATATATATATATGAGAGTTCAAATGAGAAGAAAAATTTTGTAAGAATAAAAAAAATAATTTTTAAACCAATAAAAATTCTTCTTTTACTTCATTTAATGTGTATTTAATATTATGAAAAAGGACATATAGGAAATCTATAATTGTCATTAATTAGCTAATTAATTAAACATGTAACTCATTTTTTTTCAGATACTCTTTTAAGATAAAATAATTTATGGTGTAGGACAATTTTCGGCATGTGTAGGATAAATTTTAGTATGTGTAGGATAAATTTTAAAATGTGTAGGGTAAATTTACATGTGTGTAGGGTAAATTCCGTAAATGTAAGACATATGTAGAATAAATTTTGAAATGTGTAGGATAAAATGTTTTTGATTTATTAATGAGAGATAACATAATTAACGAGAGGAGTTATAAACTATTTAATGTTTTACCATTATGTCCTTTCTTCTTTTTCTTCTCACAATAAATTTCTTCTCAAATGAACCTTCCCATATATATATATATATATATATATATATATGAGTAAATTGCACAAAACATCCTTTATGTTTTCTCAAACTTGCAGGTTCCAGCCTTAATGTTTAAAAGTTGCTGAAAACAGCCTTTAAGTTTATTTTTGTTATGGGTTCAATCCTTTACAGCTAACCACGTTATTTTCTTCAGTTAAGTTCCCTCACATGCATAACATGTGAGGTATATTCGTCATTTTGGTTGATCTTCCACCCACTTCAATTATAAAAAAAAAGAATATTTAAGTTTTAACCTAGTTTAAACAAAGTTTGATAAAATGTACGCGACTAAAGAGGAGCACGATTACCGTTTGATAGTGTTTAAGTCTAACTTGCGACGTCCTAAGCGTCACCAGTTGCTGGATCCGACTACTGAACACGGTGCTACGAAGTTCTCTGATTTGACGGCATCGGAGTTCCGTGAGAGGTATCTAGGGTTGAAGAGTCGTTTGTCGTTTCCGTCTGATGCGAATAAGGCGCCAATTCTTCCAACTGATGATAATCCTGAAGAGTTTGATTGGCATGATCAAAATATGTGCTAATCTTTACAGCTTAGTGGGCTAGCTTAACAAGATTCCTATCTTAATTTCGGGTTCGCCGGAGAAGAAGACCGGAAAAGAGGGTGTTTGGTTTTTAAAAGTTTGGTTTTATTGCACATTAGTCCCTGCGGTTAGAATTTTTTTAAAATAGGTTAAACCTTAAATATTCTTTTTTCTTATAATTGACGTGGGTGGAAAATCAACCAAAATGACGAATATACCCTCGCATGTTATGCCTGTGAGGGAACTTAACTGAAGAAAATAACGTGGTTAGCTGTAAAGGATTGAACCCGCAATAAAAATAAACTTAAAGGCTGTTTTTAGCAACTTTTAAACATTAAGGCTGAAACGTGCAAGTTTGAGGAAACATAAAGGATGTTTTGTACAATTTACTCTCTCTCTCTCTCTATATATATATATATATATATATGTTTTACCATTATGTCATTTCTTCTTTTTCTTCTCACAATAAATTTCTTCTCAAATGAACCTTCCCATATATATATATATATATAATGTGTGTGTGTGTGTGTGTGTGTGTGTGTGTGTGTATAGGGTGAGGTTATTGTGAGAAAATTTAAAAGTGTTAGAAGTATAAGAAAGAATCTAAACCATTAGATATTTAATCTAATGGTTGAGATCATAGTAGCAATTCTGTAAATAATGTTGACTATTAAACTAACTAATTTTTTAGATTAAGGTATAAAGGTAAATTTAATATTTTTAAATTAAGAAACTAACATTAATACACATGTAAAGTTCTCCCCTTCTTTTTTAAACATCAATAACTTTTTATACGTAACTCTTTTTTTTTTAAATTACACCATAATAAAGAGTGTTTTTTCATCTTTAATATGAGTACCATATTGATATTATTATGTAGAGTTATCTCTGTTTTTATATATTTGGGGTGTTATTTATGTTTTGATTCTGATTAAAGTGTTGACTGATGTTATATTAGGATGTTATTTCTGTTATATTCAATCTTAAGGTGTTCTTTATAAGATATGTGCCTTCAATATAACTGTTGTGATATTTTTATGAGTTATGGTGTTATTTTTGTTATATTTATGTTCTTTATAAGATGTATGCCTTCAATATACATGTTGTGGTGGTTTTATGAGTTAGGGTGTTTTTATAAGTTATATTCTGTTCTTTATAAGATGCACGCCTTCAATATACATGTTGTGGTGTTTTTATGAGTTAGAGTGTTATTTCAAATTCCAAAATCCCTATAATAACTGCCAAAAATCGGTTGCATATATTAATTCCATAATCAGATTTTATTAGTTAAATTACACTTATACCTTAAACTATCAAAATAAAAAGGGACACATGTCACGTCCATAATATTTCTTATCCTTCTCACACATTTAAATTTTCTCACATGAACCTCTACATATATATATATATATATATATATATATAGTGGAGAGTTCAAATGAGAAAACAATTTTGTAAGAATAAAAAGAATAACTTTTAAACCAATAGAAATTCTCCATTTACTTCATTTAATGTGTATATTTAATATTATAAAAAAAGACATATAGATAAATTTATAATTGTCATTAATTAGCTAATTATTTAAACTTGTAATTCATTTTTTAATATACTTTTTCAAATAAAATAATTTATGGTGAAGGACAATTTTCGACATGTGTAGGATAAATTTTAGTATGTGTAGGGTAAATTTACATGTGTGTAGGGTAAATTCCGGTAAATGTTAAGACATATGTAGGATAAATTTTAAAATGTGTAGGATAAAATGTTTTTGATTTATTAATGAGAGATATCATAATTAATAAGAGTAGTTATAAATTATTTAATGTTTTACCATTATGCCCTTTCTTTTTTTTCTTCTCAAATGAACTTCTTATATATATATATATATATATATATATATATATATACATATATATATATGTGTGAGAGAGTTCAATGGAGAACACTAAAAAATGGGCACCCGAGGGAACCATGCATTCAACATATTAAAAATCAATTTCAAAACTTATTTTTTTGAAAAACTCTTAAAAGTAGATTTTACACATCTTTATATGCAAAAGTTCTGAAAAAATTAAATAAATTTTTTTAACATTTTAAATTAGAGTAAATTGCACAAAACGTCCTTTAAGTTTCACCAGTCTTGCTAGTTCCAGCCTTAATGTTTAAAAGTTGCCAAAAACATCCTTTACGTTTATTTTTGTTACGGGTTTCATCCTTTGTCACTAACCTAGTTATTAATCCTTGTTAAATGGCCTCACATGCATAGCATGTGAGGGTAAAACCGTCTTTTCTGCAAGTGAGGTTATAAAATCCAGGTAACCATCACACCATCCACCACTCCCCTTTCTTCATCTTCATTCAGATCAAACCCATCCAGACCTCCATTAATGGCGACTCCAAGATCTCCACAAAAAATTACAGACTAACCTTCAAGATCATCGCTCTCCTCTCCATCTTCTTTGTCCTCCTCCACCACCTCCTCTGCCACAACCTCCTCCGCCGACACCACCTCCTCTGCCACCACCTCCACCTCCGACACCACCTCCTCTGCCACCACTTCCACCTTCGACAAAACCCCCAAAATCCCCAACACATCACCTCCTCCACCGACACCACCTCCTCTGGCACCACCTCCTCCACCGACACCACCTCCTCTGCCACCACCTCCACCTCCGACACCACCTCCTCTGCCACCACCTCCTCCACCGACACCACCTCCTCTGCCACCACCTCCTCTGCCACCACCTCCACCTTCGACAAAACCCCCAAAATCCCCAACACATCACCTCCTGCAAGAACAAAATCCCCAACACATCACCTCCACCTCCGTATTTTCTGCTAGTGAGGTTATAAAACCCAAATAAAATCCCAGACCCATGTTCTTCTCTGCAAGAACAAAACCCACTTCTAACCAAACAACTTCTAAAGAATCACTTACAAACAACAATACATATACATACAGAAAAACGAGTGTTGAACAGAGTGGCGTGGAGCAGGGGGCGGCTTAGGCGGTCGAGTAAGAGGAGCAGGGCGGCGGCGGTCGAGCAAGGCGGTGCCGGAAGTGGAGATGGTGGGGGAGGAGTCGCGTGAAGCAGGGGGTGGTTGAGGCGGTCGAGTAGAAGGAGCAGGCGGTGGGGGCGGTCGAGCAAGGGGCGGCGGCGGTCGACCAGGGTGGTGGCGAAAGTGGAGATGGTGGGGGAGGAGCTTAGTGGCGTCTAGGGAGATGATGTTAGGTAGAGGTTTCTATATGTGGGGTTTTATAACCTCACTGGGGAGATGATGTTAGGTAGAGATGATGTTGGGTTTTATAACCTCACTAGCAGAAAAGACGGTTTTACCCTCACATGCTATGCATGTGAGGCCATTTAACAAGGATTAATAACTAGGTTAGTGACAAATGATGAAACCCGTAACAAAAATAAACGTAAAGGATGTTTTTGGCAACTTTTAAACATTAAGGCTGGAACCAGCAAGATTGGTGAAACTTAAAGGACGTTTTGTGCAATTTACTCTTTAAATTATATTTGTAAGATATATTTAACATGTTAAATACACTGTTCTTTGATCCGCACATTATTAGTGTTCCCCATGTAATTGTAAGTTACAGAAATAATATACTTATTATGTTTGTCACGTTAACCACTATAGTTTATGATATTAGTGAAGTGTTAATGTGAGAAGAAAATTTTTATAAAAATAAAATGAAGAAATTTCAGTCAATAAAAATGCTTTATTTTACTTCATTTGATTTTTGTATTAATATTAGTATAAGGGTATATTGGTAAACTTAGATGGATCATTAATTCATATTCTTCCTTTTTAATAGCTAACTACAATAGATTTGTAACTTATTTTCCAAAAAAAATATTTTTCAAAGAAGAAAAAAATTAAATTTAAAGTTTAGGATAAATTACGAGGTGTGTAGGATGACTTACGAGCTGTGCAGGATAAATTTCAATATTTGCAGGATAAGTTTCAAAATGTGTAGGATATATTTTGATGTGTGTAGGCAGGCAAATATTTTTGTGTGGAGGATGATAGTTTTTATTACTTATTAATTAGTCAAAGATAATAATAAATGAGATAAGAGAAAGCTATTTAATGTTTTGCAATTGTACCCTTTTTTCTTTTTGTTCTCAATTTAATTTTCTTATCAAATGAACCTCCCCTTATAATATTATATAATTAACTCCAAAGACCACGTGGAGAATAATGCCAGGCAGCAGTTTTGCACGTATTCATTAGTCATGGCTTTTTGTCTTTAACTTTTAAACATTCAATTTCGCTAATATACGTGTTTAGCTTTTCTGTTTTTGAAAAAAAAAAATTCTTTTTATTGGTTAATTTTATTTATATGAATGTTTAGTCCCTCTACTTCAACTTTGGTAGTGTACATGTTTAGTCCCTTTACTTTTATTCCTTTTAGTAATTGATCGTAGTTTTTTTAATTTTACTTTAGCCTATCGATTTTTTAAAAAGCTTTCTTTTTATTTGTTAACTGATAGGTATATATTTAGTCCTTCTATTTTTATTCATTTTAATATTGCATCTTTTAGCCTTTTCTCCTTGTTACTATGACGAACCAACCCGGGGGAATAGTGTTGTTTTCTATTGGTGGACAACCACTAAAACTACTGGACTTTAATAAAGTTACTATATAATATCTAAACTTTATTAAAAAAGTTCTTTCATGTGCGTATTATTATACATGTCTTGATGTAATTTTTATTAAGATTGTTTTATGTTATGAGTAGTATGTAAAAGTAACTAAAACATAACCATACATGTTATCATATTAAGAAATATTCCACTAACCATCCCGCAACGCAGACAACACATAAAACTAATTCTCCACAAATTGTATGCTTTCTAGTTATTTTTTAAGTTTGTTACTTTTTCATTTAATTGTCTAATTGTTTCTTTGTTATAATCATTTTTATTATAATTTATATGTTTAAGTAATATTATTATTTCTTTTGCCATAATTATTATATATTATTAAAATATCTGCCGATATCTTTTTTTATATGATGACTTTATTTATGGATTACATAAAACAACTTTTGTATTTTTTAAAACTTTTTAAGTAAAATTTTTTTATTTTGTAATCCACGTTGAATTGATATCGTCGAACAACAATGTTACTGATACCAGATAAATTTTATGGTTTCTAATTTTATTGTGAGTCAATTTTGGTATTTATTTCACCATCGGTGCCAAAGCGGTACCTTACTTTATAACTCGCAACGTTGTATTTGTAACTTGTATCAAATTAGATTCAATACTATTATAAAAATTAAAATTATATTTTTTGCATATGTGGAGTTCCCTTCGCATCGTACGATGAATTCTACTAGTTATACACATATATAGCAACAAATATATGATGATTTATACACCTTTCAAGTTTACAACAATGTCTTACATAATAAGATAGGTTTCGGTGGAATGGGTTGAAGGTAACGCTACCCTTGTTGGTACACCGCCGCCGATACTAAGGGTAGTGATAGAGGGTAGTGTGTGGAGGGTATTGGTTATTACTCAAGAGTAGAGGATAAAGGTAGAGATGGTGGGCCTTCAATCATCCGATACCCAATCATGTCTCACCTTTTATAAATTTATTTATTCTATTAAATATAAAAAGTTAGAGATACTTGAATGGAGTGCTATCCGAGCGTCCGTGATTAAGTTAATTTTTTAAAACCCTTGAAGGCATTAGAAGAAGATTCCTATGGGGAGGGGCGGGGTTAAAAATTAAAATAAAGTGAGTCGCGTGGAACCGGATCATGGCGTCGAAATGTTCAGGAGGTCTAGGGGTTGAAAGCATAAAAAATATCAATGTGGCTCTCCTTTGTAAGTGGTGGTGGAGGCTAAAAAACGACGAGTCGCAAACATGGGCACGAGTTGTATTAGTACTTCATGGAAACGTGAGAGTCTTCAAAGTGGTTCCGGTGAAAAAAATCTCTGCATGGTATTTTGAGTTCTATTTCCAGAATAAACAAGGATTTTTCAAAGTATGGGCTGGACTTACATGATAGGTTGTTTTGCAAAGTTGGGAATGGCGAAATATCCTTTTTCTGGCTTGACAACTGGAGTGGGATATGGCTATTCTGCGACCTTTTCCCTTTGTGTTTAATTTGGCAGCGGACAAGAAAGCTAAAGTTCGGGATTGCTATGAGGCATTTGGAGCTTAAGGTTCTGGAAGTGGAGATTGAAAACTGGCACAACATCAGTCGAGGAAATGGTTTAGTTTGAGCAACTTTCGGCTACTCTAGCAAGTAAACAATTAAGTGATTAACTGATGCCAAGGATTTATGTGGATGGAACGATGACATTAGTTTTGAAGTTAGATTGGTTCGCGAAGACTTGCACAGGCGAAGGGTATGTCGTTTCAAAACAATGATTTTGCTTGGAACAGATGGGTCTCGCAAAAGGTTAACCTCTTCGTTTGTCAATCTATGGAAGGAAAAATTCCTACGAAAATGGCTTCTCGCTTAGGGGCATGAACATGTCAAATATATCGCGATGTGTTTGAACGGTACGGATTACGTGGATCACATTTGGTGACATGCCCGCTCGCTGCTGATGTTTGGAGGAAGTGGGAAGATAGTTTCAGGCCCCTATTCCTCAACAGAAGGATAATGTGAAGGCAGTGGTTTATCACGGAAACCAGCAGCACCCGGGCAAAGTTAATACAAAACTAATCGGTGCGATCATTTTTAATAGCAAGGCTTCTTCATTAGCAAGAGTTCTTAGCGGCATAAAAGACCAGACCCTCTTTTGACTTTCGAACCAACCAAAACTATCGATGGAAGATTGGCGCAAGTAGGATGGGTTCAGATATGGGTAGGCAGGCTGGACTTTTTTTTTATTTTTGTTCAGTGCATTTTTATTTTTATTTATTATTTTGCCCAGGTTTGTTCCTTTGTTTCTCTCTTTTTGTCTCAACCTCTTGCTGGGACAATTGTTTCTATCATCAAGTGGTTTTAGGGCAGTTGATGGTACAATTGATACTTCTCCCACCTTGAGAAAATAATAAAAAGTTAAATGTTAAGATTTTAAGATATACAAATCATTTTTTTATAACGTGCCGTTAACCTATCTTGAATTTGATTCATACAAAACAACTTTCACTTGATACATAGCATAACACTTTTGTTTGATCATTTATTATAATAATCACACTTTAGTTTCAATATTTACTTCATACACAATAAAAAAACTTTTATTTGATTCATTATTTTTTGATGTGTGCTTGTTGTCAGTTATTTCGTTACTCTCGTTTATTGGTTCACTGTAACTGTGGTGGAGTTAGAATTATATTTCTATGATGTCAAAATTTTCCAGTAGGGTCATACAATAAGAGGCAGTTTATTGTGTTTTGACTCTATCTAGTGATTTTCGGTTGGGTCATATGATAAAAGGCAATACCAAAATAAAAGTTTTATTAAATTCAATAACCAAACGTAACGAAACCCTAAAAAACCTAAAGCATCAACTAATAAGAAAAATCAATAACTTTAATCAAGTGTGCAATCACATAAAGAAATCTAACTACAACTAGTATACAATCCCATAACCAAATCTAGTTTCATTCAATCAACCCTTGTACAAATGCTAAATCAACCATCGTTTGATCGACTATAGTCCTGGATAGTCAACATTCAACCGTCATTTAAAAATTTCAACCATTTGGGTGGCTTTTTTTTTTTACATCAAGTTTATAATTGGGGGAATTTGAGTAATTAATCATTGGGTAAATAATAAAAATGGGCTTTTAAATCGTCAGAACGGACTATGTTTGGATTGGAACTAAGATGTTGAGCATAATTAATAAGCTATAACTTTTTTTACGTTGGCAAAACATTTATATATATTTTTATTTAGTAAAAAGGAAAAATGGGGTCACGTTTTTTTACTTCGTAAAAGTAAGGGTGTCAATCGTAAAAAAGATTGATGTTGTACTGAATTTGATTATTATACGTTCTATATGAAAAACGGAGAAAAATGGTGTCCGGTTACATCAACGTCGTGTATGTAGCTATACCAATGCACAGGGGGCGGATATATTTGTCTAAGGGTAGCGGGTGCACCCCTTGAAAAAAATATTTTTAGTTTATTACGCGTAAGAAAATCCCGAGCGCACTCCGTGAAATTTTGTAACTGCACCCCTTGAAACAAAAGGAGAGAGGGTGTAAGAGGTAACAAGAAGTAATTTTCTAGTACCGGAAAATTTTCTCCACGAGAAGTTATGAGTGTAGAGCCTCTGCAGATAAAAATGTAGAAGATGACTTCAAAGTTCAAAAGAAATCTTTTATTTATGATTCCATATTAATTTATTTTCGTGTAAGAAGAAGGAGGAATATCGAAGAGACTATAAAAAAGTGAGTCTAATTAACTTACAATTGTAAGTTGCATCTTAAATACTATTAATTATTTATCTATCTATGTTAATTTAACTTTTGAGACAAATACATCTGTATAATGCCGTACAAGTAAAATATATCTGTATTAATCTTAATTAATTGATCTAATAGGATTTTTCATATTTTATTTTATTTAACTTTTTATCAATTTGTTTACCTTTATTTTGTTATTTTCGTATAAGTTTTTCGTTTCTATGTTAATGAATAACTGAATATTTGTAGTATGTCAACGTTTTATAAGGGGGGACGAGGTGAAAGCGGGAAAGGGGGCAGGGTGTGTAGTCCCCGTGCAGGCACACCACCATTGTCACCCTAATGTGTGCGGTAAACTCAAAAAAGAGAGAGATCGCGGAGTAGTCACTGAGTGGAGTAAGAGGAGAGAAAGGGGTTAATGATAGGTTCACCTAATGACACTTTATCTTTATTTTTTTTAAAGAAAAAATTGTTTGAGTGGGAGACCCTTTGTGTTTGATTGTAAAATGGGGAGTCGAGAGAGTTGACATAGCATGAGGTGATTGCTAGATGGAGAATTTACCATTCTTCACGTGAAGAGCACCTCTTCCACCCTAAATCAGATATACATCTCTCTCTGTTTCCCTTCTACCATATCTGTTTTATAGTTATTTGTGTATATGTATAAATGCATTTCTATTACATGTGGGTAATGTACTTCCAAAATTCAATACTATTTCCATCAGTTTCTATCATGTTATCAATAAGTACATTTTTTTCCCTGAATATTCTAATAAGAAGAAAAAGATATTACCTAACATTCTTTCTTTATTTACAAGGGTGATATATAGTCATAAAATAGAAGTTATTGAAAGACAAATCACCTCTCATTCAACAACCAATAAGAGTACTGGTACCTAAGATAGAGGTAGGAGTACTGGAGCCTTGAACAGAACTGAATCTAAGCAAGTCATAGATAGATAGAAGATACTCTTGTCTACTAGTCTGCCAAGCCTCATATGAGATATGACACCATCTTTGACCATCCTTTTCTTTATCAAATTATGTCAACACTGGCCAACTTCAAGCCCATGTACAATAACTGCAATAACTACTGGTACATAAAACAGTGACCATTGATGTTGGAGAATACCTCAACTTGATTTAGAGAATCTAATTACTACAAATTTTGACAAAAGTTATTGAATTTAATGTGTGTGATGTAATGCTTTTGCTTTTGTTTTCCTTGTATTGTTCGGGACTCCCGGCTTTTTGATGCCCCTTTGTTCGTTTTTACAAGTTTATAAAAATGTAGCCATTAAAAAAAATGAATGTGTTATTTTTTAGTATCATCTGAATTGGTACATATTTGATGCCTGTATCATGTATGAATAAAGCTCAAGACAAGATGTAAAAAATTTCATTACTTGAAGGGATTCAAGACTTTAATTTTATGTAATATTTAGTTATTCTATAGGAAATCATTTGTAAACTATAAAAAAATGTCAAAACTCATAAACAAATACCATTGCTAAATTGTTAAGCTATGTTTTTTCAAAAAATTATGAAACTTCTATAACTGATTATGTTTGTACAATTGTAAGTCAAACTAATCCTTTAAACTAAAACTAATTAAGCATTTTGATTAAAAATGCTTACTTATTTTGTGTTGTTAGTGTGAAACAACATTTTCAACTTTTATTAAAACTAGATGTTTTTGAGTCGAGCGTCGCGGCGAACGGAGCAAATGATATTGTAAACAAACGTCATTTGAAATGAGTTTTTGAAAGCCAAACCGTTAGAATTAATTCAGTTTATCATCACACCATTTTACGTTACCAAATTCATACTCTATTTTGAATACAACTTCGTTTTTAATAAAACTTTTACCGGTCGAGAGTAAAAATTAAGCACAACTACGTTCTTAAGTTTTTAGAAAAAAATTACAAACGTAAGTTATTAAAGAAATATTAAAATAATTGATAAAATAAAGATGATTTAAAAGGAGAAAAAAAATTATTAAAAACGTAAAATAATAAGAAAGGAAATATGGTTTTAGAAAAGGAAAAAAATAAAAATATGATAGAAATAAATGTAACAATAAAAGGAAAAAATAATAATATGTTAAAATAAATTAATAATAAACTATAATACATTAAAATAATAAAATATTAAAAAGCTATATAGTATATAAATTTATAATTACTATTCATGGTCATTCGTAAACGATACATCTGTAGGTTTTATGGATAGCGCGCATTGCGGCGAAATAGAACAAATGATAATGTTAAACAAACATTATTTAAGAATATGGTATGTTGTTTCAAAAACCTAACCAGCAGAATCGGTTTACTTTATTATCTTATTGTAAAAAATGATATTAGATAAATACTCTATTTTGAATACAACTTCATTTTTAACAATACTTATATCGGAATGTTTAGGGAAAAAATAAGCTCAGCTGCGTACTTAAGTTTTTTTATAAAAAATTAACAAACAAAATTTATTAAAGAAATATTAAATAAATTGCTCAAGGCATTATCATTTAAAAAAAAGAAAAAAGAATTATGAAAAACACAAAGTAAATAACAAAATGAAATATGGTTTTAAAAAAAGAAAAAAAGGAAAATATGTTAATAAAAATATAATAATAAAGTATTATAATATTAAAATAATAAAATACAAAAAAAAAAGAAATGTATTATTATAAATTTAAAATTACTATTCATCGTCATTCAACAACAATATATACTAGGTTTTTTTAACGTCACGCGTTGTAGCGAAACATAGCAAATGATAATGTAAAACAAACGTTATTTGAAAATGAAGCATATTGTTTAGAAATCCAAATTGTTAGAATCGATTCAGTTATCATTGTACCATTTTACGCTACCAAATAAATACTATATTTTGAATACAACTTAGTATTTAATAAAATTTATGCCCGTCGGGGTAAAAATTAAACACAACTATGTACTTAAGTTTAAAAAAAATTGCGAATGTAAGTTATTAAAGAAATATCAAAATCAGTTGTAAAATAAAAATGAATTAAAAAAAGAATTAAGTAAAACAAAAAATAAATGATAAAGGAAAAATAGTTTTAAAAAAATGAAAATATGTAAAAAGTAAATATAATAATAAAAGAAAAAACTGAAACTATGTTAAGAATAATTACAATATTAAACTTTAATACATTAAAATAATAAAATATTAAGAAAGCTATTTATTATTTAAATTTATAATATAAATAATATAATATAATATAATATAATATAATATAATATAATATAATATAATATAATATATATAATATAATATAATATAATATAATATAATATAATATAATATAATATAATATAATATAATATAATATAATATAATATAATATAATATAATATAATATAATATAATATAATATAATATAATATATATAATATAATATTTATATTATATTATATTTATTATAAGATTCATAATGTCATGAATTTATTAAAGATTCTATCACTAAAAAACACAACAAAATGATGATGGAATTTAATGAAGAAACTATAGAATAAAAGAAAACTTTTGTTAGTGTTATTACTTAAAAGTATGAATTTCTAAATTCGTTTAAAACTTCTAAATTTATTGAAACAGTCCCGATTAGGGATGGGTCGACCTGTTTCCTAGGAGGTGTATGGGTTATCTTTTAACATTCCTAACGAAGTGCAAAATGCCGTTGAATGTACGATAAAAATATTCTCTATTGTATGAATGTATGATAAAAAAAATATTTTAAAATAACTGAAATTTTTTTATATCCGCCATTGCTTCCGACTCGACTACATTGTTAGTGCAATGCGCTTTGATGGGTTGTACATTTGTTGCAAGAACTTTGAGAGTGACAAATCCATTTGTGTCATTTTGTTGATAACATAGTGTTTCTATTGTGTACATGGTGTATTGGTGAATTGTGTAATGTATCAAAAACTTATTTATATATATATATATATATATATATATATATATATATATATATATATATATATAGGGTTAGATTCATTTGTAAACAACTCTCTTAATAGTGAACTATGTAAACTAATCCTAGTATTTAATTATCAATACACAAGTGTAAATCAATAGTCAGTATTTGTTCACTCAGTTCACAAATACACTAATGTTCACTCTAGAACCACACCATATACATACATATATATATATAGACACACATATATAAGGGATTGATCATGAGAAAACAAAAAAATAACTAAAAAAGCCTAAAAAATACCAATTTTTTGAATTTTTTTTATTAAAAATCGCTATAAATAATATATAAAAAAACTTTTCTTCAAAAAAAGAAAACGTTGTACTGCACATGTGCAATAATACGGAAAAGCCTAAACACCAAACCCTCTCCCCCCACACCCAAAAACCTAATCCTAAACCTTCAAAAACTAACCCAAAAGGCTAAACTAAACTCAAATGCTAACTTTAAACATATAATGCATATGTGCAGTACATATATGATGCAATGTGCCGCACAAGTTTTTTTATACATAATAAGTATCGAATTTTATAAAAAATTGTAAAAAAATTACATGTTTTTAGGTTTTTTAGTTAATTTTTATAGTTTTCTAATATATATGTAGTTTTCTCATGATCCTCTCCCTACATATATATATATACATATATACATATATATATATATATAGAGTGAGGTTATTGTAAGAAAATTTAAAAGTGTGAGAAGAATAAGAAAAAATCTAAACCATTAAATATTTAATCTAATGGTTGAGATCATAGTGGCAATTCTGTAAATAATGTTGACTATTAAACTAACTAATTTTCTAGATTAAAGGTATAAAGGTAAATTTAGTATTTTTAAATTAAGAAACTAATATTAATACACATGCAAAGTTCCTCACTTCTTTTTTAAACATCAATAACTTTTTATAAATAACTTTTTTTAAAAAAAAAATTAAACCAGAATAACGAGTGTTTTTTATCATTAATATGAGTACCATATTGATATACTTATGTAGAGTTATTTCTGTTTATATATTTAGGGCGTTATTTCTGTTTTCATTCTAATTAAAGTGTTGACTGGTGTTATATTATGGTGTTATTTCTGTTATATTCAATGTTAGGGTGTTCTCTATAAGATGTGTGCCTTCAATATAACTGATGTGGTGTTTTTATGCGTTATGGTGTTATTTTTGTTACATTTCTGTTCTTTATAAGATGTATGCCTTCAATATACATGTTGTGGTGTTTTTATGAGTTAGGGTGTTTTTATTAGTTAGGGTGTTTTTATGAGTTATATTTCTGTTCTTTATAAGATGTATGCCTTCAATATACATGTTGTGGTGTTTTTATGAGTTAGGGTGTTATTTGAAATTCGAAAATCCCTACAATAACTGCCAAAAATCGGTTGCATATATTCATTCCATAATTAGATTTATTAGTTAAATTACACTTATACCCTTAAACTACCAAAATAAAAAAGGACACATATCACCTCCATCATCTTTCTTATCCTTCTCACACTTTTAAATTTTCTCACATGAACCTACCTATATATATATATATATATACACACATACACACCACCACGAGTTGTGAGATCCATAAGAATTTCCACGTGAGTTGGGCTAAAATCTTTTTTGCACAAACGTAAATGAAAATATTATAAATATATCTGTAAAAAAAGCACAAAAAAATATGTCGAGTCGGTAGTTTTGCTTGATACAAGTTTTTTTATGTGTTGGTGTAAATTTGTTACAAAGAAAAATATTCTTTTTTACACCTCATGTAAATGTGTATATATATAGGGATGTGTTAAAATGAGAACCACCTTGATTTGTGACAACCGTGAGAACTAGGTCATCCAAAAGGTTTTTCCAAAATCTTTTTTCTCAAAAGTCATAAAAAATCACTTGTTTCAGAAAAAAAATCTAAAAAAATGCCGCATACACACATTTACAAGAGGCGTAAAAAAGATATTTATATTCGTACAAAATTTACACTAGCGCGTAAAAAACTTGCATCAGTCAAAACTACCAACTCTACAATTTGTTTTACTTTTTTTACAGATGTATTTATAATATTTTTATCTAGTTTGTGCAAAAAAAAATTTGCCCCAACTCGCGTGGAAAGAAAAAGTTCTCACGTTCTCACAACTCGTGTTGGTTCTCATTTGAACCGATCCCTATATATATATATATATAGGGTGGGGTTTTAGAGTGAATACTAGTGTATTTGTGAACTTAGTGAACAAATCCTGGACATTAATTTACATCATCAAATCGTAAAATACACTAGTCTATTTTTATCATCAAATCCTTGCCATTAATTTTCACTTGTGTATTAATAATCAAGGGCTAGGATTAGTTTACTTATGTTCACAATCAAAGGGATTGTTTACAAATAAACCTAACCATATATATATATATATACACACACACATAACCTGAAGAAACACTGGCTGAACCGAGGGTATCCATAGATATCTTAGTTACAGCTCGATATTTTTGCATGAAAGGTTATCTCTCGTTCACTCTTCTGGGTGATATCACTTCGAGTTATTTGCAAAACTAGCAACGTTGTTAGTCTCGTCACGAGAGAAAGGGGGAGGGTTTTCTCCATGACCACACTCCGGCGTGAGAATAAGTATTTGGAATTGCAAGGTAATAAGCAAGTAGCAAGTGATTAGTGAGTGAGCTAGAACACATATGTTTTACCTTGTGGTGTGATCCTTATTTTATAGCCGAAGTGAAGTGTGTAGGAGATGGGCCGACGGGCCTTGGGCCTGGGCCGACGACCAGGGATATCCGTTCTGTCTCCTCTGCATCGACCATTAATGTTCTTTGGTAGGAGGTGCGCTTGGCGCATGGTGATTGGAGCCACGTGTCATGGTAGTTGCCCCTGGTGCCAGACCTGTCATCAGCCGTAAGTGGAGACCGTGTGACAGTCGCTGGCGTGAGTTTGGTTGGTGCCACGTGTATGCCCTTGCATATAGTCTGTCCTCTGCATTACTGTTCATCATGCGACGCATTCTGACACAACCTTTCGAGCGGTTATTAGGTCACAGCTCTGCCACTTTGTACCCTTGTATTTGGTTAACGCCTCTTTGCGCTTCTCCCTTCCGCATAGCTTTATCAATGTTTTCTAGCCAGCGTGGAGTTGTAGGGATTAAGTCCTTTTGTTCTAAAGACTATGAGTTGCTCTCATGTTGCTCTTGGCCTTGTGCAAGGTTTTAGGACTTCGCGGCTAGAGGGTTGTTTGATCCGAGCAGGATCAGAGGTCCTGCACTTCCAGGGCTAACTTGTCATTGGGTAGTGTGCGGAAGGTTTGTTGTGTGACTTGGAAGTGTCAAGGTTGCAGTACCATTGACATTGCGCGCAAGGTTTGTTGTGCAACCTGCTAGTTTAAAAATGGCGCACCATTGCGTATTGCGCGCAGGGTTATTCTTGTGGTATGTTGTCATTGGGGGTATGGTTACTTGCGCAGGCGCAGAGTTTTTGGGACCATACCCCTCCAAGTCCCTAGTCCAGTGGTTCTCCTATGCGCATGTTAGCAAGTAGGTGGAGTGCTGGACTATAAGAATTCTTGTATGCGCACTTATTTCAACGGTAAAAATTCCAAAAGGGATGAAGAAAACCTTTGTGTGTGGGAAACCTTTGCTCATGATGAGGTCTTTGAAATTTAAATCTTTGTCATACTGATGTTGCAGGCGAGTTGGTGAGAAAAAAAGGTGAGGTGAGGGTGACTTTTGACAACTGTGGCATGCTGTCAACAGTGCAACCTCTCTTTCATTAATGAACTGGCAGAGAAAGTACCAGCCACGCGTGAGTGGCGACTGTCAATTGCCACTTGCCTACACACGTCATGCGCTAATTGGCTGTTGATTCTGCGCATGCGTCACATTCCCCCATCGCATTAAATGTGATGGGTATAAATAGAGGAACATCTAGGGTTTCCCTTCACGCTTTCAAATCTTCTTCTTTGCTCTCTCTAAATTCTCGTTCTCTGAAGTCTTGTTCTCTTCTTTCTCTTCAATCTTCTTTTCTTCTCTCTTCCGGCTATTGATATGGCGACTAGGGGTCCAGAAAGTGCTTCTGCGATGGAGGCGTCGACTTCTTTGCCGGTGCTTAAGTGGCCCCCGACCAATTTCCAGAGGATGGTGTCAAGCTTCCGGTTCCCCAACGACTGGACGCCCGGTATCCTTTCGATGAGAGACCGCTGCTGACGCTCCAACCGGCTACATCACTTTATTTTTTGATTTTTTTCGCTGACGGCAACTTCCGGTTGCCGACAACTAAATTTTTTCTTGAAATTTTGGATCACTATCGATTCCACATCTCCCAACTCAATCCGTTGGGGATGGTGAGAATCAAACTTTTTGAATTTTTGTGCAGATCGATGGGTATTCAACGACAGTTAGCGGTTTAGGGTATTTCTACCAGTTACATTGCTCCTTGGGATTCTACTCTTTCAACATAGAATCCAGGCGAAGAAAATTTTGCTCTCTCCGCCGAAGTCCTACCGTGATTGGAAGGCAAAATTCTTTTTTGTGAAGGCCGGCGTGATTCCCTCCGGATGTACTTCCGGGGGTGGAGGATATTGCTGTTGAAACATCTCCTATACCGATGGTGGAGTCCTGATATAAGGACATAAAGGAGATCCCGGCGGTTCAGTTGCTGGAGAGGGCACTAATGGCGGCGGGCATGAGTCTAGTGCGGAAGCCCAACCGCCGGGAAAAACCAGTGTATATGGAAGGGGAGAAGAGTAAGTACTCATTCATTGTTTTATTATTTCCTGATTTCTCTTTATGCGCAGACTAACCATATGCGCGCTTTTGCAGGGGTGGCGCTGTACGTGGTGGCGTTCCAAAGGTAGAATGGGGGATGGAGAACATCGCCCTTGACCTACAGGAACCAACATGGTATGCGCAGATCTTGGGAAACTTTGAGCTTCCCAGGAGCGCAGATCTGGTGGCCCCGCACCCTGAGAATGGTAAGCCTTCATAGTTTTGATTGTTTTTACATCTTTTCAGACTGCTTATTGTGTTGCCATTGATGCAGGCGCACTGAAAAATTTGGGCATTGGCCCGGATCCCAAGAAGAAAAGGCGCGCGGGGCCAAGCGCAGTGGTTGAGAAGAAGGCAGCTCAACCCAGGGCGGACCCACCCAAAGGTACGTGTTCTGTGCCAGACACTTGGAATGACTATGTAGTAGTCTCTGATTCCTTGGAGGGTGTCACATCTTTTGACTTGTGTTTTATACTTCACTTTTCTTCCTGTTGCATAACCTTTTATTATCCTACAGTGGGGGGATAAGATAGCTTTTGTTGCCCCAACTACTCCAGCCGCGCCCATTGATATCCCGATGCCCCCACCCGTGTCAGAGACGACACAAGCGTCAAATGTAGAGGGTGGGAGCCAAGTGTCGGGGCGACAGAGGTGCAGGTGGAAAGGGAGGCCGTTGGGCCTGAAGAAGAGGTGGTGGTTTGTGGTGAAGAAGTGGTGGTTGAAGAACCGGTGGAGGTAGTGGTTGAGGAACGAGTTAGGGAGGTGATGGTTGAGGATGTCCGCAAGGGGCTCATGCACCAGAGCCACCGCTCGGGGGTGAAGTCGGAGGATCTGGGGAGTGCCCTTCTGCTGAAGGGTCCCCGATTCGCTCGGACGAAACCCCGGGTGACCAAGCAGGAATCATCCGAGAGGTATGTTATCAAACATGGGTAGCCAACCCGGTCATGGTCCAAAAATCCAACGGCAGTTGGCGCATGTGCATCGATTTCATTCAGGTTGAAATGTTTCCTTGATTGCTACAAGGTTACCACCGAATCCAAATGAAGAAAGAGGATGAAGACAAGACCGCTTTCCGAACCGACAAAGGGATTTTTTGTTACATAAAAAATACCTTTCGGACTAACGCAACGCCGGGGCCACCTACCAACGATTAATGGACCATGTCTTCTGGGATGATATTGGCGAAAACGTGGAGGTTTACATCGATAACCTCGTGATAATGAGCTCGGATGAGGAGAAGATGCTGGCACACATCCAAAAGATGTTTACATCCTTACGCAAGGCAAACTTGAAGCAGAACCCCAACAAGTGTTCTTTTGGAATGGAAGAAGAAAATTTCTGGAATTCGTCGTCATGCGCGATGGCTTCAAAGTGAATCCCGATAAAGTGGAAGCAATTCACAGGCGGATCATAAAATGTAAAATAATATACAGGCTCGTAATAGAAGATCCACAGGCGGATCATAAAATGTACAAGAAAGAATATAAAACAGACTTTAGGGCAGATCTAAGGATTTGCAAGATCCTCTTATTCACTACCGAGCAGCTTCCGGCCTATTTCGTATTGTACCTGCAGTTTAGTCTTTGGCCGATACGTCAGCTTACGCTGGTAAATAGACCCAACTGACTCATTTTGAAAACTTTAAAATGATTTTAAGTGCAAAACGGCACAAAATCTTTTATTAACTTAGGAAAGTTAACCTTGCAACCTTGTATCAGGTTAATATGTTTGTCAATACATACAGGGCCCAGTACAGAAACCGAGACATGATTAAATACACACCACACAGCACTCACGAAGGAGTCATCCCCAACGTCTTGGGAATATTGCATATGAGCGTCTGTCAGGTGTATGCCTACACCCCGCGCTAAGGTCGTGGCCAATAACTAATGTATTGAGCCGAGGATATCCAGGACACGGTAATTTAACCCCTGATGTTTAAGTTATCAAACAAAACTGATTAAAACGAAATATGGGGTTTACTAGCCACAAACGGGCATTCGATTGACCCTATTTTGGACCAAGCGGTATTAATTTACCGTATCCCAAGCCCGTATAGGGAAAATAAGTCGAGATTATTTACCTGAGCTAGTCTTCTTCTTTTAATTTTTAATAACTCAGCCATATACAAAAGTACCAACGTGCAGATAAGCATTTACCGGCAAGGCTCTAGTCTGGATTATGGCATAAGCTAGCCAATTAAATACTAGCGGTCTTATAAACCGAATAGTGTACATGGTCATTACGTATAACGCTTGATTAAACGATGATCAGATAGAATGTAGTTTAACCCGACACGTCCTTTGACTTGCATATTATGGGTAAACAATTAACATTCTGGATTTTGAGATTAAAATGATAAGCTTAAACCGTTTCGGTTAATTTCCGTAAAATAGTTACATATACGTAACTGTGCGCATATAAGCGAGATCGGGTAACCGGATAAGTCATGGAAAAGTTCTATATGCCATTATATTCTAAATAAGTTAAGATATCAGTAGGATATCAACTTATATGCCCGTTAAGGTTTTAAAACGAAACTATGCCTCATAAGGGCATTTCGTAATTATATACCGTATAAAAGGAACTTGAACATATTTTAAGTTTATAATCATGAGTATTCTGGAAAAATATTTTATTTATGATATAATATTAGTAGGATATCAATTGTATGTGTATTTTATCTTTTATGACCAAACTATGCACCGAAGGGGCATTTTGGTCATTTTCACATAGTTTATAAATTATTTGGGATTCTGAGTTTATAACATGTACCTACTGTAATATATATTTAAAATAAGTTTTAAAATCAGTAGGTAACAAGTCTTGGTCCATTAATATGGTTTAAAACCATACTATGCGCCGAAACGACGCTTATGTCGTAAAATGACGTCTTTATGCGATGTTTATGAAAACTATCATTAAGGTCATATTAAAATGTTTAAAATATGTTATTTAATATAACATATCAGTAGGTAAATGATTTACCTTAAAAAGATTGATTAAAATAATTTTTTGAGCCATAAGGGCTAAAACCGTCATATTTCGACATAGTTTAAGGACTGTTTGAAAACTCAGTTTATAACTTGGTTTAACGTCCCAAATAATCCTACTTATAATATTACATCAATAGGAAAGTCATTTCAAGTTCATTATTATTTAAAACCTTGTTTTATACAAAAAGGGCATTTTAGTCAAGAATGGCATAATTATGGAACTTGAGCATACACTTGGATTATGATTATGATCATGTAATATAACCTCAAATGGTTATGCTACATTATATTATGATCATAATGCAACTTTAGATTAGTAGGTAACTAATCTAAATCGGGTCATAATTGAAAGTCAAAGCAGAAGTCAAACTTCGCGACTTTCGGTTGCGAACCGACCTTAAAGCTAAAACTGACGGGCCGAACATGTTCTTGCATGTTCTAATAATTATTACCAACTTGTTTAAGTGTCAAAACAGGTTTCATATTATTTATAAGATCATTTCATGATTTTTCAAAAAATGGACTGTTTGACTTTTTAATATCATAACTTTGACCCGTCAATTGGTCTAGCAAACGTGATCTTCAGGAGGTGGCCTTTATAGGGACTAACACCTACCTTATTATTATCACTTAGCCATGTTCATCTTTAACAATGGCTGGACCATAATGGTCTTAATCGAAAGTAAAAGCGTTTTCCGTAAAATGCTTGACTTTTGGCTATAAAAGCCTATAAACGAAAATGAAAGAGCAAGGAACACTTACAAGAGGTTCCTAGAATGCAAGAGAACTAAGTTGGATGCTCCTTTCAGCTAGGAACTTCCAGAGGAGGGAGAAGAGTATGAATAAGAAAGGTGCAAGTTGGAATGAAGCATTTGAACACCCATTTATAGTTGGAAAACTCAAAGGAGGTGAAGCCAGGTGTTTAGGGGTGTAAGAAGAAGCTTACAAGTGTCCCAAAACGTGGCATAGCAGTTTGGAGAAGCCATGGTTTCGATTAAATGGTTTTGGAGCTTTGTTTGGGGACCAAGCCAAACTTTCTGCAGCAGAGGCCTGGTCTCTCGCGGCCCGCGACCGCCCCTTAGCCAGTTTCAAAGTTTGACACTTTTAACCCCTTAACTTATAAAGGCTTCTAAAACCCTTTTAAAAACCTTTTTGGCACTTTTAGCCCTCCGTAGCCAATACTTGGCATACCGGGATTATGCCCGGACTTTGTCGAGCTCTCGGTTCGTTAAAAGGTCACTCAGAGGTAAGAATTAACATGTTGACACTTTTAGTCCCTCCACTATCCAACTTTCATAATTTACAATGACCTCCCCTACATTTGGCACGTACGAGAGTTAGGACTTCGTAAAGGATCACTCAGAGGCTTATTATAGCATGTTGATTCCGATGTCACTCAGAGGCTAGGCATGTTGACATATCAGTCACTCAGAGGCCAAATTTCAAGCATGTTGACATATCAGTCACTTAGAGGCTAGATTTAAGCATGTTAACATATCAGTCATTCAGAGGCTGTTATCTATGCATGTTGACATCGGGTCATCACTCAGAGGCTCAGTTTGAGCATGTTGACGCCTTTAGTCCTTATTGGTCTTTAACAGACTATATTTAAAATACAACACGTGTCATTATACTATTGGACACGATTTTACAGGGTGTTACATCCTCACCCCTTAAAAGAAATCTCGACCTCGAGATTTTATTCAAAAATATGGGGGTACTTTTGTCGCATAGTGGACTCAGCCTCCCATGTATATTCGGGACCTCTAAAAGCATCCCACTTAACTTTACTATAGGTATTAACTTTCTTCGGAGCTTCTTAACCTGTCGACCCTCGTATCGAAATTGGTTTCTCAACGAACCTCAAGTTTTCATCAATTTGCACATCTTCGTGCGACATTGCTAGCGACTCATCGGCTAGACATTTCTTAAGATTAGATATGTGGAATACATCATGGATTCCATTAAGCTCCTCTGGCAACCTGAGCTTATAAGCTACAGTGCGGACACATTCGACTATCTCGAAGGGTCCTATATATCTTGGGCTCAACTTGCCCTTCTTTCCAAAACGCATCACACCTTTCCAAGGTGATATTTTCAGCATGACTTTGTCCCCTACTTGGAACTGAAGAGGTTTACGCCTCTTGTCCCGCATAGCTTTTCTGCCTATCCCTGGCAGCTTTAGACGATCACGGATTTGGACAATCTTTTCTGTGGTCTCCAGGACAATCTCAGGTCCTGATAGTTGGGCCTCCCCAACTTCTGCCAAACACACGGGTGTTCGACACTTTCTCCCATATAAGGCCTCAAAAGGAGCAGCCTTGATGCTAGTATGATAACTGTTATTGTAGGAGAATTCTATTAGGGTAAGTGGTCATCCCAGCTTCCACCTAAATCAATCACACATGCCCGAAGTATGTCTTCCAAAGTTTGGATAGTATGCTCACTTTGACAATCAGTCTACGGATGGTAAGCCGTACTGAAATTTAATCGTGTGCCTAACGATTGTTGGAAACTTTTCCAAAAGTGAGACGTGTATCTAGTATCTCTATCAGATACTATAGATACTGGACAACCGCGTATGGACACAGTCTTGTCCACGTACAACTTAGCCAACTTGTCAGAATTATAAGTCTCTTTAATTGGTAAAAAGTGTGCTGACTTAGTCAGCCTATCCACAATGACCCAAATCGTGTCATTACCACATTTGGTCTTAGGTAACTTGGTAATCAAGTCCATTGTTACCATTTCCCATTTCAAGTTGTTTTAGAAGTCCTAACGGTTTCTGATGTTCGGCCTTAACTTGCGAACACTCAGACACTTAGCTACATAAGTGGCTATGGATTTCTTCAAACCCATCCACCGATAATTTTTCTTCAAATCTTGATACATTTTGTCTCCTCCTGGGTGAACTGGGTATCTCGAACTATGTGCCTCTTGGAGGATTAGATCTCTAAGTCCTCTAAATATCGGAACCCAAATTCTATCATTAAATCTTAGGATTCCATCCTTTCCAGGCGTTAACTGATTAACAGTTTCGCCTATTCCCTCATTAGGAATATTAACCTTTAACAGGGCTTGTTTTTGCGCATCTAATAGCTTTCACTTAAGCTATTTCTGAGCTCAATGCTCTTGGCGTTAATCCTAATAGGTTTAACTCTTTCTTTGCGACTTAAGGCGTCGGCAACTACATTTGCCTTGCCGGGATGGTAGCGAATTTCGCATCATTTAATGTTTCCATCCAACGTTGTTGTCGCATGTTCAATTCTTTCTGATTGAACATGTGTTGGAGACTCTTATGGTCAGTGTATATAATACACTTCGCACCATACAAGTAATGTCTCCATAACTTTAGTGCAAATACAACGGCACCCAACTCCAAGTCATGGGTGGTGTAATTTCTTTCATGCACTTTTAGTTGTCGTGATGCATAGGCAATTACTTTGCCATTTTGCATTAGCACACAACCCATACCGGTGTGTGAGGCATCACAATAAACAACAAAATTTTCAATACCCTCAGTAGAGTAACACGGAACGTTGCTCAACTAACCTAATTAATAAACCAGGGAGAATGATGATGGAGATGTATTGCGGCTCTCTTTCATCACTCTAACCGCATCTTCTCATTGATGTACGGATCAGCTCACGCTTCAAGCTGTTAGAATCTCAAAGATTCTTGTTGCTTTGGACCCCAATTATACTTAAATTCTTATGGGTCAAGGTAGTTAAAGGAGTGGCTATTCTTGAAAAGTTCTCAATGAACCTCCTATAGTAACCAGCCAGTCCTAGGAAACTACGAACTTCTGTTGGGGTTTTGGGTACTTCCCAATTCATTATGGCCTTGATTTTGGTGGGATCCACTTGGATACCTCACTTACCATGTATCCAAGAAATTGGACTTCTCTAAGACAAAATTCGCATTTAGAGAACTTTGCATAAAGTTTCTCCTGCCTTAATAATTCTAGGATGCACCGAAGATGTTTCTCGTGATCAGCTTGATTACGAGAATAGATAAGTATGTCGTCTATGAAGACAATGACAAATTTATCCAAATACGATTTACAGACTCTGTTCATGAGGTCCATGAATGCTGCTGGTGCATTTGTGAGCCCAAAAGGCATCACCAAAAATTCAAAATGACCATAGCGGGTCCTGAAAGCTTTCTTAGGAACATCTTCACTTCTAACCTTCAGTTGATGATATCCTGATCTCAAATCTATCTTAGAAAAGTAACTAGTCCCTTAAAGTTGGTCGAATAAATCATCGATCCTGGGCAGAGGATATCTATTCTTAATTGTTAGCTTGTTCAGCTCCCGATAGTCGATGCACATCCGCATTGATCCATCTTTCTTCTTAACGAATAGGATTGGAGCTCCCCAAGGCGAGAACTAGGTTTAATAAATCCTTTCTCCGAGATTTCATCCAATTGAACTCTTAACTCATTCATTTCGTGTGGAGCTAGTCTATATGGAGCTCTAGCTACGGTGCTGATCCTGGTATGATGTCAATTCTGAACTCTACTTGCCTATCCGGAGGTAGGCCTGGTAATTCTTCAGGGAAAACATCGGGATACTCCGAGATAACTGGTTGATCTTCAAGGTTCAGTTTTGGTTCACTAATGGTTACTTGTGCCATGTAAATAACATAACCTCTTCTCAAACATTGGATGCCTTAAATAACGACACCTTGTCTGGTAATCCATAGTGTGAGTCTCCGAGGATGGTGATCATTTCGCCAGATGGGGTTTTAATTTCGATGAGCTTCTTATCGCAGGCAATGCGGGCTTGGTTATGAGATAACCAATCCATGCCTAAGACAACATAAACCCTGCCAATTTCATTGGCAGAAGAGAGATAGGGATGGAATGATTCTTAATGGATATAGAGCATCCATGAAGAATGGAAGTTGCGTTTCTAAGGTTCCATCGGCAAGTTCTATCTCGTAGGTTTTATCTAGAGTTCTTATGGGCAGTTTTAATAGTTTGCTAAACTTATGATCAACAAAAGATCTATCTGCATCCGAATCAAAAAGAACTCTAGCATATATATCATTAATTGGGAAAGTACCTGTTATGACGTTATTGTCATTAACAGATTCCTTAGCAGTCAATCGAAAAGCGCGTGCATTTCCCTTCTTGGCCTCTCCAGGCTTCGAAATATTATTCCTCGAATTCTTAGGGCAGTTAATTGCAATGTGCTCTTTTTCATTGCAGATATAACATACAACATCCTTAAGATCTTTACAATCTAGGGTCTTATGCCTTCTTCTTTTACAAATACCACAAGGTCTAGCTTGTGGATCAGAATTACACTGTCCCTAGTGCCTGCGGTTGCAAGTCTTGCAAAATGGCATCACAGCCGACTTGCCTTGGTTCCCTCTGCACCCGAATCTCCCTTTATTTTTTTAGTAAATCTATGGGAGTTGTTATCTCCCCTCTTCCTTTTTCCGTCAGTTTCTGACTTAACTGACTTTTGTCTTATTAAATCAATGGTGAGGGAGAGAGATAGGTCTACAGCAGACCTATAGGTATTCGGCTGAGCAGGCTTTACCATGCCCTTAATCTCGGGCGCTAATCCATTGATAAAATGCGCAATGCGTTTGGATTCTGGGGTGATTAGATAGGAAACTAACCTAGATAGGGAATTGAAATCGGAGACATACTTCTGACAGTCTAGGTTTTTCATTGAAAGAGACAAGAAATCTGTCTCTATTTTCTCCACCTCATGGGGTGGGCAGTAGGTTTCCTTAATAAGGTCCATAAACTTAGACTATCCCAGATTATATAGGTATACTTTACCTGTTGATGTATCATGGCCTTCCACCATGTTAGGACATCGCCCTTAAAGGACTGTGATACATACTTGACCACATCTTTATCAGCACAATCGCTGATATCTACTATGGTTTTCATCTCATCTAGCCACTTAAGGGCTTCTACAGCTCCTTTTTCTCCCATTAAAGTCTGGGTTTACAGGAGACAAAGTACTTATAGGTGCATCCGTCCTTAGAACAACGGGACTTATCAGCATAATCTATTTTCTTTGGTTCACTTTTCTCATTTGAAGAGTGAACGGAGCTCTCCTTATGAATTGAAGATGGTGGAATAGATAATGGTTTAGAGCGAGTAGCACTCGACTCTCTTAACTTCTCTATGGCCTTACCCATGGCATTTTCTACAGCCGCATCAATGCGTTCTTAGAAGTCATTATTATCTATGGCTACATTTTCGGCGTCCTTAGAGTTGACGTTCCGATGGCTACTTTGTGCCTCATTAGATTAAGCCATTCTTCAAAGCTTTAGTTCTATAATACCAAATAAAATTTCTCTTAGCCATGGTATAACAACCATATCGGCTTTTTAAACATTGGATATATAAAAAAAATCCATGCCTATACTAGTATGAATAACATCACAACTCTTAGGCTTAATATAACTATACTTGGCCTAGGTCTTAATAGGACCATTATAGGCAAATTACAATTTGGACGTAGTCCATATATTATTAGACAGTGGATCGTAAAGTTACAACAGTCATTGTCATATTTGACAATTGTATAGCACATAGGCTTTGTCACAAAGGACTTTTAATATATGGCACATAGGCCTGTCACAAATGGACATACGGTTATGACATATAGGCTTGTCATTAAAGGACATAAAATATGGCACATAGGCCTGCCACTGATGGACATAAAATAGGGCACAAGGCACTACATCGCTAATGGATGTTTTATCACCGCACTAGTCTCATTAGCCGGGATCAAACAGATCACGTGGGCTATATAAAATAATTCATAGCCATAAGGGCAATACATCACTAATGGATGTTTTATTTATCACCGCACTGGTGATATTAGCCAGGATCAAATAGATCACATGGGCTATATAAAATACATCTCTAATGGATGTTTTATTCATCACCGCACTGGTGATATTTAGCCGGGATCAAATATTTCACATGGACTTTATAGAATAGATCATAACCCGAAAGGGTAATATATCACTAATGGATGTTTTATTTATCATCGCACTGATGATATTAGCCTGGATCAAAATAGATCACATGGGCTATATAAAATACATCTCTAATGGATGTCTTATTCATCACCGCACTGATGATATTTAGCCGGGATCAAACAGATCACAAGGGGAATATAAAATACATCTCTAATGGATGTTTTATTTATCACCGCACTGGTGATATTTTAGCCGGGATCAAATAGATCACAAGGGCTATATAAAATACATCTCTAATGGATGTCTTATTCATCACCGCACTGGTGATATTTTAGCCGGGATCAAATAGATCACAAGGGCTATATAAAATACATCTCTAATGGATGTCTTATTCATCACTGCACTGGTGATATTTAGCCGGGATCAAATAGATCACAAGGGCTATATAAGGTTAGGACATAGTCCATTACCTTGAAGGCTAGCGTGATTCCTCAAGTCACACTACCAAGAGTATGAACATTACTTGAATGTTATCATAAGAGGATCTTAATGGTTGATTAATAGCCCCGGTCGCATTGACCTTAATGACTTGGAGGCTTGAACCTAGTCCACCACCTCTAGATAGAAGGATAACTTCCCTTAACTATCATGATAGAAGACCCTTCCGTTCTTAACTATCATTTATATATTTGGCCAAATATGTGGTCTGTGCCACTTGGCAAATCAAAACCATTAAGATCTTTTTGGAATTATATCGCAGAGTATAAATTCGAGTAAAATCGAGATGCTTGCTTGAAGTGAATGAATACATATATATATATAATTCCAAAATATTATTTAAATGATAATTAGAAAGTACAATACTTGAAACAAATAAGTAGCGAAACTGATTGTCCATGCAAGGACTAAAAAGAAATAACTTATCCAAGCAGGGACTAAAGAAATAACAATGTCCACGCAGGGACTACATATTATTAGAAGAGACTTCACTCGTCCTTCTTTCCTTGATCAACTTGGAGAGTTTCTTGAAGAACTTGTTTGTTTTCTTCTCCGTTTTCTCCGCCTACTGCTGCATTTCTTTCATTCTTTCTAAGGCCTCATTAATGGCCTCAAGTGGTGGTGGAGGTTGTGGTTGTGGCATAATCGGATACTGGTACCCATAAGTTGGATATCCAATTGGTGGATAAGTAGGTGGGAAAGGAGAAAGGTAAAGTGCATTGTGCATAACAGCTTGCATATAGGGGTCTTGCGACCATGCTTGATAGTCTACCGGTGCAAACGAGTTAAAAGGATCATATCCAGATGTGTCTGGATATGTGGGGATTGGGTTAGTATAACCGTTGGTGTGGTTGAACCATAGGTGTGTGTTGTTCCACTACAGGTGAGGTATTAGAGGGTCCACCCATTTGTGGGTCCTCGTGAATTATGGGGTAAGGGTTGGGCAAAGGTGGCAGTGATCCCGACCTTTGTTCGGCACGTACCGACATACGTGCTCCACGCTTTCTTCTTGGTGGTTCAGGTGGTGGTTGAGGTTGGTCCACGGGTTCCATGTGGACATTTTCTTGTACTGGGGGTGGTTGAGAGTGATGAGAAGGAGTGTGGGCGAAGGTGCATTGGTTCCAGTATTGGTCCCACTCATTAAGACCACTGGTAGGGCGATGCAACATAAGAGTTCGAATCGCTTGAAATTTCAATGGGATGCATATTCGATCCCGACGGCGGCATCTCTGGGTTAGAATCCTCGTCCATAGGGTTTGGCTGGTCCAACGTGATTTTGATTGGCTGGAGGTGTTTAAAATAATGGTTAGGGTTAAATTCCTCATGGTAAGAGTGATGGGAATGGGAATGGTGAGAATGGTGTGAATGATAGGAGTGGTGAGAGTGGTAAGAATTTTGGGAATGTGAGGGTGAGTGTCTATTAGAGACAGAACGTCTCACTGGTTGCCAAGGAGACGAATCTTCCTGATTCTTGGTATGCATCTGAGTTGTGAGGTTGAGGGGGAATGCGCCCCGATGGTCCTCCCCTCATTGGACCTTTTCCTCTCCCACTTTGTCCTCGTACACGTGGCGGCATTTTCCTGTTAAAAATCAATTTAAAAACAATACCAATAACTTAATAATGAAATGAGTAATCCTAGGTAATGCCTAGACTCGGAAGTCTAAGGAATGTGCTCGTGTAAGTTTGAGATTAAACACAAAAGGCTAGTATTTAATTCTCTCAAACCTTGGCACTGATACCAACCTGTCACACTCCGGATTTCCAACCCAAATCTATACACCGGTGGGCCCGGTGGGGAGTATCTGACGTAAGTTGATAACATCATTGTCAATTAAACGTAGCACAGCGGAAGTCTTGGAGTAAAATTACTATTACAAACCGAATGTTCGAAATATAAAATAATATACAGGCTCGTAATAGAAGATCCACAGGCGGATCATAAAATATACAAGAAAGAATATAAAACAGACTTTAGGGAAGATCTAAGGATTTGCAAGATCCTCTTATTCACTACCGAGCAGCTTCCGGCCTATTTCGTATTGTACCTGCAGTTTCGTCTTTGAACGATACTTCAGCTTACGCTGGTAAATACACCCAAATGACTCATTTTGAAAACTTTAAAATGATTTTTAAGTGCAAAACGGTACAAAATCTTTTATTAACTTGGGAAAGTTAACCTTGCAACCTTGTATCAGGTTCACATGTTTGTCAATACATACAGGGCCCAGTACAGAAACCGAGACATGATTAAATACACACCACACAACACTCACGAAGGAGTCATCCCCAACGTCTTGGGAATATTGCATATGAGTGTCTGTCAGGTGTATGCCTACACCCCGCGCTAAGGTCGTGGCCAATAACTAATGTATTGAGCGAGGATATCCAGGACACGGTAATTTAACCCCTGATGTTTATGTTATCAAACAAAACTGAAATTTAAAAATAAATATGGGGTTTATTAGCCATAAACGGGCATTCGATTGACCCTATTTTGGACCAAGCGGTAATAATTTACCGTATCCCAAGCCCGTATAGGGAAAATAAGTCGAGAGTATTTACCTGAGCTAATCTTCTTCTTTTAATTTTTAATAACTCAGCCATATACAAAAGTACCAACGTGCAGATAGCATTTACCGGCAAGGCTCTAGTCTGGATTATGGCATAAGCTAGCCAATTAAATACTAGCGGTCTTATAACCGAATAGTGTACATGGTCATTACGTATAACGCTTGATTAAACGATGATCAGATAGAATGTATTTTAACCCGACAAGTACTTTGACTTGCATATTATGGGTAAACAATTAACATTCTGGATTTTGAGATAAAATGATAAGGTTAAACCCGTTTCGGTTAATTTCCGTAAAATAGTTACATATACGTAACTGTGGCATATAAGCGAGATCGGGTAACCGGATAAGTCATGGACAAGTTCTATATGGCATTATATTTCAAATAAGTTAAGATATCAGTAGGATATCAACTTATATGCCCGTTAAGGTTTTAAAACGAAACTATGCCTCATAAGGGCATTTCGGTAATTATATACCGTATAAAAGGAACTTGAACATATTTTAATTTTATAATCATGAGTATTCTGGAAAAATATTTTATTATGACATAATATTAGTAGGATATCAATTGTATGTGTATTTTATCTTTTATGACCAAACTATGCACCGAAGGGGTATTTTGGTCATTTTACACATAGTTTATAAATTATTTGGGATTCTGAATTTATAACATGTACCTACTGTAAATATGTTTAAAATAAGTTTTAAAATCAGTAGGTAACAAGTCTTGGTTCATTAATATGGTTTAAAACCATACTATGCGCCGAAACGCGCTTATGTCGTAAAATGACGTCTTTATGCGATGTTTATGAAAACTATCATTAAGGTCAGATTAAAATGTTTAAAATATGTTATTTAATATAACATATCAGTAGGTAAATGATTTACCTTAAAAAGATTGATTAAAATCTTTTATGAGCCACAAGGGCTAAAACCGTAATTTATCGACATAGTTTAAGGACCTGTTTGAAAACTCAGTTTATAACTTGGTTTAAAGTTCCAAACTAATCCTACTTATATATACATCAGTAGGAAATTTATTTTCAAGTTCATTATTATTTAAAACCTTGTTTTATACAAAAAGGGCATTTTAGTCAAGAATGGCATAATTATGGAACTTGTTCTTACATGTTTTAATAATTATTACCAACTTGTTTAAGTGTCAAAACATGTTTCATATCATTTATAAGATCATTTCATGATTTTTTCGAAAAAATGGCCTGTTTGACTTTTTAATATCATAACTTTGACCCGTCAATTGGTCTAGCAAACGTGATCTTCAGGAGGTGCCCTTTATAGGACTAACACCTACCTTATTACGATCACTTAGCCCATGTTCATTTTGAACAATTGCTAGACCATAATGGTCTTAACCGAAAGTCAAAGCGTTTTCCGTAAAATGCTTGACTTTTGCTATAAAAGCCTATAAACGAAAATGAAAGAGCAAGGAACACTTACAAGAGGTTCTACCACCACCACCGCAGGTTCTTCCAGCACCACCGGGGATGATTCCACCACCACAGGGGTTCAACCATCACCACACTGCGTTCCTCCACACCCCGCATGTGTTCTTCCACCACCATGTGTGGCTCCTCCTCCACCGACGCGCGTTCTTCCACCACCAAAGAACCCACCTTAGTACCCTTACCAGAACCTTCCAACACGTGAGGCCCTTACCCACCATTTCAGGTTCCGTTGCCCCAGCAACAGACTCCTCGCTTTGACCAACAGGCGGGGGCATCGGAGTATCCGTGGGTGCGGCGCATGTGCTGGATTCCACAAAAACAGGCTCATCGCCCACTGTGCGATAGCAAAAAAGTCAGTTATACACTATACAAAGAATGGAAGAATAAACGTAAGTTACAAACTTACCTAGGGAGATCTTGGCGGTAACTGCTCCCAGATTCCCCCTCTTCCCTATCACTTTCCGCACAACCTTCTTAGGGGGCAGCGCGGAGAAGTCCTCCTTTGGATGCCTTTTCCGCTTAAGAGGCACCACCGGGCTGGACTCAGTGTCCCCCAGACTAGCAGGTGTGGCGGTCGAGATACCTGCCACCGGATTATCAGGTTTGGCGGTAGGGATAACCACCGGCTTTGGCGCGGGCTTGTTCACACCTACAGGATCAAGATCCGTCCCATGAGTTAGAGACTACCACATATGCTTTCCAACGGTCAGACATAATGCGCTTACCTTTGGGAGGGTCTGCCCCGGTGAGTCACATCCTTCTCAACCGCTGCGCCCGGCCCCGCGCGCCGCTTCTTCTTATGCTCTGGGTCAATACCCAAGCTTTTTAAAGCGCCCGCAACACGACGCAAAATAGATAAGTCATCTGCAGGTTACCAACATTCAACAACAGAAACTTACCAGTTGAAGACGCAGGGGCATCCAAATCCGCATCCCTAGAAAGTGCAAAATTGCCTAGGACCTACGTATACCAGGTGGGCTCATCCGGGCCCAGGGCGAGTCTCTCAATTCGCCCCTCCTTTCTCTCGAAGGAGGCCAAAAACAACGGGGCACCTACAAAAGAGAAATGCATGTTAGCCTACAAACAAAGCAAAACCAAGACACACAACAAGAAAGTAAAAACACTTACTTCGATCCACCTCCATGTACACCGATCGATACCATGTTTGGTTTCCAAACCAAACTCATCTCGGCCTGCCACCAGTATCCTCTCCGGCAGCTGAATCGCCGGAATCTATTTCAAATCCGAATACCAGGGGTCCAACACTGGTATAGGGAGGGTTTCCGCCGGAATCTCCTCCGGCCCCCAGAACTGCATCGAGAAGGGAACGACGCTAGACTTCACAAAAAAGAATTTTGCCTTCCAATCGTGGAAGGACTTGGGGGGAGAGAGCAAAATTTTCCGTGCTTGCGCACGGTGCTGGAAAGAATAAAACCCAATTGAACAATGGAGTTGGTAAAAAATGAGAAAACGGTCAATGGTTGGAACAAACCCCGTCGACCGGCACAAAAACTCAAAATGCTTAATCCTCGCATTTTGTTACAGGCAACCGGAAGTTGCCCTCGCCAAAAAAATCTTGGAAAACGGTGATGTAGCCGACCGGAGCATCGGCGGCTGTCTCACCTTACTCCGGAAGCCAAGCATCCCAGCTCTGTGCGAATCGGAAACCGGAGACCAGGCGGTTAAAAGTGGGCGGCTCATCTTGCATGCCGGCAGAGAGGTCGAAGCCTCAGCGGCAGAGGCAGTCTCCGGACCACTAGACGCCATCAGAATCAGAAAAAGAAGGAAAGTTTGAAAAATTCTTTTAAGACAAGAGAACTCAAGAACACAAGAAAATTCAGAAATATTTTGAAGAAAAAGTTGAGTGAATGAAGGAAACCATAGCGGTTACTTCTATTTATAGTGCTCGCATTTAATGCGGTTGGGATGCGTGATATGCGCATGCTAATAACAGCCAACCAGCAACGGACGCGTGTCAGACAAGTTGCCACTGACAGTTAATATGCGTGCATGGCCGCCACTCTCTCTGGCAATTCATTAATGAATGGCAGGCGATACGACTGACAGCACGCAACAGCATCAAATGTCTTTTCAAATTTCCCTTTTTTCTCACCAACCCACCTGCAACGTCAGATTGGCAGAGTTTCAAATTTCAAAATCATGATGACAAAGCGTTTCTTTCACAAACGTTTTCCTCCAACCCTTGTTGAATTTTTGCCACTACAAAACGGCGCATACAACAATTCTTTTACTCCAGCACGACTCCTACTCACCATCATGCTCATAGGAGTAGCACTGGACTTGGAGGGGTATGGTCCCAAAAACCATGCGTTTGCGCATGGAACCATACCCTCAACATCATAACTACAAGGATAACCTTACGCGCAATATGCGTGGTGCTCCTTCCTTAACACCATATGGTCATACAATGAACGTTGCACACTCAGCACAACGGTAAATTCGACTAAACACCAAATGGTCATACAATGAACCTTGCGCACTCAGTGCAAAGGAAATTAGACCAAACATCCATAGGTCATACAATGAACCATTGCGCACTCAGCCCAACGGTAAATTAGACCAACACCAATAAGTCACACAACGAGCCTTGTGTACTTGGCGCAACGGCAAGTTACACTTACACGCGCAGGCTACTAGACCCTACGCTTAACATACAACCCTCTAGTCAAGAATCCTAAAACCTTGCAAGAACAAGACAAACATGAGAGCACCTCATAGTCTTGCGGATAAAAGGATTTATCCCTGCTACTCTGCGCTAGCGGGAAAATACTGACAGCCTCGCAAAGGGGTAAGCACTAAAAGGTGTTGACCATACTCAAGGGTACAGAGTGGCAGAACTGTAATGAATAGTTGCTCGGCAGGTTGCGTCTGACCGCGTCAAATGAACAGTAAGGCAAACGCCAGATTATACACCAACCATATCTACGCCAGTGACTGTTCCACCTTCTCCACTTTCGGTTGGTAGCAGGTCTGACGCAAGAGATATCCGCCCTTACTATCTTTACACGTGGCACCATTCAGCGCCCGACAGACCACACCTCCTGACAGAAGACATTAATTCCCCTGCAGGGGACATTTAATGTCTGACGTAGAGGACAAAGGGATGTCTCTGGTCGCCCGGGCCGGGCCCAAGGCCCATCAGCCCATCTCCTAAGCCCACTTACTTTCGGCTATAAAATAAGTATCCAATCACAAGGTAAAACAATATCTACATCCACAACCACCTACTATCACATTGACAAGCACCCACGCTTATTACTTGTAATCAACTAATACTATTCTCACGCCAGAGTGTGGTCAAGGAGAAAACCACCCTTTTAGCGAGATTAACGGCGCTGTAGTTTTGCAGATTAGTCTGAGTAAGATCACCCTGAAGAACGAGCGAAGAGGAAACCTTTTTATGTAGAAGCCCCTGGTTGTAACTTATATACCCCCGGATATCCCTAGGTTCAACCGGTGTTTCTTTCACTTCTGTAACAAAATCGGCTAATATCTGGCCTTTTATTGTGGGCGTGGTTTGTACACGATATTGTGTCCACCAAGCTCAATCATCCACTTTGCCAGACGACAGATATGTCCAGTTTGGACAAAATTTGGCCTAAATGATAGTTTGTGAGAACTGTTATCACATGGCCAGAAAAATACCAACGCAACCTGCGGGATGCGTGGACTAAAGCTAGAGCAAGCTTTCCCATTGTTGGATATCTTGTCTCTGGGTTAGTTAGCATTTTACTAACGTAGTAGATGGAGTTTGAAACTCCTGCGGCTCTACTAGCAAGACTGTGCCCAGAGCGATATCTGATGCGGACAGGTAAAGGATCAGTGGCTCGTTCCTTTGCAGCAAGCAGCCTAAATCAAGCACTCCTCATTTGTGTGAAGGCTATCTCCACATCCGGAGTCCACTGAAACTTGTTTTGCATTACACAATTCCGCAAAGTGCTGATGAATGGGAAGGACTTCATCGCGTGGTTGGCCAAGAACCTGTTCAACGCAGCCAATCGACCCGCCAACCGTTGCATTTCTTTGATGTTCGAGGGGAAGGCATACGCTGAATCACTTCCACTTTAACAGGATTGACTTTGAAACCATCGGTGTGACGATGGATCCCAAAAATTTGCCTTCTTCCATTCCAAGCGAGCACTTCCCAGGGTTCAGCTTCCGATTGGCCTTGCGCAAGGACGCAAATGTTTTCTGAACGTTTGTCAGCATCTTCTCCTCATTGGGGCTCATGATGACTAGGCATCAATGTACACTTCTACAGTTTCGCCAATGTCTTCTCCGAAGACATGGTCCATCAAACATTGGTAGGTGGCTCCTGCATTGCGCAATCCGAAGGGTATCTTTATGTAGCAAAAGATTCCCTTGTCAGTGCAGAATGCGGTTTTGTCTTCGTCCTCTTTTTTCATTTGTATCTGGCGGTAGCCTTTGTAGCAATCAAGAAAGCATTTCCACCTGAATGAAGCGAGGGAGTCCACCTTTTTGTCGATTTCGGATAAAAAGTAGCAGTCTTTGGGACATGCTTTTGTTCAGATCTTTGAATTCGACGCACATGCACCAACTGCGTTGTGCTTCTGCACCATGACTGGGTTGGCTACCCATGTTTGATAGCGTACATCTGATGATGCCAGCTTGGAGGAGCTCTAAAACTTGCCCGTTCAGTGGCGAGTTTTTTTCAGGACCAAAAGTGCGATTTTTGAACGATAGGCTAAACAGAAGGGAATGTGTGCAGCGCGTGCTCTGCAATTTCCCTTGGTACCCCGGTCATATCCGCTAGCAACCAAGCAAAAATATCTACATTGCAGAACAGGAGTTGTTTTAACCGCGCCTTGACTGCGGGGGTCATGGCAGGTCCTAGCAACACCGTTTGTTCCGGGTACTTGTTGTTGAGTACCCATTTCTCTGGCTCGCCATTGGATGATGACTTCAGTACCTTCACCGGTGGCTCCTCGTCGATGGACATGATCTCCTTCCTCGGGTACATGATGGCCATCCTGGTTTCTGTTGGAAAACCGCAGGTAGAATGAGGAGTGGAGGTGATCATGCTGAACTCTCTTTGGGTGCGACGGCCTAGCAACATGTCAGGCGCGATGTTGCTGGCCTGACCATGAAGTTGACTGAGATTGTGCAAGAGTGTTACCCATCGGAAAGAGTTACTGGGAATGAGATCTGACCCAATGGAAAGACGGCCTCGTTGTAAAAACCAGTCAATGGGAAGTCAACCGGCTCCAAGCGTGCCTTGTCCTCTGGGTCCAACTGTTGGAAGCATTGTTCATATATGATGTCCATAGAACTTCCTCCGGGTCTATGAACATGTAGTCGGTGCGATAATGGCCAAAGATGCCAGTTATCATGACCGGACGTTCTTCTTGCGGACCCTCGGGAACTATGGGGAAGATGACCTGTTGTTCGCGTCAGTGAGGCATACAACTCTTCTGATGGTCGCGCTTGCGTGACATGCCACCTTGGATCATATGAACAAATGCCTTCATCTTCTTGTTACTCGGGCCTTCTTCACCACGAGTAATCTGGCGCACCTCCTTGCGCACGTTTTGAAGTAAGTGGGTGAGCTTCCCACTTTTCTGCACCTTTTCGATCTCTGTGGGCAAGGAGATGCAATTGTCAGTTGCATGCCCTGTATCTTTGTGATAATCGCAAAAAAAGTTAGGGTCTTGACCTTTTTGTTGCGCATCGGTGATGGTTGTTTGAATTGGTGATCATCTGTGCTAAGCACCTCCGCCGGAGTCTTTGTCAGTGGTGTCCACTAACGATCGCGATTATCTTGCATGATTGCTCTTTTGGTAGCAATCTTATTAATCGTCGCGCAAGCGTCGACTGGTGAGTAGGAGGGGCTTTGGTTGGATTCCCTCCAACTCTTCTTATTCTTCTTTGCAAAACTCCTACTCAGATCTTGCGGACGGTATTGGGGTAGGGGAGGTCTACTAGAGTTTAGGTTGCGCTCTGTCTGCGCATAGACCTTTGCTGCCGCCATTAGTTTCTCCCAACTTTTTGGGAGGCCAGTAGTTCCCGACAAGACTTTGATCATCTCATTGCAGCGGACAACGTATTTGAATTCTACGCGAATCAAGTCTTCATGCACGTCTCCAATCTCCAACACCTCTTTATTGTAGCGGGTGATGAAGTCTTCGAGACTTTCATCATCACGCCGCCATATGTTCATGACGTCAGAGGAATCTTTGACGTACCACCGTTGTTGGCTGAAATATGTCAGGAACTTGTCTTTGAGGTCGTTCCATGACGTGAACTTACCCGTGGGTAAGTTATTAAACCATAGGTGCGCAACGCCTGTAAGAGTTTGAATAAACAAGTGACACCACATGGGCAGCGTCCAGCCTCTGATTAGACCTGCACCTGTGAACAGGCGCATGTGGTCATCTGGGTCTGTCAACCCATTAAACTACCCATATTGAAGGGTAGTTTTGCGCGCTCCAGTGGTGCAAGCGCGACCTCCTTTATAAACTTCGAGTGTTCGGCTGCTTCATACAGCCTATAGATCAGGTTATAATTGTACTCCGCCTCCGGGTTGTATGCAGCCCGTGGCGCACCGGTGAAACACACTGGCGCTATCACCCTCGCCATATGTTCTATCCTCCTCACGCTGGGTGTCCCGCCCCTCTAGAGGCGGCGGGCCCAGCCGTGAATGGATGGACACTCGCCTATGAGTATTTGACTCATATTTAGGCAGGGACTGAGTATACTCCGTTTCCCTTGTACGGAGGTGTGATGGAACACTCGCTCTAGCCGGCGAGTTATAACTGAGTACTGTGGAGCAGGCGAAGCATGCACGTGAGTAGTGGGTGGTTGCGCTAGCGCAGCGGAAGCATTTGTTTGCGCACAGAGTTGCGCATTGACAACATTCAGGGCCGTTTGAGATTTGATGTACCAAGACATCGGAGTTTCACCCGGAGGTAAAATAGATGTGATTGGTACACAAGGAGTTTCCATTTGAACTTCGGGAGTTACCGGGATGTTCACACGACCTGAGTCGTGGTGAACACCAGCATTTCCGGAAGAACCTTCTTCCACTTGTTCGTCGGGTCGAGGGGCATGAACTGGGTTCCTGCCGTTGGCCCGAGGACCTCGTGGTGTGTTTGATGGGAAATCAGCCATTTGAAAGTGAGGTTTGAGAAAAAAACTAACGAGAAACGGATGCAAGAGTGAGTAAAAAGGGATGGCGCCAATGAAGAAACACTGGCTGAACCGAGGGTTATCCGTAGATCTCTTAGTTATAGCTCAATATTTCTGCATGAAAGGTTATCTCTCGTTCGCTCTTCTGGGTGATTCACTTCGAATTATCTGCAAAACTAGCAACGTCGTTAGTCTTGTCACGAGAGAAAGAGGGAGGGTTTTCTCCGTGCCACACTCTTACGTGAGAATAAGTATTTGGGATTGAAGGTAATTAACAAGTAATTAGTGAGTGAACTAGAAAACATGTGTGTTACCTTGTGGTGTAATCCTTATTTTATATTCGAAGTGAAGTGTGTAGGAGATGGGCCTAGGGATATCCGTTCTGTCTCCTCTGCATCGACCATTAATGTTCTTTGGCAGGAGGTGCGCTTGGCGATGGTGATTGGAGCCACGTGTCATGACAGTTGTCCCTGGTGCCGGACCTGTTATCAGCCGAAGTGGAGATCGTGTGACAGTCGCTGGCGTGAGTTTGGTTGGTGCCACATGTACTTCCTTGCAAACAGTCTATCCTCTGCATTATGTTCATCATGCGATGCAGTCTGACACAACCTCCCGAGCGGCTATTGGGTCACAGCTCTGCCACTTTGTACCTTGTATTTGGTCAACACTCTTTGTGCTTCTCCCTTCTGCGTGGCTTTATCAATGTTTTCTGGCCAGTGCGGAGTTGTAGGGATTAAGTCCCTTTGTTCTCATGTTGGATCCGCGGAGGGTCAGGGGTCACGCACTTCCAGGTCGAACTTGTCGTTGCGCAGTGTGCGCAAGGTTTGTTGTGTGACCTGGAAGCGCGCGCAAGGTTTGTTGTGTACCTGCTAGTTTCAAGAATGGGGCACCATTGCGCATTGCGCGCAGGGTTATTCTTGTGGTATGTTATCATTAGGGGTATGGTTACTTGCGTAGTTTTTAGGACTATACCCCTTCACAACACTAGAGAAAGCCCTCTAAATGCTTGAAGGTTGGCAACTTGTTTTGAAGCATACATTGATACCATCATTCTCAGATTTATCCTAGAGGAGAATAGTAATTATTTAGATGTAAATAGATTAAGTCGAACAAAATAATAAGCATCATATAATTCCATTATATATATATATATATATATATATATATATAAATAGGGTAGGGTTCACACGTAAACACTTTTATTGCGAGAACCAACGTGAACACAAAAAAATACTTAAAAATAAAAAAACACATAATTTTTTTAAATAACTTTTTGTTTTTGAAAAATCACTATTTTTCGTCAATAAAAAAACAAAAAAAAATCGAGTAACAATTATCGATGCACATGTACATATGTATCATTTTTTAGACAAATTCTGTAATATATTACCAGTAGTAGACAATTGCACTTTCATTTACACTATAATCCGTAATACACTACGTTTTACATTATTGATATTAAAAATGCACATGTAGATCATTATGTATAACCATGGTATAACATGTTTGGTACAAAAAAGTTTTGATTTTGAATGATAAAGTAGGCCAATATAATGTTTGGTATTATAACTATGGTTGATATTTGGTATATTGTCAATTTATAATTAAAGTTGTTGGATAAAAAGGTGTTGATTCATGTTAAGTGAATGTTTTAATTATAATTATATGATGTGATGTATGGATAGTTTTATGGGTGTTGAGTATACATGTGTATAAATGATTAAGATGGGTTTTATCAAGTATTTATATTATTTATATGAGGATGTAATTTATTGTATTATGGTGTAGATAATACTGTGTATTATGGATATATGATAAAAAGGAAAATGCAATGTGTATAAAACATTTTATCATGTTATAAATAGCAATTTTTCTAATATTGTTAATGTAAAAAATAGTGTATTATGTATTAGGATTATATAATGAAAGTGCAATTGTCTAATATTGGTAATGTATTACGAATTTGTCAAAAAATGATACATATGCACATGTTATGGATAATTGTTACTTTTTTTATTAATGAAAAATAGCAATTTTTTTTAAAAAAATATTAAAAAAAATATGTTTTTTTAAGTATTTTTGTTGTGTTCACATTGGTTCTCGCGATTCTCGCAATAAAAGATGGTTTTAACAGATATATTATATAAAATTATATATATATATATATATATATATATATAATATATCACATCCTAGACAGTGTTGGTCAAAAGACATTATGGCTAACAATTCAAACCCATGTATATTATCAGAAAATTTATTTTCCTGTCATATATGTAATTTTAGTTATGAATTTTCTAAACTAGGATTAATATACTTAAAAAACAATTCTTTGTAATCTTTATAAGCTTTTTGAAATAGAATAATAAATATGAAAATAATTTGTTATGTTACTGACAAATTTTTGTTCATACTATCATCATGCCAAAGTAAATTTTATATATCAATAATAGACACATTCAATCACTTAATTCATATTGTTATTCATGCATTTTATATATAAATTGAAAGTGGGTTATGTATGCAAGACCCACCAAGCTTTAAAAAACGACTAAAGACATTGATACAAAATGCGATAAATATCCTTTAGTGTCCTTAGCAATGTCACGTTCGTCCTTAACAACCCGATTACATGTGCTCAATAGACCGGTAACATTTATCGTAAACTTGGGTTAAAGGATTTTCATATACATTCACACTGTCTTACACATACGGTCTATTTTTCTCACGTTTTCCCTATTTGATTATTTTACTTTATAATATAACTTTATTTCTATCATATAAAACAAATATTGTTTAGATTAATCATATCTTCTTCTTTTATTATTTTCTTCCAAACTTATTTTCATTACAATTCAAATTAAAGACACCTAAAGTCATATAATTATGGTTTCAACCAATTTGCAAACTTAAGGCACCTAAATTCAAGTAAATGCTTGCAATGAAGTAGTAGGATGAAAAATAAGTTGGAAATCAAAAGAAGTGGCCTGCCATATAATGTGTGGAAAAGAGGACCTACCCACAAGTAGAGTCACATGGGACTATCTAAATAGGTCCACACCTCACATGACTACCTCTTAATCTTTCACTTGACCACCCCCACCCCTAACCCCTCTCCTTAAATTCCTTTATTAATCAAAGGGCAACTTTTGGATTTTCTTAATCTTTTGATAATAACATCATCTAAATATCTAATCAAACTGTTTCATATGCATCTTGCTTCATTATTCTTTTAACTCCCATCATTTTCTTCACATGCTTCTTGTTTTTATATTATAAATTGCTAGTGTATGTTTTCTTTTTCAGAAAAAAAAATTCCTATAAAGTTGAGTATATATAGTAGAATTAAATCAGAAAGCAATAGCTTGGTTATGATCTTTTATTTGATAAATGAAATTTACATCTCTTATAAATTCTCTATTGTCTAAACTCTTAAGGATTGAGCAGAACCATCTTAAAATCAACTATTTGAATTTTTAACTATCTTTTATAAATAATATATATTATTTACCAAAAACATTTTGTTACAATCTTTATATTTAATATTAGATTACTTGTTTTAATATTATCAACTAAAAATAAACTTGAATTTGACATAGGCATATTGTAATGAATTAATTATGAAAAATTTAAAATTTGGAAATATTTATTTATTACGAAGTTCGGTTTTAACTTACAACCGAACGGGCTCGTAACCAACATTGAGCACTAGTCACCAATCCACAGAAAAAAGGTAAACCAAAGCATATTAAAAGATTCTTGCTTTCCATTGCAAGAAAGTGCAACAAAAGTGTAAAGACATAACTCCATGACAAATAATTTCCCCTTCTTTTTTTCTCCTTTTTCATTTCATTACTCATGGTTTTGACATTCACACTTGTATGAGAAATTAACTTTAGCAAGATAAATTAAAATAAAAAAGAGAAAATAAAACGGATATACGTTGGTACACAACAATACAAAGGGTCCGGTCCGGTGAAGGAAAGGGGATAAATGAAGTCGATCGACAGAATGAGGATGAACAACGCTACGCACCTGCTCCGTGGCAATCGTGGTTTTGGTTTTGTTGAAGCTCGGCCGAGGTTGCACAGCAACAAGTGGGTACAACAAAAAAATACAAATAAGATGTATAAAAATTTATATATAGGTAATTGGTGTTTGCTAGACAGTGGCTAGCACTGGCGGCCCCGACGGCAAACCAGCGCACCAGCGCCTGAAGTGATGGTTCCAACCATGGAAGATGACTTGGCACCTAGACTTGAAGCCCTTGCATAACTTGCTGAGGCTCCTGCACCAGATGGGGTGAAATAAGCCCCATTGAGAAGTAAATCACCTTCTGATCTCCAATTCCATCCATGCCATTGGCTTGAAGCGGTATCTACCCTCTTTGTCACCTGTCATTTTCCATTTAAAATTCCATTAATATCTTGTTGACTTGGAATTTACAAGACCAAAAAGTCTAAAGTAGTTGTCATAATTTCAGTTCAGATTATTTATTAGCCGGTTGAATGCTATATCTCAAATGGGTAAAGTTTAAAAAGTAACAATCTTTAACGAAAAATATAATGTTTTAAAATAAAAAAGGTAATAATCTTCAACGGTTAAGTGAAAAGGGTAAGAGTTTTAAGGGGCTGAACATTTTGTGATCTTATCTCAAACAAGTCAAATGATAAAGGTACAAGAACTTTCGGGACTAATTTTTATTCAAATAGGTTAAATGAGAAAGTAACGATCTTACATATTATCATAACTCACACGGATTAAATGGAAAAGGTAACGATCTAGACGGGTTAAATGTTTTATCTAAAACGGGTTAATAAACATAAAAGGTAATAATCTTAACTCGTTAAAGATAGTGATCTTAAAGGGTTGAATGTTCTTTCCTCAAACGTTCATGGGTTAAATGTTTTATCTTGAACGGGTTAAATAGTTTATCTCAAACACGTTGAACTAAAAGGCGTAAATAACAAGTTTAGTACCTCCTTAGCAAATGGATTGTTAGGGGCAAGGTATCTGTTGCCTTGGCTGTTGATGGTGGGATTTCCACTTCCACCAATGGCATACATCTCCCAGTGGGTGTAGTCATTGTTCACCACATGGAAATATCCATGTCTACATCTGAAAATTTATACCAAAAACTTGAGTCTCACATGGCACGTAAATCCTTTTTAAATTAGAAAAAAAGTTCATGAATTTTAATAAATAATGAACCAGTACCTAGGCATTCTTTGAATAAGACCTTCTCCAAAATGGTTATACGCAATAGTCACTTGCATTTGTTTGTCCCTAGTATACGAGTCACTATGGCCCAACAACATAACTTCGTTGTGGTGCGTGAAGTAATTGTTGGAAATGGTGATTGCGGTTGAGCCCATGACCGCATCAACGAGCCCATCAGCACAGTTAGACAGAGAGTTATGGTCAACCCAAATATGGCTCGAGCCAAATATGGAAATTGCGTCACCATCGGCCATTGTTCTCCAACCATAATGGGACGGTGAGCTTCTTACCAACGCGTTTCCAGTCGGTTTACAATCGTGGATGTGTAACCCGTGGATGATAACGTTGGTGATGAACTGTATGGTGATACAGGCTCCATTAGCTATGTGGACGTTGACTCCACGAGCATCGATGGTTTTAAAACTGTTCATAATAAGTTCTTGTTTCAACTGGATCACCATGTCACGTTTGAACACGATCCAAAGAGGTTCATCTTGGATGACAGCGTGGCGGAGTGTGCCGGGTCGTGGGTTGACTGGATTATCATCACCCGAATCTGTGACCACATAGAACCGACCATCACGACCACCAATGGCATTGCGACCAAACCCAATGCCCAGTCAGCGAGTCGCTTACGGTTTTTTTGCCAGTTTGGGTCACACCTCCAGCAGTCATCAATTGGATTCCCGGTCCCACATGAGAAGTATCCAAGTTTCCTTCTTTCAATGCTGTTTCTCACGCTCCTGTTCATCGTCACAAATCATTATTTCAGGTTTTAAAGCAATTAATGAACAGTTTAAACACCCACTGCCTTCCACTTCAAGGCCTCAACTGCCATTTCTTAGGCATATAATGCGATTAAAAACACCTTTTCAGTTTTTAAAAAACCCAACTTATTGGTTTTTTTAGTTTTCCTCTATCAACTAGGACTACATGTTTCGTAAAAAAAAGATTCTATAAAATAAAATAAAAAAGCCAACCGAGTTCCAGTCAACAAGCACCCTTGCTTCCGATTATATTGGCAGAAAAATAAAGATTCTTACATTTCAACCATGGAGACCACCTCCTCAGGGTCTTGAACTGCATTTTCATTCAAAATTTCAGACTCCTTTGCTCTGCAGCAACAGAAAAATTAAGGTAATATTAGGAAATTAACAAGAAATCAACTTTATAAAATGAGAAAATGAAAACTCTTGTCATTTTAAAAACAAATTATATGTCAATAACGAAATAACATAAATTTATCTATTTATTCGTACAACTACTAAGAGAAGATTTATAATCTACTTTTTAATGATTCATCATATTTTTTCTTCAAAAATACAATAACCGACACTTTATTAGATCATGAAAATACATGAAGTAATTCATTTAATAAAGTAAATTCTAATAAACCTAAACTGAATTATCTTTGAAGCAACTTTCAAAAAGTCCTTCGTTGTCAGCATCATTCAAACTTCCGCATTAATGAAAAAACACACACTTTGCCGACGCAGGTGAGAGAACACACAGAGACTAGTGATCTTGAGCAAAGGTGTTTTGTAAAAGTACCACAAGTTGTAAGAAATGTGGAACCGACATGTATTCCATTAAATGCACGTATTAGAAAGTGGAATAGAAAACGTACACTCTGCAACCATTCACAGTAGTGGTAGTTTGTGCAGACTGCTGATTGTGTGAGAGAGAAAATAATTTTTTTTGAACGGCTAATTTCTTTAATCCTCTGTTGTTTGTGGGACTTGAACCCAAGACCTTTTCTTTCTCACCTAAGTGTTTTTAAAGGTTTTGCCTTTACCAATGGACCACCACCCCATTAGCGTGTGTGTGAGAGAAAATAATAGTAACCAGAAAAGCAACTGAAAACCGCCTTACGTCGTTCACAGGTAAAAGTCCTGAATCAGTGTGAAATGGCGAATCGAAGCAGCGAGATGCTGTTCACGATTTTGTTAAAGAGGTTATGCTGTAACGTCAATATACGTCTCAGATCTCAAAATTATTATTATTATCAACAGCTGCGATTTATATTTTCTTCGATGATCAAATATAATAATGTATTTATGATCTAACATTCTAACGGCGAATTGCTCAATTAAGATTAAACTAATAGCATTGAACTGAACAATTTTAACTTAATATAAATGAGAGAGAATACCTTGCTGCAAATGAAGAGGTGTTCAATCTCTGAAACTGCTCTGTTTCAACAGCACTGCATCATACACACATATTTCAGTTTTCATAATCTAAACTGTTAAACATCTTAATTTCACATAACACGGTATAATTGCAACATTTTACACCATGAAATCCTACATACTCCATAAGAACTATCAACATTTTAACGTAACTCACTCAATATCACGAGAATCTAGACAACAGTAAACGAAAACACTCAAACAATGCGTCGTCATACACACACTTTTCAGTTTTCATAACCTTAACATCATAAGTTCAACATTTACACACTTAAATCCTACATTCTCCATACAAAATATCAACATTTTAAACCTAACTCACTCAATACCACGAGAATGTACATAACACTCAAAAGACACATTATTATCATCAACTACACATAACTGAGCTTCAATTTCAGCGATCGAGAAAGAAAAACACACCTGAGATTCAAATTATCACTCTTCTCACCGGAAACGGTGACAAAAACCGCCAAAATCAACGAAATTAGCAGCAGAAACGAGCACCGAATCACCGAGTCCTTACACACCACCATTGTCGTTACAAAACTCCTTCAATTCTCTCTTCTTAATGAGGTTGCACACACAGTGAATGTGTGTGTATGTGTGTGTTTTGGATCTGAAAACAGACCAAGGTGAGCAACGATATATATGTGTGTAACGAGAGGGAAAGAGACGAAGTGTTGAGTCAAATCATTAAACCCAACTTAACGGCTTCATTTATAGAGAACAAAACAGTAAACGTTGAATACTTAACGGCTGTTAGTTTTGACGGTAACCATGGTTTAGTTAAGTGGTTAACTCAGTCACCGACGATTGGTTAATTGGTTTACAGTTCAGTAACTACTGTGCCATGTCAGCATTATCCACCAAACAAGTTTTTATCGGGTCCGGGTCGGGTTTGGATAATCGGATCTCCTTGTATTCCGTACCAACATTCCAACAGAATCGAATTTTTTTATATCTTTATCTTTAGCCTTTTATTTTAATATTTAATTTTTTATTTATTTGTTTTATTAATTATTTGTGTAGAAATTAATATTCAATTGCGGTCCGAAATTCTCGGCGATGGTTACTGAAGTGAACTGCGTACAGTCTGTTTGAATTTTCTTCGTTTTTTTTCTCTTTTTCTTTTTTTATACATATTGATTTGTCAAATATAAACGCTGACCGATCTGATTGTTTGGGCTCTTAATTGAGATTTTCGATTTGTTGGTTTGGGAACTTTGTAAGCCTCATACTTTATTCAGATGTTATCTAGAAAGGGGAAAAAATGTTTAGTTTCACACGAGTTTATTTTATTAACTAGTATAAGTTCAGGTGTGTTACACGAGTTGCGTAACAATAAAATAATTATTATTCATGAGATAAAATTTTAAATGAAATAATGGTTCCTTATTAAGGAAAATATTAAATTACAATGAATTGAAAGAAATAAATATTAAAAAATCACAAGTCATTAAAGACTTTTTTTATATATCATATTTGTTGTTTTATTCGTAGGTTTGTCATGCTTGTCTAATATCAGTAGTCTGACTCCATCGTTGGTTTTTACTCTTGATAAGGCGACATATATCTCTTGGCTCTTTGGCCGAAGGTCCTATCTTCATCTCATTTCTAAAATAAAACCTAATTGTAGGTTTACACTGCCAAAATATTGGTTTTGACCATTTTACCCTTGTATAAATCATAACAAGTTACAAACGGCTTTTGGCAGATAAGTATTCTCTGGTTACTGTCATTTTCAAGATCAATAAGTCTTGCTTTCCAACGAATTAGTGTAGCAATTGATCGTGCCTTTGGTATGGACCCTGCTTCATTTGAAAGAAAACCTATCCCTGTAAAAGAATGAATCTTTAAGCGCACGTCACGCGGAATGAAAGGAATTGTAAGTTTGTGATGAGTTAAATGAGTATATGTACCTCAGAACGTAGGATACGATCCAACTCCAAAAGTAAGTTTGTGATGCTGCGTTGTTCTGAAATAAGGTATGAAAGGAGCCCATATGCATGAAGCATGTCATATGTCAGTGGATAAGTGGGAAATGGTTCACAACTACATTTGAAATATAATTTCACATAAGCGAATAAATCAAAGAGGAAATCTATATTCATGAGCTTCATCATTATGAAGTTTAACAAATTAGAACTAATCTTGCTTCCATTTCTTGGTAAATAGAAGACCTGATGCTTAAAGTCTCAAATAAGGGCAACCTATGTCTTTACATTTTCTTTTATTTGGATTTCACAAAGAGATAGCTACCATGGTTTGGATATCTACATATATGTTTGGAATAAACGTAAAAAAAGGAATCAAAGACCTGTTTCTTACCAATCATGCAAAACACCAGCAAAACATTGATCAAATATTACTGGGATTGTCCTTGATAAGCACAACATTCATCACCCAAACTGATTTTCCTTCTTCCATAAATGCAACATTTAACCCACCGTAATGCGCATTTATATCCATCAGATTTCTTATCATATTATAGGAAGATAATGGATCTTCATCATGAGGCCTTTTAGGATGATCAGAAAAATCAAGGGTGTAAGCAAAGACCATTAGTTTCTTAATTTTGATAATGAAGATTCAAACTCTTCATTGAAGGCATTGTGTTGAATCCCTGAAAAAAGATTTAAATAAATAACATCAACATCTTATAAGCTTAATAAAAGTTAGCTGGAGCTATAAAAATTTAAAAGGCTAATACTTTCCATAAATTTCAAACTCAACTGGCGTAATTATAAAAGAAACGATTGTAGAAAACTTATCGTCCCCCCAATTTATTTATTCCATTGATAAAAAAATATTATCATTGAATCTCATGAATGTTTCTTCCAGTTTGTTTTACACTAGTACTCACAATTCTTCACAAACATCATACAAATAATAAACTTCTTCTAAATACATCAATTCAATGGATGTATATTGACAACTCGACCTATGAATTCAACTTCATAATAGATACATCATACAAATAATAAGCTTAGCATAAATAATATATTTCATTTCAGCTTCATAATAGATACTATGTGTTTTACATGAACGACAGCGTCAAGAGGCAAACAGTATGGTGACTGAATACTAATCGGCCTATGAATTCACACACACATTAGTAATTTGTAATTAAACGGTGCTAGTTTCCGCCAACATAACAAATTCGTAAACAAACACTAATACTAAAATAACAAACTTGAACACTATGTGACTCAATACTGAGAACTCGGCCGTGTTTATTAATAGTCGGTCTAATCTGAACATGCAGGTGTACATTTGTGGAGGGGTATGGTCCCAAAAACCTTGCGCCTACGCAAGGGACCATACCCTCAACAACAACATACTACAAGAATAACCTTGCGCGGAATGTGCAATAGTGCGCCATTCTTGAAACCAGCAGGTTGCCTAACAACCTTGCGCGCAATGTGCAATGGTATTGTAACCTTGACACATTCAGGTCACACAACGAACATTGCGCACTCTGCGCAACGGCAAGTTAGATCTAGAAATGCAGGTCACACAACGAGCGTTGCGCAATAAGTTAGACCTGGAAATACAAGTCGCACAAGGAACCTTGCGTACTTGGCGCAACGGCAAGTTAGACTTAGAAGCACATGCCCCTTGACCCTGCGCGGATCAAACAACCCTCTAGCCGCGAAGTCCTAAAACCTTGCACAGGGCCAAGACCAACATGAGAGCAACTCATAGTCTTGAGAACAAAAGAACATAACCCCTACAACTCTGCACTGGCCAGAAAGCACTGAAAGCCACGCAGAAGGGAAAAGCGCAAAGAGGCGTTAACCAATACAAGGGTACAAAGTGGCAGAGCTGTGATACAATGGTCGCTCGGCAGGTTGTGTCAGACTGCGTCGCATGAACAATAATGCAGAGCCAGACTGTACACCAACCAAACTCACGCCGGTGACTGTCACACATTCTCCATTTTCAGCTGATGGCAGGTCTGACACCAGGGACTACTGCCATGACACGTGGCACCATTCAACATCCGAAAAAGCACACCTCCTGCCAGAGATCATTAATGATCGATGCCAAGGGACAGAACGGATATCCATGGTCGTCTGGGCCGGGCCCAAGGCGCATCAGCCCATCTCCTAAACACACCTATCTTCGGCTATAAAATAAGGGTCATACCTCAAGGAAATCCATCCAAACCCAGTTACGAGCTTACTTGCTTACTACTTGCAATCACAAATACTTATTATCACGCCGGAGTGTGGTCACGGAGGAAACCTTCCCCCTTTCTCCGTGACGAGGCTAACAGGGTTGTTAGTTTTGCAGATTAGCTTGAAGTGAGATCACCCAGAAGAACGAACGAGGGACAACCCTTTTATGCAGAAATATTATGCTATAACTAAGATATCTCTGGATACATCTCGGTTCAGCCAGTGTTTCTTCATTGGCGCCATCCGCTTTTTACTCACTCTCACATCCGTTTTCTCGTTTGGTTTTTTCTCAACCCTCACTTACAAATGGCTGATTTTCCATCAAACACACCACGAGGTCCTCGAGCTGAAGGCAAGAACCCAGTTCATGCCTTGCGACTTGACGGACAAGTGGAAGAAGTTTCTTCCGGGAATGTCGGTGCTCACCACGACTCCGGTCATGTGAGCATCCCGGTAACCCCGGAGTTCAAATGGAGACTCACTGCGTACCAATCACTTCGATTTTGCCTTCGGGTGAAACTCCGATTTCTTGGTACATCAAGTCTCAAACGGCTATGAATGCCGTCTACGCGCAACTCTGTGCGCAAACCAACAAATTCGTTGCGCCGGTGCAGCCAACTACTCATAGGCGAGCGTCCATCCACTCACGGTTGGGCCCGCATCCTCTAGAGGGGCGGGACACCCAGCGTGAGGAGGATTGAACATATGGCGAGGGTGATAGCGTCGATGTGTTTCATCGGCTACCAAAAGATTATGCTGCTTACAAATCTGCGCCACAGGCTGTTTACAACCCGGGGGCAGAGTACAATTATAACCTGATCTACAAGCCGGCTGAAGCAGCCGAACACTCAAAGTTCATCAAGGAGATCGTGCTCGCACCACTGTAGCGCGCCTAACTTCCCTCCAACGTGGGAAGTACAATGGGTTGACAGACCCAGATGATCACCTGCGCCTGTTCACCGGCGTAGGACTAATCGGAGGATGGACACTGCACATGTGGTGTCACTTATTTGTTCAAACTCTCACAGGCGCTGCGGGCCTATGGTTTGACAACTTACCCACGGGTAAGCTCGCGTCATGGAACGGCCTCAAAGAAAAGTTACTTCAGCCAGCAACGGCGGTACGTCAGAGATTCCTCTAACGTCATGAAATCTGGCGGCATGATGACGAAAGTCTCGAAGAATTCATCACCCGTTACAATAAAGAGGTGTTGGAGATTGGGGATGTGCACGAAGACCTGATTCGTGCACAGTTCAAGTATGCTACCCACTACGACGAGATAATCAAAGTCTTGTCGGGAACTTCTGGCCTCCCAAACAGCTGGGAGAAATTAATGGTGGCGGCAAAGTTCTATGCGCAACGGAGCGCAACCTAAATAACAGCAGACCTGCCCTACCCCATTACCGTCCCCAAGACATGAGCAACCGTTTTAGGAAGAAGAATAAAAAGAGTTGGAGGGAATCCAGCCAAAACCCTCCCTACTCACCGGTCGATGCACGCGCGACCATTAATAAGATTGCTTCCCAGAGAGCAATCAAGCAGGATAATCGCGATCGTCAGTGGACACCACTGACAAAACACCGGCAGAGGTACTCAGCACCGAAGATCACCAATTCAAACAACCGCCACCGATGAGCAATAAAAAAGGTCAAGACCCCAACCTTTTTTGCGATTATCACAAAGATACGGGGCATACAACCGACAACTGCATCTCGTTGCGCATGGATATCGAGAAGGCGCTGAAAAGTGGGAAGCTCACCCACTTACTTCAAAATGTGCGCAAGGAGGTGCGCCAGATTACTCGAGGCAGAGAAGGCCCGAGTAACAAGAAGATGAAGTCTGTTCATATGATCCAAGGTGGCCCGTCGTGCAAGCGCGACCATTAGAAGACTTGCACGCCTCACTGGCGAGAACAATAGGTCATCTTCCCCGTAGTCCCGGGGGGCCCGCAAGAGGACCTTCCGGTCATAATAACTGGCATCTTTGGCCATTATCGCACCAATTACATGTTCATAGACCCGGGAAGCTCTATGGACATCATATATGAACAGTGCTTCCAACAGTGGACCCAGAAAACAAGGCGCGCTTGGAGCCGGTGGATTCCCACTGACTGGTTTCTTCAACAAAGCCGTCTTTCCACTGAGCCAAATCTCATTTCCGGTGACTCTTTCCGATGGGCGACACTCGCGCACGGTCTCGGTCAATTTCATGGTCATGCCCGCGACTTCGCGCCATGATGTGTTGCTGGGCCGGCGCGCCCAAAGAGAGTTCAGTATGATCACTTCCACTTCTCATGCTGCCTGCGGTTTTCCAACAGAAACCGGGGTGGCCATCATGTACGCGATGAAGGAGATCATGTCCATCGAAGAGGAACCACGACAAAGCTACCAAAGTCATCATCCAACGGCGAGCCAGAGAAATGGGTACTAAAAAACAAGTATCCGGAACAAACAGTGCTGTTAGGATCTGACATGACCCCCGCATTCAATGCTCGGTTAAAACAACTTTTCCGCAATATAGATATTTTCGCTTGGTCGCCGGCGGATATGATAGGGGTACCGAAGGGAATTGCTGAGCACGCACTGCACACGTTCCCTTTAGTTCAGCCTATCGTTCAGAAAAATCGCATCTTTGGTCCCGAAAAGACTCGCGCACTCAACGAGCAAGTTTCAGAGCTTCTCCTGTAAGACCCTATCTTATTATATTGAAATTTCTATAAAAATTTAGTATTTAAACATGTAATTGCGAATACAAATCACTCAATTTTCAAGTTTATTAAAACTTTATCTACATATTTAAACAATTTAACATGTTATCATTGATTAGTTTTGTTTTAACAAAACCAAGTGCGGAAGCTTCGCCCTTGATCGTGTTTGGTTCTTCGTATAGCTTGGTCCTCCTCCGGTTCTCCCTATCATCACCTATATTTCATAATTTATGAAATACATTAGTTATAAACAGTTTACAACATAACCAAATAAACCCGAAGGCCTAAAAAATAAAAATAAAACTTTCGTTTCAGACTCCACCGTAAGCTACGGTGACCATCGTAGCTTTAGGTCCTAGCTTCCTATCTTACGGTTAAGACTTCCTGTTTCAACACAGCAGTTGCATGCCGTAAGCTACGGTAGGCCACCGTAGCTTACGGTGGGTTGCTGCAGCCTTTTTAAATTTTGCCGTTTTTGTTACAAAAACTTCCGTAACTTGTTACCTATTCATCTGTTTCCTATGAAATGATTTCTAAATGTCCGTAAAATATTTTCTTACATATTTAACCCAAATTCCAAATCCCAGATTCTTAACTTTTATGAATTACACATTCATTCCCGGTTTATACTCATATTTTCCGATTTTGCCCTTTTGTCCCATTTTAATCAAACTATACATTTACGCATCCATTTCGGTATGCATAAACACTCCATTATTACCCGTATAGTTGCCTTAGCGAAATACTTCGCTTTATTCAACTAAACCTTTATTTATTTATTATTTTGACTCGTTTGGTTGTTTTAGCGTAATCCAACGCTTATTTCAATCAAACCTTATCTATCTTATCATTTCCACACTAAGATATCTATCTATTTCCAATTATCCAAAAATTTGTTTACCTACATATTTAACTTGAAATCCTTAACTTGGATTCTTAATTCTTATGAATTACGCATTCACTCTTGGTTTATGCGTATATTCATTTTGACCCATTAAGAGATTTAAACGTATAAACTTAAATATCACTTCCTCTTATTTTATTTCTCGTTTTCATACTAAAATATCTATTTACATTCCACCACAACTATACATAGTGGTGGATTGATTATAGAAATGTTATATTTTCAATTCTACCCTTCGGTTTGACATTTTTACGAAAAAGACTTAATATGAGGCATTAAGCCAAAACAGCTTATGCTTTTCGCTTTTACATTACCAAAGGGGTCTATCGTAGCATAAAACTCATTTTAAACTAATATTAGAGTTGTTTACTTATTTCATCATTCGAGGGTATTTTGGTCAACTTAGACCCTTCTTACAACGAATGACTTACAATATCATGTTTTGACCAAATTGAATATTTAACCATAATCTATATAAAATCATTATGTTCTTAAGAATATAACGTTTACGAATTAGATTATTAGATTTACCTTACCTTAGGTAATCCATTATTCATTCATGACTCATTTAACCCTCAACGGACCATAAGTCTTCTTTGAGAGTTTGACCCATTACACGTACCTGGTTCGGCTCATAGCATTGATCCGTTCTAATATCATGCTCTATTAGTTGCTATGTAATAGCGATGCTAATCATACTCTATTCTTTCTATGAGCACAAAAACTCAACAAAAAACCATTAGTCATTTTTTTTCAAATGGTGATAATATCACCATTTGACTCGTTTGGTCTAAGTGACCATCTATCATTTCGAGATGGTATTAATTTACCATCTCACCCTTTAATCCATTTCCGGTTTACACCTTACAATCATATTACTTAGGGTCGTTTCTTAATTTGTTCGACCCATTACGGTTTATGCATAAAGTGCCCCTCTTTTTTTTTTAAAAAGTTTAGTGTTTCTTTGTCAGCTCGTGACCAAATTACCATTTTTACCCTTTTTTTTCCTTATGGTTTACTCCATAAGGTATCTTTTTCAGAATTTCTTGTTTATTTGTCATTACATGACTATATTACCATTTTACCCCTTTTACCATCAAATATGGTTTAATACCTTTTTCACTTGTTCCAATCCGTATCTATCCGTGTTGGAACTTTATATTTTGAAATCTCGTCTAGAATACCCCAAACACTTATGCAACTATATAAGTAAATCTATTATTTTAAAGATGTAAGCTTTACTTACCTTGAAGTCCGATTATGCCTTTTTCCGCGTAGTTGTTCCGTTTACCCGCTTCTTCTAAAGCTTCCACCTAGCTTCTCAAGCGTCAAACTATCATTTATTATTTGGAAAAATGGCTAGATTAGTCATGATTTATCAAGACTATCCCACATTACGAACTTTATGCCAAATTTACCATTTGATCTTATTATTGGTCAGTTTGACTTTTTAAGAGTCTATTGTCTATTAGCATATGAAATGCGCAATTAAATTCAACAAACTCGTTTAGACCTTTCACCAATTATTCGGTAGGCGTCATTTCTAGGCCACCATTTAAGTTATGTTTCCAATACAATTTGTTACATTAATTCAACAAAATTTCAATCATTGTATGCCAATCTATCAATCTTATGCAAGAACTTGGGATTGTTTCATCACTATGAAACAACCCATTGCATCATATATATGGAATTTACCCAAACATCAAACTTAGCCAAATACTTTAAACATTCATATTCATATGATGATTTTAAGTATCTATTAACATTTGTTTAACATCAATCTCATCATATCATCAAAAACCATTTAAAGTAATGTATGAACATTTATTCGAAACTCTAATTTGTTCAAATATTTTACACATACATACAAATATGATGATCATGAACACTTATTTACCATCAATTTCATCATATAATCAAAACCTACTTCATAATCTACTTGTTATTCACTAACAACTAATGCTTCATCAAATTGTGCATATTTTCTTTAAGTCTAACGAAATCAAGCATACACATTCACTTAATTTCATCTTTGGATCATAATCTAACTATCTAATTGCAAGTATTCAACTTGTCTCAAGTTATGATTTTTCACCAATCTAAGTTTTGAGACATACCTTATGATCCTCTCGATTAGGTGATCGTTTATATGTGTTCATGCATCGATTCCAAGCTCAATTCATCCTCCAATTTGATGATTTAAGAAGAACAAGGGTTTGCTCCTTGTTCTCCAGCCGTAGAACACACACACATACACATTCACTATGTGTTTTATGTTTTTAATTTTTTGATATTTATAATAAAGTTCCCTTTTTGGCAGCTTTGGTCCCTCAAGTCTAGTTTTGATTATAAATAAGACTACAACTCATTGTTTGGTTACTTGTATACATGTTTTTAACTAGGTTTATTTGTTCCTAGTTATTTTGTTTATAGTTTAACTTTCACCGCTAACTGTATTTTACCCACTCTTTAATATTAACGTGGTTTGCTTACCAAACCCGTTTTTGGGTGTTACACCTCCAAGCTGGTATCATCCGAGAAGTACGCTATCAGACATGGTAACTAACCCAGTCATGATCCAGAAGCACAACGGAAATTGGCGCATGTGCGTCGATTTCAAAGATCTGAAAAAGGCATGTCCCAAGGACTGCTACTCTTTACCAGAAATCGACAAAAAGGTGGACTCCCTCGCTTCATTCAGGTGGAAATGCTTCTTGATTGCTACAAAGGCTACCACCAGGTACAAATGAAGAAAGAGGACGAAGACAAAATTGTATTCCGCACTGACAAGGGAATCTTTGTTACACAAAGATGCCCTTCGGAATGCGCAACGCAGGAGCCACCTATCAACGTCTAATGGACCATGTCTTCGGGGACGACATTGGCAAAGCCGTAGAAGTATACATTGATGACCTTGTCATCATGAGCTCGGATGAGGAGAAGATGCTGACAAACGTTCAAAAAACGTTTGCATCCTTGCGCAAGGCAAACCTGAAGCTGAACCCCAGCAAGTGCTCGTTTGGAATGGAAGAAGGCATATTTTTGGGATTCGTCGTCACCCGCGACGGTTTCAAAGTCAATCCCAAGAAAGGGAAGCGATTCAACGTATGCCTTTCCCCTCAACCATCAAAGAAATGCAACGGTTGGCGGGGCGATTGGCTACGCTGAACAGGTTTCTAGCCAACCACGCAATGAAGTCCTTCCCATTCATCAACACTTTGTGGAATTGTGTAAAGCAAAACAAGTTTCAGTGGACTCCGGATGCGGAGAAGGCCTTCACACAAATGAAGGAATGCTTGATTCAGCTACCTACGCACACGGCACCGCAAAAGAACGAGCCACTGATACTTCACCTTTCCGCATCAGATATCGCTTTAGGCGCAGTGCTGCTAGTAGAGCACCCAGGAATCAAAACTCCGTTCTACTATGTCAGCAAAATGTTAACTGACCCAGAGACGAGATATCCTATGATGGAAAAGTTTGCTCTAGCTTTAGTCACGCATCCCGCAGGTTGCGTCGGTATTTTCCAGCCATGTGATAACAGTTCTCACGAACTATCACTTAGGCCAAGTTTTGTCCAACCATACATATCTGGCCGTCTTGTAAAATGAGCGATTGAGCTTGGTGGACACAATATCGTGTACAAACCATGCCCAACAATAAAAGGCCAGATATCAGCGGATTTTGTTATAGAAGTACCAAGCAATAAAGCGCAAGAGTGTGAAGCTGTACAGAACCCAACGCTGGTTACAGACGACCGCACATGGATACTTCACACAGACAGCGCATCCAATGATGCTGGCGCAGGGACAGGTCTCTGCCTAATAAGCCCTGACAACCAAGAGTTCACCTACACCATCAGGGTGGAATTCTAAAGCACGAATAATGAAGCTGAGTACGAAGTGTTTCTAGCAGGCCTTCGGTTAGCCATCAAAATGGGCGCACAGAATTCGGAAGTGCACGTCGACTCCCTTTTAGTCGCAGGACAGGTCAACGGCCTATACGACGCAAAAGGCGAAACAATGGCCCTTTATCTTGAACAGGCGCAAGACTTAATAACCAAATTCCAAAGCTTCAAAATAACCCATTTCAACCGAAGCGAGAATAAACATGCCGACGCACTCAGCAAATTGGTTGTTACAAGCTTTAAGCACCTTGCGCGTGAAGTGCGCATTGAGGTGCTCAAGAACCCTTCTGTTCCTTTGCGTCAAGTAAACATCATCTAAATGGGGGCTCTTTCCTGGATGTCTCCCATAATCATGTTCTTGCAATACAAGGTCCAAAACAAGGCACTCAACTATGAAATGGTGGACGGTATCCTTTACCGGAAGTCATACCTCGGACTGCTCCTCCGCTGCATGGATATGCAAGACGCGCAATACTTGATCCGCAAAATGCATGAAGGGTTATGCGGAATTCATGCCGGTCCGCGCATGGTCGTTGCAAGATCATGAACGTCGGTTACTACTGGCATGGCATGCACTTGGATGCAGTCGAAACGCCACGGAAGTGCGCATCATGCCAGCGCCATGCGCCAAAGACATTGCGCCCCAAGAATCCCTTGATCTTAGTGACAACAACATGGCCCTTCCAGCAATGGACAATCGATATGGTTGGACCTTTCCCAGATGCCCCAGGCGCGGTGAAGTTCATAATCGTCGCTGTCGATTACTTCACCAAGTGGGTAGAAACAAAACCCCTTGCATCCACCACAACAACTGTAGTTCGGAAATTCATTTGGGAGCACATCACATGCCGCTTTGGGTTACCCCTGCGCATAGTCAGTGATAACGGCCCTAACTTTGCAGCTGAAGAACTACAACAATGGGTGAAGGAAATTCATATCGAACATGTCTTCACTTCGGTTGCGCATCCCCAAGGGAACGGTAGTGGAAAGTATAAACAAGAGTGTGATATCCCGGGTTTTTCGGATAACTTAAACGTAATACATGTCAATCTAATTACGTGCTATGTGTACGAACGTGTACGAATTAAATGAATACGTGTTGTGTGTTGTGTGATTGTTTTAGTGATTGAATATTTAGATTTGATATGTGCACGAACTTAACCGAACCGCGACACGTTCCAAACCTTGGTTCATTGCGACTCTAGGAGTAACAAGTTTTTAAACACTAGCTCAAGTCAAGTCCTCGGCCAAGATCAAATCCAACACACATCAAAAACCTAAACCCTAAACCAAACATGTCTCGGCCATAAGATCAAAACCAAACCGAAACCTATAACATGCAACTTTAGTCCTCGGCCACGCGATCAGGATCCAAACCAAACTACTCTAATCTTTGGCCGCGAGATCACATCCAAACCAAACTAACTCACCCAACTTCCTCGGCCACAATACTTATCCCAAATCGAAATCCTTATCTCGTGCGCCTATATCTATGAAACTTATGCATGCTTCCTTCTAAAACACAAACTCTAATCGCCTTCTCTTGCTCCATAAATCGCGAACAACTTTCCTTTTCTTTTCTTTCGGTCGCAGCAAGCATCAGCCGAAGCCATCATCATCTCGGTCGCGAGATTAGTCTTTGCTCACCTCTAGTCGATCAAACAGCCTACTCTATCAACCAGCCTTTCTCGGTCGCGGATCACTTTCAAGCCAAATCCATTCACATCCAAGTTACGGCCGCTTACCTTGTCACTTAAGGTTAGGATATATCTTTTGTTGCTAGATCATGTTCGGTTATACGTGTCTTGAGTGTGTTGTGTTCGGATTTGCATAATAGAATATGATAGATGATTGTATTGTTCGGATATATGTATATATATATGCATGCTTGAAAGAATTGGTATAAATGTTTCGGATACATGCATGCTCGAATGGTTAATTGTTTCGAAATTATGTGTCTTGATAGTTGCTGCTCTTAGGTTGCATGATGATATAGTTTCAGATTGGTAATGTTAGATTGAGAGTTGGAATGAGTTTTAAAGTTGAATACATATAGGCTGTGTTTTGTTTGTAATAACTAGAAGTAAGAACTAGGGTTTGCATGGATAGGTTATTAGTCTTAATCTATGAGTAGAAATCGGCTTATAATCACCTAGGTTAACCGTATGATCGAATTGTGCGAAATAATTGTAACAATAATGCTGAAACAGTCTGCTGAATAATAGTTACAGCCGACTTCATCTGGCTGTAACTTGGTCGTTAGTTGTCGAAAAACGGACTTTCTGATGTCTAGAACGTAGAGATTTGAATAAGGAATCCAATGGCGCTGGATTCATAATTTTCTGAAGTCGTTTGGTATTTTTAAAGGGCTAAACAAGTTCAGCAGCTAAAGCTGTTAAAATGCTGAAATTCTGTTGATTGTTTATCAGGTTAGATTTTAAAATCAGTAGGGAGTTGAGTCATGATTTTTGTACAGAAACTAGGTATAGAAATTTCCGGGCAACTCCAACTGGAATTTTGTTAATCGGACGATCAGTGATTTTTAAATAAATTCTTCCGTGGACTGCAGTCAGAAAGCGGTAAATCTGACTGCAGCTTAATGAATTAATATTTATGGTTAATTGGTAAAGATTTAGGACTTGGAAAAATTATATAAATTTCTATGGTATAGATGTCACCTACTGTAAAAATATTGGAATTTTTAGAATGCTGGAACTATTTTATAAAAATCCTAGAAAACAGCTGAATAATTGAGTGTTAAGCAGAAAGTTGATATCTTGTGATTCTATGCATTAAAGTGTTGCTTGAATTTGGAATATGTTCATGATAAGTTATTTGAGTACTATGATCACATGAGAATACTTGCATGCATGTTTGAGTGTTAGGTATGTTGTTTGTGTGTATCACTTTGTGAGTAAATTGCGTGTGGAATTTGTATTGGTGTGATTACACACTGACGTGGAATTAATTGGTTTGTTAGGACGCAACTAGCGGTCCCATCTCTTATAACATCTTTGCTACACTAACCGAGCAAATAAAGGTGAGTTCACGGCCCCTAACTTTATCCGGTTTTTAAACAACAGGGGGAGAAACATGTATACACTCTCAAACTCAAACTCTTTACGTTATACGAATTTAACGTCACATAACTATACGGTAACTAAGTTAATGTTAATGTAATGTTATGGGCACTAAGCAGCTTTATCACTTAAGTCCTCGACAATCTCCTCGGATCGTTAGTATTTGGGTTAAATAGCGGGGGAATTATAAGTAGTACTACTGGGTCTGACGAGCCCCATCCGAGCTAGTCGCGCTAACCGACCGGGTATGGTCAACGGGTGTATGATTGGCCTAACACCGCCATGGTCATGTGATAGGCCTGGCAAAACGGAGGCACACAGTCAGCTTCGATCGCGAACACTTAGTGACATGACTTTAGGCTAGCTACCTATATACATTAATATTGAACTTAATTACGGAACAACTTAATATTCCGGGTTTGGAATATTGGAAACATCAACTTATTATCCCGGGTTGGGGATAATGGCAACAACAACTTAATATTCCGGGTTTGGAATATTGGAAGCAACAACTTATTATTCCGGGATTGGAATAATGGAACTGATATGTTATCCCGGGTTGGGGATAACGGAGTAACAAACTGTAATGGAGTAAACAAACGAATTTATGAAAACCTGTGAACTCACTCATCTTTAATGTTGACACTTGTTTTTTATATGTTTCTCAGGACGCTAGGAGCTCTAGGTGCACGCACATGCATTGAACAAGACATCTTTATCGAGTCTTATTTATTAATATTGTTTTGGGATTTTTCATTTGTTTTTGGCGTTTGTGTTGGCGCCGCATCACTACTTATTTATGCTTCCGCTCAAACTTTAAAAACTGATACTCATGCTAAATATTGGTAATATAAAATCGACAACAAATGATTTTGGAAAACGTATAATCAAATCATGTAGAGTCGTTCAACGTACTAGTGTTTCAGATTCTGGTTTGTTCACACGCCTCGCGGTAAAACTCCGCAAGTGGAAATTGAGGGTGTGACAAAGAGCATCGTCGAAGGGATCAAGATGCGATTGGGAATGGCGCGGAGAGGCTGGGTAGATGAGTTGCCAAGCATCCTTTGGGCTCATCGAACCATGCCAAAAACCAACACAGCTCGAAACTCCCTTCAGCCTAGTGTTGAGACGAAGGCAGTGATTCCTGCGGAAATAGGCCTCCCATCACCGCGCATGCTGGCTGCGCAAAGCCAGAATAATGAAGACGAGCGCAAACTTGACTTGCACCTCCTAGAAGAAAGGCGTGAAAACACTGCAATCAATGAAGCAAAGTACAAGTCCAAGCTCGAGAAATACAACAACGCGTGAGTCCGCATATGTACCTTCCTGCCTAGCGATTTTGTTCTACGTGACAACGAAGCGTCTAACGCTGGAAGTCCTAGAAAACTCGCACCTAAGTGGGAAGGTCCCTACATTATCCATGAAGTCCTAGGAAAAGGTGCATACACCCTCAAACGTTTGGACGACACAAACTTTCCTAGGACCTGGAATGCGCAACAGCTAAAGCGGTGCTACATGTAAATTCGCTCTACCTAAACAAAGTCGTCATTTTCACGCAAATTTTGTAACTTGAAAGAATAACATCTAATTCATTGAAAAAGAAATATGTACAAACATGCGCAACGCTCAGTTACATTCAAGATACATCAAAGATAGTACAATCAGCATCCTACACTACTCTTCACTCCCTGCGGCCTCGGCTTCATCCGAAAATATATCTTTTAGGCGATCGACGAAGTCATCCTGTTGGAGCGCCTCGCTCACCAAATCCATAATCGGGAGTTGAAGACAGTCATACTCCTACTTAGACTGGGAGAAGGCGGCTTCGGTATCGACTCCACGAGTGGAAGCACGGCTGTTATCCCATTATACGTCCAGCGCGTGAGTGACATGATGTGCACACTCAGCGTAGCCCTGCACATAACCATCATGGCAGCAAGTGACCATCAGCTTGGCCACTGCACCGTCCAACTCCGCCAAAGTAAGGATGGAGTTTGCGATATGCAATACAAGAACAACAAGATTAGAATCAAGACAAAAATGATCAAAACACAAACGGAGTACTTACATTGACAGCTCCATGTTGTTGCATCCACAACATGTTGTTGGCCAGCGACTCCACCAGAGACTCGGAGATGGCGCGGGCGGCTTCAGAATCTTCAAGTTTTTTCTCGCCCGCGCCCACCTTGGCATCCGCCAATCGCAGGCTCTCCTTATCCTCCAGGTGCCTGCGTTGTAATCCAGCCTTTTCCACTAAGGCCACATGGAGATCCTTCTTCTCGCCCTCCAGAGCGGCGCAAGCCTCAACGTGGTTATCCACAACAATGTTAGCATGATAATTTATTGATCATACAAAATAATAAAGAGGGGCAGATTTTTACCTCCTTCTGCTCACTGTTCCCTCGGTGCTCTCTGGCCTCCGCGGCCGCAGCGGAACCTACCTCCCTCTCCTTTTTCATGCGCTCTACCTCTCCGCGCATCTGGGCCACCTCATCCCTTAAAGATTATTTCTCTTTGTTATCCCTTTCGCAAGCCTCCCTCCACAGCTTGCGCTCCTCCGCAAGCGTGGCAGCGGAGCGTTCGCCCCTTTTCTTCAGCCCCAGCACGGACCACTCCTCGGTCCGTTGAGCTTCGGCAAATAACCTTGTCCGGCTCTAGATCTGATTTTTGCGCAGCCACTTAGGCTTGCTCTTGGACCAAATCCGCTTTGGCAGCTTCAAATTTTTCTTGCTCTTTATGCATGCTCCGCCACTCCCTGATAATTTTGTGAGTGTTGGAGGCGGAGCTAGTGCTGCATGGAGGTACGCGCAGTATGTTTACTCGGAGGTCTGCTCCGCGCTCGCGCATCTCTGCTGGGGGGAATGCACCCTTGACCACTCACGTCACGCTGACTAGTGAGAGAAGTCATCTCTTTTCTTCAGCTTCCACACAGGGGTGTGGATCTCTTCAACACGGTCTTCATGATATGACCTGTAATAGAATCACCCGGGGTTTCGTCCGGGCGGATTGGGGACCCTTCAGCGGAAGGGCTTCTACCAGATCCTCCGGCCTCACCCCCGGGTGCCAACTCGGCTGCATAAGCCCCTGTGGAGTGATCAGAGTGTCGTGCCCCGGTCAAAGATAAAATTTATAGTCCCAAATTACCCTTATCAATGTGTTAGTGGTAGTAAGGAGTCGAACCATGAAGAATTTATGTTTTGCGTGCGGACAAGATTGATTTTAACGAATTATCACGAAATATGAAGCTTGCTAATATCTTGATTATTTTTTTGTGTTTGAAAGAGATGTCGGAATGCTCCGACCAAGTTGATTTTTTATTATTTAACTACTAAGACATGAATGCTTGCACGAAAACTTAATTAACGATTGTTAAACAATAATGTAGAACAAGGTTCACACACGGTTTGGTAATGTAAATCTGAGGATTCCTACACGTTTCAAGTTTAATTCAATTGTAAAAATGACCAACAAGCGTAGTGTTATGTGACATAGATGCCAAGAGCTATCGACGCCATGAACGACGCACTACAATGCACTTTGTTATCACAAACAAGTAAACTCTAACCTAGACAAGGCATAATTGCACATAAACATTTTGCAAAGTCAAATTTAATCTTTATTCGACAATTCACAAATTCAATACAAATGCAAGTCAATTATCATAGGTTTCAAAATCAAATCACAAGTTGTCATAAATCAAAACTAAAAACATTGTCAAACCCTAGAACTTACAAAACCTACACCGGGGTGAAACCCAAGGAAATTAGCCGCTCATGACGAATGGAACTTGATCACCGGAAACTGAACTCTTGAACACAGCCATCTTGAAGCTTCGAAGGTAATGATCATGATGGTTAGGGTTTCGGATGGATGGTGAAGATGAATGGATGATGAATGGGATGATGATGGTAGGCTACAGTTAGGAATGAAGGTTGTGATTCGGATAATCGGATGGATTGGGGATGATTTAGGATGAAGATGATGATGTTCTTGGCTCCAAGAAGTGTCTCCTAAGTTCAAAAACTCGTAACCCTTAGAAAAATGGTCAACCATGTGTTATAACCCGTCCAAAGTTGAATTTCAGCGACAGATATTTGGGAAGTGTGTCACCGACGGCCATATGGGGCGTCAGCGACGACCTCTAGTTTGTGTGGTTCTTCTCTGACGCTCTAATCTACTGTCTATGACCAATTTTCTCCGACGGGTTTCTAAGGGGCGTCGCCGAAGACCCAGGGGTGCGTAGCCGACGACCTCTCTATAACCTGATTTCCTGTTTTTCCGTTTTGCAATCCAGGTTGACCCGTTTTCCCCCCGATGCTCCGAAACGCTCCCGAATAGCTCCTTAAACTCCGTAAACCTGCAAAGCACAAATCCAATCAAAAGTAGGCTATTCGAAACTAAAAGTTACGTAAAACATTAACTTAAGCTTAATAAGAACATCAGTTTTCGACCACGCATCACATTTCCCATTCTTGAGACATAAGCTAAGGTCTAATGTTATACCAGATTCATATTTCTCACCATTTTCAAAATATTTAATGTTAAAGTGATTAACACATAAAAATGGTTACCCAAGATTAACCCGCCCTTGAAACTCACCAATCATACACATCCCTCATAATGTTCTCTCCACTCGGTTTAGAAATTGGCTAATAGATGATGCATTAGCACTTTGATATAATCACTCAAACCAATTAGAACATGTACCCGTATAGGCTTGTAACTCAATCATTCTCCACCGCCGAACACAAATACTAAGCATAAGTCAAAAGGTCTTTAATACTTTGTAACAGGGCTAGGCTAAGGGTATGGAATAAGATATTTTGAAAGTGGCTAAGGTGATGAAAACTCGATTGTTATTACAAAAACAACTACTCTAACACAACCAACTACGAATCACTAAGCGAAGAGGCAAAAGCTTTCGCCTTTTTTTCAACAAACTATCAATACATATATTTTTCTTTTCTTTTCCCAACTACATTCTGTTTTTTTTGCAACTAATTTTAAAATCAAGTTTTCATCACACGGGTTAAAGATAGGAGGCTCAACGGTCAAAGGCTAAATGAGTTAGTCAAACGAAAGGTTTAGGCTCAAGATTGGCGAATAAGGAATTGATTTCGGGTAAGGATATATAAATGGTGTAAAATGAAAAGGTTTACCTAATGCCTTAATCATTCTTGTGCTCATATTCGGTCTATGGTCTAAAACGCATCAAAAATTGCAAGTTCTACGATACGCGACTAATGGTCCACTCAACCAAAGAAATATATGCATATATGATCTGTAAAATTGGCTCAAAATCTCACCTATAAAGGGTATGGTATGTGATATGTATAAAATGCAAGTTTCTTAGGTGGATTATTCTCGAATAACCACCTGCTAAATACCCATCATGTTATTAATTTGAACTTGACCATGACAAAAGACCACATGGGTTGTGTCATCCCTCATTAACTTAGTTACTTGTCCTTTTTAGTTTGCTTCAAACAACGACATTTTGAAAAATTTTTGAATTTTCCCCTATCCCCACACTTGAGTCAACATTGTCCTCAATGTGTAGTGTTTAAATGAACGGGTCAAAATTGAAAAACTTTTTCTCCCCATCCCCACACTTGAGGTCAACATTGTCCTCAATGTGTAAGAGTAGAGCTATTTAAAATGCACAAGGGATGTGACACGACTAACGTTCCCCAAAATTTCACCCCAAGAAGAAATTACAAAAAATACATTCCACTTATTAAAAATAAGAATCAAAGCTAAAGGAAACGGATGGGACCTGGTTTTTCGCTCATTCTTCATGTGCTCTTCATTTTTCTACAAAAATGGTCGTCTCGCGAACATAGTGTACCTACAAATCTCAACCTTTGTGTAGAATCAAAGCTAAAGGAAACATATGCACCATTTTTACAAAAACAAATTACCATGTCATATTTTTATTCAACTTTAATTTTCTGTGGAAAAAGATTTTACAACAACATACTAAACTCACTTTCGTAGGAATCACGGTTGCATTTAGTGCATGCAACAAGCCCTTTAAACCTCCCGATAGCTTGGGAGGACGAGTAGGCCTCGTGAGGGTTATCTAGGGAACACATCACAAAGTTCATTTAACTACTAACAATAAAAGAACATAAAAAGAATAGTTACACAAAAATATACAACAACAAAAGAAAACATACCGATGATCATCGTTGGTATCGCTTATTAGGGTTTACCGGCGGATACGGCTGGTAAGGGTATCCCGTTAGAGCCGACATCATGTCGTGAAAATCATCTAGCAGCCCTCTTTCACCTTCAGCCGGTGTCTGAAACTGAGGTGGGATAAAACTGGAATCGACTGCTTCGGGCCAATGTGGAGATGGATCAGAAGGCCCAGATGGCACAGGAAGGTTCTTGTAGGAAGTCCAAGGCGTGTGTTCTTGATATGGTCGCCCCGCCACCCAATCTCTATGGTAGAGCTCTTGGTCGAGCAAGTGTTTGGCGTTATTTACCTCCATCTGCTGAGCCATCGCCATAGCATTCCATCGACGGTTTTCCAAAATGTTGTGATCAACACGCAACCTATCATGTTCCTCCTCCCAAGATTGCCTTCTAGACAACTCTTGTGCTTGATACAAGTCTTGTCTTTCCATGTAGGCTTGCTGGGCAGCCCACTGTTCCTGCTGTCTCTCCTAGTATTCCTGTTCTTTAACCCGATGAGCAGCCTCTTCGGCCCAATGAGATTGCTGTTGGGCCTCTCAGTTCTACTCCTACTGCTGCCTCCTTTGCCCGTATTCCCGGTTCTACCTAATACAAGTGGAGACGTTATCATACACGTCTTGTTGCCCCCGATTGTAATTAGGATATCCGGGTCTACGCCGGTTCGGAATAAAGCTAGCCACTCCTGATGAAATCTCTCGATGTGGCCGGGTATACCTTTTTCGGGGTCCCCTCGGACCCTGAGGCTCATCTTCATCTTCCTCATCAACCATCTCCTCCTCTCTCGCAGCTTCCTGTGCTGCATTCGGATCAGTGAACTGGAATCTATGCCCTTGGTCATCAGTCACTATGCATCGATGAAGCAGCACTGGAAGATCCAAGTGCAAGTATATAATTTGATTGATGCAAAATAGATCTGATCCACAGGTTTCGAAACCCAGAATGATTCAGGTGGCAACCTATTCTGCTGCACATTCATAACACTGATGAGTCGTACATAAGGTATCATCTTTCGGGTGTACGACTCGCGGGTATCCCAAGATCATCACCAAACGTCGCCATGATAACTTTGGTACTCCAAAAAGTAGTGAATGGAGCACACGGCAATCAGACGCCTTAACTTTCCCCCAATCCCCAAATCATACCATAATATTCTCGAGAGAGAACGGTTGAAGAATCTTCCCTTCAACAGATAGCTGACTACGCAATGTTGCCCCACTATCAGAAAATGGCAACACCGATCCAACCATGGCATCGGGATCAACCGAGTTAACTTTGTTGTCAAGAAATTAATCGACGTTGTAATAGAAGTACTCGTCGATCCCCAAGGAATCAAACCGTGGAATGTAATTCATAGTTTCAAAGGACATAATCATATGTCCTCTGCCCTTATCTCCCACCAATTGCCACATGCTCTGTAGGCTATCCCTATTAACAAACCTAAGCGAAGCCAACCACTCACAAATAGTGGCCAAACCCTTGGTTTGATGTCTTCACACCAATCTAAATCTCACTCCCAATCGATTCTTTCGAACATTCGGACGATGCCAGTCGTCCTAAACTCTTCAACATTCAATGTGCGCTCGGGCACAACCCTTTCCGAGATAGACGTGGTAACCCCGTGTACCATCTTCCACTTCCAAAGTTTAATTTCCAGTCGTTTGTTATTAAACCTTGATAGCAGCCTTTTCTTGTTACTTTCCCATGGTTCACCCGCATTGCTATCCCTAATTCTCTCCCACACCCAATCCTGTCTATACAACCGCCCATCATCCTCATCAACCCCACTTAACTGTTACCATTTTCTTGCTCTAAGACCTGAAGATGACCTAACTCCCAAAGATGAGCCTTGACCCAAAGTCTTGCTTCTTTTTCGGCTCGCCATATCTTTAAAGTTTTATACTCGAAAGAACTCGGAAAAGATGTAATGTAAGCTTAAAGAACACTTTTCCTTAAAAACTTGAATTTTCAACTTCACCAATCTTACAAACGAGTAAGAATTGAAAGAAATCGTGTTGGGGGTTTTGTTCTACTCGAAAATCTACACAAAATAGGCTCAAGAATCGTGTGATTTGGTTGAGAATTGAAGAAGATGCAAGAGAATGAAGGTTAGGGTTCTTTGAAGAAAATGGAGGAGATGAATGAAATTGGATGATGATGTTCAGGGATTCTGGGGTTTTTTAATGAGATGTTGGATGGATAAGGTGCACTCGGGTCAAATTTGTGGTTAAAAGAGTGTTCGGGTCAAGTTTAGATAGGTCTAAAATGGGTTTGGTCCGACTTAACACATTAAAACACAACCAGCGACGGCTGACGAACCAAGGGCCGTCGCCGACGCCACCCCAATATTGCCAAATTCTTGACTCAACCCCGACCCGCAGCGGATAAGGTGATCGGGGCATGATTGGGTTATCATCAAAGCTCATGACATTTATTAAACGTTTCATATTCATTAATACAATTTAAATGGAAATTTACAATGATTGCTACAACATGATCTAACTACAATCTAAACTTCTTTGTTCTCTTCTAAGGCATATCCTATGTTTTCCTTGCTTCAACCTGTTCACCTGTATCATGTGTAAAAAGGTTTTTGGATCAACATAATGTTGGCGAGTGAATCCTATGGAAAACATTTGAACAATTTATTTAAATTGATTATGAAATATGTGCACAACCAAACATGAATAAAATTAGATGTAACTTGATCAACAATCATAAGATGTTAAATGAAACACTCATGAATAATAATGGAAACAATTAAAGGCACGCGATGCTCAACTCGTCTCTCACGAGGAACTGAGGGGCCTGATGAATGAATTGCATAATCATGATAATATGAATAACACAACTACAAACAATATAAACTCAATGAAAACACACATGAACAATAATGAATTTGAATTGAAGCACGCGATGTTCTACTCGTTTCCCACGAGGAACTGATGGGCTTAATGTATGAGTTTCATGTAATTTGACATACGGAATATAAATAAATCACAACAATAAATCAATCTAAGTTTAAGTCATGATGTGGTATGGCACAAGTTTAAATAAATAAATTAATTAATTCATAACACATGACACACCCCAAAACGTGTAATTTAAAAGGGGGAATTGTAAGATTCACTCACAGTGGGTGCGTTCGGTTGATGACGTTGAATGCACGCGAAGTGGTTTTAACCACGAGTGAGATTTAAAACCTAGATAAATCGCATTATGGTTTGGTAAGTAAACGGATTTTATTAAACTATTTTAGTAGGATTGTTGGGTGCATTTTTGTGAGTTTGAGGCTATTTTCTAATCTTAAAAATGTTATTTTTAAGTATTTATAATTGATTTTTAATTAAAATAATTAAATAAAAATAATAAAAATATTTTATTTTTTTCTGCTACAGTGACATTGACCAGTTGACTTTGACCGGCGTTGACCGGTTCGAGGCGTATTGTTGTGCGCTGGGTGAGGCTCGAACCCGAGACCTCCCGTACGCGTGCACGCAGCTCTACCAACTGAGCTACGTGTCTAACCCGTTATATATCCGATTTTAATTTCATATATACATTAATTAACATTAACAGAAAATCATTTTTATTTTAAAAACAATTTAAGCGGCTCGGCGGTGCGCTCCACAGGTCTCGAACCCGGGACCTGTGGGTTAATATAACACACAGTCCACCGCTGGACTGTGTGTTCAACATGTTATATAACTTGATTTTTATTTTACTTAAAGACAATTTAGTTATTTCCTTTTTCTGCCTTATTTAAAAAAAATAGATAATTGTCCGAGTCGGTGCTGATGACCGGACTCGAACTCGTGACCAGCGATATAAACAAACACACAGTCCACCGCTGGACTGTGTGTCTAACTTGGTTATTATTCCGGTTATTAATATACTTAACATATAACTAAGGTGACTCCGGTTCAGTAAACAAAAAATGGATTTTATTAAGGCAGCGTGTGTGAGACGGGATTCGAACTTGAGACCTTTGCATGTTTAACGTTTTATGTGCACACAGTCCACCGCTGGACTGTGTGTCTAACCCGAGTAAAATCCTGATTTATAATATACTTATATGATATGGAAGTGCGTCGTCTTCTTCGTCAAAGTTGAACCAGAAATCGGGTCTGACTGGTTCGAGTTTTTATTCAAGTTTCAATAGTGTTTTAGGTTAATTACTGGTAAGATAGAAGTGAAAAGGAAAAGAAACTGAGCGGAGAATATACCGACTGAACTCTCTGTTTTCCGGCAGAAACTCCGGCGACTGAATTCAACTCCGGCGACGTGTTCCTTGTAGCAGCTAGTCTCCGAAAAGTTTGGAAAAGGTAAGGGTATCACCGGTATAAGCTTCAGAGGTTCAGAAAAGCTCGGCAATGGGGAAACCGGTTTTCCGGCGACGAACAGGTTTATTCCGGCGAGTGAAATTTCGCCGTGAAAAGATGTGATTTTTAGCGAAAAGGTTTGCAGACGATTGTGGTTGAATTTATAGGGAATAATCGAAATGTATTTGGTCTGATTTTTGACTGTGTTCGTTATTTAAATTTTTCCGGCGGTTTTGAAAAGTGTCGCGGACTTCAAACATCGGTTATAACCGATATGTGATTAAAGGTTTACGTTATAACGTAAATTGGTGTTAAAACTCGCGAATATTCCGGGATTCCGACGACTGAATCGTTGGGCGCCGGTTTTGAATTTGTAAAGTCACTATATCAATTAAATGATTCTATTATTCATCAAACATAACAAGCGGCGCAGTGGTTTGTGTTTGTGAGATAAAACACTGAATGACTCGGTACAGACCCGGGTTCGAAACCCGGCAGAAACATTTCCTTTTTATTTTGCGATTTTTGACAGTTTTTCAAAAACTAAATATATATTCCCGTATAATAATTGATTACGGATCGTTTAAAATTATTTTGGGCATTTAATTCGAAACGAAAATTTTGACTGACTGTTCGGTTGATAAACGGAGCGGGTTTGGTAAATCCGTTTTTGACGGATGTTACAGTATCCCCTGCTTTTTAGAAATTTCGTCCCGAAATTTAAATAATGATATATTTTGACTATAAGAATGATGATGTTTTGTTTGACAGTTGTATGCTTAGCAAAAAATGAGGGTTTAAGTTTTTTGTTCGAGGCGGTAACGTTCCTTGTAAAGGTTAAGTACCCTATTCAGGAATCGCTTTTTGTTGCCTACTGTATGAATATTGATAAACAGGAATGATTCGCTAAAAATGATATCATGCATAAGAGTTTAGATACGTTTGGGAAAAATATGGTTATATCCTAAGGCAAAACTTCTAACACTACAATCTACATGGAACATAAATAAAAACACAACAGCTGACATCCAAACATGAATGAACACATCAGCAAATATTTGAACATGAATAAACATAACAGCAAATATTCGAACATGAATGAACACATCAGCAAATATTTGAACATGAATAAACACAACAGCAAAGATTCGAACATGAATAGACACATCAGCGAATATTTGAACATGAATAAACACAACAGCAAATATTTGAATTCACATTCTGATAACATATATGTTTGAATGATGGAAGTTCCTCTCTCGTTTGTTATGATGGAGAGGTTAATTTATGTAGAAATGGAACACAATCCAATCTCTTTAAATAACATGATGATATAAATGTATCACAAATTCCAACCAAGGCAATAATAAATCCTACATGGAACTTCTCATAACCGCCTGATAATGCCTCTGATCCTTTGGCAAGAATACTTATATATAGGAAGTACCAGCGGCGTATCCACCATATTCTTGCCAAATTTTCATTAGTTTTATCCACAAGTTATGATTGGTTACCAAGAAACTAATAAATCCTACATAGAACTTCTCATAACCGTCCGATAAGGCCTCTGATCCTTTGACAAGAATACTTATATATAGGAAGTACCAGCGGCGTATCCACCATATTCTTGTCAAATTTTCATTGGTTTTATCAGTGAATTATGATTAGTCCTATATCTCTACAATCAATACAACAAACATAAAATACTGAAATGAAATATATCTGTGCGATCAAGGCTCAATCGAACGGAGCCGATCGTTTTGCATGTACTGAAAATGAAATTGTGTGCTCAAGGCTCAATCAAACGGAGCCGAACATATTGAATGTACTGAAATTGAAATTGTGTGCTCAAGGCTCAATCAAACGGAGCCGAACATATTGAATGTACTGAATATGAATAACTTAACCACACAAACAGCCTATGCATGGAACCTCTCATAACCGCCTGATAATGCCTCCGATCATTTGACAAGAATACTTATATATAGGAAGTACCATCGGCGTATCCACCATATCCTTGTCAAATTTTCGTTGACTTTATCCGAAAGTTATGGTTAGTTCGATGCGACTCTACTACAAACACCACAACCACAAGATACTGATAATGAAATTGTATGTGCGCTCAAGGCTCAATCAAACGGAGCCGAACGTATTGCATGAACTTGAAATGTAAATTGAAATGTGCGCTCAAGGCTCAATCAAACGGAGCCGAGCGTATTGCATGAACTTGAAATGTAAATTGAACTGTGCACTCAAGGCTCAATCAAACGGAGCCGAGCGTATTGCATGAACTTGAAATGTAAATTGAACTGTGCACTCAAGGCTCAATCAAGCGGAGCCGAGCGTATTGCATGTATTTGAAATGTAAAATTACGTAACCGATCAAGGCTCAAACAAACGGAGCCGATCGTGCGGGCACACCCTGATCAACCCATAATAAAATGGGGATCAAACTCAACCTCGATGGATGGGGAGCTGCGGCCTCAGCAAAAGTATATACTGAAAAACAATATATAATATATAATATATCATAATTTCTCTAACAGTCTACACATGTGATAAAGAAAAACATAAGACTAAACAACAGGAGTTGAATCTGGATCTTCGGCGAAAAGGACTAGCTGAGTATCTTCGTTTGGGCCGCCATTATCTTCGACAGGATTGGCGTTGATATTGAAGACTCTTTCTCTTGCTGGTGGCATAGCGGTTGGGTTTTCTTGGTTTACTTGGTTAACTGGGTTTGATTAGGCTTGAGTGTTGATAACGTTAACCAATTGAGGGCATGTGTTTCTAAGGTGGGTAGGGTCGCCACAATTGAAGCAAGCTCGAGCATATGGGAACATGGGGTATTGGGGTTGATGATAAGTTTGGGCCATGTTTTGTGTAGGAGAAGAGGTTTGGTCTTGAAAGGTGCGACAAACATTGCTCAAATGACCATAGCGTCCACAAGTTGCACATAGACGACAAAGTAGAGTAAGAGGATGGTGATAAAAACAGTTGTTGCATCGAGGGTGAGGTCCAAGATATGGTTTCTTATTTGGATAAGCTGAGTTGGGTGCCACTTGGGTGATTGGGACAGCTCGGATGGGTATAGCGTGAAAAACGGGTTGATTTCGTTGGGTAGCAGCGAAAAGTCGCCCGACTCTTTTTCTCTTAGGGTTGGGTTGAGAAGGGGATTCGGTTTGGGTGGAGTCGGAGGTTTCAGTCGATTCTTTATCCTTCTTCTTCTCCTCCTCGAAGTCTTTGTTTCGGATTCGGTTCTCGGTGAGCTCTATTGCTAGCTCCATTGCTGCTTCCAAAGTTGCAGGCTTGGTACTTATCACAGGGTCTTGAATCTTTGACGGAAGACCACGAATGTAGTGCTCGATCAAACGGTAGAGGGGAGTAAACATGTTGGGAACCATTTGATGTAATTCGAGGAACCTTTTGTTGTAGGTGGTGTGGTCTCCTTCCACTTGCTTCAATGAGTAAAATTCATCTTCTAGCTTCTTGATTTCGCTCCTTGGACAAAATCGTCTGGTCATGATTTCCTTCAATTCGTTCCAAGTTAAGGACATAGCATCTTCCACACCTCGTTTGGCCTTCTCTGTGTTCCACCAAGTAAGTGCTATCCCATATAGTCGACCGGTAGCATAACGCACTTTGCGATCATCAGGGCAATCGCAATTTAGAAAAGTATTCTCCATTTCTTCAAACCAATGGAGGAGTGCGGTGACACCTTCAGTCCCTTTATATTTCGGAGGGTCGCATGATTTGAAATGCTTGTAGGTGCATTTAGTGGTGTTTGGGGAAGAGTTGAAAATGTTTTGGTTTGCTTGATTGACAGGATTATTGGTAAGTGCTTGTTGAACTTGGATTACAATGTTGGGTATTACGGCAGCCATTTGTTGAGCGATTAAGGCAGCCATGCGATCGCGGGCTTTTCTTGCTCTCGTCTTCCTACGGGCGAGGTTAGAAGACATCTACAATGAATACATGACAAGAGTATGAGTTGGATGCTTTTGGGGTCATGGGTCGCATTCAAGAATGATCATTTATAAAATAATTATACAAAAATACTACATCCATAGGATGTCTTGGGCTTTGCTCGCTGTTAGGCCCGTCATGCCGCCATACTTTACCTTATGTAATCATGTGGGCCCCCATGAATACCGGTTTTTCATATGGTTCGCACGGTTTCTGCCTGGTTGCGTACACAAAACCCGGGAAAATCGAGAAATATGTATACAACGTGTGATGTTCGGAATGTGTCCAGGTGTAGACACGATGACACCTCAAAGTAGGGTTAGTTCGAACGACGTTTGGTGTGGCATGCTTTGGCCTAATAGGTCCTTCGTACTCTCATCGTTGGTCCCAGGTAGGCAAACTGGTCCGTTATATTGGATTTATACGAATGCCAGCCTAGACAGGACGTTCCGACTACCGGTACTTGTACCCTTCCAGTTACTACATGCCCGTCGCAGAACTTACTTTGATGAGAATTGAAAATTGCATAAAATCTTTGGATAATGAGAATATGAAAATAAATTGAATACATGAACATCGATATATGTATAATGAATATGTATATATGTATAATGAACATGTATATGAGCATGTATGTTTGACTGAAATGTAAACAAATATGAAACAAATAAATATCACAAGTTTGTATGTAACCACCTAATCAATTTAAAATTTAGGCAGACTATAGTATAGGCTCTAAGGGTCTAATAACCTATCCTATATCCCTATAGTCATGGCTCTGATACCAATCTGTCACACCCCGACCCGCAGCGGATAAGGTGATCGGGGCATGATTGGGTTATCATCAAAGCTCATGACATTTATTAAACGTTTCATATTCATTAATACAATTTAAATGGAAATTTACAATGATTGCTACAACATGATCTAACTACAATCTAAACTTCTTTGTTCTCTTCTAAGGCATATCCTATGTTTTCCTTGCTTCAACCTGTTCACCTGTATCATGTGTAAAAAGGGTTTTGGATCAACATAATGTTGGCGAGTGAATCCTATGGAAAACATTTGAACAATTTATTTAAATTGATTATGAAATATGTGCACAACCAAACATGAATAAAATTAGATGTAACTTAATCAACAATCATAAGATGTTAAATGAAACACTCATGAATAATAATGGAAACAATTAAAGGCACGCGATGCTCAACTCGTCTCTCACGAGGAACTGAGGGGCCTGATGAATGAATTGCATAATCATGATAATATGAATAACACAACTACAAACAATATAAACTCAATGAAAACACACATGAACAATAATGAATTTGAATTGAAGCACGCGATGTTCTACTCGTTTCCCACGAGGAACTGATGGGCTTAATGTATGAGTTTCATGTAATTTGACATACGGAATATAAATAAATCACAACAATAAATCAATCTAAGTTTAAGTCATGATGTGGTATGGCACAAGTTTAAATAAATAAATTAATTAATTCATAACACATGACACACCCCAAAACGTGTAATTTAAAAGGGGGAATTGTAAGATTCACTCACAGTGGGTGCGTTCGGTTGATGACGTTGAATGCACGCGAAGTGGTTTTAACCACGAGTGAGATTTAAAACCTAGATAAATCGCATTATGGTTTGGTAAGTAAACGGATTTTATTAAACTATTTTAGTAGGATTGTTGGGTGCATTTTTGTGAGTTTGAGGCTATTTTCTAATCTTAAAAATGTTATTTTTAAGTATTTATAATTGATTTTTAATTAAAATAATTAAATAAAAATAATAAAAATATTTTATTTTTTTCTGCTACAGTGACATTGACCAGTTGACTTTGACCGGCGTTGACCGGTTCGAGGCGTATTGTTGTGCGCTGGGTGAGGCTCGAACCCGAGACCTCCCGTACGCGTGCACGCAGCTCTACCAACTGAGCTACGTGTCTAACCCGTTATATATCCGATTTTAATTTCATATATACATTAATTAACATTAACAGAAAATCATTTTTATTTTAAAAACAATTTAAGCGGCTCGGCGGTGCGCTCCACAGGTCTCGAACCCGGGACCTGTGGGTTAATATAACACACAGTCCACCGCTGGACTGTGTGTTCAACATGTTATATAACTTGATTTTTATTTTACTTAAAGACAATTTAGTTATTTCCTTTTTCTGCCTTATTTAAAAAAAATAGATAATTGTCCGAGTCGGTGCTGATGACCGGACTCGAACTCGTGACCAGCGATATAAACAAACACACAGTCCACCGCTGGACTGTGTGTCTAACTTGGTTATTATTCCGGTTATTAATATACTTAACATATAACTAAGGTGACTCCGGTTCAGTAAACAAAAAATGGATTTTATTAAGGCAGCGTGTGTGAGACGGGATTCGAACTTGAGACCTTTGCATGTTTAACGTTTTATGTGCACACAGTCCACCGCTGGACTGTGTGTCTAACCCGAGTAAAATCCTGATTTATAATATACTTATATGATATGGAAGTGCGTCGTCTTCTTCGTCAAAGTTGAACCAGAAATCGGGTCTGACTGGTTCGAGTTTTTATTCAAGTTTCAATAGTGTTTTAGGTTAATTACTGGTAAGATAGAAGTGAAAAGGAAAAGAAACTGAGCGGAGAATATACCGACTGAACTCTCTGTTTTCCGGCAGAAACTCCGGCGACTGAATTCAACTCCGGCGACGTGTTCCTTGTAGCAGCTAGTCTCCGAAAAGTTTGGAAAAGGTAAGGGTATCACCGGTATAAGCTTCAGAGGTTCAGAAAAGCTCGGCAATGGGGAAACCGGTTTTCCGGCGACGAACAGGTTTATTCCGGCGAGTGAAATTTCGCCGTGAAAAGATGTGATTTTTAGCGAAAAGGTTTGCAGACGATTGTGGTTGAATTTATAGGGAATAATCGAAATGTATTTGGTCTGATTTTTGACTGTGTTCGTTATTTAAATTTTTCCGGCGGTTTTGAAAAGTGTCGCGGACTTCAAACATCGGTTATAACCGATATGTGATTAAAGGTTTACGTTATAACGTAAATTGGTGTTAAAACTCGCGAATATTCCGGGATTCCGACGACTGAATCGTTGGGCGCCGGTTTTGAATTTGTAAAGTCACTATATCAATTAAATGATTCTATTATTCATCAAACATAACAAGCGGCGCAGTGGTTTGTGTTTGTGAGATAAAACACTGAATGACTCGGTACAGACCCGGGTTCGAAACCCGGCAGAAACATTTCCTTTTTATTTTGCGATTTTTGATAGTTTTTCAAAAACTAAATATATATTCCCGTATAATAATTGATTACGGATCGTTTAAAATTTTTGGGCATTTAATTCGAAACGAAAATTTTGACTGACTGTTCGGTTGATAAACGGAGCGGGTTTGGTAAATCCGTTTTTGACGGATGTTACAATTCTTCCGTCGGCTTAACCTCCTATCCACTGCACATTTTAACCGACGGACTTAACCAGGTGCGTCGGTGACGGCCTGAAGCCCCATCATCGACGTTTCACCGTTTTGCAATTTTTTTAACACACGTTTACACACCACCCCTGAATAATCGTGTATTGTCCTCAGTACACAAAACAAGTTTAAAACATACCTTATGTCTTCATGACCCGTTTGCGATATCCGAACTTCAAACGTTAACGAGATTAGTACGAACGACCAAAATAAAATACAAAACAATATGTGCAAACAATAAAAATAAGTATACAAAACTCTACACAATTGTTCTTGGTCCTTTAATTGACCTCATAAGTTGGCACGCTTACCAAGAAACTTACCAATTCCTTGTTTGTTTCTTTGTTCTCCTCGTTACCACCGAGGAGCGGTTTTAAGATCATGACCGTTAACCGTTTGTTTTGACCCATCCTTTGGGTCCTCAATGGTAACATCACCTAGCTTGCCAACCTGCGTAATCACATACAGGCCCATCCACTTGCTCTTAAGCTTACCGGGAAAGAACTTGAGCCTTGAATTGTATAGCCAAACCTTTTGGCCCACCATAAACTCCTTCGGCTTCAATTTGGCGTCGTGTACTCTTTTCATACCATCCTTATATTTTGAAGCACACTCATATGCCTCTTCCCGAAGCTCTTCTAGCTCATACAGCTTCAACTTGTGTTCTTTACCTGCATCATCATGCTTAAGATTAACTTCTTCAATCGCCCAAAATGCATAATGCACAAGTTCAACCGGCAAGTGACAATTTTTACCGTAAACTAAGCAGTAGGGTGTAGTGCCAATAGGTGTCTTATGTGCCGTTCGATAGGCCCATAAGACATCATTCAACTATGTTGACCAATCCTTACAGTCTGGTCGAACGATCTTTTGCAAAATCTCCTTTCTTTGCCTATTCCACACTTCCACTTGACCACTTGTTTACGGATGATAGGGGGTAGCAATTCTATGGTCAACACCATACCGTTATAGTAATTTCCCAAAATTAAAATTCTTAAAATGAGATCCCCCATCTCTAATAATCACCCGAGGTATCCCAAATCTAGAAATAATATTAGTTTGAACAAAATTACAAACAACGGTATGGTCATTTGTTTTTGTGGCGATTGCTTCAGCCTATGTAGACACATAATCCACCGCCACCAAAATATACAAATTCCCATGTGAATTTGGGAATGGGCCCATGAAATCGATTCTCCACACACCAAAAATATTGACAATGAGAATCGGTTGCATGGACATCTCATCCCGCTTAGAGATGCCCCCTAACTTTTGACACTCAACACAGTTTTTCGGAAAATTGAAAGCATCTTTAAAAATAGTCGGCCAGTAGAGGCTGCCATTGAGCACTTTATGCCCCGTTTTATGACTACTGAAATGGCCCCCACAAGCAAAAGAATGCAAGTGTGACAAGACACTTGGGATCTCCTCATCCGGTATGCATCTCCTCACGACTTGATCTGGGCATGTCTTGAATAAATGCAGTTCTTCCCACGTGTAGTATTTGATTTGAGAGAGGAAATGCAATCTCCTCCTATCCCAATGAGCCAGCAAATCACCTGTCACCAAATAATTGGTAATATTAGCAAACCAAGGTAATATTGACACATTTTGAATATGCTCATATGGAAAGGTCTCGTTAGTCTCTACACGAGAAGAACCCTCTTCCACCAACAACGGGGATAAGTGGTCCGCCACCACATTTTCGCTACCCTTCTTATCCCATATTTCCAAGTCAAACTCTTATAGCAAAAAAACCCATCGAATTAACCGCGACTTTGCATCTTTCTTATCCATGAGGTACCTGACAGCAGAATAGTCAGAATATACAATCACTTTACTACCTCAAATATAAGCCCGAAGTTTATCCAATGCATATACCACCGCAAGTAGCTCTTTCTCGGTTGTTGTGTAACTTAATTAAGCATCCGAAAGAGTCTTACTCGCGTAGTATATGGCAACGGGTTTTTTTCTACCCTTTGACCCAAAATGGCCCCCACCGCATAATCACTTGCATCACACATGATTTCGAACGGTAAAGACCAATTCAGTGATTGCAAGATTGGGGCCTCAACCAATTTCTTTTTCAACACATTAAAAGCATTTTTACAATCTTTATTAAAGTCAAACGGTTGGTCTTTTAACAATAAATAACGTAAGGGTTTTGTTATATCACTAAACCCCTTTACTAACCGTTTGTAAAACCCCGCATGACCCAAGAATGATCTAATACACTTAACGCTCGTGGGATATGGCAAAGTAGAAATAAGTTGCACTTTTACCTATCGACTTCTATCCCACGACTTGACACTATGGGTCCCAACACAATTCCCACTTGAACCATAATATGGCTCTTTTCCCAACTCAAAACCAATTTTTTTCTCAACACATCTTTTTAAAACTTTTTCGAGTTGGTCAAGGCAAACATCAAATGATGACCCAAAAATTGAAAAGTCATCCATGAAGATCTCTAATGACTCCCCCACCATATCTGAAAGATACTCATCATACACCTTTGAAAGGTGGCAAGGCATTACATACCCAAACGGCATTCGCCTAAATGCGAAGTACCGTAGGGCAAGTAACGTGATCTTAGCAACCCAAACGGCATTCGCCTAAATGCGAAGGTACCGTATGGGCAAGTAAACGTGATCTTAGCTTGATCTTCCGGATGGATAGCAATTTGATTATAACCCCGAATATCCATCCAGGAAACAATAATATTTTTGACCCGCTAACTTTTCAACAATTTTGTCAATGAAAGGTAAAGGGAAATGGTCTTTAGAAGTTGCGGAATCAACTTCCTATAATCAATACAAATACGCCACCCGGTTACCAGCCGAGTGGCGACCTTTTCATCTGCGTCATTTGTGACGACTTCAATGCCCGCCTTTTTGGGAACAGTTTGTGCAGGTCTCATCCTTTGGCTATAAGATATGGGGTATATGATACCCGCATCTAGCCACTTTAGTACCTCCTTCTAGACAACTTCTCGCATGTTTGGATTCAATCTCCGTTGTGTGTCACGAGAGGGAGTATTACCATCTTCATGAATTTTTTTATGCATCACTACGGAAGGGCTAATTCCCTTCAAATCAGCAACGGTCCACCCAATAGCGGCTCCATCAGTTTCTTTTCTTGCTCCCCGATCAGATTTGATGCAAAGATAACCGGTAGCATGTTGCTCTCACCCACGTAAGCATATTTCAAATGCTTGGGCAACATCTTCAACTCGACAGTAGGAGGCACTATCAATGACGGCTTCAACTTAGTGTCAATCTTCTCGGGAAGACTTTCCAATTGGTGTGTCCAAGGTGATCTTCCTTCTTTCATCGCCATCACCTCCATCTTCTTCTCTTCCTCATCCATGCTCCGATTCGTTTCCGGTTGTAACCTGTCAAACATGAAACACTCCTCTATTGTGTTTTCCTCCTCAACACCCATGTCACAGAGAGGTATACACTCGTGAACGAAGTTCGCCATATAGCATTCGTCGTTGACTAGAGGATCCGTCAATCCAGAAAAAAAACATTTAACCGCAACCGACGGTTACCAAAAATCATGTCAACCGTACCCGTTTTACAATTAATTTGGGCATTTGATGTTGCAAAAAACGGTCAACCAGGAATAATCGTAGGTTGCTTGATTAGGTCTAATGAAACATAATCAAGTACTAAGAAATCCATCGGATAGTAAAAGTACTCGACCTTGACAATTAAATCCGTGACTATTCCACGGGGTAGTTTAGGAGTCAAGTTGGCTAGCACTACGGTAGTGTTTGTCGCTCGAAGTGGACCAAACTCATATTGGTCATATAAACTACCCGGTAGAATACTCACACTAGCGCCAAGATCCAAGAGTGCCCTTGTCATTTTAAATTCTCCTACTTAATGGAGATGATAGGCGCCCCTGGGTCTTGCAACTTGGGTGGAAGTGCACCCGAAAGAATCGAACTCACGTTTTCAGTTAAATCTAGTTTCTTTGGAAACTTGTGAGTTCGTTTTTTAGTGCACAAGTCCTTCAAGTACTTAGCATACGATACGACATGTTTTATGGCATCCAAAAGTGGTAAATTGATTTTGACTTGTTTAAAAATTTCCCACATTTCTTCTTGGTGGGGACCTTTTTTATTTACCACTTTTTTTAGATGGTCCTAACAAAGCTTCAGGATAAGGGGCGGTATTAACCTCTACACCCTTTTCCATAGCTTTCGGGACAGGGACGGTCACAGCGGGTGTATTTTATCATTTTTAAAAACATTTTCCTTTTAAGCCGTTTGACCGTCAACAATCTCATCATCACTAGCCTCTTCCACCACCCCTTCGACAAACTGGGGTGGTGGTGACACAACACCATTATCAATGACTCGACCATTACGTAATGAAATTTTATTAATTGGTACCTCACGTGTGTTCTTCGAGTTTGACCCTTGATGCTTAGGGTTCACTATGGTGTCACTAGGCAATTTTCCGCCACTTCCATGCATCTGTGCCATCTCCTCCGCACGTTGACCCACTTGCTTCTCTAAAGCTTTGTTCAATTTATCACGTACCTCGAACTCCTTATCACTTGATTCGAAGTAGTGATAGCATTCATGATTGCATCCAGCTTTAAACTTGAGGAGTCTTCACCACCCATTGGAGGATTAGAGTTACCACCTCTATTACCACCTTGGTTGTAGTCCTTTGATAACCACCTTCACGATTCTGATAACCTTGACTACTTCCTTGGTTGTAATTTCTTTGATACCCCCCTTGGTTACCGCCTTGACGGTTTTGATACATCGAGCCTCCTTGATTCCCACTTTGTTTACCCAGTTGAAAGTTGGGGTTCATTTGATTTGAAACATTACCCTAATTAAAGTTTGGATGGTTTCTCAAACCCGGGTGATAAGTGTTAAAATTCATATTGAATTGCTTGCGATCCCCATACACTTGACTCACCTCCTCAGTCGTATGTGTCTTGATCACTTGACATTCTTCGATTCGATGCCCAATATCCCCACAATCCTCGCATACCGAAAACTAAACCGCACCAACATCCTTCTTTTTCATACGGGCCAACTCCCGTTCCAAAGTAGCAATTCTATACTTAGCACTCGAATCAAGATAATCGGGAAATAGGATGCTTTTTAGATCGGTCCGCCATAGCGACCGCTTTAGAGTTCTTGCTCATCCTTTTCAAAAAATCCCAATCGTCTTCCTCGTGGTTGTTCAACAACGTTCCGTTACTTGCCGATTGAAAATATTGTGATCATTGGCATCCAACCCCTTTACAAAGACTTTAAGTAATTCCCACCTTGGAATTTGATGAGGACACTTCCTAACCAATTCCTTGAAACGTGTCAATGCCTCATGTGATAACTCCCCCGGTAATTGTCTAAATGACCGAATTTCATCTCTTGCATCATCGATCTTTGCAATTGAGTAGTATTCGTCTAGAAAAATTGTTGCATCTCCGCCCAAATGTGAATACTATTTGCTAGAAGTATGGGAAACCACTTTTTAGCTTTGTCTTTCAATGAAACTGGAAACAACCGCAACTTCACTTCTTCTAGCGCAAAATCATGACCTCTAATAGTACCACATATGGCCGAGAACTCCGCCAAATGTGTGTACGGCTCGTCATTCGTTCTACTATTGAAGTGGGGTAGGATGTTAATGTAATTCAGCTTCCAATCAAAAGCCCTTCTCCTCCGAGGCGTATGAACAATGGGTGAATCATTATCGGTGACCACAGGTCTAAACAGATCATTCACACCTCGCGGAGCTTGTTGATGCATTTGACGTTTCGAACCATTGACCTCTTGATTCATCGGCCTATTGTTGCCCCTTCGGTCACCACCCCTATCTCCACCTTGATTTCCATTGCCCACAAATTGTGCAATTCAGTTACTGTTACCATTGTTATTGTTGTTGCTGTAATCTCAATTCCTTCGATCATTTCATGGTTGACGGTTATTCCCGTAGCCGTCATCTCTACCCTAATCAAGACCATATCCATTGTTGTTCCCCACAAAATTGCCATTTTGATAGCATAAATCTTCATACACAAACCCCGAGCATTATAGAAATTCCCCATGTTGTTGTCTACCCATTCATCATCTACAACCCTTTCGTTATAGTTTCCACCATCGTCCGAATATTCCGAGTGGATGCTCACATGTTCTGGTGATTGATAACCAGGAACACTATATGGTGCATCGTCGGGAATATTATTTCTCAAATCATCAAGATCGAGAAACTGGGCTTCATTTGTGGGATTGCCACGACTATGGTTAACCCCACGGTTGCGTTAATATTTTGGTTGTTGAGATTGGGTGGTAATGGGTTTTGTCGGTTTTGGTTTGGAGGTGGAGGTGTGGGTGTACGTTGGAGATTTTTTTGGTTTCGGCTACGAGTTTGGATTGGTGGTGTTGGTGGTCTTGAGTTGTTACCACCCCCCGATTGATGGTTTTTGGTGTTTTGGTTTTGGGGTGGGTAATCATAGTATTGGTTTTGGTTGTTGGTTAGGTTGGAATTTTGTGGATCCATTGGAATGGGTCCAAAGGATGGTGTAGGTGGTGAGTTGGTGTTGGGTGTATTAGAGACAAGAGTTGCCTCTAACAGGTTGGCTAGGTTTCTTCGAACGACCCGCTCGATCTCCTGTTCGAACACTAGCAGCGAGGTCCTCCGGAATTCCATGTATGCATGCACCACCTGTAACCTGCACAAGTAACATGCCCGCGTAACACAAAAGGAAAGACGATATAAAGAAACAAGCACTTTAAACAGTTAATCACAAAATAAACAAATCCAAACGTAAAGCGCATGAACTCCCTGACAACGGCGCCAAAACTTGATCGGAGTGTCGAGCCCCGGTCAAAGATATAATTTATAGTCCCAAATTACCTTTAACAATGTGTTAGTGGTAGTAAGGGGTCGAACCACGAATAGTTTGTGGTTTGCGTGCGGACAAGATTGATTTTAACGAATTGTCACGAATTATGAAGCTTGCTAATATCTTGATTAATATTGTGTGTTTCAAAGAGAAGTCGGAATGCTCCGACCAAGTTGATTTTTTATTACTTAACTACTAAGAACTTGAATACTTGCACGAAAACTTAATTAACGATTGTTAAACAATAATGTAGAACAAGGTTCACACACGGTTTGGTAATGTAAATCTGAGGATTCCTACACGTTTTAAGTTCAATTCAATTGTAAAAATGACCAACAAGCTTAGTGTTATGTGACTTAGATGCCAAGAGCTATCGACGCCGTGAACGACGCACTACAATGCACTTTGTTATCACAAACAAGTAAACTCTAACCTAGACAAGGCATAATTGCACATAAACATTTTGCAAAGTCAAATTTAATCTTCATTCGACAATTCACAAATTCAATACAAATGCAAGTCAATTATCATAGGTTTCAAAATCAAATCACAAGTTGTCATAAATTAAAACTCAAAACATTGTCAAACCCTAGAACTTACAAAACCTACAACAGGGTGAAACCCAAGAAAATTAGCCACTCATGACGAACGGAACTTGATACCGGAAACTGAACTCTTAAACATAGCCATCTTGAAGCTTCGAAGGTAATGATCATGATGGTTAGGGTTTGGGATGGATGGTGAAGATGAATGGATGATGAATGGGATGATGATAGTAGGCTACGGTTAGGAATGAAGGTTGTGATTCGGATGATCGGATGGATTGGGGATGATTTAAGATGAAGATGATGATGTTCTTGGCTCCAAGAAGGGTCTCCTAAGTTCAAAAACTCGCAACCCTTAGAAAAATGGTCAACCATGTGTTATAACCCGTCCAAAGTTGAATTTCAGCAACATATATTTGGGAAGGGCGTCGGCGACGGCCATATGGGGCGTCGGCGACGGCCACTAATTTGTGTGGTTCTTTTCCGAGGCTCTAATCTACCGTCTACGACCATTTTTCTCCGACGGCCTCACTAAAACCTGATTTCCTGTTTTTCCGTTTTGCAATCCCGGTTGACCCGTTTTCCGCCCCGATGCTCTGAAACGCTCCCGAATAGCTCCTTAAACTCCGTAAACCTGCAAAACACAAATCCAATCAAAAGTAGGCAATTCGAAACTAAAAGTTACATAAAACATTAACTTAAGCTTAATAAGAACATCGGTTTTCGACCACGCATCATGGAGTATCTTCCTCAACCACCTCCTTATCGGCAACCATAACCATCGGTTCCGTCTCCACCTCCTCAGCCTCAACACCTTCACCAACAACTTCCTCCACCACTACCTTAGGCTCTACGGCTTCAACCTCCACCTGTACCTTTGCCGCCCCTGCAGTTGGCCCCTCCACCATGTGCGCTTGACGCCTGCGCTGTTTCAACCACATGTGGGGGCATTGGAGTATCAATAGGCGTAGCCGGAGTGGTGGGAGCAACAAAAACTGGTTCACCTCCCCCTGCGAGATGACAAACAGTTAGACAAGTACAACAGGAAAGAAAGTGGTGTAAAACATAAGTCAAAAGGTGTTTACCTCGGGAGAGTTTGGCGGCGAGCATGTCCAGACTCCCGCGCTTCCCTATAACCCTCTGCGCAACCTTTTTAGAGGGCTGCGCAGAGATATCACTCTTTGGAGCCCTCTTCCACTTGAGGGGCTCCGGGCTGGACTCGACCTCCATCGGATCATCCCGGTTGGCAGCCGGAATCACCACAGCTCCGGCTTTGGCTTCTTCACATCTACAGGCGTAAGACCCTCCAAAGAATCAGAGACTACTACATAGTCTTTCCAATTATCTGGCACAATACACATACCTTTGAGTGGGTCTGCCCTAGGCTAAGCCACCTTTTTCTCCGCCACCGACTAGGCCTCGCGCGCCTTTTCTTTTTTTGGATCTGGGCCAATGCCCAAGTTCTTTAAAGCGCCTGCACAATGACGCAAAACAATAAGTGATCTGCAAAGATGTAACCATTTAACACTATGAAGTCTTACTAGTCTCAGGCGCGGGGGCCAACAAATCTTCATTCTTGGGAAGCTCAAAGTTCCCCAAGATTTGTGCGTACCATGTGGGCTCCCCGGGGCCAAGGGCAATGTTCTCAATCCGCCCCTGCTCCCTTTGTAAACAAACACTAATACTAAAATAACAAACTTGAACACTATGTGACTGACTACTGAGAACTCGACCGTGTTTATTAATAGTCGGTATAATCTGAACATGCAGGTCTACATCTGTGGAGGGGTATTGTCCCAAAAACCTGTCGCATGCGTAAGGGACCATACCCTCAACAACAACATACTACAAGAATAACCTTGCGGGCAATATGCAATGGTGCGCCATTCTTGAAACCAGCAGTTTGCCTAACAACCTTGCACACAATGTGTAATGGTATTGCAACCTTGACACATGCAGGTCACACAACGAACCTTGTGCACTCTGCGTAACGGCAAGTTAGACCTAGAAATGCAGGTCACACAACGAGCATTGCGCATACTGCCGGAAGTTAGACCTAGAAATATAAGTCGCACAAGGAACCTTGCGTATTTGGCGCACGACAAGTTAGACTTAAAAGCGCTGGCCCCTTGACCCTGCGTGCATTAAACAACCCTCTAGCCGCGAAGTTCTAAAACCTTGCATAAGGCCAAGACCAACATGAGAGCAACTCATAGTCTTGAGAACAAAAGGACATAACCCCTACAACTTTGCACTGGCAAGAAAGCACTTGAAAGCCACGCGAAAGGGAGAAGCGCAAAGAGGCGTTGACCAGTACAAGGGTACAAAGTGGCAGAGCTGTGATCCAATGGTCGCACGGTAGGTTGTGTCAGACTGCCTCGCATGAACTGTAATGCAGAAGCCAGACTGTACACCAACCAAACTCACGCCAGTGACTGTCACACATTCTTCACTTTCGGTTGATGGCAGGTCTGACACCAGGGACAACTGCCATGACACGTGGCACCATTCAACATCCAACAAAGCACACCTCCTGCCAGAGATCATTAATGATCGATGCAGAGGGACAGAACGGATATCCCTGGTCGTCTGGGCCGGGCCCAAGGCCCATCAGCCCATCTCCTAAACAAACCTATATTCGGCTATAAAATAAGGGTCATACCTCAAGGTAAATCCATTCAAGCCTAGATACAAGCTTACTTGCTTACTACTTGCAATCACAAATACTTATTATCACGCCGAAGTGTGGTCACAGAAAAACCCTCCCCCTTTCTCCTGTGACGAGGCTAACGGCGTTGTTAGTTTTGCAGATTAGCTTGAAGTGAGATCCCCAGAAGAACGGACGAGGGACAACCCTTTTATGCAGAAATATTAGGCTGTAACTAAGATATCTCTGGATAACTCTTTGTTTAGCCAATGTTTCTTCAATCTGGATAAAGGGAAAACATATGGTTCAACATGAACCCTAGTTTTTATCACCGCCATCACCATCTACTGAATCGACTGTCATCGGAGTTGCAACTACCGAAACCATTACCGCCACTGTGGCTCTGCTACAGTGCAACCACGTGGCACCGTATCTCCTTTCACGCTCTTTTTTTTTCTGCCAAAGTGGAAGAGCCTTAGATGTAGGGTTTATGATTTGTAATTAGATCGAAAGAAATATAGTGATCAATAAGGAAAGTACGGTCATCCAATTTCGGGTGAGGAAAAACGTCGGTTCATATGATTTTTGTTTAAGCGCCAGGCTGATAAGTTAAGTGTTTGCGATGGATTCTCGAATCGTAAGCATATTGATTTATTTGAACTCCTTTTTTAACCGTATCAACAACTACTCTTCATTACCTTTATTAATCCAACTTTATATTTCATGATACTAAAAGCATATTAACTTTTGTAATCATAATTGAGACACTATATATTTATAAAAAGGTAATAGATCTGAAACAAAAAGCCACGGTCACTCCAATCTAGACCTATTCTTCTGACTTGTACCAGCAATAACCATTGTGACCCGTTACAAAACCAGTCCACATTTGCACCTATAATGGTATGACCGAACGATTGCAAAGTGAGTACTTCCATTAATAAATTTTACTTTAGCCAACCTAATTTGTACATCTTCCTGATATTAGGCTGCATATATCTCATGATTTTAAAGTTAATTTCAATTTCATAGGAGTATGAGAGGCGAAAAGTGTTGGGGACTTGGGATAACATGATGTTGCGATACATAATTGAAGGTTGCATTATTGCTCAAAATAATGAAGTTTTTTTAAAACTCCTTAACTGTAGATGCAAAAAGTAGGCCAAATAAGGTCATACTGTTGAGATAAACCAAAAGGGTGGTTTGTTATCTTCACAAAAAAAGTTTATCATACAAACCAAAAACAAACACATACTTCCCTCCATAATATCCTTATTGGTTGCACTTTTCCCACCTGCCACAATTTCAACTATGCAACTGGAATCAAAGATAATAATAACAAAATTAAGTTGGATTTTTAATAATATACGCGAAATTAGTTACTACCGTTTGATTCACAGGACCACCAAAGCGTCTAGCAAATACTCAACATCATCAAGTTCAATTCCCATATTATACGAAAAAATCTAATTATTTTAATTATTCGTCACTATATGATTACTATTAGAATACATTCAGATATAACCCTAAGTTTTTGTTATGCATGATGAATTTATAGCAAAAGATTAAGGCCTAAATAAAGAGAAAAAATTAAGTCCGAGATCGAAGAAACATAAACCCTAACCTCAATTTTTCTGCTCCAACACAATTACAGTTTGAGGGTACAAATCAAAACTGGACTTTCATATCACGAAAGAAAATATAAAAGTGTTACCGATATTTTAAAGCTGGCCAAACATTAGGGTTTCAGATACTTTAAAAACACCCAAATTCTAGACGACTCAACAAATATAACCTAAATAATGTGTGTTTAAAGTGAATCAACTCAAAATCAGAATGCATGAATGAAATACAAAGAATGACTCAACAAAAAAATATACAATCAGTCTTCAACATTAGGTTTTCGATTTTTTAAACACCCCCAAAATCCACAGCACGATTCAACTAAAACATTAATATAACTAAATCTAACTATAATCTTACTTAACATATACAAAGACCAGATGAATTAGACAATAAGATGGAACTTACGATTTAAGAATTCTTCAAATCAACAAGATATAGCAAAGAATTGTGGTTAAGAGTTACCTCAAAAATGGAAGAGTTAGGGTTTGTGATGTGAAAAAGAGTTTGAATGGAAAGGGATCATAATTATGGAAATAACAATTAGATTGAAAGAGTAGCTCAAAAAAGGAGCGATTGATTGTGTGTATAAGGGAAAAGAGAGCAGAACAACTCTCCTAAGAATTGCCGCTCAAAATTGCTTAGGAAGGAATATCACATTGACAGTGGCACTAAATGGTTTACGTTACTAACATGTGGCTTAAGAATGTTTTACTTTAATATAATAGATAGATTTGTAGAAAAACAATCAACCGTAATATTCTAACCAATTGATTAATATTAGCTTGATGATATAAATGTAAAAGTTCCATGTTAAACACATAATAGGGTTCAAACTTCAGTACGACTATACAAATGTGGATATTTGAGGAGATCTTTCAACTTTTATGAATCTCATTCACCATATACAACCAAACTTGGAATCATATCTCACAATTCCAACTACTAATCAAGTCTACAAAATTCCTATGTAATAATTTTCACAATTCCAGATACGTCAGAATTCTAGTTCTCAACACCACTAAGCACTTTTAGAAGTTACATTTTATCACTATATAAGCAAATCTTCTTCCTACATTTAAAACTCTCTTACACACTAAAATCCTAGACTTTTAACTCACATTTTAGCGATGTTTAAGCTTCAAAAACTATGATGTGGATCGAATCATTAACTCGAATGGCTAGAAAATAGGAGAGAACGAGATAGGTTTTTCTAAGTGATTCATCTGTTAACTTTCTACATATCTCATTAAAGAAAAAGAAACCCAGGGTATACATAATCTTTATTCAACTAACTCCAACAAAAAAACATGGGATCAACTTAAACAACATGGGGTAGGGAGCATCCCCTCTACACCCTTTATTTGCATACTTAATTCAAAGAAACGAAATAAACAATAAACATGGCAGTTTATGACCCAACACCCATGCATATCAACCGATATGCTGAACCCAGTACAAACTATTTTCCTCAAGACGAAGGTCGGGGTCGTTATTGGCATCGACGAGCATCTTGAGTTGCAGCTTTAGACACTTGTGGCTCGGCTTGTATGTCTTTTCATAATAGTAACATAAACCTCTAGCATGACGATCATGGATTTCTACACTCATGAAGCGACGAATTGGATTAGGAGTCGGAAAGGCTAACCGGGTGGTGGGAGCCCATCTGAAAAGGCCTGTAGCGGTTGGTTCTTCTTGGGAATAGGGACTCGGCCCAACTTTAAATGTCTTCCTTGAGATGTGTCTTTCCAATGGTATCATACAATGAATAAGGGACTTCACTTTAACCTCCAAACGAATCTCGTCCTTGAGTTTACCCATGAAAATCCGATCAAAAATGATCACGATAAGTCATCAACACAGTAGGAAAGGCATTTAAATTTCTTTTGGCAAGATCCACTATTGTAGTCAGTTTGAGGCGAGAGAAGACTTTAGCAAGGTCCTAGGAATCGGTAGGGCCAAAACGAGCATGGATATCCCTAGAAAACTCGATACAGGTCATTGGCCCCTTAGATTTTCCGAGCCACCTATGCCATTGTATGGTGATACCATCGAGGTGGAAGGAAGCGAGGTGTACCTTTTCGCATTTTTCAACCCGTTAAAATGCAAAATATTGCTCGGCTTAATAAAGCCAACCGACTAGATCGTCTTCAATGAAACGAGGAAATGATAATTTCTTGCAGGGTTTTGGAGTGTAGGGTATGAGATTGTCACCTGTCAGGTTGTGCTTGCAAGGTTGCATTGATGCCATGCATTTTAGTTAGAATCTTTTCAAGCATGGCTTCATATTGCACGAGAGGCCTTTTAGTTTGTTGTTGGAACTTGATATTGAAGAGCTTTTAGGTTTCCATTGGATCAAACGATCTGATACCTCTGTTGTGGATTGAATCGGTAACTTGAATGGCCAAAAAATAAGTGAGAATGAGATAAGTTTTCTGTGAGATTCGTAACTTACTTTATGCATATCTCATTAGAGAAAAAAACCCGATTAAATAGGGAATACATCTCCTAATTCAACTATCTTCTACTGAAAATATGGGATCCACTGAAACAACATGGGGTAGGGGCATCCTATTACACCCCGACCAGTGGCAGATTATATGTCGGAGTGTAACACCCAAAATCTTTGTATATGTAAATATATTATTTAAATGGTGACAAGAATTATAACCCTAGTTAAGTTATAAGTAAAGTTTTAACTTAAAGGGGGTAGGTTTGGCCAGAATAACATAAACATCAAACTAGAGAGGCCAAAATTGAATGAAATAGAAAGATGTAATATAAAAACTAAAACACACACTTCAGGTGTGTGTGTGTGTGTGTCGACAGAGAAGAACAAGAAGCAAGGGAAAACCCTTGCACATCAAAGCAACTAATTAAAAGGGAAATTGAAGTCTAAGCTTATGCATGAACTAAAATTGGTGATCATCTAGGAGTTCTTATCATCAAGTAAGTTGAATTTTATGTTTTAGTGATTTGATAAAGTGGGTTATGTGTAATCCCTGAATGTTTGATGAAATTGATCATAAATACTAGTTAATAACCACATGTAGAAGATGAACTATGTCTAATTTTGGTTATTTTGATGATTTGAATGAAGCCCATTTGATGTAAAATGTTGATGAAACATGATAATCACTAAGGTGCAATAGGTTGATGTTTGATGAATGAATTGTGTAATTGTTAGCTATGAATGGTATTAAATTAAGAAATTGTATGAAACTAGTTGATTTGATGAATCTTAATGTGATTTGGTAGATTATGCATGAGAACACTAGTACATGGTGCTTAAAGTGTTGTACGCATACCAAGTCTTTGACAAAATGCCTAAGAGATTATTAATGTGGCTTTATATGAATTGAAAGTTATTAACTTATAATTATGATGGAAATTGAGCTAGATATGGGTTAAGTGTAAAAGCAAGCTATGACTAATATGGTTTGTGTAAAAGTGAACAAGTAATCTAAGTATGAATGGATTATGTGTAGGATTGAAGGAAGAAGAAACAAGCTCAGAGAAACGACTGAAAACACAAGACCAAGGTACGTTGTATTCTCACTTGTAGTTAATGTTCTGTTGTAAACGAACTATCTCGTATCTTCGTAAAGGATTATAGTAGTTTTTGCTACGACTAAAGATTTGTCAAAGGATTGGTAAACAAAACAGAAAGTAAAAAAGAATGGCCTTGTGTTGACTCATGTAATATGGGTCAACCGGGTAAGAATGAGAATGTAAAAGTATGGTTTTGTATTGACTCGTATGAACAGGTCAACCGAACAAGAATTTAGAAAGTAAAAGAATGGCTTCGCATTGACTCGTATTGAACGGGTCAACCGGACAAGAATTCGAATGAGAATTTAAAAGTTAACCTTGTGTTGATTCATGTAGAATGGGTTAACTAAGTAAGAATGAGAATGTAAAAGTATGGTTTCATGTTGACTCGTATTAAACGGGCCAACCGGACAAGAATTTATAAAGTAAAATAATGGTTTCGCGTTAACTCGTATTGAACGGGTCAACCGGACAACAATTAGAATGAGAACGTAAAAGTTCTGTTGTAAACAAACTATATTGTATCTTCATAAAGGATTATAGTTGTTTTTGCTATGACTAAAGATTTGTCAAAGGTTGGTAAACAAAATAGAAAGTAAAAAAGAATGGCCTTGTGTTGACTCATGTAATATGGGTCAACCGGGTAAGAATGAGAATGTAAAAGTATGGTTTTGTGTTGACTCGTATTGAACGGGTCAACCGGACAAGAATTTAGAAAGTAAAAGAATGGTTTCGCATTGACTCGTATTGAACAGGTCAACCGGACAAGAATTAGAATGAGAATTTCAAAGTATAACCTTGTGTTGATTCATGTAGAATGGGTTAACCGGGTAAGAAGAGAATGTAAAAGTATGGTTTCATGTTGACCGTATTAAACGGGTCAACCGGACAAGAATTTATAAAGTAAAAGAATGGTTTCACGTTAACTCGTATTGAACGGGTCAACTAGACAACAATTAGAATGAGAGCGTAAAAGTATAACCTTGTGTTGATTCATGTAGAATGGGTTAACCGGATAAGAATATGAAAGTTATAAGATGATTTTGAGTTGAGCTAATGCGAATGGGTCAATAAGTTCATGTTGTTTATGTCAAGCAAAAATTTAAAATGTTAAAGGATGTGATGATAGAATAACTCAAATAATTTGTAATAAGTTATTACATGTAACGTTAACCGATCTTTTTGTGATGTTTGGTAAAGCGTCTACTTAACGTCGCGCCTCGCTTGGAACGAACACCCCGTAACGCCCTTTTACATGCTTCCGGTTCAAGTTTGTTGTTTGTGGGTCGTACTTTTAGAATGTAAACTTTGTTCCCTTTTAACAGTGATATCTTTCATGTGTAGCTTTATAGTTTGAATTCTGGTACGGCAGACTAGTTGAATGCTCTTTTATATAGATATTTACGATTCCCTTGTATAATTACAAGGGGCACTTTTGTCAAAATTTTTATATTACGGTTCAAAAGTTCAAGTTATATGAAGTTTTAACCTTTTGACGAAACGGGCGTCTCACCGAGCATGGTGATTGTCTAAAGCTTATGGCACTATTAGATGTTTCAATATTTATTCATGTCACAAATTAAAATGTCATATCAAACATAACAATTTTCTAATAGTTCAAAATAAAACATAGAAAAATAAGTCATTTATTTAGTCTAAGGCAATCCTACATGTCTTCCATTTTTGCTTCATCAAACCTTGTTTCCTGTACTATGCGTAAAATATTTGGGTCAACTTAAAGAAGTCGGTGAATAAATCTAATAAAATTATTGGTCAACTAAAAGAAGTCGGTAAGTAAATCTAATAAAATTATTTATTTAAAAAGTTAACATGCAAATCATGCGTTAATGAGACAATCACAACCAGTAGATAACAACAACAAAATAAAACAAACACTGCGATATGTGAATCTCAAGCCCCGAAGAGCAAGACTAAATGATGACGGCGATACCCTATTCACCCATGGCTGTGGGAAACCAGTCAGTCAGTGGATGCACAATATGATGACTTGCTTGTACACAATTGAATGAGAAAAATACATTCAATAAACAAAACCATAACAATTACACATAACGCATAAACTACACATTAATACTGCAGTTTAAATATTGAAATAAATAAATATATGATTTTTACATAACACATGATACACCCCAAAATGTTTAGTTATAAAAAGGGAAAGAGATTTACTCACTGTTTGCATAGTTTGATTCGCGAGTAATATCGCGCGATAAGAACGAATGAGTCCAAAGATAAAGATTACCCTAAATATAAAATAACATACTTCTAAACAAAACCGCACAACATAAACAAGACTATGAAATTGAGTTCTCCTATTTGGGGCTTTTGTATAATTAAAATATATAAACAGTTTTCTATTGTGAATAATAAATTACCATTTGTAGAACTATCTATATAAATGTGATAACTTGTAATAATAACATTAATTATGTCATTATATATATACTATATATGCTAAATTTAGTTAAGTTATCAATAATTCATCTAGTAAATCTATAAATTAGACAGATATAATTATCTTGTATTTTTACTTAAAAACAATTTAAATTAATAAAAAAAGAAAAAAATTATTTTAATTCGATTAAACCTTTTATTACCAAAATTTATGGCCTATGATATGAAAATTCCATGACTTGTATATTTTCTATAAAAATCAAAAATAATATTTGTGGGATTTTTATTTTGATAACTTTGTATTTTTATATACTTTTCTATATAATACAACATGAATAAAATTCGTACAAAATTCATATGATGTCCATAAATTCTCAAAAATTACACAAACTATCTAATATGATAATGAACAGTTTCATAATTTAAATTTCACTAAAACACATATGTAAAATCAAAAGCCCCAAATTCTAAAGTGTAGGAACCTTAAAACAACAATAAATTAAATTCAGATTCGTATGCCCTTCTATCACATAAATGGATAGAAGGGTTTTGTAGAGAATGAAAAATAGTAAGTTTAGACTTAAGAATCAGCTGATTTGGCCTCAGATTGAAGGATATGTCGATATAACAAGTTGTGAGCCCTAGAATCTTCTTATCTTGAATTTGCGGATTTGAGTGTTTGTACGCGAGGTTGGAGAGCATGGGTGTTATGAAATGATTTTAGATGTTGCTTGAGATTGATTTGAAAGACTATGGTTGTCTAATTTGAATAAAATCATTTCAAGTTCTTGTTAATCAATGGTGAACTTAATTCAAATCATAAAGACCAATTATGGAGTATTATGATGTGACTAAATGATAGGTAACTGATTACTCCTTGAAACTGAAACTAATTAGACATAAATGAAGTAAAATGGTCGCGAATGAGTTATGGTTGGTTTAGGTTAGTATATTCGCGTTTGAGAATAAGAAAAGAATACAGGCCGATGTCATTTGGGAATGGGTCTTGTCGTTTGCATGTTTTCGTTTGGAATCATGTGTTGTCATTTGGTTGATGTCATCTGGGTTGAGCTGGTGTTGTTTGGTCATGTCGTTTGGATTCAGATAATGTCGCTTGATGTGGTGTCCGTTTGAAGACTAGTATCGTTTGGGGTCTAGTGTCGTTTGATGAGTCTAGTTGTTTTTTGTAGTCAGGTTTATTATATAAATTAACGCTTATTCAGGGAATTAATATCTTTAAATTCGAAACTTAGTATATTAATTAAATTAATACACATTATTTATTAACAATAAAAGATGACAAGACTTCACATTTTTATTTATTATGATTCAGATCCGGTTTACAAAACAAGTCGGGTTTCTAGGATCCATTTATGGATGATGTTATACATCCCTCCTACACTCTTTATTCACACACTTAATCCAGATAAACGAAAACAAACAATAGACATGGCAGTTTATGACCCAACACCCATGCATGCAGATCTGTATGCCGAACCCGTTACACATCAAAATACATATCATTCAAAACTAAAAACATGAATTAGCAAAAGAATAGTTTTCATGAGGCTCATAAAAATATCCAAACACTCATTTTGTATATGTGAATGGCTACTTTAATTACAAAGAGTTGGTAAATGTGGTAACTATCTAGACTAGTGAGATGATAAGAGTTGATCACTATCTTATTGTTGAGATGTTTAATAGGTGATCACTACCTCATCAGTAAGATACTTGATGGGTCATCATTACTTTGTTTGTGGTTTTGGTAAAGGTGATCACTACCTTCATTAGTGAGATGTTCTTAGTGAACAAAAACTCTTAATGGATACAAAGGGTTAATTGGTTCACCAAATTCAATGGAATTAGATTCTAAATTCCAGTTCTTAGGGTTTGTTTGATATAGGGTAGTGAATGGATGAGAAAATGCAATGGACGAGGTAATGAAATGGATCATTACCATTCCATTGTCTTGTTTGTTTACCATGGGGAAATGGAATTAGTCACTATTTATGTTGTTTGGTAAGCAACAAAAGATAAGGAATAAAACAAGTTGTAAATGGTGGCGGCAACGATTGTGATGCGTGTGGAATGGTCGTGGTAGTGTTGGGTGGCGGGTGGTAACGACGATGGTGGTTGTAACGGGTGGAGGTAGCGGGAGGGAATGGTGGGTGGTGGCATCTGTTGAGACTAATGGTGGATGGTAGCATGTGCTGGAAACCGGTGGCGTGTGGTGGTAACGGGTTTGGTGGTGGCAGTGGCGGTGGGGATGATGGTGGTAATGGTGACGGCGGGTGGTGGCGGTGGTGATGAAGGGTGAGTGAGGGAATGGAATGAATATTATAAACATAGGGGGTCGATGAAATGAATAGTTGATTCCAACCCATTGACTAACCAAACACCCGTGGAAGTTTTGGGTGGCGGGTGACGACTGCGGTGCTAGCCGCAACGGGTGGTCGGTGGGAGTGGTGGATGGTGGCGTGTGGTGGTAGCGGGTGATCAGTGGTGGCGATGGCGGTAGTGGGTGATGGTGGTAGGTGGTGGGTGGTAGGAGGGTGATGAAGGGTGAAAGAGAAAATGGAATGAATTCCATTATAAGTTCCAACTTCTTTTGATAAATAGTTAAATTCTAATTCGAGTTTCTTCAATTTTACAATTCCTCAAATTGAACCACTATTAAATTTTATGTGTTTGTGCGTTAATATTTTTTCTATTTCTTTAAACTTGTTTGCATAAAGTTTTCAATCTACAAGTTCATCAAGAAATGAGTTATAAAAAGTTAACAGTTTTTTTAGAAAAAGCAATTTGCTATAATTTTGTTAAAATCCTTTTGCATGAAATTGTTCTTGCAAAATCTGTAAGCTAGACCCATGAATTCAAGCCTAAAATTTTAATTGAGGGTTTTATATGACCACGATTGTCTTGTTCATACATCTTAGCTTCCTACATTTGAAAAGTTAAGTACATACGTAGAAAAGCCATCGATAATGACGGGATGTTTACGTGATGAAAATGATTTTGACATTAATTATTTTAAAGAATTAAACAAAAATGATTTAAAAGTTGTTCAATCTTCTTTAAAAGGCAAAAAAATTACGAATGTCTCTTTACAGGTTACACTAGTGATAAACTAGGGAATGATCTAGCACACACAAAGAAAACAATGCAAATGGACATTAAAGTAAAAAATTACTATGTTAGAGGGGTGGGGGTGCTCCGTGATGAATAAACTGGAGAATGATCTAGCACACACCAAAGAAAACGGTACAAATGGACGTGAAAGTAAAGAATTACTATGTTAGAGGGGTGGGGGTATTCCGTGATGAATAAGCTGGGGAATGATCTAGCACACACTAAAGAAACAGTTCAAACGGACGTGAAATTAAGGAATTACTATGTTAGAGGGGTGGGGGTGCTCCGTGATGAACAAACTAGAGAATGATCTAGCACACACCAAAGAAAACGGTACAAATGGACGGGAAAGTAAAGAATTACTATGTTAGAGGGATGGGGTGCTCCGTGATTAAGCTGATGTTTGGGTGACCACACGTGGAACACCGCCGCTGGTCCTTGTGACCACGTGTTGAAATGTGTTCAATGTTACCTTTGAGGTTACCGTTGGAGGTGTTTATAAATTAAAAAAAATTAAACACTAGATATATACCATCCACACAAATACATATTTCACCCACACAAATATATAATTTATACCACTTCTTGCATAAAAATGGATTTCCAACCGGTTCGTTTCCGCTAGACACCGATAGCTCTTCGTCTACCGACGATAACATGTTTGATTTTTTCGCGAAGGTGTATAAGGAACTTGAAGGTTTGAGCCACCCAAAGAAGAAAATGGTGGATCATGATCGTATACATGCCAACAAAGTGTTGAGAATCCAGTCTACAATGGCGAAACATTTAGAAACGGTTTTGTTTACCGAAAGATTTATGTTTAAAGATTGTAGTAGACGTCGAAGCAAGCGAAGAATGGTTTCAAGAAGGTTACGATGGGAGGGGCAAACAAATTTTCACGCCGATACAAAAATGCACATCCGCCAACTAGCGACAGGTAACCCTCCCGATCAATTTGATGAATACTTAGCTAAGCCGGCAAGAACTACATGTGAATGTTTGCAATTCTTTTGTAACGCGATCATTAAATTGTATGGCAATGAGTTTCTACGTAAACCGACGAGACACGGCATCACACGTATTTACGTCGCGCATAAGGCTAGATGGCATTTTCTAGGAATGCTCGGTAGCATCGACTGTACACATATCGAATGGAGAAATTGTCCAAGAGAGTTGTGAGGGGCGTATGTTAGGGGTGACGTCAAAAGACCGACCATCGTACTTGAAGCGGTGACGTCGAATGACTTATGGTTTTGGCATTCATATTTTGGTTTTCTGGTTCAAAGAACGGCATCAGTGTTTTGTACACATCGTCGTTGTTTCAAAGCGTAACAGATGGTACCGCACCCTTCTGTTAATCTTTTGTTAACGGAAGATATTACAGACGATGCTATGTTCTTGTGGATGGTACCCATCATTGTTAATTTATTATTTTAAAAAATCAAAAAAAGAAAATCCATCATTAGTGATGTGCACCTCCACTAAAATCCATCACTAGTGATGGAACCAAATTCGATGACGTGACAGAACATAATTGGGTGTGGCAAGTGATGGAAAGTGGAGCACCCCATCCCCTTGTAATAAATAGGAAATGAAAATAGCACTTTAATAAATAGGAAGAATTTTTTTAAAGAAAATTTTGAAGGCAAAAGTTTATTTAATTTTTTCCCAAGAAGTAAATGATCATACCAAATTAAAGAATAAGTTATAAGAGTGTTCATAAAACAGAAATAACAAGACCATGCTCTGTAGAAGGAGCATGATCACGGTCAATACACAGTCAAACCATGGATCGACTGTATGGTGATTGTTTAATTTCAAATGTTAAAACACAACAATGTCATCGTTTGATAAGAGTGGTAGGGGCGTTCCACTAGTGATGGTTTTTCATTACTCACAACATCCAATCAAGTTTCGCCACCTCATCGAGCTTCATTCCATACTAGTGATGCATTTTACTAGGGATGCCATCACTAGTGATGTTTTTTTTAAATATAAATTAACAATAAAACTTCATTCACCATTGCTATTCATCCTCTCAGACAACCTTCATTCACTGCCGATCACTGCCAATCTCCGACAACCTTGACAACAGTCTTCAATGACCTCCTTCACTACCGCCGACCACCGTAAACCACCCACATCACTGTCACGAGCCTTCATCGCACCACCGTTAACGACTACACCAACTCCTTTCTTCATCATCGATCACGTTCCCGTTAACCAATTCATCTCCATCATCACGACCTGCAACAATTTCATTCTTCACCATTGTACAATCTCCAGTGTTAACTCATCTCCATCCCACAACGGTCATATACCAACGTCTCTTATCCCACAACGGTAACAAAATAACGTGTGTTCATGGCCACACGTTTTATAGTCCACGCGTGATAAACTATGACAGCGGCGGTGTTTCACGGTCCAAAACGCGTGAATGTTTCTTCATCAAGTGGCGTCCCGGGTGGCCGAATACAACGTTCATGACTATTATTAAATCTCACAAATGGTTAAATTTTAAGGCATGGTATCGAGTTTTTCAAAAACTAAAAATAAAAAGGAATTTAAAAATCAAAGAAGAAACTTATTGAACAACTATCTATACCAAATATATAGGTAGGGTTGGGTTCAATTGACAAATCTATTAGAGTGAAGTGTTACTCTGGTTGCTTCATTTAAAATTAAGGGTTTGAATCTTGTTAAAGACTGATTTAATATAATTTAAACCTTTAAAAAAATCTATATCAAATACACACTTCTTGGAAGAGTACAACATTATGCCTATACAATAAATACAGCTATAGACATATTAAACCATAATCAAACTCATAGTTTTGTTCATAAGAGAAATTATTTGCATCCTATGAAAAATATCCAAGAAACTTTGAATCTACTCATCATCCACAATTTATTAACTAAGTTTGTTTTTACATTTCAAATTATAAAACCTTATATATTATTTGGTGATGGTACAAACCAACTTTTGTCTCACGATCATTATGCAAGAGAAGTTTACAAGAAATGGAGAAATCTTACAATCCTAATATACAACTATTGACCATTTGACCCAATAATATACGACTACTAACCCATTAATACACAAGTAATAACCTATTCATATACAACAAGATTAAATAACCCATTGATACACATTAAAATTAAGCCAATACATTCACAAGCGGGTTACAAGTTGATAATAACATTACAACAGTTATAATCATTCAAGTATATCCAATGATACACAAATCAAATTGTAAATCAACATAACACCATGTAATATTAATATGTTTTATATATATTAAATTTAATAGTTATTTTTATCATTTATATAATATGGATCAAAATATATTAAAACCTATAATATAATTAATTGATTAATGTTGATGGACCATACTACTCTTATTAACTAATTGGGTTTTCCCTTGAGTGTATACAAGGAGATTACTAAAGAGGGATTAGGGTTAGACTCTCATAACATCAACACCAAAAATTGTCCTCTCCTATCTCTCCATTACTACGAGTTCTTCAACCCAAAATAACTCGGTACTACCATCAAGAAAATACATCCTAAAGAGGAACCAAATCAAGCTAACTATCATGTCAAACTCCATTGCTACATCTGTATCTGGATTCTCTGCTGGCCTGTCTGCCGTATTAGGTATTATTTACATGTTTTCCATTATGTTTATACAGAACTGATCAACATGTGGTATCAGAGCGTATGTTGCTCATATCAGTTATGTTAGTTTTTTTTCCTAAATCTGGAATTAAAACTGGAAAACTAAAATATTGATGAAAACCGAACTATAAACTTAATGTTCACGTTTTCTACGTAAATCTGGAAAAGAAGTGATGTTTTAGTGGGGTTTAATTTTTTTGAGAAACCCGTATTATTGTTTATACTTAAAATCTACAAATAAAATTTATTTTAAGGTTTCAGTTCTAGATGAAAACTCATAAAATTCTTCGTTGGTGTTCTTCGTGTTCATCATAAATATTCGAAGAATTTCTAACATTATGGATGAGTCGAATCAAAAGTTTTTATTTTTCCTAAGTTTGATTATTTTTTATCCATAAGATTTCGAAATAAATGAAATAATATATCACTATAACTTTTCGAAATCATCCAAATCTTATCACAATTAAATGCAAAAAATTAGCAGATTTCGAATCTTGGAGAACAATTTCGGATAAATCAGAAATCTTATTTTAGATCACAATTTCGGATAAATCCGAAATCTCATTCAAAATCACAATTTCGGAATAATCGAAATCTCATTCCGAAATCTTTCGAAATCAGAATTTCGGAATAATTCGGAATCTCATCCGAAATCCTATTGGAAATCTCATTCGAAATCATAAATTTTCCGAAATCTAATATGTTCTCAAAATGTCAAGATTTTTTGAAATCTCATTACTTTATTGGGTTGTTATTGTGAAACACTTAATAATTGGTTTTGTAAAATACTTAAAACAAAATCAGATAACTTTTCACAAAAGCAAATAACTTAACTTGAAAAAGTTATTAATGTATCAATTCTGCCCAAAGGTGATTGAATACATCTATTTATTGTTCAAGTATTATAATAAGTTATGTTAATTATGCATTACAAACGTGAATGTCTTATTTCTAGCCAAAGCTGATTTAATTCATTTATGTCTAGCATACTTAACAAGTGCATAACTAACGTGATTGTCTCATTTTTTGCCAAAGCTGATTTATCACAATTACTTTGCACGCATGCTTAGATGATTACACTTCTGCCCAAAGGTGATTTGTCTTCATTTAAGTAGAGTTTGCAAATTAGTCTATTATTTTGATGTTAGTAATAGACATATCACAACTTCTTCAAATAATGATCCTCACATTAATGATCATTCATTAATCTTATGTTCATAATTTGCCTGCCTTACTTTATCACCCCATAACATTACTCCCTATAACTTTCTTCTATAAATTAGTATCTCATCCACTCTAATTACTAAACCTAATATGTTTTGCTATACTTAAAGTTTTATAAGATTAGCTTTTAAATTAAATCCTTGATTATCCCTTAAGACACAATAATCCTATTGCCTCTTCTGATAAAAGTGCTACAGAAGAAAAGTAGCGCATGATGAATACGATAAATCGAACACAATATCTCTTATGATAATCAAGAACTCATCTAACATAAATGCTATCACTATAGTTATTCCAGATTCAGTTTTTCCTAAGACTAATCTATTATCTATGGGATAATCACAAGGACTCCTAAGATGCATGCTTTCATTTAAAATTCTAAACTATAAGGTTAAGTGGTATATGTGAATACATTATAATGTAGAATACATGACCCATAAAATAAAGGGCTTACAAATAGAAATAAGTACAATTCTCTCCAGTACATTGCATATTTCACTTGTACAATTTGATGCCTTAAAAGTCAACTATAACACACAAAGGTACCAAAGGAAATGGAGTGTGTTGATAAGAAACATATGTACATAGAAAGAAATGTTAGAAACTGGAAAATAAGATGTTATTCACCTTACAACCACTAAAACCTTAAAAGAGGATACTTCTAAGGTCCATAGTCAAAATAGAAGTACAAAATTCCAACTCTAAAGTTCTTCAAGGGACAATTTCACTGCATAATTATGCCATTAGACTAGGCATAAGCAACAAGACTATCCATGATTTAAAAGAACAGTTGATAAATTAATTAGGTAGTCGCCTACTAATGGAATTTAAGTATGCTAATTGTAATATTCCAATTAACACATGATAAGTTGGCTTTAGTTCAATACGTTTCCTTACTAGAATTCAACAAATAACTAACATGAGAGTTAATGACAAAATTAAGGCTATAAGAACCAAAATAAGCAGTCTTCTAACAACACTTTTCGATGCCTTACATATTCTTGAGATTAAGCAGAATATAGTATCAATACTTAAGCTATGTTATGAAGGTCATGAGGTTTGCATAATCAACATATTGTCAAATTTACCTTAAACTCTCATATTATTTGTTCTCACTATCTGGATAGAAACATTAATAAGATGAAAGTAGATGATCCCTTACACTTTCACAACTTTTGTTATCATACAAATGAGAATTTGACAAAAGGAAAAATGAGACCTATAAATTTTCATTTATTGTAAGCAAAATTCATAAGAAATCATGACATGGTTAATGAGGATGATTTTTTTCATCAAATCTCATTCTAAGTATTTTAAATCAAGATGTTGAAAGCCCTAAATCATTACTTGATTTAAGGAATAAGTATGGGTCCACTATAATTAATATTTCATTGACATTCGTGGAACTTATTTAAAATGGAATATTCATACATAATTCATATATCAATGAAAGAATATCTACATGTATCTAAATTTATCTCATATGGCCCATGGTCTTAAAGAAATCTATCCATATATATACAAAATCAAATAAAGTCTAACATATGTATGATAGGTTCCCACGTCACATACCTCACTGAAATTTCTCTTGTAGCATTTTAGAGATATCAAAGATCAGTGGGAGCATTAAGTGTCTTAATAATAACTTGCAATAGTTACAAGAGGTGGGGAGTGAAAACTTCATATTACTTCAATTTACACCTTTTGTACAAGACACTGCTCTATCTCGACACTATTCCAACCGATGGCGGAAACATCGGAGTGAGACGACTAGATTGCTCGAGACATCATAACACTATTGTGACAATATTTAATTAAAGATCTCATTTCATTCAAACATCAATTGTCATATTACAACAACATCTAAATAAAGTAACATCAACGAAATAAGTTCAACAATAACATAATGATTAACTTAGTATTCTACGCGTGTTTCTATGCCATTCCTACTAAGTTCCATCATAACAACTTCATCAACCTGCAACATGTTAAAAAGTATAGTTCAATAACAAAGTATTGGCGAGTACACAAGTTTAATATTATAACATAAGTATAAAATTCGATTAAAAAATCCACATGAATAGCTAGCATACAAGATAAGTGTAAACATGGCATGTGAATATACAAGTCAATCCTCTAGTGTACCGCAAAATAGATTTCAACTTAACAATAACCACAAGAATACGGGCGGTGCATTACTCCTATAGCGCTATAACATGTTAAGGGAGGCTCGATCAAAGTTAATGACATTTAGATCACATAAGAATATACCAAGTAACAATTCAAGTAGCATAAGACTAAAGCATGTTGATGGATTTCTTGTGTATAGAATAAAGTGTGATTTAGTGTAGTTGTTGTAAGTTAATCATGTTGCACCCAAATTGTGGAAAACATAAAAAGGGGTCGAGTGTACTCACGGTTTTGCAAAGTAATGTCCATGAGAGAGTTAGGTTGATTTAGGGGATGGAACACCAAGTTTATCATACACAAGGCAAACGTAGGTGTGTGAGTATTAGTTGACGGGGAGTTTAATGGGTTTAAGAAATTTAAAATGTGCAAGAAAGTATATATAACGAAATATTTTTCTAGGCATTAACGCTCGTTTTTTACACTAATAAGCCCCGAAAGGTGTTAGTGTTTTTATGGGTCATGCCCAATAGAATCGTAACGATTGTTATGTCTAAGATAAAATAACCTGCTTTTTAAGACAACTAACCATTTGGTCATGGTCGAAGTTTCGGTTATATTAAGTATTTACATATAGTTATATTACTAATAATTAATCATATAGTTCATGTATTTCATGGAAGTCATGTAAGTCATGTAAGTCATGCATGGAGGTAGGAGGATAACCATCCTAAACTCTTTCATAAGATTCACCATTACACAAGATTGACACAAGGACAATCCGGATGGTCAAGAATTATAGAAATCATCAAGTGAGGGTGGATTGAATAGTTGAATGGCCAAGGCCTTCATGTAATCACACCTACACCAACACAAGCTTGTAAGCTTGGATGGCTCAACACTTGTGGGTTTAAAACCCTAATAAAAACCACAAGTTTAGAGGCATGTTATGCCTCTTGATTGTGTGTGAACAAGTCTAGCTTAACACACTAACCATAAGCTTTGATTAGTGGCATATGTAGCATAGATTTGTTATGTTAAAAGTATGTTCGAAAAAGTTTTATAAGTTATCTTCCAAAACAGAAAGTTTGGCCCCAAAAATGGTGTGATTCCACCTTGGTTTTCCATGGAAAACCTATGGTAACATCCATAGGGCTTTAGCAAACATTGTTGAGGAAGAAAAAGTGAAAACATTGAAAAACTTGAAGTTTGAAAGATAAAATTTGGGCAGAAAGTTTGTGTACTTTTGGACCTCAAAATGGTGTGGTTTTACCTTAGTTTGCCCAACCAAACTTGTGAGAACCTTCCTAGAGGTTATCCAAGAGTATTAGAAAGAAAAACAAGGTAAAAAGAAGAAGAAAAGTGAGTCGAAACTCACTTGCAAGCTGCTGAGTTTCAGCAGAGAAATTCTGAAGTTAGGGACGTGTTTTGGGAGTATGGAGGCTTGTAAAAGTAGGAAATGGATGGGGAAACTTGTGTTTATATAGGGGGAAGATTAGGGTTAAGTTTGGGCTGAATTAAATGCACTTGGGAGGGAAGTTTGAATAAAAAAAAGAGTGGGAAGACAGCTACATGTTGCGGCCGCATCATGGCTGTTTTCTTTTTTTTTTTGTTTCAAATAAATAATGCATGTATTAGACTTATAACTTTCTATTTTATTTGTGTGACATGTATGGGTCTTGGACATGGTATAATATGATGCATAATGTTGTTTTAAAAACCCTAAAAGAACAATTAAAAACAAGTATTTTCTTGAACATAAAAGGACATGATTTTAGGATAAATGAAGCTTGAATTCTTTGAATAATATCACCAATTGTTTTGCTTGAGTTTAGCATAATATTTATAAACATTCATCAAACAATTACACATTGCTTTGGATTGATTTAAGAAGGAATAAAGTATCGCACGTACTTAGGCTCAACATGAATATAGTTTGCGAATTTAGCATAATTGATTAATCTTGAATACAATCAAAGCCTTAGAATTCAATGAATTGAAAATAGAAATATGATTACAAGGTTTGGACTTTCCAAAAATAGAAACACGAAGCAGACTAGCTAAAAACGGAAAGATACAAATGCGAAGCGTTACACAAGGAATACAAGAGGCGGGGGGGAAGAGAGTCATTAAATTTTACTCCGAATTCAACTCCGATTACACCTCTTGTACACCATACGGCATCAACTCTTACAAACTTAGAATCCTGTAAATGATAGCAACCTAACCAAGAGCTAATCCATTAAACTAAAACTTCTAATAAACTCAATAATCAACTCAGGAGGTCATCGAGGTTTAAAACCCTACTAACTTTGATGATTACATAACCCCTTTAACTAAAGTTGAAATGGATTTTGGAAAAGTTTACTGATCCTATCTCTTCTAGTGAAGCCATTAGCTTCAATCAATCTTCTAAATGGAATAAAATTGTTTTCTAGTAAAATTGATTTATGTGTTCGAATAACGTTTGGGTTTTGATTGAGTTCATAACCAAACCAAATCCTAATATAAATGTTAAGACACTAAGAAGTATGATTGATTGTCAAAGGTTATACTTAGGAAGAGATAAATTATCAAAGAATCTTCTTACCTACATTACAAAAGATTTCTTTAAGGATCATCACTGTTATAGTAGCTTATAATAGTTGAGCTACATTAGATGAACATTAAGACAACTTTCCCTAACAACTAGCTGGCATATTTACATGTTCATAAAATAACCTAAAAGTTCTAAACTTAAGGTTAAAGAACAATTGTTTATAAGCCAATAAAATCCATGTATGGGTTAATGCAAACATCGACTGTGATGAAATCTTAATCTAGTTATTTTCATTAAAAACCAAGTGGATTATTGTACCTACCTCAAGATGAGTGTGAGCAACTAAAACAAACTTGTCTCTATATAGATGATATTCTTTTGACAAGTATATGTTACATAAGTCAAAGCATTGTTAAAAAGAACTTTGATATAATAGATCTCAGAGATATCTCTTATGTGATAGATATTATAACATACCGAGACAGACCCAATGGGACATTAGTTTCGTTCTATAAATTTAATTCTTAAATGGGTCCTTACATATGTAACCATCAATATTTCTCTCCTTTAGAGGATAATAGGATCAATGAGATTATTTACTTATGCTCCATCAATTAGAAGCCTTATGTAGTTTAAGTCTATACTCGTTTAGATATTACTCATATTACAATGCACTAGATAAGTCTAGATTAATGTGAAGCATCAAATAGAGTATTACAATATCTTTAAAAGAAATGAGAGACTATAATTTAAAGAAGAAGTGATAACTCAAACCAGTTGATTACTCTAACTTTGTGATATTCAAAGATGACAAAATGTAATTTCGGGGCATCTCCTTATGTCAGCAGACAAAACCTATCTCATGGAGGAGTTATAATGAACTGATAACAACAACCTCAGTTATAATGACATATATGTTGATTAATCACAACACAATTGTCAATAAATGTTGTTGAAAATTCATCAATGGACTCATAAGTTTGTTACCTCTATATAAATTATATATTGAAGACTTATTGTGATAAGTCAGCTACCATGTCTCCTTGAAGAGCAAATGTTCGAAAGGTGCTGCATTAAATTTCGATACGAAATTGATTGTTCATTTATGAACGAATTGAGAAACTAAATTTAGTATTGAATGCATTTATGATATGCTTAAGGATCCTATAATTGAAAGTTTATCACCCATAACTATTATGTAAGCGCTAATAATAATGACGGGTTTATTGATTACTATGTACAACTACATATCATACTATGAACGATTAACTATTAATTTTCCTTATCGGTTTGATTTTTTATGTCTCTAACATATGTTCTACCAGTGTAATGACATATAGACAAATATAATGACAAATCAAACGTTAAAGGGTTTGCTTACGTATTTTGATCATAACTGGTAGGTTTTAAATTGAGGTTGTAGTATGACTAACAGGGGCCCTGAGTTGCATAATGATTCAATGATTGTATTTATCTGCTACGGTTCTTGGTTTAGAGCTAAAATGAGTATTAACTTTTGATCAGACTAATCAATACTCATAATAAATGATTATTCGACTAAGTGGGAGAATGCAAGATAAATATGTTTATATATAATATATATATATAATAATATATATATATATATATATATATATATAAAATCTAGTATCTATTAATGATCATTTATATAATATGGATCAAATTATATTAAAACCTATATATAATTAGTTGATAATTGTTGACGGACCATATTACCCTTATTAACTAATTGGGTTTCCCTTAAGTGTATATAAGGAGATTACTAGAGAGGGTTAGGGTTAGACTCTCATAACATCAACACCAAAAAACATCTCCATTAATACGAGTTCTTCAACCCTAAATAACTGATACTACCATCAAGAAAATACATCCTAAAGGGGAACCAGATTAAGCTGACTATCATGTCGAACTCCATTGCTACATCTGTATCTGGATTCTCTGTTGGCCTGTCTGTCGTATCAAATTTTATTTACATGTTTTCTATTATGTTTATATAGAACTGATCGTAACACAAAAGTATATTCATTTAGATATTTCGTCGAATGATTGTTCTGCAATTTCATAAGCACATGCATTGTTAATTTAATCTCTTCTTGATTAAAATTGAATTCACAAGGTTTGAGAAAAATTGTAACATATGATACAACCTATTAAAAGATTTAAAATGAACTAGAAAACTCCACAAATTCAACCAAAATTCACGATTGAACCATAAGTTTTGTGACTCAATCCGAGTTCTTCCTAGTACGAAAATAAGCTAAAATGATTAGATTAGCATATACTATTTTATTGTTATTGAGCTTGACTACGAATTTACACACCAAAAATGTGCTATTTGTTCTTTGTTGCAACTCAATGAAGAAGAATACTGCAAAGTTTCAAAGGTTGTATGAGAAGAAGATAATGAGAGATGATAAAATACTAAAAATAACAATAATTCCCACTTATCTTGTGTCGCTTGCATTATACTTATATATTTTAATCAACTTTTTTTGTTATATCATAATTCTCTTTATGTATTTAGAGAGAGGGGTTAACTTCATCTTACTACTTACTTTATAGTAAAACAAAATAATGCAAACTTTTGCATAACCATAAAACATTAGATTTTTGTTAAGAATGCACACTTTTGATAAAACTGTGATCATTTGTTTTCACGAGATCATTGTCTAGGTCTATTGTCTCCTTTCATAATTGGAGAACTTTATATTTGGGTAAATTCCAAATACAATCAACAAGGGCTTCAATACAATATCTACCTACCGAATATTTCATAAAATAATGTGTAATTTTGTATTAAATATCATTTGGCGAACATGGTTGAATGTGGAGTTTATATTATTAATTAATTAATTTATCAAGGGTTTAATTTGTGGATTAATATTATTTTGTTATTTTATAAAAGTGGTGAATTTGGGTCATTGAGCCCCCCATCGAAGGCTTTTTACATGAGGGAGCAATATTATGGTTGGTAGTCATGGTGACTCCCATCATTGGAAAACATTTCACGCTCATCTTTTTATTCCAATTTTCTTTTTCTATTTAATTATTTTGAAAAAAATGATTTTATAACAAAATTATTTAAATAGTAATATTGTAATTGCCTTTTCCCCTCAACCCTGCTCCCTTTTAAGGGTGAAACTCTCATATCAGTGGATTGTAGCCAACCTAATTAAGTGGTTTGGTTCATGTCATCTAAAGACAACGTGAAATGAAAGCAATAGTAAGATTGTATTTATTTAACACATATTTAGTTGGTTATGGATGTGAATTTAAGAATATGCGTTTAAACAAGCTAATTGCAGCTAATTAGCTAGAATTCATTGGATAAACCCAGTGCCTCTTGATTAAAATTATGAAGTAAAACATAAAATATAAAATAACCTATGTATATAAGAAAGTAATAAAACTAAGTGACTTAGACAATACTGATAAGAATAGACATGTCTAACTTATAGGTTATCATTACATTTTTTATGACAAACTAACTTATTTTTAATATACTTCTATTAATTATCAATATCTGACTTTGCAGATTTGAATTCTTTACATACAGAATAAAAGAAAAAGAAAACCTCTTATCATTTCTAGGTTATCATTATAGAATAAAAGAAAAACCTCTTACCATCTGTAGGTTATCATTATATATATGGACAAGCCTACTAAGAGGCTTGGGTAGGGACGTACTCCTTAAAGAAAATAGTGTATTTTATAGGTAAAAATCTCGCTCGTACTTCTTTAAGATTTGGTTAAACCCATCAGCGTTTTGTATCTCAAATAAAATGCTTGGTAAATGTTGTCAAATACACCATATAAAATTATGGAAACAATGTAGTTTATCTTTAATACACGACTTATAAAATTAGTTAGCTCCTATTATCCTATGTCATTCATGGTCCAATTTTAACTCATGTGAAAAAAAAAGAACGAAACTGAAAAGTTAATCGTATGACAAGTGACATCTCCAAACGATATTAGCCTTGTTATAATGTAAAAAAAGACATATATTTTTTATTTAGAATTTTACAAATATGTTATAATTATATAAAATTTGAATATCTTAGATGTAAATCCAAATAGATGTTATTTTATATATAAATTCAACTAAACACTAATTTTATACCTTATTTTTAATTATGAATTCAACTAAACGCTAATTTTATACCTTATTTTTAATTATGAATTCAACTAAACGCTAAAATTTCAACAAGTTGTTATATCTACTTTTAGGTAAACTATGGTAAACGTCTAAACGATGTAACGACCAACGACCTTTAAAATTTGTAAAAGTACAAAGATAGGGTAATTATTTGGGAAATTAATTTGTGTGGTTACATCGACAAATTAACTAATCATGATGTGTTGTTATCACTTTGGAAAAGCTACAAGTTTTCATCTACTTTTTGCCTTTTATTAACAACTCATAATAACAAATTCAATTGGATTTTTATTTTGTGATATGTAAACTTGAGATTTCAACTTATGCTGATACCTTTAAACTGACTAGAAAAGGGCTAGGGAAAGACCGTATATTTGATCCATATTGATCTACAGATTTAACCTTTTATTCTTGTATTCTTTTTATTCGTATTTATCTACGGATCCTACTTTTCATTAATACTTTTTCTTTTTGATAAGTTTGATCCGTTCTTACTTACGGATTCATGCCTTTCATTCTTAGATGTTTGATCCGTACTCTTCTTCGGATTCAAACATTTTATTCATACCTTTCTTTCTTACATATTTGATCCGTACCCACCTACGGATTCAAACTTTTCATTCATACCTTTCTTCGATGTTTGATGCGTACCCTTCTTCGGTTTCAAACCTTTTATTCATACCTATCTTTCTTATATGCTTGATCCGTACTTATCTATGGATTCAAACCTTTCATAAATACGTTTCTTTCTTATATGTTTAATCCGTACTTACATTTGGATTCAAACATTTCATTCTTATAAAATACCCTCATTTTCTTGAGAGTCTTACAACTCTTTTATGCACATGACCACCTACTTCCCAATTTTACCGGACATACCTGTGATGATTATCATGGTCTCATGAGTGTCATATGCTTCTTGTACACTGGCCAGGCGCACAATCCACATACTAACTTCGTTCTTCATGTAATCATCACCTTATGCCCGGAGAAGTGGGTTTAAGTTCGTGCAACACTTTTAGAAACTTATAAGGACAACATTATTGTCTTTCATTTAACATTCACCGTCCCTCGGAAGATTTTCTCAGCACCGATACCCATAATATATTAATATTGTGTACCTAGGGTCCATCTGTCTAATTACATACTTTAGTGTTTGTTCTAGACCGCATCCTCGGATCATCCTTCTCAATCAATTAAACTTACCTTACATATACAATACAATTAGTTTCTTTATATGAAAATAACATATACATGCTTACATTCAATTCTACCTTCGGGTCTTGATCGAGTCTTGGATTATACAGGTCCTTTGTTACGAGAGCATACAGGTTTGAGTTCAAGTACTTACTTCCTTGTACTTGGTTTCACTCAAACCGGGGCTCTAATACCAACTTGTAAGACGATAGCATGTTTTAAGCAAAAGACGTAGCAGAAAATACGAACCTTAAAATTTTTATTGTTATAAACATTCTAACATACTTGAAGGTGTATTTTAAAAACGACTCTTTTACAATAAATACATTCTTCCTTCTCAATTAAGAAATTAAAAACATAACATACGTTTACTAAACTACGTGACCTCACTTCCGTACAATCGACATTCGTTAACTCGATCTTCAACCACTTACACTTCATGATGATGATCCATAAATCTATGCAACCTGCAGTCACCACATACATTTACATCATTAGTACTTGGTGACATTATACATAATCTAACATACATAATTAAGCGTTTACATCATGTTTTATTCTAATGTACATTCCATTCGGTTCTCATTCAGAATTTTTTGCATCCCGGGGCGAACCTTGGAAGAGTCAATAATATCTTACTTGCACTTTCATTCCATTCTCAATGTAACCTAGTTAACATCGTTAATGCTCGTATGTATTAAAAACACCTATACATGTATACAAGTTCCATTCATTTGTATATACATAGTTTCAATACGTGCATATATATCTTTCTATCCTAACTCTTACATACATCTTCATGCTCATGAATTCATATATACAAAACCTAGCGGCAAACATTATTTCATACACAATCCATACATACAACCCTACATATGAGCTTGTTCCTATTCATGCTTACCTATGGTTTCCATCTACTAACATACAACTAGATTCATACATATATGCTTACATACTTATTTCGTTCCCACACCTACTTGTATACACGCTCCATTCTTACCCACACCTCATAAACACCTCTTTGACAAGTTTGGGGGTACATTTTGAGAGCTTAAATACCAGTAAAATACTAGGGCTGTAAACGAACCGAACGTACAGCGAACAGTTCGTGAACCATTTGGCGGGAAGTTCGTTTACGTTCGTTTGTTTAACAAACGAACGAACATGAACAACAAATTTCATTCAATTAATTAAATGAACGAACATGAACAGATGCCTCATTTGTTCAATTGTGTTCGTGAATGTTCGATAAGGTATTCGTGAACATTCGTTCATTTATGTTCATTCATGTTGGTTTGTTGTTTTAATTAAAGATTTTTAAACTTTCATATATGTTATCTAAACTTTTTATATTCTTTTATTTTTATTTATTTTATTACCCTAAAAATTAAACTAGGAAACTCTACTTCTACCTTGTTTATGCATTGTTCCCTTTTCTTTCTCATTATTCACATTGATGGATATAATCGACCTCCTCAGCGTTGCTCTCTCCGTGATCCACCTTGAGCCTTTATCGTGTTCGCTAAATTTATTTGTGTTCGCACGCTCATTTTCTTAATGAACGAACACGAACAAGGGCTTGTTCGTGTTCGTTCGGTTCGTTTACAGCCCTACTGACATACTCATTGTACCTTAGATAACTTTCTTTTAAGGTTAGGATGCATATCAGGGGGTCCAACGGGGCTTAGAATTTGGTTTACGGGGCCCAGGATCAAAGAAAATGCAAAAACGGGCTTACCAACGTTGATGGGGTTTGTAGAAAGCAGGTTAAGGCGTAGATCAACCCCTCTGTAACCATAGCAATTTTTCAAGAAGAGTAAATTGCCAAAATGGTCCCTGAGGTTTGGTCATTTTTGTCACTTTAGTTCAAAACTCAAAACTTTTGAATCCGGTTCCTTTTGGTTTCAATTTTGTTGCCATTTTCATCCTAAAACAAAATCTGGTCAGATTTCTCAGTTAACATTCAGTTTTTTCTTTTTTGTTTTTTTCCTCCATTTTAATGAAGGGCAAAATGGTCAGATTTTTTTAATTTGTTATAATAAAAAGTTAAAAGTCCATTTTGCCCTTCATAAAAGGGAGAAAAAGACCAAAAAGATGAATGTTAACTGAAAAATCTGACCAGATTTTGATTTTGGATGAAAATGGCAACAAAATTAAAACCACAGAACCCAGATTTAAAAGGTTTGAGTTTTGGACTAAAGTGGTCAAAGTGACCAAACCTCAAGGACCATTTTCGCACTTTACTCTTTCAAGAATGTAAACCTTTGATCATTTTCGTACTTAATGAAATTCAATTTCTTACGAGTTTCGTAATCCTACGTTCAAGCAAAACGATATTCACAACATTTTCAGAACAAAATCTAAGTTATACATGCCTTGTTACCCTTCACATAGCTTAAATAACAAGTGAGAAGGGTTAAAGATGACAAAAAGTTGATAATACAAGTCTGGGGGCCAAAACTCTTAAATATCAAAGTTTTGATTTTCTGAAGGCCTTACGGACCACAAGGCCTTACCCATACGATCCGTAAGGATGCATAGACAACAACAAAAAAATATGTTGCAACAGCCTTGTTCTCCAAGCATTCCCACCTTGTATAAATTTTGCCACACTTAATCTCCTTCAAACACACATTAGGACACTAAGCAACACCTAAACACCTCAACTAACACTTGGCATCACCTCCTTGATCCTCAATTAGTATAAATAGGCTTCATGTTCTTGAGGTTTCATTCACACCATTCTTTCTTTTTTTCTTCAAAACACTCTTGGAGATTGCTTATGGACTTGAAGCCTCCATTTCTGAGTTCTTTCCATCCAAACACTAGTAAGTGTTTTTCCTAGTCTATTTCATTTTTAGCTAGTTTTTAGAAAAAAGTCAAGTAAATTGACTTTTGCTTTGACTTTTAGTTCTAACCATTTCGGTCAAGTCAAAGTTCAAATTGAACTTTCCTAGGTGAACATAATCATGAAGGTGTTAATCCCTTGCGATTACACCCTTTGATCATTATGTTTAGTAGGCGAAATGACGAGTCAAATGTGTATAAAATAAAAGTAAAAAATGAAGAATTTGCATTTTACGACAAATTAACTTTTTGTAACGCTTCGTATTTTCATACTTTCTATTTTTGGAAGCATGTATTCGTATTTCATCTCAATCCTTGTAGTCTCGAGACTTCTATCATAATGAAAATGTATTTTTATTCATACTTGTTTATTCATACATACATGATACTTAATCAATAACCGAATGCGCGTTATATATGCAAAACCGAACCAAACTTGGTGTTTATTATATGTACGAAACATTATTCATACCTAATTATACTATACACATGCTTATAAATGCCTTAAAATACCCTAAAACACTTAACAGCTTAAAGACATTGCATAATTGGACAAACCACCAAACATCAAGGGCCAAAATTATTTTTTTTAACTTCAACATGCCTTACGGACCACAAGACATAAGGCTTACAGTACGCAAGCCATGTCTGACGGGCATAATTGTTTCTAGCTCGCGGATAGAATCGTTTTTCCACCTCCTTTCTTCTCCAATCACCATCTAACCTTCTTTAAACCCAAACCTAATCTTTCCCTATAAAACCAAGCCTCCTCGAATACATTTTCACTTTCCACAATCTCAATATGCTCTCAAATACTCAAGAATTCTCAAGAATCTTTGCAACTAGAGCAAAAATTTTTAAGTGTTTAAGTGAGCTTTCAACTCACTTCCATCTACATTTCATTTTGTTTTTCTTCTTCAATCTACTTGGATAACCTTTAAGGATGTTACTCAATGTTTACCAAGGTAAACAAAGGTGGTACATCGCCATTGTTGAAGACCAAAGTAAGATTAAAATTATGTTTTGTTAAGCTTTCAACTTACATCAACCTTTACTTGTCTTTCTTAGGTGAACATGCACCAAACCTTGTCCCCAACTAATCTACACATTGAGGGGCTTGAGTTAAGGATCATTCCAGAAAGTATGAGGTTCAAACACCTCCTTACTTTATGTTTCAAATACCCCAAGTGGTCTCTAAGTGAGTAAAGACCAACCCAAGGCTTCAACCTTTGAAGGATTTGTGTTAGGGTTAAAGGTATGAACAATAGGACTTAGATCCTACAACTATGATTCCACCTAACTCATGAGATTACTTATCAAATTATTTAGTTCATTCCCTAAGTCACCAAACAACTTTCAAGTAAACAAAGTGAACAAACTACACAAAGTCTTCAAACACTATCCATGTTTGAAATGCACTCATCTAGTTTACTCACTTGGTTGTCTTGGTGAATTAGGATATTTTATTCTTGTTCTTAGATTCATGACCATCCGAAATCATCCTTGTGATAAACTTTATGCATTGGTGAATTCGCAAGGTTAAGGGATTTTAATCCTACCTTTACATGACCATACATGATAACCTAACATTGGACTATTAACTAAATATATATGTATATATTATTATTCAAACCGAAAATAACAACCAAATCATGGTTGAATGTTATAAGTTATGGTAGATGTCATTCTTGTTCATGATTCCTCAAAATGGATTCTAATGGGTGATTCGGTACCCATGAAATCACACTAAAACAATGTGTCCAAATTAAGTGTCTAGACAAGATGTAATTTTTCCTTGTATACATACCTTCTAGTAATTAACAATTCCGAATTTGAATCTATCAACAATCCCATGAACTCACACACCTTCATTTCCTTATTGTAGGGTAACTTCAGTGTCCAAATCTTCAACACTCTTCAACTCACCTTTGTGGAAGCTTTGCAAACCGTGAGTATACTCGAATCCTTTATGCTTTAATCACCTTGGTTAACAGCATAAATTAAACACACTCATGCACACAATCAAACTTATGAAGTCACTCAATCCATCAAACATGTTATTTGTTATGCTTGGTTATCCATGCTAGATATTCATCCCATTCAACTACTTGTCATTAACTTTGCTAACATACCTTAACATATATATAGCGCTATAGGGGTAGCACACCGCTTGTTTCCGTGGTCTATGTTACTATTCAATCGTAAACGGTCTGTTCACTTTTTGACAAGATTACGCTCGTGGAATCTTTGGTTTGACACTTAAGTTGTGCATGCTAATATGTAATTTAACATAGTATATGAATTGCCATGTTGGATTCGAGAACCTTTTTATTATATGCTATGTAAAATTAAACATGTATGCTCGCCAACATTTTGTGTTGACATATACTTTAATACATGTTGCAAGAAATGCATGATGATGCTCGAAGAAATCTACTTAGGGTGGATTACAAGAACACTTAATTTCTATGTTTTGTTTATTCCTTTTTGTTTGATTATGTTATGAACAATTTGTTATAATTTCCTTTCAAACGTTGTACCTTTGAATTAGAAATGAAATGAAATATTGTTAGTTAAATTATTGTCACTTCTATATGTTATGAAGTCTCAGCAATCTCGTTTCGTCTCAATCCGATGTTTCCGCCATCGGTTTGGGTGTGATACTTTTAAGTATCAAAACTATAAAATTTGACATTATAATAGTTTATATAACATTTGACTTGTTTATCATGTCTAACTCGTCATATTCAGTTTAGCGCTCATTTTCCAGTCAAAAGTCAAACAGTTTGACTTCTGCTTTAACTTTCGATTATGACCTGTTTGGTCAACCTTAAAACCCAATAAAGCTCGACTATGTGACCATAATATTTTAAGGAATAATCCTTTAATATTATACCTTTTGGTTATTTCATTTGATCGGTCAATTGAGGAGTCATATATATATATATATATATATATATATATATATATATATATATATATATATATATATATATATATATTAAAAAGCCAAAAACGCCCTTTTGGCATAAAAAACAAATAAAATTGTTCGAAACCTCTATGATCTATATTCTGACTTCAAGACTGATCATATAACATCATAAAACATATATTGAGATGTCGGGATCGTCATAAGACCCATTCGACTATCCGGACCCATATTTACGCATAGACCCGTTAAAATGGCGTAAACCATTTTAATAAGTTATAACCGGTCAAAACACTTTAAGACACTTTCAAATCAGAATATAAGGTTTAACAAACCATATTACACGAGATCCTTCGCTCGTTTGGTTGTAAACCACATTCTACTCGATCTTCCATTTAAACCATAATATAAACTAGCTATATAATTATCTGAATTATTTGGAGACACTTGAGCTTTGCAAGCACGTGTAAGCACATCAACGACAACCAATTAGAGCACATAGTCCCCACTTTTCCGTTTTCAAATTGTTTTGGGTTGATTCATATGTGCTAACCATTCTTCTTAAATACAACATTATAGCATATGTATTTACTATTTGCTTTGTGTGTGTAAAACTTGTGTGGTAAACCAAAATATTACCTTGAATCCTTATTGGGTCTTTCTATACAAATATTAGATCCTTGTTGCATTTACAATTTTGTCCTTAAAACAAAACTATAGAATGTCAAACTTTCTATCCCACGGCTTCAACTAAAAAAACCAACGATGGTTCCACACTTATAAAAGGGGACCTACTTTTATTTGGTGAAACTAACACATATTGTGCATTGTCTTTGTTGCCCATGGTGTATTTGTTCATCAATTTAACTTTTGAATGTTTGGTTTATTAAAATTTTTTCAGTTCAATATGAGGTTATTCGGTCTAGTTTAAACCTAATTCATCTGGTTTGCAATAAACCATTGGTTCAATTAAAAGTCGTTTCACTATGTACAACTGAACGAGTGGTACATGCGGTTCTCGGTTAAATAATAACACGAATAATATGTGATATTCAGTTAACAATTAAATGACAATTAGCCAAATACATTTTGAACAAAGTCATCTAACAACAAAAATTTCCATTTCTAATATGAGTGGTTAACCAATATTTTACCACGGTACAGAACCTAAAAGCATACAAGAAACCCTGATAACTGGCATGATGTGTATTACACCAACAATGTTGTAGCCTTTAAGATCTTCGACATTTATGTTTGTTACACTTTCAAATAGGTGCCTGAACAAAAGCATATCCAGCTTAAACGTGCTATTCATATTCTTTAGATCTCAAGTTCAAACCATTGTACTGGTTGTTTTTTTAAACACTTTTCCAACCCCTAAGTTATTTTTATTAATATTTGGTTTCTAATTGATCGCATATCGATACTATGTCAAAACTACAAGTATTCCTCTCCACCTAACAGATCTCACATAGCTTGCTGGCTCTTTATATATATATATATATACACACACATATATATATATATATGTATATATATAAATGGAGTTGCCGTTCAAGAAAAAAAATAGATCTCTCATCGCTACTTTGAAAGAAATTACCTCTTCTCACTTTATAAATTCAAACAAAACTAGTTCAGTTGTATTTGGTCCAACTGCTATAAACAGGTTCTGTTTTGACCTACATTGTACATAACCATCCAATTTAACCTTTATCTGGCTAAATGCATCAAACCAAATTTGTCTAAGGTTCATTTCCTGGTTCAACTTGTCTAAGCGATCAATCCCATCCGGTTTTCAAAACAGTGGGTTTAGTTTTTTTTTTCTTGGTTTATAGGCTCATTATTAATAATTAATAGGTTGGTTCAAAATTGATCAAACTGAAAATTTTGAGTTTGGTTAATGGTTATGGTTATGGTTATAGCTCAAAACTGAATCGAAGGGTCCCGTGCATACCCTTAAAATTTATATTCCCCGCCACATCGCGCGGGCACCTATTTATATTTTTATAACTAAGTACTATTTTTTTAGGTAATATCTTATATAAATACTTAGGTAGATAATTACCAAATATTTACATAGTTATAAAAAAACAATAATAACAACAACAAAAGCAACAATACCCCAAATGTAATAAGAAGTTATCTAATGTTACCCGATATCTTTCATCGTTTTCCGACATAGGATAACTAACCTAACGTGAAACCCTTTATTTTTTAAGTGATTCATAACCTAACATAAAACTAATGCAAATTATCGCCTCGGCCACAACGTTTGGTTCCCACTAGTATTATTTAGTATATAACATTGAAGTTCTTAAAAGGAGATTATGAAAAATTTTCTTTTATAATAACCACCTAATATATATTAAAATTGTCCAATAATTAAGTCATTAAGACATATGACACAACTAGACCCCAATGCCTCCCTACCATACACTTGTGGCATGTGCAATTTAATTTCGACATTCAAATGAATATGCATTCCATTCTAATATAACACATCTCACTATAAATATCTGTTAAAACAGTTAACAACTTTGTTTATAGAAAACATATCATTACAACCCTATTTTGCTTTTTGACCCCGATAACCTAAAATCTTGGAATCCGACTAACTAGACATAGCATGTGTACAACCATGTGACATATATAAGCAATGGGGCACAAGTCATTTTTATTAGTCTTAATCAACTCCTCTTCTTTGTTAATAATAATTATTAGTAAGTATAAATTAAGTTATATAAAACTTCAATTTTCTCGGTTTGGAGATATGAGTAAATTATATATATAGGAGAGTTCAAGTGAATATGGATGGGGTTTTAGATTTGATTCTCAAAAGGAATAAACCACCAAACGCCACGACTAACTGCTTCAAGGCGTACACGAGAAGCTATCTTTATTCGATTACAAGTTATGAGTGGAATAGGTTGAAAAAATTTAAAGTAATATTCGACCTGATTATGTATGGATTAGATTGAAAAAAAACGAAAGTGATATTAGCTCATTCTCATTTACTAAAATAAATGTTGTTTTATTGTTGTTTTCTTTCTGTGTAGGTTCCTTTAAATATTACCATAAGAAATTTAAAGTTTCCACTTGAGTTGTTCACGAGTCGAACCGAGTGGAGTCAATGCAAGATCAGGCTCGGCTTGATTATAAACTGAACCAACTCGGCTCTGATTCGAAACCGAGCTGAAAATCCTAGCTTGAGCCTAACTTGATATTTAACCGAGCTGGCTCGACTTAGTTAGGTTAGGCTCGAATTTGAAAAAAAAGATTAATACATAGCTTTCAAAATTCAATAATTTAAAAAAATTATCTAATAGTTTAAAAGAATATACCCGTAATAAGTTCAACATACTCCATTACAAGCTAAAATCAAGTTTAACTAAATTACAAAATAAGTTTTTAAATCTCATTGAACTACAATATAAGTTCATTAACACCAAAATATGTTATATATATCCAATCGCACTCCTAAATACCTACAACTAATAACCAATTTTCTATAATGCCTTATATGTATATTAAAATGAAACATATAAAAAGTAAAATAATTCGAGCTAAAGTGAGTCGATCTAATGAGCGAGTCAAACTGAGTCAATCTGATTCGTTACAAACCGAGCTGAGCTAGGCTCGCTTTCTAGTTGAGCCGAGTCGGCTCGGCGCAGTTTCAAACTAAGCCATATTGAGTGAGCTCTAAGTTGAGAGCTTTTTGGACAACCATAGTTTCCACCAAAGAGAACCTTTTGTTTTCTGTAAAAAATATGATATTCCTAATAATTTTGTGAAATATATCATAGTTTCTCATTTTTATCCCTAATTTTTTTTGTTGTCATTTCCCATCATATTCTTAGTAGTCCCTTTAGAAATTTTAAAAAGTTGCTTATCTAACGGACAATGAGTATTCAACTACACGACATCAATGAGTATTCAACTGCACGACATGTATAAAGTCGGGTATAAGATTTTACAATCTAGAATGAGACTGTGATTATAATACCCGTTTTATACCCAACATCTTGTCATCCCTAAGTTTTCTTGTGCATGCACAACTTGCAATGCATGAACCATAGATCGTTACGGTAAGATTATGACATGTTAAAGAGAATTTAACTAACAATACAATTAACTAGTACAAGTCATTTATCAGTCCTTTTCAACACACTTATTTTTTGTAAATAATCATTATTACTTGCTTGTTCTTTGAAATTATAAGTTAAGTTATATAAGATTCTTATTTTCAGACAAGACTAATGGATAAAGAACTAAAGATATATCATATATAAACAAGAGAGTTTATTTGAACACAAAGTTTCACATTTGTCCCAAAACCAACATAAACCCACCAAATGCCTAGCCAAAGCTTGAAAACGTACACAAAAAGCAATCTTGATTTGGGTTTGCTTGCTTTTCACGGTTTGCATAAATTGAGTAAACTGTCAAAATAGCTCCTGATGTTTGGTCATTTTTGTCACTTTTAATTCAAAACTTAAACTTTTTGAATCTAGGTCACAATGGTTTTAATTTTGTTGCCATTTTCATCCAAAAGTGGAATCTGGTCAAATTTTTCAGTTAACATCTAATTTTTTTTGTCTTTTTCCTCTCTTTTAATGAAGGGCAAATTGGTAAGTTTTTTTAATTTGTTAAACATTAAAAGAACGTTTTGCCATTTATTAAAAGAGAGGAAAAAGACAAAAAAAAAAATACTAGATGTTAACTGAAAAATCTGACAAGATTTTGATTTTGGATAAAATGACAACAAAATCGAAACCACATGGATCCAGATTCCAAAGGTTTGAGTTTTTGACTAAATGACAAAAGTGATCAAACCTCGGTGACCATTTTGACAATTTACTCGCATAAATTTAAAAGAATGTACAACTTGCAATGCAATGGATACAAATGATTACTTTTTAAGGTTTGTTGTGAAAAATAGAATTTACCTAACAATTAAATACACATTGTGGATAGCATACTGAACCACAAATTCTTATATTTGAGATAGAGCTCTCATGTGGTGGTCTACCATGTGCCAACACGTACCTAATCCTCATAAACCTTTTTATTATTATTAAAAAATATATCCTAATATGAAATAATTCTAAAAATCTTATCAGCCAACACTATGACTATCAATTTAAATTAGTATATCATAAAAAGTCCTCAACTGATTACTGCATGAATATTTCTTAAAAAAACTTAGATTCTATATAATGATTAAAAAAACATACGAATTCTTACGATATGTAGTTGGATAGGTCAATAGACACCTCGACCCCATGGTTCCGCCATGAATTTTTGTCAACAAGACTTTAAAAGTTGTATACAACATGATCTAAACAAAAAATAATTAAAATCTACAAGCCAAAAATCTAAAAGCGAAAACCCAAAATCTAAGATCGTAGAGTTTGAGAGATGACATCAATGCCGCTAGAATAAGTTCAATCGAAATCCGTTTAATATCCTTCTATGACTTTCTATTTTTAGAAGACTACGTATTTAAACATTTCCCTTAAAAAGTATTACATTATGAAAAAGAAATAATTAGTTGTTGTATTTGTTATAATGCTTGAGTAAAAGAAGAAAATCTAATTTGTGTTTGTTATAAGCTTGATTAAATGTGATGTTACTTAGATAGACTTTAGGCTAGAAGATGTCAATGGTTCAATTCATGATTTGCAAGTTTAGCTTAAAAAAAAACAAAAATCTAAAATGCTGTAATTTAATGGTCAAGGTACCACTCACGTGACCCGAACCCGACGAGTTTGTTTCACGGGTAGCGGATATGCGGGTCAAAAACAGAATTACGGGGCAAGCAAAACATGAGAATCCATGTTTCGAGAGGTCATGGGGAACAACTTCTTTAAGCACCCAAATCAACGGAGACACATGCGCCCTCACATGCCCACTCACCCTCATCATGGATATAACATTTCTTAAATTATGTTTTTTTCCTTCTTTCTAATTTTAATTATTGAAAGAGTAAACTGTTAAAATCATTTCTAGGTTTGGATATAATTGTCAGATTCATCCAAAAAATTTATTTTTCTTAATTAATAAGGTTTCAAAATCATTGTCAGATCCATCCACTTTTCTAACTATGTTAAAAGATAATCTTAGATGAGGAGTATTTTGATCAATTCTTTTTTAACTCTTATTTGTGTTTGAAGGAAGCTTATTTAGTGATGATTTTTGGTTATCAGCCTTGTTGCATTTTAAATGTGTGGTGAATAAAGAAGATGTGTTTGCCAGAACTAACCATGCTGACAGTGGCGGATCTAGAAAATCTTCGTATAGGTAACGTTTTATAAAAAAGGTTAATGAAATCGAAATACGTAAAAAAAGGTTAAATTTTTCCAAAATTTACACTACTGTCGGAGCGCCAAAGGGAGCGGAGGCTACCCTTTCTCCTAAGGTAGATCTGCCCCTGCATGCTGACGACTCACGAGCAACCGCCTTTCGTTCCTTCTTAAATGCTTGCATTGTTCATACATTTAAAAAAGAGATAATTGTATATTTCCTTCTAACAAACTTCTTAGTAGCGTATTTATCCAACTTAAAATTAAAATTGCATATATCCTTTTCCTTAACTATTAACTTTCAAATTTACTCATTTTGATTTATTTCACTAAAAACAAGTTATTTAATAACTTTTTTACCCTTATTTTTATTGAAACTTTATAAAATTACATATTTATTCATTTTTACTAGTTTTTGTGGCTTTTCCACAATTCTTTTTATTTTTATTTTTTTAACGTTTTCTAGTTTTTTTTGGCCTTTTTACTAAGTTAATTATTTTACTAAGATATATCCAGGGGTGTTTCTGATTTTTAGATGATTTATAAATATATACATTAAAATACGTTTAATGATTAAAAGAAAAAGCACAAAATAAATAACTTAGTAAAAAAAACTAACTATGATGATTTTCAGCTGATTTATAAATATATACATTAAATATGTTTAAAGCAATTTACATTCTTTTCTTTAGTCTGTAGTCTTTTGATTAAGCTTCCACTTATTTAAAAATTGTTTATATTTTATGGAAAAATATACATCTGCGTACTTTAGCAGTTTATTTTAGTGTTTAGATTGTAAAAAAACAACAACAAAAAACTAACAAGCAATACGTAAAAAAGCCACAAAAACTTGTAAAATGAGTAAATATGTAATTTTTTAAAGTTCTGGTAAAAATACATGTAAAAAAGTCATTATATAACTTGTTTTTAATGAAATAAATCAAATTGGGTAAATTTGCAATTTTATTAGTTAAGAAATGGGATATATGCAATTTTAATTTTAAGTTAGGTAAATACGCAATTAATAAGTTTTTTAAGAGAATATACGCAATTGTGCCTTTAAAAAAAACTTACTCCAAGAATGATCGGATTAAATAATCAAAGTTAAAAAATACGTTAATTTTGACGGATTTTAGATTGAAACCCAAAACCAAACCATTGATAAATAAAACCGAACAAAACCAAACCAAAACGTTACTATTGGTTTGATTCCGGTTTGATTTTACGGTTTAAGATTATTGGGTCTTTATAATAAAACACATAGAATATATATAAAAAATTGTTACCCGAAAATGACCAAAACTGAGTCTTTAAAATACAAGCCATAAAAATGGAGTTGTCCAAAGTTGCAGCTTGTAAGTGGCTCAAAAATACTGTTTTTAAGTTGCCGTCCATTATAAGACGAAAGATCCCCTAAAAATAAAACTTACTCAGATTCTATTATTTTTCTTGACGTGATTGATTAATTTTATCTAACAGAAGATATATTGTAAAGCTGCAATTCACCACACATTTAAAATGTAAGAAGACAGACAACCAATGTACGTACTTAATTAGTTGAATGAGGAGAAAGCTACATTTAAGCGATTAATGAAATATATTTATCCTTCAAACACAAATAAGAGTTAAAAAAAAATTAATCAGATTACCTCTTATTTAACATTAGTTTTTAACAAGCTTAGCAGAAATGGATAAATCTGGTAACAATTTTGAAACCTCGGTGGTCTACTTGAGAAAAAAAAAACATTTTTTTCGATGGATCTGACAACTGTACCCAAACCTCCGGAACGGTTTTGTCAGTTTACTCTTATTGAAATTCATATAAGTTTTAATTTGATAACAGAACAGCTTAAATAAACTAAATCAAATGGTGACAAGAATAAAAATTTGGATATTACACTCTATATTGTTTTGATTTAACTAAGTAAAAAGAATTTTAAAATTAGAATTCTTGACGTTATATTCTTGTACTTAGAATCACAACACATGGAAACATGATAGCACATATTATTTGTATACAATTTCTAAAATGCACACGATAATATAGTTCTGATGAAAAAATTTTATTGACCGAAGAGCTTTTATCAGAGAGGATGAATTGAACGTTAATCATAGTCAAACCCTAAAAAAGTTTGGGAGCTCTTGTATTTAGGCCCCAAGTTTAACCTTTTTATGATGTATAATTGAACTGCCTCTAAATATACTTGTCTTAGAATCTACACACCGAACAAGTATTTTACAATCAAAGACCTTTCATTATTTTTTGTGTTTTATCTTTAACACTTACCATTTTTTCGTACTTGGACATGCAATAGATATAAGCCATGTGATTAGCATGTTTCGAATTGTGTTTCTTCGACATTAACTAACAAGGATTTTTTTTATATATAATTTAAGTAGATATCATATGTAACAACAAAATACCACTGCTAAAGCCTATTTTCAGTACCAACAATATAAATACATATGTGTTTGATGTTTGATTCATGCCTACCACACCTCACACCTTGACTTTAAAAGATTTAGGGACTCTTTGTTTACCTCTTAATAAGGCTCTTAATAGTTCAGACATCTTACTGGTTTAGCACTTAATAGTTTAGACTATTTATTTTGCAAGCATATGTCTGAATGTTTCAGACATTTGCCTCTGAATGGTTAAGATTTATACTGAGTCTGAATGGTAAAACTTTAATCTGAATTGGTCAGACATTTGCCTCTAAACGTTTAAACATTATACTGACTCTTAATGGTTCAAACATTTTACCGGTTCAGACCTCTTACTGATTCAGCACTTAATCATTCAAAAGTTGCCAAACAGTCCCTTAGTCTGTTAAAGTTTATGTGTAGTGGTTTAACTAAAAAAAGTTATTATTATGCCAGTGCCACTTAGGTAGAGTGTCGCATTCAGTTTTATCTATAAAATGTGTAATGGTCCCCCCCATTATTAGTTATTTTGCTTGATACATAAATAGCAAAATTATAATAAAATATATTTTTGGATATTATTGTTTATCTTCTTTGAAAATGTAAAAAATAAATAAAATTATTTTCAGATATTACTGTTTATCCTCTTTGAAAATGCAAGAATATATAGTAAAATTAAAATAAAATATATTTTTGGATATTATTGTTTATCTTCTTTGAAAATGTAAGAATAAAATAAAATATATTTTTTGATATTACTATTTATCCTCTTTAAAAATGTAAGAATATACAATGTTTATCCTCTTTGAAATGTAAGTTTTTAGATATTACTGTTACTGATTCAGCACTTAATCATTCAAAAGTTGCCAAACAGTCCCTTAGTCTGTTAAAGTTTATGTGTAGTGGTTTAACTAAAAAAGTTATTATTATGCCAGTGCCACTTAGGTAGAGTGTCGCATTCAGTTTTATCTATAAAATGTGTAATGGTCCCCTCCCCCCCCCCCCCCCCTAAACCCATAAGGAACATGTTTAACGTCCCAAAACGACTGACTAGGTAGAAGCACCAATCCATTACACTTAGTATAATATGTCCTGCTACCTACTTACGTTGTAGGACATGTGTCAGATTAAAATTTGAATCCCTCAATTTTAAATAGTTATTTTACTGGAGCCTATATTAAAAGATTCTGTTATAAATTATTAAGAAAGCTGACTTTTAATGATTTTTGCAAAGACAAAATAAAAGTACAAGCATGTACGTGTTGTGCAAGACTTTTGCATGATTTTCAAAGTTCTACATCATGGTCCATCATAAACATGAACTTTTCTGATGCACGAAAGTCAATCATATAATACCATCCTTTCATTTTCAACCTATAAACATTAAAACCATCTTTCACGAGTGTGTAACATATTTTTTAACCAGAAACAACAATTTTTTTTTCATGGGTTAAGGATATAGATGACGAGGACCCATAATTTCATGCACTTAACCAAAGAAAAGCAAGAATCGATGGTTGAACCAAGCTTTACAATTCATATTAGCTAAGTAGCTACTTGTAGATTTCTTTGTGATGGCTAAGGTCTTTGTATAATTTCTATGTGCTATGCACATGATTAATTTTAACGGATTAATCTAACGTCCTTTTGAACCCGATGGTGCATGTATGAAATTTAAGAAAAAAAAAACTAGTGTAAAAACATCAAATATAGTGATTAGAACTTATTCCAGTTTTTTATTATTTTTTTTATTTTTTTGCAGAACTACTTCAGTTCGTGAAAAAAATCTGACAACCAATGCCATGTTGAATTTTTTTTTTAAGATAGTGCCATTTCCATTTGAAACGGCGATTTGGTGTAAAATATAGGTCTTGTCAGAAACAATTCGGGAATGTAAGAAATTGGAACAAGTAGTAATTCCTGGCAAATCGCCAATAAGAATGACAACTTTACAAAATCGCCTTTTGAAATGGCGATTCTGCCACATAGCCATTTAGAATGGCAATTTCTTCCACAAAGCCGTTCTAAATGGCGATTTCATGCCACACAGCCATTACAAATGACGATTTACTGCCACGTATGTTGGAAATAATTGGATAAAAAACGCAGTAACACTACGATTTTGTGAGAGCTCCTCACGACTCTTTTATATATTAGAAAGAACAAAGAAAAACATTCAAGTAACTACATCACCTAACCCATCTATTAATACTAAACACATTACTTGCTAAACAATGTATCCTAAACAAATACCAACTCTAATACTTATTTAACTTATTAATAAAATAACTAGATAAACATAATACTTTAAACTAAAAATTATCTCTAACTATTTAATTACTCCTTCCTATATCAAGATTAATCCTTCATTCACCCCCTTAATCTTGATATGGACACTTTTTTCTTTAAAATAGTGACGAATCATGTTCTGCGGCTAAGTTTGCTACTTCTTCCTTTGACTCCTTTTTAGGACACCTTTTTCTTGACAATTATAACACACAATAAACTTTTTTATCCCTTTGGTGTCATCCTCCTCGATCACGACCACGACCTCTTTGGCTAGACCACCCTTGTCCACAACATTTACAACCAGACTCTTCATTCTTCTCCGGACCATCGGTTTTAGGGTCTGGTCCACCGGTATTAGAACTTTGACCAGCAATTTTAGATAATAGTACCTTACTTTGATCATTATCACCCGTCTCATCTTGCTCTTTGATTCGTTCCTCATAGGCCTTCAACCTACCTATTGCTTCTTCAAATGGCATGCTCTCGATATCCGAATACTGCTCAATAGAAGCAATAATTTGAAGATACTTCTTTGGTACAAAATCTAATAGCTTCCGAACTATTACTTCATCTTCAAGACTTGATCCAAGATTCTAAACTTTGAGACGAACCCACTTAATTTACCAGCAAATTCTTCAATCGTGTATGTCTCCTTCATGCGAAGTTGCTAGAGTTCTCTCTTGAAAGTAGCTAGTTTGAACCCTATCAACACCAAGAAATCTTACCCGTAAAGCCTCCCATATGTCTTTCGCTTGTCGGTTCTTGGTGTCACACCCCAACCAATGGCTGAAACATCGGGGTGAGATGAAATAGATTGCTCGAGACATCATAACACTATTTGCGACAATATTAAATTCAAAAAAGTTCGTTTCATTCATAAACTGTAACGCCCCAAAACCTGAATGTTTAACTCATTAGTATGGTTTCATAGATATGGAATGAAAGGTGATAACTAAGCTATTTAACTTAGTTAGAACTATAAGTCTTATGGTAAAATACAAGGATTTGTGGTAAATGTAATAAATGGCAAACAAGAGGGACCAAAAGTGAATATGTGGAAAGTAAATATTAAAATAAAATGTGCAGGTGTGTGTGGGTATGTATCGTGATTGAGAAGGAGGCAGGGGAAAACACACACACCCCACATTCACACAAATCTACAAGCAATTGGAAGGAGGATTTGATGCATGAGTGCAAATTCTCCATCCTTTAAGTGTTCTTAACACAAGGTGAGTTGAAATTTCTGATTTGATGACTACCCATGAAGTGGGTTAGGATGAATCCGTGAATTTGGTTGAATTTAGAATGAATACTTGTTAATACTATCAAGTAAAAGTTGAATCATGGTTGAATTTTAGTTATGAGATGATTTAGATTGAAACCCAATTGCATGAGTGTGAAAATGATGAACATGTAGATGTAATATTGTGATTTTGTGATGCATAAGGTGTTATATGATAGATTGTGATAGATAAACTTGATGTAGAATTGATAATTATGTGATTTTGCTTGAATGTGATGGTTCATGAGATGAATCAGGAAGAACATGCTTAAAATACTTGTACATTATGCTTAGAAGGTAGTACGTACACCAAGTGTTTGATGAAATGTCTAAATGACCATAATATGTGAAATTATATGCAAGTAATGGTTGAACATGTATAGAAAGTGATAATGATATACTTGTTAGTAAAACAAGTTTAGGAATGCATTTGATAAGTACATGTGAACCGTAGTTGATGATGTGATTCGGTAAAAGATGTGCTTTAAGGAACTAGTACCCTATGTTTGAATGGTGATGTACACCATAAGTTGGATTTGTGACTTAACGATAATTAGAAACGGATGTGTATGAAATGTACTTAGTGTCATCAATATAGCCTAATATGATGACACAAATATATGAGGTTATGTTGAAAGTTCATATGATAAACGTTGACTTCTGAAAGTCAACTGCACATAAGAATGAATGCTAGACTTCTTGTTACAATGGTAAGACTATAGAAAGTTATATGGTACGTGTTACATCAATATGTGTTATATGGGCGATATGATGAATTATATAAGTTTGAAAGGATGTGATTTGGGGTATATGCCTTTATGCTTGTTAGAATTGACTAATGAAAGTCAAATGCGAGATATGCATTTGGTTAAATCGTTAATATGTACAATCGTGTATGCTAACAACAATGTGATTGCGATGACATGAAAGTGTAGGAATCATGTCATAATGGATGAAAGCATGGAAGGCTAACGGGTCGGAAAGAGGCAAGGTAACGGATGCAAATGCGTACGCTAAGGTAAGTGAATTCTTGAACTCACTTCATATTTAAGTATATGAAGATGTTATTGTATTCAAATAATCAAAATTAAAGCAGAACGTGTAAATAAATAAGAAATATTATAATAAGATTTCTTGAAAGGGATTGGTATGTCATTAAACCGTGAAACCTCAATATAGGGGTAAACGGGTCGTGAATTTCGTAGAAAGGTTATTAGACGAAAAGAGTGGGAATTTAATATAGTAATCAGAAGGTTTTGAAAAGAGATAAAATATGTTAAGTTATTGGAAATGGTGTGTTCAGAAGACCCGGGGTTGGCCTAGATAAGCAGGAAAATCAAACTGGTCAAAAACAAGCTGCAGATTAGCAGCAACAGCAGGTGACCGTAAGCTACAGTACCCGACCGTAGCTTACGATAGGGAATATCTGTTTGTCAGAAAGTCATAACCATAAGCTACGGTACCCGACCGTAGCTTACGGCAAGGAGTTCCTGTTTTGTAGAAAGTCCTCACCGTAAGCTAGTCAAAATTTGATTGTTATGTATGTATGATATTCTCGACTTTTGTATCTTTTAAGGCTTACGCAAAGGCTTCGGTAAACTTCCGAAAGATAGTATAATCTATGAAAAGTTCGTAAAAGTTTTAATTATGTGATACGAATACAAATAATGACTTTCGGGCTCGTAAAGGATAAATAGAAATATATATATGTTTGAGATTCGGATCTCGTGGGAATGAATGTGTTAGAATGTATTGCACGAATGGGGAGTTGAAGCTTGTTTTTAAGTATGTTGATAAGTAAATTATTAGGCATAATTAAAGTTCGACGATTGAACACGGATAAGTGAATATGACTCGAACGTTTATATAAATGTATATAGATGTAGAATGAAAGAGAGAGATGTCAATGTCAAGGTGAGATGTATGTATGAAACCTGTATGTAAGTATGTGAATATATGAAAATGCTTATAGTGATGTAGCCCAATGAATGTCGTCTGATGTTATGTGCTTATATGAAGAGGCTAACTGTTTGCTGTTGAGGATGAATTTAGGAATGCAGGTAAGTAAGGGTTGGGTTCTCGAAGGTTTGAGGCTCGGCATAAGGAATAAGTTCGAAGAACATCCTATTGGAGTTCTATATAATGTTTGATGGATATGTAGATGATTCATGTTCATGTTTTTAATTAAAACATATGATGTCACCAATTACTAACACGTTGGTTATATTTATATGGTGACCGCAATTAGTTAGATCATCATGGAGACATGTGGACGAAGATCGAGTCAAAGAGCATGATTGTACGGGAAAGAGCGGTTTCGTAGCTTGCATTATGTATTACATTTGGCAAGTCAAGCAAAATGAACGTAGTAAACCTCTTTAAGAAAGTGTCCAAATATTTATAAATGAACCCGTAAGTATGTTATATAGTCAACAAAGAAAGAATTTTTAAGTCGGTACTTCCGCTGCGTCTCGTATGGTTAAAACGTAAATAGGGTGTTACATAAACCAACTAGTCAGTTACAACATAAATCAAATACAACAAATTCAACAATATTACAACATAAAAACCTAACATTCTAGGTTCGTTTCTATGGCGTCCCTACTAAGTTTTCGTCATGTTCAACATCCTTAACCTGCAACATGTTAAAAGTATAGTTCAACACAAAAGCATTGGCGGGTACACAAGTTTAAGTACATAGCATAAGTATAAAAGAGTTTACTCACATCACATGGCAATTGTATACAAGGTAAGCTAGCATGCAATACTAATTGTCAAACCCAAGTGTCCACAAGAATTAAGTGTCCCTCGTCACACAAAGTAACGAGACTATTTAAGAATAAGAATAAGCTTAAGCTTAACAATACCCCGACGGGCGGTGTGCTACTCCTATAGCGCTATATATGTTAAGTTCGGGCTAGCTAAGTTAATGACAAGAAGCATGTATGTATCTAGCATGAACCTAAGCGTAACAATTAGCATGTATAACGGATCAAGTGTATAAAGTATGTTGTGTGTATTTGTGTATTTGGTACGTTAACATGTTACAACCCAAATTGTGTAAAAAGGGAAAATGGGTCAAGTGTACTCACGTTTTGCAAGCTTCCACTTGGTAATTCCGTGAAGGGTTTTGAAGGATGAAATGCCGAGTTATCCTACATAAGGAAAACGTAAGCGCGTAAGTATTCGGATGATAGCGGAGGATTAGGAATTTAAATATACCAAAGTATCTATACGGGAAAATAATCATCTAGACTTAATACTCGTTGTTGACACTATGAATCCCATTTGGGGTCGAATGTGTTTTCAGGGGTTAAGATACCCAATAGGATCGTAATGAGATTTTAAGTACTTAGATTATGTAACTTAGTACCATGACATACAATCATTCGATTAACGTCAAGGGTTCAGTTAGTATATATTTATATATTATATAGTATAAGTATTTATTCTATCATGTTTATCATGGAAGTTCATAGAAGTCATGCATGGAGGTAGGAGGATAACCTTCCTTTAACCTCTTTTTTATTGTTCACCAATGCACAAGTTGTCACAAGAACAACAAGGATGGTCATGAATAAGCAAAAAAAATTAAAGTGAAAGATGTAAAATAATTAAAATCACTAGGTGAGGTGCTGGATTGAAGGTAGGATAGCTAAGGCTTCCAAGTAATCACACACTACCAACTCAAGTCTTGTTACAAGAACAAGCTTGGAAGGATACAACACTTGTGGGTTAAAATCCTATTAAAATAAAAGTTTCTTACACTTGTGATCTCAAATATGGTGATGTTCCATGGAAAACATATGGAAACACTCCTAGAGGTATTCCAAGTGTTAAGAAGAAATGAGTAAAGAGTGAAGTGGAGGTGAGTTAGAACTCACTGAAAGTCTTGAACTTTCTGAATTGGGTTTAGAGAGATTAAGAGAGAGAGATGAGTGATTGAGGTGTGAAGTGAGTGTGAGAGGAGGTGGGTATTTATAGTTGAGGTTTGGGGGGTGAGTTAGTGAACATTAAATACAAGAAACACAACTAACAAACACACATTTCCCAATCCATGAGCTAGTTGCAACAAGTTGCAGATTATGCCCTCTGGCGGGCCGCGAGAGAGGGAAAGGATGACGGTCGCGGGGCGCGAGAGACCTCAGGCCAGAAATTTGTTTGAGTTTTGTCACTTATAGTCCCTGAACTTGGTTTTTCCTTCATTTTATGCTAAAACTTGGTATTTTCGCATGTATTTAAGTGTTTAACTATATGTAAGTATATTTTGAGTATCAAGTATGAATGTATGAGTATTTGCACGCATAACAAGTATCGGTTTGTATGTGAACATGTATTTAAACTATTGAATGCATGTAAGACAAGTATATATCAAGTATGAATTTTATTACGATCTAAGTCTCGGATTACAAGATTGGGAACGGAATACGAATGCGATACGAATATGATTTTCCATAAATAAAAATAGATTACACTCTCCAGTTAAGGAAAAATATGAAAAAACGAGGCGTTACACTTGGCAACTTGAAGAAGTATATCCCCCGGTAGTGCTTGAAGGAGGAACGTCGTAACAACTTTGTTTGTCTTCTCGTCCACAGCATCACCTGTCACTGGATCAGTCACCTCCCATAATCTTTAGCATCTAATACTGACTCCATTAAAATAGTCCAAGTATTGTAATTCTTTGATGTCAATCGAGGAACTTGAAACGAGGTTTGTTGTTATCTCGTACCTGAACAATTCCTGTATAACTGTTTGTTCTCCTGCCATCTCTTACCTATTTTTATTACTTCGATCGACCGTTAAAAGCCTCACCAAAACTATGTTGCTGTTTATTTGTTTTTGACGGTGCTTTGACTTTTTATAAAGAAACCAACCAAGACTTATATACGTGCTTTCTTTATTATTCCTTGCTATAAATTTTGCCACCAAAAAACAAATAATGAAATAATACTTCCTTATCTCGAATAATTCGTAACGTCAGCAACAAAACTACTTTGTTTCTTCACGTGGCCCAAATCAAAATTTGAAGTTCATTTTTTTTACCGACTTAATGTTAAATCATATGGTCTTCAAAGATTACCAATTCGAAACATAAAAACTTCACTTCACTTTTCTTTTTCTTTTGTTCACAGATCTCGCAATCATAAAATACATGCTTCAGTAAGATTGCAACGTACCTCTAAATCTCTTTGTCGATTCACTCGGATTTCGACCGCTCTGCTCGATTCACTAAGATATCGATTCTTCGTCTCTACTCATTCACTCAGATTTCGAGTCTTCGTTCCTCTCCTTGTCGATCCACTTAGGTTTTGACTTTCCTGCTCGGTCCACTTAGGTTTCGAGTCTTCTTCTCTCTGTTGATCCACGAAGGTTTTCAACTTTACTGGGTTGAATTGCTTTGTTTCTTCTTTCTCTCTCCCTTGGACCGTTATACGATATGATACCAATTGTTGGAAATAACAGGATCAAAAATGTAGAACACACAAGGATTTTGTTATCAACTCGATCACGAATCTTTCTTCTTTATTACTATCGAACCGAAACAATAATAACCAAAGAATTACATAACCTAACCCATCTATTTATACTACACAAATTACTTGCTGAACAAGGTATCCTAAACAAATACCAACTCTAATACTTATTTAACCTATTAATAAAACAACTAGATAAACATAATACTTTAAACTAATAATTATCTCTAACTATTTAATTACTCCGTTCTATATCAAGATTAGTCCTTCAACGTAGCCATTAGGAATGGCGATTTCTTACCATATAGCTATTTGAAAGGACAATTTTCTGTAAAAAAATCAATTCCTGCAAAAGTGCACAACCCTTTGGACTTTTGTTTTTTTTGAATCTGGTATAATAATATCACGAGTCTTTGTAACGGAGGACCATTTGTGAAGCAGCCCCACCCAAGAGTTATTATTTCCTTCAGTGTTCACTACTTTAAAAAAAATTATACACTTAAGTCGTTGTTTCTAATGTCGATTCGTTATACTGGTGGTCCCCTAAACAAACAGCTGTTGTTTCTTAGTAGAACATGAGAGCATAGAGTTGATTATATTTTTTCGGATCCTACAAAATTAAAAGATAACGGGTTATTACGAGTTAGAAGAGGTAATGAGATAATGAGAAGCTTTGGAGTTTTATTCGCCAAAACAAATTCCACCATAACTTGGGTGGTTTTGATGGTGTTATTATGTGTGGTAACATGAGGGTAGACAGTGCGTTGATATCCGCCTTAGTAAAAAGATGACGACCTGAAACAAACACATTGCATATGCCCTTTGGAGAGGTAACGATAACATTACAAGACGTGGAAGTCTTGTGGTGTTTAAAAGTTGACAGGTATGAAATTTGTGGCAATGATGAGAGTTTTAACGGGTATTTTGTTGGAGGAAAGAGGTATTCATATTAAAAAAATACATGTTCCATATGTTTTAATTATTTAAAGGAAACAATCTTTCGTGAAAATCCAACCGACCACGAATGTCTTCAACGCACTAGGACGATTATTTTTCTTCTAATTGGTTATTTCCTGGTTATGCGACCCATTTTGTCGATGTTAAATATCTAGGCTTCCTAGACGATTTATCTACGTGCGGCAGACATAGTTGGGGAAGTGTTGTTTTAGCGTTTTTGTGTAGTCAACTAATCAGGGCAACAATTGTTACAACTACAAAGATTGGTGGTCTGGTGTTTCTGTTACAGTTATGGGTGTGAGAAAGATTCCTATGCACAAAATCTTGGTTGAACAATCTAATAAATTAGGATAAACCATATGGTGCTAGGTACTTGTCACAATAAACTTGTATATAAGATATATATTTAATAACTTAACATTATTTGTCTAATTAATTAACATTTTTCTTAGTTTAATTTTAAATTCATATGTGTTCATTTATTTAACAGGCGGCAAGAGTTTAAATTAAATTATCCGAACACAATATCACACGTTTTAACCGTGTATCAGTCATAATTTAATTCCTCGTCTGAGGCTAGTTTCATTTGGACCCCTTATGATTCGATTCTTTTGAGATTACCAGAAATGTGTAGAAGTGGTCAAGGTTGTTGCAGAAATGAGGCATACCTAATTTGTTGGAATGTTGTGGAGTCTCACGTTCCAGGTAGGGTGTTGAGGCAGTTTCGCATGTTTGAACCAATCACACAATATAAATTTACGTCAAGGGACATATATCGCATTCTTCATATACTTGGACATGTTGGGGGGGACTAGGAATTGGCACTCCAAACTAATTTGTACATTAAATCGTAGTTGTCTTGTCATCAAAGTGTTATCACCGAACCAACATTTGATTCCACCATTGCAAGTGAGGAATATATGAGTTGCTATTCTTCTCATACTATGTTATTCGAGGAACCCAACGAACGAGGTGCCAGCGGGACAAGGGCTTCCAAATGATGGGGGAAGGGTGCAAATCTTGGTATGTGAACATATATCAAGCTCTGAAATACTTTTTATTATTTTTGATACGACATTTGCTAAAAATAAAATTTACCCATATACATATACATGGAGGGGGCTTTGTGAGCCAAGTTCATCAGGGAGCTGTCTGATGAAGAACATCTTAGAAATATGGCTTCTCGATAAATGGAACATGCAAATGTTTAACACCAGCATATGGGTAATTGGTTGGCGTTTGAGACAAACACCATAGATTATGAACTCCCCCACATTACTCAATAGGTGCCAAGGAAATGAGCTCCATTGTGTCATTTTGCTAATGTTGTGCAAAACGAATCCGGGGGTGAAGAAATTCATTCACCGTTTCCTAGTCAATGGGTGGAGGGATTGGTAGCCCATATCATAGTTTAATTGGTACCCGAATTTCGAGTAATGATCTAATTGATTTCATCTAAACACAGCCTTACTCTGAACCTATAACCCAAGTTTGGCCATGTCATCTCTCTCGGGTTCGAATCAAAATTTTGAGATGGGGGGCTCTTTAGCACACGTCAACCAAGAAAGTCAACCTGATTTTTTGTCTCCTCCCTTCCAATACCCATTTAACAAAGTAATGCATATCAACCGTGGGTTAATTAATGCCTAATACCAAGACCCCCATAATAAGAAATGGAAACTCAATTCACGGGAAGGAGAAACATAGAGATTGACCTAAATGTTGAGGCGGACTCCCAGGATGTCGAAGTATTCCCACTTCATAGAACAAGATGTATGAATGTTATTTATCTTTATTTCAATGTATAAGTATTAATAAAATAAATTAATTGAGGTCCTATTATTATTATGGTTATTAGCTTACACAACACACACACATATATATATAATACTTTTGTTTATATAATATACACACACACCACATATATATATATATATTTATAAACAAAACTATTATCTAAGAAACCTAAAATTGGCACGTCTAACACGTTTACATTTTATTATATAAAATTTATCAGTGTTGATTGATGGAGAGTGTGAATCCGATGCTTTAATGTGTGTTATAATACATGTTTTATTGTGTTTTTAGCGACTATGTGCCGTGAATGTGTTAACTATGCAAGTTTGTGGTTTTACTAGTTAATCGCATAATTCGGTAAAGTTGGGGAGCTTAGTGATATCGCATAATGGAACAAGCAAGGATGTTTATCAAGAGGTACCACATTAATCGGGAGTTGTTTGGGTCGAGAGATGGCTTGAATATGTAAGAAATGTGAAAGGATGAAGTCCATGGGCTTGTTGGTCATTTATTGAAAGTTACAATGTGAAGAACAAGATAATTGGAAACCCGCCGTAGCTTATGATGGTTAAACCCATAGCTTGCGGCTAGTCACACATGTAACAACATCAACAGCAGCCTACCACCGTAGGTTACAGTTGTGTGGCGTAGGTTATAGTAGAGAAGAAATAAAGAAACAAAAATTGCAGACCGTAGCTTACGGTGGTGGTTCCAGAAAAATGTTGAACTTGTTTATTGGGCATATAAAAGGAACTTTATAAACCCTGATCGAGACACACAACATTCGGAGCCGAATTTGGGGCAGAAGGCACTGTTTTGGCACCACTACTCAATCATTATCGTCATTCTTCATCAATTCTAACACCGGTCATGAATTAACCGTTTTCCAAGTTTTTGACAATCTCGAGACCAACATGAGCGGCTAATCCTTTGGTGGTTTCCTATAGGTGGAGGATTCTTGTAAGTGAATGGCTTTTATGTGTTTAAACTTATTCGTGAACACGGTAATCTAAGCATTCGATGCTTGTTACCACTGGATTTGAGTGAATGATTGTAACAATTGATTTTATTTAAACTTTATTTCCGATTCATTCAGTTCCTGAGAGTGCTAGTAATTGGGATAGATTTAATAGGGATTAGGGTTGTTAATTTCAGTTGATTGCTTATATGATAACCTTTCGTTATTTTACAATCGAAGTAAGTAGTCTTTAGGTAACCATAACCAATTAATTGAATTGAACAATCATGTCTATGTGATTGTTATGATTAAACACATAATTAATGTTTGCTTTGAATCTAAAATCCGGAGGAACCGTTGTTTTTTCTAATTGTTTATAACTTCGTTTTAAGTAATTCTTAGTTTAATCAAACTCTCAAACAATCAAGTTTATATTCTTTCAAGTAGTTAATCAGTACCCAATTCACAACGCTTTCCACCAGACTCCTCTGGATTGAGACCCTGATTACCCTAGCTACTTAGGTTAATTAGATTTTTGCATGACCCTTTCTACAATCATCAAAATGACCCTGTTGCTAGGGAGTCGTGCGCAAAGTGTTTTGTGTTAAGCGTTTAAAAAACCCAAAAATCTTGTTTATCTTTTTTTGTTCAGAATTACGCGCGGTTTTCTTGTTTGTGCTTGTGCAGGTGATTTTGGACATGTATGCATCATACTCGGAAATTCGGGAAATCGTCACCGCTAGTCTTTGATCCAGAAATCAAGAGGACTGTTCAACATACCTGAGTGTTGCATCGAGAAAACAAAATTTTACAACCTCCAACACCGATACTCAAGTCAATGGAAAACTCAAGCAATCTAGATAAGCAAGCCGAAAATCACTTCCACAACCTAATTCTCACCAACGCCTACTCAACCTTCACTGAACACCTCTATACCATCTCAACCACCACCTCAATCCACCCAACCTACTACCACCCAAGTCCCACCAATGCCACCACCATCGTTTCCCAACTTAGACAATCTTCCACCATTATCCAACCAATCATCTTCTCAATTCCCATCATGCACTCAAACATCCACTGCTCAATACTATTCACCTTATGTGAAGATAGTATATGATGAGAACCCTATTCCACTAAACCAATCTCGACCCATTAACTCATCAACCACCTTCCCTCTTCCAACCCAACCTTCACATTATTAGTCTCAACCACAGGAGTTCTCTTTCAAAGCTTCAATGTTTGATCAAAGAGATGACTCGGGGAATTTGGAGATGGGTATGATGACGAGTACGAGAGTTACGGGGTTAACCAGGTAACAAGCAGGTCATGAATACGGGAATCTGTGAAAGGTACAACACGGGGTATGGGTTTTTTAGAAAGAGAAAATCTAGGTACATCTGGGTATCAACAGCATGTTCATCAATCCGATCAATTAACCAACAACGGGTTAAGTAGAAGACCTATAGACATTCGTTGCCACTACCAGTGTATCAAATGTTGTTCAACAATGGCCACTTCCGAGAAATATGGTTCCACGATCAACCAACCCGAAGGCATCTCAAGAAGATATGATCGGTGACCAGTATGGAGGATCGAAAGCCACTTCAAACCCGCAATTGCTAACAACCCATCACCAGTGTGATTCCTCAACTATGGGGTCGTTTATTCAAACTGCAAGCACAATCCATCAAAGCTTGCCCAAGTATCGAGGGTGAAACCCGAGCGTTAATGATCGTATTCTATGTGCTTTTAGTTTGTTTTGAGTGATATGCATTGAATGAGATAACTACGAGAACTGGTGGTTTTGTCAGGTTAATCACTTAATACGGTAGAGTTAAGATGGTTACAGATGATGCAGAACATTTGTGATGGATTTGTGAAGCAAAAGGTACTAATCGGACTTGTTCGGGCCAAGATATAACTTGAAAACACGAGAAAAGGAAGGACTAGAAGTTGAGGGGCTTACAGGTCATTAAGTGAAAGTTGATATGGAAGTAAATATGGAGATGAAGATTTACGCTGTAGCTTACGGTCATTTAGACCGTAGCTTACGGTTTGTTTAATATAACAAAGAATGCCTAGAGACCCTAGACCGTAGCTTATGGTACAAGACCGTAGCTTACGGTCTAACATAATCAAGTTAGAGAGTTTTGACCATAGCTTACGGTCTTTTGACCGTAGCTTACAGTCAGTAATGGGAAAATACGCGTGCATGAGGCTCTATATATTTTTAGGGTTTATTTTAAAGGGATGCATTCATTAACATATCCAAGGACGAACAAAGGACTTCTAGGGCACTAAAATTCAAGGCTTTTCCTCCTCTCTCATCATTGTTCTCCACAACATTCATCCTTGCAACCATGAATTAATCAATCTCTCAAGTTTTTGTAGACCATATGTGCGAGATGAGCGGCTAGTTGTCTTATGGTTTCCTCAGGATGGAGGATTTGTGTAAGTTAGATACTTTTATGTGTTTGATTATGTATGAACTTGGTGATCTAAGCATTCGATGCTTTTCGCCTGTCGATTTGATTAACTGAATGTAGCTGATTACATTTCATTAACTTTAATCTTTAATCATTCAATTCCCGAGAGTTCTAGTAATTGGGATACATTTGAGGTGGGATTAGGGTTAGTAATTGTGATTGATGTTCATGTGATAACTTCCGTTATGTATTAACCAGAGTACTTAGTCAATGAAGATCACAATTGGTTAATTAGGCTAACACTTATGTCTATGTAAGTGCTTTGATTAAACACATAGTTGTAATCTATCTACCAATCTGAAATTCGGAGGAACCATCGTTTCTCCTATTGATAAAAACCTAAAAGTTTAGTTTGTTAATTTAGATAATCAACAAGTTCACAACCAAATTTTCTTTTAAGTAATAGATAATCAATATTTCGTATTACAACACTTTCCACAATCCTCCTATGGTTCGATATTCGACTTAATCCTATCTACATAGTTTAGTTGGTTTTTGTATGTTCCTTACGAGAGACATCAAAATGGCACCGTTGCCGGGAGGCTTGCTCTAAGTGTTTAGTAAAAATATAATAAATTTAAAAATATTTTCACTGTGTTTCATTCGAATTAGTGAGGTTTCTTTTGTTTGTGTTGCACAGGTGATCTCGTTCGTGCATGCATCATACTCGAAAGTCCGGGAAGTCTTTAGCGTTAGTTTTTGATCCAGAAATAGAAAGGACGGTTCCGCGTAACCAACTGTAAAGCCAATGGAGAGCTCAAGTAATTTTGAGAACCAACCAATCACTCCATCTCAACAAAATCAATTCTCACCGACATATACTCTGCCTGCACCAAACACAACTATACCATCTCAACCACCGCCACAATCTACAAACATGCTAATACACACATACCACCAATGCCACCACCACCATTTCCCAATCTCAACAATCTCCCACCTTTTCCCAATCAAACATATTCTCAAACTTCCAATGTTCAGCATTCCTCACCATATGCCAGGATTGTCACAGATGATACTGTTATTCCGCCTACTCACACCAGGCTGTCTAGCCCAACTACTAGCCTTCCTCAGTCTACTCAACCTACATACTACCAATCCTCACAGCAATAACAAACGTATTCTGCTAGAACTTCAATGTTTGAACAACGGGATGGTATAATGGATTCAGGGAGTGGGTATGAAGCATATGAGGATTATGAGGAAATTAGTATGAACGACAGATGATGGGTTTGGGAATTCAAGAAGGATACAATAGGGATTTGGTCGGTGACGAGGTAAGGTATTAAGCATCAGGGTATCCACAACCAGTAAATGCACCTGAACCAGTCAATTAGCAACCAGTTAATACCAAATCGATCAAAATACCAGTTTCACAGGTACCCCAACAAAGGCCGATTCCCCCAGTACCACAACAAATTCCGGTACAATAGATGCAAGTTCCGCAGAGACCACTTCCCAGAAATATACCTCCACCGATCAACCAACCTGAAGGTATTCCAAGGAGATATGATCGGGGACCAGTAAGGGCTGTTGAGAGTCAATTTAAACCAGCTGTCGCCAATTACCCCTCACCAGTAGTCATCCCTCAATTACGAGGTAGATCGTTCAAGGTACGGGCACAATCTATTCAAAGCTTGCCCAAGTATCATGGGTTGGCCACTAAAGAGCCATATCTACATATTGTAGCTTATAATGCCCGATGCAATACCATTGGGGGCCAAGGGTTCACACCTGATGATGTGAAATTGGTACTTTTCCAATTCACACTTGAAGAGAAGGCACAACAATGGTTTCACTCACTACCATCCGCTTCAATATTTACATGGCCCGATATGCAACAATTATTTCTGGATGAGTTTTATACACCTCTACGGACAAATAACGCTAGGAAAGACATCCGAAATTTTCAACAGCAACCTGGGAACTTTTTCATGAGGCATTTAATCGATTCAAGATGATGCTAAAGAATTGTCCGCATCATAGGATTCAACTATGGGAGCTTCTTAATGTATTCCCTAAGGGCTTGTCAGGCGAAGATGCGAGGGATTTAAGCTTGACATCAAACGGAACGTTCGGTACAAATTACGAGCAGGTTGATTGGAAATATTTGGAGAGGAATGAGAGAACATTAAAACAAAAAGCTCAGTCTTCAAGAAGCACTCGACATTTGGTTGTGAGAGCGGTGGATAATGCATCGGAAGTTAGCGGGCAGATGCCTTTCTGTGGGCATTGTGGAGAGTTAGGGCACGTCGTAGATCAGTGCCCTAGTATCATTCGAGGGGTTGAAGACATGAATTATGTACAAGGAGGTGGAGGCGGTGGTAGGAACTTCAATATGAATCCCAATACCTATCATTCGGGTCTCAGCAATCGCCCAAACTTTAGCACGGGAATGCCAATAACCAAGGCAATCCGAGTTTTCAAGGTAATAATCATTCGGGTGGCCAACAGAACTTTAATCAGCCCCGCTTTTAGCAAAATTTCCAAGGAGGGTATCAAAATAATCAAAGCGGATCAGCTGGATCCTCAAATACCTCTGGAAGCAATGATATGATGGAAATGTTGAAGTCAATTCAGCAAGATATGTAAAGGCGCAATCAGTTAGATGACGTGCGAGCACAGAAGGTGAGGTGCGAGGCAAGGCCATTCAATTGTTAACTATGTAGATGGGTCAACTCACAAGCGAGTTGACGGAGTTGAAGCAGAGCAACGGATGGTTGTCGAGTGATACAACAACAAATCATGCTCATCAGAAGAAGGGCAACCAAGTCAGCCAGGTAAGTACTCTCCATAATGGTAAAGTTTATAACAATGTCAATACTCCACCACAATTTGTTGTAGGTGTGGTGGAGGACTTGGATGAGGATGGTGAGAGTGATGACGAGTCGGAACCTGTTATTATTAAAAGGAATGTTGAACCTAACTCTAATACCCGTATTACAACTGTCGAACTGTCCAAGGCTAAGGAGGGGGAACCAATTCCACCTCCTTTCCTGAAGCCTTGAAGAACCCAGGTAATAAAAGCATTATCAACAAAAGGGGGCCTCAACCAGAGGAAATTTGGGAGGTATTTAAACAGGTTAAAATCAACTTACCCTTAATTGATGCAATGAAACAGGTTCCGGCATATACCAAATATCTAAAAGATATGTGCACTCAAAAATAGCAACATAAAGTCCCGAAACAAATTGATTTAATAGAAAGGGTCAGTGTCGTTTTGAATGGAGTGCTTCCACCTAAGCTGCAAGATCCTGGAATGCCCCTAATTCCTATTCAAGCGGGAGATTTGAAAATGAATCGGGCGTTGCTGGATCTGGGAGCTAGTGTGAGCATTCTCATGGGAAGCTTGTATGATCAATATGATTTTGGTCCATTGCGTCGAGCTGATACAACTGTTGCGTTGGCAGATTTGACCCCTAAGCTTCCCCAGGGGATTGTTCGCGACATCATTGTTAAGATGGAAGAATTTTACTTTCCAGTAGACTTTTTGGTACTTGATTATGTCTCGTTTGACAAAATCAATCAAACAAATGAGATCTTGGGTCGACCTTTCTTAGCCGACTGTCGCACTTGCACTATCGATATGACGTTTGGCAATAGAAAGGTCAGATTAGATGTGTTTTTCTAACGTTTCTGACATGTTTCCTAGTGATGAATGTTTCATGGCAGATATTATTGATGGGTGTCATCTTCATCTAGAGGATGAAACTTTCGAGTTATGTTTGTTATGTGATAGGGTGGAGCAGAATTACATGTGTGATCTAGAGGAAGAGGTGCAACACTTGGAGGTACTGGGGGTGCAAGAAAGAAGGCCTCCATGGACATGGAGAGCCTTCCAGCTAAGATAGCGTTGGGACTGAAGCCGTCATTCATCAGCCCACCGAAGGTAGAGCTGAAAGAGCTGCCGCACCATTTAAAATATGCATTCTTGTAGGAGGATCAGACTCTTCCGGTCATTTTTGCCGCTAATTTAGAGAAAGAGCAAGAGGAAGCACTATTGAAGGTGCTTAAGACCCACAAAGCAGGAATCAGTTGGACTCTCGCGGACCTTAAAGGTATAAGTCCTTCTCTAGTTATGCATAATATAATACCTGATGCAGTTGCGAAGCCGGCACGTGATACACAGAGGTGTTTAAATCCTAACATGCGAGAGGTGGTAAAGAAGGAAGTCATCAAGTAGTTGGATGCCGGGATCATCTATCCTATTTCTCACAGTGCATGGGTGAGTCCAACCCAAACTATGCCCAAGAAAGCAGGCATTCAGATTGTTAAAGGCGAAAATGGTTAGCAAATAGCCAATCGGCCAGTAACCGGATGGCGTGAACGTATTGATTACAGGAAACTTAATGCTGCCATGTCAAAGGATCACTTTCCTTTGCCTTTATTAATCAGATAGTCGAAAAATTCTCAGGTTAGAAGTTTTATTGCTTTCTAGATGGCTACTCGGGCATAATCAGATTGCCATACACCCCGATCACCAAGAAAAGACTACATTCACATGCCCATATGGTACTTTTGCATTCAGGCGAATTCCATTCGGGCTGTGTAATGCCCCGACCACCTTTCAAAGGTGCATGATGCGTATCTTCTCAGATATGGTCGGGGATGCCTTAGAAATCTTTATGGATGACTTTTCAGTTTTTGGTTCGTCATTTGATACGTGTCTAAACGAGTTATCTAAGGTTTTGGAAAGGTGTGTCTAAACAAATTTGGTGCTTAGCTGGGAAAAGAGCCATTTCATGGTTCAAGAGGACATTGTTCTAGGACATGCTGTGTCTAGTAAGGGGATTGAAGTTGATAGGGCTAAAATAAAAGTGATTTCTACATTACCACCCTATACAAATGTTAAAGGCATTCGGTCCTTTTTAGGACATGCCGGGTTTTACCGTAGGTTTATTAAAGGGTTTAGTGTAATAACCAAAACATTATGTAACCTACTTTTGAAACATGTTCCTTTTAATTTAACAACGAGTGTGTTAAATCTTTTAATGTGTTGAAGGAACAATTGGTACAAGCCCCAATCTTGCATCACCAGATTGGACAAATCCTTTTGTAATAATGTGTGTTGCAAGTGATTTTACCATCGGGGTTGTACTAGGGTAACGAGTAGATAAGAAACCGGTTGTTATCTAATATGCAAGCAGAACTCTCTCTAATGCTCAACTTAATTATACCACAACGGAGAAAGAGTTGCTAGCAATTGTCAATGCATTAGACAAATTGTGGTCATACATCTTGGGAAGTAAAGTAATCGTTTACTCTGATCAAAGTGTAGTTAAATATTTGATGGAGAAGAAGGATGCCAAATCGAGGTTGATCCGGTGGTTCCTCTTACTACAAGAGTTTGATCTTGAGACCAGAGATAAAAAAAGGTGTGAGAATGTGGTTACTGACCATCTGTCACGACTACCTTCGGGTGTAGAAGATATCTCACCTGAGATTAACGAGCAATTCCCAGATGAATTTATTATGTCTGTTAATTATAGAACCATGGTACGCTAACTTTGCTAATTATCTTGTCTTGGGTACATTGCCGGAAGCTTGGAATAAGTGTAGGAAGCATCAATTTCTGGCGCAGGTGAAGTATTACATTTGGGATTAACCGGATTTGTTCCAGATAGGTGCCGATCAGATCATCAGAAGATGCATTATAGAGACGTAGTTCTTGGAAGTGTTACAGCACGCCCATTGATCTGCATGTGCTGGCCATTTTAGTGGCCAAAAGACGGGTTATAGAATTCTTGAATGTGGCCTATACTGGCCTACAATGTTTAAAGACGCGATTGAGTTTGCTAAACATTGCACGAATTGTCAAAAGATGGGTGAGATTTAAAAGAGGGATGAAATGCCAATGCAGCCAATTTTGGTTGTAGACATTTTTGATGTGTGGGGAATTGATTTCATGGGGCCATTCCCCAATTCAAATGGCAATCTGTATATCTTGGTAGCGGTTGATTATGTTTCAAAATGGGTAGAAGTAATCGCCACCAAGACTAATGACCATACAGTTGTCTGCAAGTTCGTTCAATCGAACATCTTTTCAAGATCTGGGATTCCCCGTGTGATCATCAGTGATGGGGGATATTACTTTAAAAACATTAACGCTGGGAGACTTCTTAAGCGGTATAGCGTAGACCATCAACTTGCTACACCATATCATCCACAAAATAGTGGACACGTGGAAGTGTCCAACAAAAATCAAAGAAATTTTACAAAAGACGGTGCGAATTGATTGTAAGGATTGGTCAACTAAACTGGATGACTCCTTATGGGCCTATCGCACCGCTTATAAAACTCTTATTAGCACTACACCCTATCGGTTGGTGTATGGAAAAGGTTGTCATTTACCCATGGAAATCGCCCACTGTGCATTATGGGCTGTTAAACAAGTCAATACTGACTATTCTGATGTAGGTACTCATAGGTTGTTGAAGCTGAGTGACCTTGAGGAGTTACGCAATGAGGCGTATGATACCGCAGCCGTATACAAAGATAAGATGAAGATGGTGCATGACGCAAAGTTGCGGTGCCACGTCTTTGCGATAGGTCAACGGGTATAGTTATTTAATTCACGTCTGAAGTTATTTCCAGGTAAATTGAAAAGCAAATGGACGGGTCCGTTTGTGATCTTACGAGTGGGAAAATTTAGAGATGTGGAAATTGAAGACCCGAAGGACCAATGGAGACAAGTTGTGAACGGGCACCGCTTGAAGCCATATTTAGATGCTGATGATCTTAAGGTGAAGTCTATGGATGAGGTGAACTTTCTTGCAAGTTCATCGGAATATACGACCGCCTAGGGGTCATGAAAAGTCCGGCTGAAGACGTAAACTTAGCGCTACCGGGAGGCAACCCGGAATGTGGTACACATTTTCTTTGTTGACTTTGTTTTTGTGTTTAAGTGTTTTTCGTATTAACGGTTTGAATAGGTTGTTTGTAAACACCCCTACCACGTTGCGCAAATGTGGGAACGTGGCAGCTGCACCAGGTATGCATTTGATTCCATTGTGTGTCGCAGTCGACACGAATTTTCATAGGGGGTGGAGCGGGCGAGTAAACGACTTCAATGGATAATACCAAATTAAAGGTGCATATTTAAGCTTAATACAAATAATCATTCAGTTCCATTAAAAAAATAATAATTATGCAGACCTTAACCCACGGTCTGGAACCGTAGTCTACGGTCAAGAGGAAGATTGAAGCCAGTAACTCCCAACTGTAACCTACAGTTCCAGACTATAGGCTAAGGTTCCATTAAAATCAATTAGAACTCATGGACCATAAGCTACGGTCTTGACCATAGCTTACGGTAGGCTTCAGTCAGGAGTAAGTGGATCAGGTTTAGCATTATATGAACCGAATAAACCATTAAATCAAGTGGGTAGACGAATTAGATCCATGATCCAACATCTTATATCAGATTTCATCACCTCTTTTCACCACAAACTCATTATCATCATCATCTTCTTCCTCAATACACCCAAAATCTCCATAACCACCTTCATCTCCCATTTTCTCGTTTCTCAACAAAATCAACTGATTCAAGAGTCTATCTTGCTTAAAATTTCGAGAGGAACATAACCCCCATTTTCAGTTTCTTCCAAAAAGCAACATATTTTTGTGAATTGAGCCAGCCACGAAGAACCCTAAAATTAAATTTTGGGGCTTTTGTTCAAACGTTAATTCCAAGCAATCTGAGCATTGTTTAAGCATTTTAAGTGATAAAGGCATGATCTTTACCCTAATTTTGCTTTTAATGGACGGAGTTAAGGTATGGTTGTTCAATTATGCTTGATGTTTACTTGATTAGTTATGTAATAGTTGAGTAAGTGTTTATTGAGTATGAACTTGCCATTTTACCTTGATTGCCAAATTACAAAGAGGGTAAGGGTATGCATATGAGCTTAGATGAAGGTTATGACTACTAGGTATGGTAGGGGGTTTGTTTAAAGGTTATTGAATGCAAAGAACTCTAGTTTTGCTAACAAAAATTTTGTGAGTTACATCTATCAGGAAATAGTTATAACATAGAATAAGTGTGGGGAGGTTCACAGGATTACACACTTGTGCTTGGTTGTTTTGTGAATTAAAGTACACTGATTGGTCTTTGGTTGTGTGTTTGATGTATGTATGTAGATGGTGCGAGAGAGAAAAGCAATGAAGGAGAGTGCAGTTGAACCGTCTGCAGCTACCCCAACTAAGTCAAAGAGAAGAAGAGGGACGAGAGTAGAAATCTGAGAGGAAAAGATGGAGGAAGCACAAGAAGTTCAATATGGTCATGGTGATGTTCCGTACTGACCGACATGGACTAAAGGCCCCCTTAACAAGCAACAAAAGGAATATCAAGCTGAGTTGTTTTATGCCAAGATGGGGGATGACCATATTGTTAAGGATATTACATGTTTTGAGAAGGTCATCTATAAACCGGATGTTAGGGCGTTCGGACTATACAACAAATTGGTAGCGCTTGGTTGGGAGACAATATTAGACTTCTGGGGTAATGATAAAGGGGACGTATACATCAAGAGTGTGATGGCATGGTTAAGTACGTTAGAGAAGGATGATGGGAACAATCCGCCGAGAACCATCACGCTCACTGGGACGGTCAATGGGAAGCAGTCTACTATGTCTTTAGCTACGTTGAAGCAAAGCTGAAAATTTCTATCATCTAGTTAACGAAAATGACTACTTTAATGAACAGAAAAACCAAGTCAGGGAGAGCGTGATGTATACAGAATTTTTTCTGCTGAATAAAGGGGTCGAGATGAAGCGGGATAATCTGAAGCCGCTTGTGAGGGTATTGTCGAGTTTTGTGATGTCGAATGTGGCTCCACTGGGAGATAGAGTAGCGATCAGGAAATGGGAGCTTCTAGTTCTTTACGCCATCATGACTGGTCAACGTCATCTTTCGTTTCGATAGCTAGTTATGCTGCATGTCTGGCAGAGTAGGAATGCAAAGTTAAAAAATTAATACCTCATGCTAGATTGATAAGTGCCCTGAAAAACAAGGGGCGTTGCTGGCGTTGGAGTATCCATTTACCAAGCCGCATGCCATATTTTCCATTGCTGATATGTGTAAAAGTGACCACATTTCATATAAGAAAACGAAATTATGGCATAAAATCCAATATGGAGATGGGGCAGAATTGAAAATGTTGCAAAGGGGAAAAACAGCTCCTCAGCAGGGTGAGATGGATGATCTCGACTCAAGCGATGAGGAGTTAATACGACAAAAGCGAGAGGCTGGATTAGATACAGGTGAGGGGTTGAGCAAACAACCGGAAGAATACAGGCAGTCAACTCATTCCTGGGGGTATTTGATGATGAAACACAAGTGTTTGTCGATAGCCGACGACCATCTGACTATGGTGATTGGGAAGCGTCGTAGAAGGTTATTTATGATCAGGGGCCAAGGCAGGACATTGAGAAGGATTGTCAGCACAGGGGGCTGATGGATTATATGGCTCGAACTGAGAGGATGTGGCATATCGAGTCACAAATGGAGCTGAATATGAGGGCCTATGATGAGAATCAGACCTGGCGACATATGGGTTATTATCAAGGGATCCCGTATGTTGAAAATCCACCTTATGTGGATTATAGTTAGGAGCCGCCATATCAGCCAGGTATGCCTCGACACCCGATGCCTCAAGTTCATGGGTCAATGTGGTTACCACCGGAATACACGTAACCACATTTTTAAAGCTCGTAACCATACAAACCACCACCGTATGAGTATCCAGTGCAGCAACATCCAAAATCATCATCACAGCAATAAAAGGATGCACCATAAGAAGGCTTGGCAGATATTTTTATATGAGTGCATTTTTTGAGCATTTGGTGGGTTATTATGGACACCCACCGGGTCCGTCATGCCACTAAAGCACTTACTGATCCTCCGCATAGATCAGGTCCATGTGCTTGATCTTGTTTATTATTTAAGACAATTTTATTTTCTGTTATTTGGTGGTGTTAAACTTTATTTGTTTAAGAAAATGGTTTTGTCAGTTGTGATAAGGATTAGTCGCTCTTGGGATGTTCAGTGGGTATTCTCGGGTTAGTTTTAATTGCACCATACATTGGGGACAATGTATCCCAAGTGTGGGGATGTGGGAACCCGGGATGGAACTGGTGGGTAAAAGCTTGGAGAGATTGAAAGTGATGGAAATCGATGAAAAAAATTAAAAATTGGAAGTTTTTAAAATTTTTTGAAAATTTTTCATCGCCTTAAGTATGCTAATTGGTTATGAAAACCTAAGGTTTCAATCACTAATGGGTCCCTCACTAGTAGTAACTAACATAGTCTCTTGTCATGGTTGTCCATTTAAGTTTCATGAGAGTAGGTTGGCAAATGTTTTTAGAAAAAGGAGTTGGAAAGAGATGTCTATGTAGGGGTAACATGCTTTAGATTGCATATGCTACATGTCGGTAACCCTTTACCCTTTCTTAGTGAGATTTTTGAGACTATAGAACTGATAGAATGCTTATAATATGAATTCATTTGTTGAGAGTAGGCCATATGTTATTCTGTGTTGGAACTTGTGTAATTTGATACATGCTGAGACTATGGAGTTGACATGTGCATGTAAATGATAAAGGCAATAGGATCTACTTTACATTGTAGTGGGGTTTATATGTTTACCTAACAATCATCCTTAGTGGCCCAATTTGGAGATGGGTATGATGACGAGTACGAGAGTTACGGGGTTAACCTAGGTGATAAGCAGGTCGTGAATATGGGAATCTGTGAAAGGCACAACACGGGGTATGGGTTAGAAAGAGGAAATCTGGGTACATCTGGTATCAACAATTTGTTCATCAATCCGATCTGGTTAACGAACAACCAGTTAATGGAAGACTTATACACATTTCGTTGCCACCACCGGTGCATCAATGCCAGTTCAGCAAAGGCCACTTCCAAGGAATCTAGTTCCAACAGTCAACCAACCCGAAGGCATCCCAAGAAGATGTGATTGGTGAGTAGTATGGAGGATCAAAAACCACTTCAAATGCGTGATTGCCCCATCAGCGATGGTGATTCCTCAACTACAGGGTCATTCATTCGACGTGCGAGCACAATCCATTCAAAGCTTGCCCAAATATCATGATGGAGAGGGTGAAACCGGAGTGTTAATGATCGTATTGTATGTGCTTTTATTTTGTTTTGAGTGATTATATGCATTGAATAAGATAACTACGAGAAGTGGTGGTTTTGCAGGTTAATCACTTAATACGGTAGAGTTAAGAAGGTTAGAGATGATACGGAACATTTGTGATGGATTTGGGAAGCAAAAGATACTAATCGGGACTTGTTCGGGCCAAGATATAACTTGAAAACACGAGAAAAGGAAGGACTAGAAGTTGAGCGGCCTACAGGTCATTTAGTGAAAGTTGTTATAAAAGTAAATATGGAGATGAGGATTTACGATGTATCTTATGGTCATTTAGACCGTAGCTTACGATTTGTTTGATATAACAAGAGAATGCCCAGAGACTCTATGTCACACCCCAACCGATGGCGGAAACATTGGAGTGAGACAAAATAGATTGCTCATTGCTCACAATGCTAATAGAGACAATATTTAATTAAAGCCGAATTTCATTTTAATAATGATTGTCAAGTACAACATTGAAGCAAATTACAAATAACATAATACAACAAAAATTGATACAACAAATTTAGCGTAAACGTCTACTTGTGTGTATCTAAGTCCTTGCTATTTGATTTCATAGCATCCTCTTCATCAACCTGTAACATGTTTTAAAATACAATTCAATGCAAAAGCAAAGGCGAGTACACAAATTTAAGCATAGTATATGTATACGATTAACGTTTAAATGAATCCTCATGGCAACTATGATTTTACGAGAGCATATACAAGGCATGCAATACTACTAGCCAAACCCTTAACGCAAACACACTGTTTTAACATGGCCTCAAGTTTATGCGATGGAGAGGATGCGTGACTTCCTATAGCTCTATACATGTTACGAAGGCTTAAAACAAGTTAATGACTAAAGTATCACATAAAGAATGTCCAAGATATAAGCATCACATAAGCGTATCAAGTATTCATGTGTATAGGATTGTTTGTGCATTTCATAAAGTTTAAGTGTTGTGGTTTTGGTATAAGTAAACATGTTACATCCAAAAAGTGTTGTAAACGAAAAGTGGGTCGAGTGTACTCACGGTTTTGCGTAGTCTTCAAACTTGACGAGTTAGCGAAGTGGGTTGACGGGTGAGATGAGCGCCGAGTTATCCTACAAGAGGAGAACTTAGGTTGGTAAGTATTCGAAGGATAACGGAGGATTTAGGAATTAAAAGCAATAAAGTAGTTTATACAAGAAAGTAATCACTTAGACTTAATACTCATTTTTGACACTATAAGACCCATTCGGGTTGATGTGTTTTCATGGGTTAGGATACCCATTAGAATCGTAACGAGAGATTAAGTACTTAGGTGATGGAACCTAGTACCATGACGAATAATCATTTGATTACCATCAAGAGTTCGGTTAGTATTCATTATATATTATATAGCATAACAATCGGTAATTCATAAACGTCATGTAATTTCGTAGAAGTCATGCATGGAGGTAGGAGGAGAACCTTCCTTTTAAAACCTCTATATAGTATACCAATGCACAAGTCGTCACAAGGACGACAAGGATGGTCATGAGTACGTTTGAACATATAAGTAAAAGACAACAAGTAAATGAAAACATCAAGTGTGGTGGTGGATCGAAGTTTAGGATCGCCAAGGCTTCCAAGTGATCACACTCTACCAACTCAAGTCTTGTTTCGAGAACAAGCTTGGAAGGATACAACACTTGTGGGTAAAACCCAAATAAAACCAAAAGAAAGTCGTTACCCTTGGGACCTTCGACATGGTGATGTTCCAAGCTAGCCTTCCATGGAAGACTTTTGGAAACATTCCAAAGGTATTTCCAAGTAGTAAGAAAAAGGAAAGATCAAAAGAGAGTGGTGAGTTAGAACTCACTTTTTAGGAGCTTTGATCTTTGAGAGAAGAAGAGAGCTCTTTAAAGCTTTTACAGAAGAGAAGAGAAAAGCAGATTTAAGTGTGAGTTGAGAGTGAATGGGAGTGGGGTATTTATAGTTGAGGTTTGGGGGTTGAGTTAGGTGAGTATTAAATGCAAGAAACACAATCCAACAAACACACTTTTGCCCAATCCATGAGCTAGAAACAACTTTCTCCGGATTATGCTATTTTTAGTCCTTGAACTTAGTTTATCTTTCATTTCATGGTAAAACTTGATATTTTCGCATGTTTTCAAGTGTATAATGTATATGTAAGTATATTTTAGGTATCAAATATGAACGTATGAGTATTTGCACGTATAACAAGTATCAGTCTGTATGTAAACACGTATTTAACAATTAAATGCATGTAAGGCAAGTATGTATCAGGTATGAATTTTATTACGATCAAAGTCTCGGATTATAAGATTGGGAATGAAATACGAATGCGATACGAATACAAGTTTCCATAAATAGAAATACGATTACACTTTCTAATTAAGGAAAGTATGAAAAAACGAGGCATTACACTCTCGACCGTATCTTACAGTGCAAGACCGTAGCTTACAGTCTAACATAATCAAGTCAGAGAGTTTTGACCGTAGCTTACGGTCTGTTGACCGTAGCTTACAGTCAGTATGGGAAAAACACGCTTGCATGCAGGCGCTATATATTTTTAGGGTTTCTTTTAAAGGGATGCATTCATCAACATATCAAGGACGAACAAAGGACTTCTAGGGCACTAAAATTCAACGCTTTTCCTCCTCTCTCATCATTGTTCTCCACAACTTTCAACCTTGCAACCATGAATTCATCAATCTCTCAAGTTTTTGAAGACCATATGTGCGAGATGAGTGGCTAGTTGTCTTATGGTTTCCTCCGGATGGAGGATTTGTGTAACTTAGATATTTTTTTGTGTTTGATTTGGTGATCTAAGCATTCGATGCTTTTCAGCTTTCGATTTGATTAACTGATTGTAGCTGATTACATTTCATTAACTTTAATCTTTAATCATTCAATTCCCGAGAGTTCTAGGAATTGGGATATATTTAAGGTGGGATTAGGGTAAGCAATTGTGATTGATGTTCATGTGATAACAATCCGTTACGTATTAACCGGAGTACTTAGTCTGTGAAGACACAATTTGTTAATTAGCTTAACACTAATGTCCATGTAAGTGCTTTGATTAAACACATAGTTGCAATCTATCTACCAATCTGAAATTTGGAGGAACCATCATTTCCCTATTGATAAAAACCTAAACTTTAGTTTGTTAATTTAGATTAAGTAATAGATAATCAATATTTAATATTACAACACTCTCGCAATCCTCCTCTGGTTCGATATCCGACTTATCCTATCTGCGTAGTTTAGTTGGTTTTTGTATTTTCCTTACGACATACATCATATCACGGTTTAGCCACTGAAGAACCGTATCTACATATTGCTGCCTATGATGCCTGCTGAAACACTATAGGGGTCAATGTTCACACAGGATGATGTGAATTGGTACTCTTGCAATTCACACTTGAAGATAAGGCACAAATGGTTCCATTCACTACCACCCGCTTTGATCTTTATATGGTGCAACATACAGCAACTGTATTTTGATGAATTTTATATGCCACAAAGGACCAGTGATGCTCGTAGGGACATTCAGAACTTCCAACAACAATCGGGTGAGTTATTTTATGAAGCTTTCAACCAATTCAAGATGTTGTTGAAGAACTGCCCACAACCACGGTGTACTAATGTGGGAGTTGCTTAATGCCTTCCATGAGGGACTGACACAGGAGGATGCACGTGACCTTAGTAGTATCTCAAATAGCACATTTGGTAGAAATTATGAGCATATAGACTGGGACTACTTGGAGAAAATGCGAGTACCTCAAAGCAAAAGGCTCAATCTTCTATAAGAGCTCGACATGCAACGGTGAGAGTAGTAGAAAACGCACCAGAAATTGGGGAACAGATAGCTATGTGTGGGCATTGTGGAGATCTAGGGCACATAGCAGATCAGTGCCCTAGCATTGTAGGTATGTATTATGAGGTGAATATGCTGCAAGGAAATGGAAACATGTATTCGGGTTTCAGTATAATCAATCTTCCAGCCCGTAATCAGACTAATTATCAAGGGGTAAAATTTTGGTTATCAAAGAAGCTACCAGCAGACCAATGGTCAGGGCAATAACGAGATCATGGAAATGTTGAAGGCCATGCAGCAAGATATGCAGAAGAGTATCAGTTGGATGAAGCGAGGAGACAAAAGGATGAGATTAGAGACAAGGCCATCCAATCTCTGACAAAACAGATGGGATAGCTAGCGAGTGAAGTAGCCACTTTGAGACAACAGAACGGGAAGCTGCCAAGTGACACTCAAATCAATCCCATGAGTGTAAAGAATGTACCAATCAGCGGGGTAAGCTTCGTTCTTAAAAATGATTTAAATGATAAATTTTTAACTTTTTCTGTTTCTCAAGTGTTAGGATCTGAGTTTTAAAAATGTTTGTGAAAGTTCCCAAAATGGTAAATGAACGAAAATAAATCAGATGAAATTGCAGTGGAACAGAAGAACTTTGATACACAACAGTTGAGAGGTTGTTTTCATCGTCATGCTTTTCGTAATTATGATTACTTGCATAAGACTCACAATCTCCCCCTCAGCCTTAGGTCACCGATTTGTTCATACAGAATGTAAGAAAGATAGATTTGATAGATATTAAATGAAGTGATCAAATAGAACAGTACATGCACTGTTCTATTTATACTACAATCCTAACCGCTGAGCATCTTATTGTGATGTCAGCATGAAAGTGACATTTAACAAGAAGTAACAAACTGATAACATCTGCTAAGCTAACTACTATTATACACTAAACATTACAAGGACTGATAGAAAACACTAATGACACGTCCTCTGTTGATCTTCAACAGAGCTTTGCCTTAATAGACTTTTAGCTTTGTTCTTTAGCAGAGCTTGTCTTGGCATACCTTCTAGCTTCAGTCTTCAACAAAGTATAGCTATGGCAGACCTTGAACATTTAGTCTCTAGCAAAGCTTTACTTGGGCAGATGTAACATTATTCTTTAGATCAGAGGTTGTAGTATATTTTGGCATTCTATCATCTGTTCTTTTGTTTCAATTTCCAACAATCTCCCCTAGAACAGATGATGCCAAAACTAAACTTTATTTCTCATTAATGATTCCCTTATTTAGCCTTTGAATTGAAGTTCAAAATCCAAGGCAATTATGTCTTCTACATCCCTTTCAAGTTCAAGATTCAGCAAGTCTTGAAGATCAGCTGCATCCAGACCATATGCATCCTCCATCTTTATCTTTTGAACACTACCATCTGACCTGAGCAATGTCAATTCATGGTTGTCTTTGTTTGAATTCCATTTTATAATTTTTGAGTCAGATGGTTTTCTTGGGAGTAGGGTTATTTTTGATGAGTTTGGTGATGTTGGTCTGCGTACAAGAATTGAAAGTGAGGCTCTGAGTTTGTCACTTGCAGCATTAATATGAAATAAAAGTTGATTTATTATTCCCTCTTTTCTTAATTCCTCATGCATCCTCTGATCTTCTTCTTCTTCTACCTGTTTTTTCCTTTTTGATTGATTCAAGGCAATGGTGGACAAGCTGGTGGTCAAAGCTGGGCTTTTTGGAGCAAGGGTCTGGGTAGGAGCATAGGTAATTTGATGATAGATTGGCTTTCTCAGAACAAAAGGATCCCTTTTCCTTAATTCTTCCAACCTCCTGTAGGTATCAACCACTTTAGATTCAGACCATCGAGCAATTTGCCTTGTTGTTCCGTACAAAGCATCAACTAGTTCGTCTTTCATTCTTTTAATCTTCAGGGCATGGTCTTGGCTGTCTACTTTGGCATTTTTCCAGATAGAAGGAGTAGGCTTCTTTGACTGATCTTTGATCATGGAATAAATCCTGTCAATTTCTTCTTTAAGCTCATTTGTCGACCAGCCTTTAAATTGTTCCCTTGTTGCTTTATAAGGCTTATGCTTCATGATGTGGTCTAGATAATCTTCTTTAAGCTCTGGATCATTAGTGGTTGGCTGCTTAGAGACAGACTTACTTAGCTCCTTAGCAAATTCTTCAAGACATCTGACTTTGCTGAGTTGATATTGTAAGGCTAGCTGTAAGGCGCTGTCATCTTTGTCTTCAAATTTGTCTTTAGCTATCTGCTTAGCCTGCCTAGCCTTATATGCAGGTATTCATCAAGATTCCTAGGCTTATGATACCCTAACAAGGAAGGGAAGTCTCTTTTGGCTGGATCTTCTATTTTGAAGAAGGCTTCAATCTCACCTTTGACAGAGAAGAGTTACAGTGGGTATAGTGCACCCATAGGAAGAAAAGAAGAAGATAGGTGCATGATAGGAAATGGTGGAAATGGAGTTTCAGAGGATGGAGGTGATGAGGATGGTTGTGATAAAGGTTGTGAAGAAATGGGAAGCGGTGATTGGTATTCTTCATCAACATCAACAACAAAAGTTTTTCTTTTGCGTTGGAATTTAATTTTAGGAGAAAAAATGATGTGTGGGAATCGGGATGGTGTGGGGAGTGGTTCATTTTTGGTTGTAAAGGTGATCCGCGCAGTGGTTTGAACATCTGTTAGAGCAGCTGTTGTTCCAGCATCTTTTGTCACAACATCTGCCTAACATCTGCTGTGGGTAGATTGACAGAGGATACATTTGTAATAGTTGTAGTAGTAGTTGTAGGAGGGATGGGAATTTGTTGTCTTGTTTTCTAGCAGACCTTCTTTGACTTGAAATTCCAACATCTTCCTTTTCCATTTTCTTAGCCTTTTTCTTCTTTTATGAGTCTCAAAGCTTTTTCTTCGAGTGTATCTTGTCTTTGCTGCTTTTCATTTGCAATCCTTTCAGCTTCTTTGTTTAACGATTCATCAATTTCTTTACCCAAAGTTGCTTCGGATGCTTCAGTAGTTGTTGTAGTTGCTGGTTGTTATTGCACCTGAGGTTTGACTTTTGAGTCAGGCGGCAACTTTTGCATTAAATCTTTCTCCCCCTGTTGGCATCATCTTCATTGTCATCTTGAAGAATGAGCACCAGGGCAGAGCCAGTAGTTTTGAATATGGTATTTGATGGCTTTGATGTCAGCTTGTGTATCTCTAAAGCTAGCCTCGACCATATTTCGGATCAGTTTCATGTGGGCTTCATGCTGAATATCGGCCAGTTGTCTCTGAGCAAGGATGATTGGTTGAACAACCTTCCCTAGCTCATCAGCATTTTGGGTGGGAGATGGTTGAGGTTGGGAGTTTTGTAAGACCTGCTTCATCATGGTTTTGAGGTCATCTATAGATGATTCCATGGAAGACATCCTCTCTGTCAATTCTTTATACCTTAATTCATCGCCTAATCTAATAGAATCATCTGAATTCCTACCAGAGGTAGTTGTATTTGGTGCATCAACATGAGGAGTTTTAAGGAAATCAACACCAAATTCCCCTTGTTCTAGGTTACTCTTGTAGCATCAACGGTTGTTGCCTTCAAGGAAGTCTGACTGATGAAACCACTGTCCAACTGAGCCACTATTGTGACTACAGTTGTAGTGGCTGCTTCACTTGAATTACCACCAAGAGTTACAAGTGACTCTTTGGGTGTAGCATCCTCAATCGCTTAGGGGCTAGCTAATAGAGTTGTTGCAGACGCAGTCATATGTAGAAGTTGACTCTTAGTAATGGGTGATTCAGAGGGACTGCTTAGTGTTTGAGTTTTCTCTATTGCCTAAAACAATGGGATGAAAGTAGGTGGTATTGGTGAAGTGGGTTAGGGAGTGGAAAGAGACATAGCCCTGGGAGATGGGCTGGAGAACAGATGTTTGAGTGAGACATCTGCCTCATAATGTGGTGTCCCTGTGTGTACAACTTGTTCCTTTTGTGAGGAGACAAGAGGAGTTTGAGTTGGTGGAGATCTTTGAACCAACTACTGTGAGGAAGTAGCAGCAGTGGATATTTGTGACTTTTGTGTTGTCACCCGTAAGACATCTAGGATCTCATCTTCCAGAGCTACCGTTTTTGGGCATTTGGAGGGCTTAGTGGTTTTTGTGGGTTTCTTTTTGGGGATGGCTGGGGGCAACCGATCAAGGAGCAGTGGTCACCAGGAGCAGTGGGCTCAGCAACCGATGAAGGAGCGGTGGTTGTAACAAATGTCAAAATGTGCTCAGTTACCGTTGCTTGTGTTTTCAACTGCCTTGGTTTTTATGTTGGGAGTCTAGTAAAAGTTTCATTTTTAAGGCTTCCAACTTCACAGAAGGCACCTTGTTGATAATCAAAAGCAGAAACTTGGTTTTGTAAATAAAAACTCAACAACCTAGGATGTATCAAAAAAGCTATTCCCTTTTTAAGATTATTAAAGTTTTCAACTAAATCCAAAAACAATACCTAAGAAAAACTAAATTTGTTTTGGGTCAAAATAGCATAGGTATTGAATGTTTAAGGCTGTTTCGTTAAAAGTGGTGGTTTTAGCTGACAAACAGAGTAAAAGGGTGTGGAAAAGGAATTTCATGTCAGCGGGAAAACTCATGTTTGAAAATGGTAATACCTGAAAACTTACCTTCATATCCGCGTTCAATGAATTCGACATGTAAATCTTTCTATGAAAAAGATGTGGGGGCGTCAAGGTCATTGAGACCAAAAGTGGAGGAGATGGTGGAAGGAGAGATTTGGAACAGTGATTGTCCAATCTTGGATGTGATGGCAAAAGGCTTTTTGTTCTAAACTTGAAGTTCAGCGTTTGCCCAAACTGGCGGAGGGTTTCGATGTAGATGGGGGCTATTGCAAGTAACACATCTTTGTATGATGATGTTTGTAAAACATCAATCATGGAGTGAAAAGCATTATTATTGTTGGTTTTTTCAAAAATTGGAAGGTAGTTATGGGGCGTTTTTAGGATGAGATTCATGGTGAGAAGTTGAGTTTTTAGGGTTTGTGTAACACCCCAAATTTTATATGTTCTATTATGATATTATATGTACAATGTCGTAATGGGTAGATGGCGATTTTAGACTAATTATTCTAGTAAGTTTTATTATTTAGAATGAATAAAACTAATCAAGAGAAAAGTAACTTGGATAATAGTTAGGTATTTAAGTGACATGTTCTAAGAACACTAAGGGCTGAAAGTGTAACATTGAAAAGAAGTGAAACCAAAATTTGAAGGCAGAATATGAGTGAAAATGTGTGTCGACCTGGGAGAGAAGAGAGGAGAAAACCCCTCATGAATGTACAATCAAAGTGTAGCCAATTGACTAGAGAAAGCTGATTAAAATCCCTGCATGTTCATGAACTCTTGATCATCTAAGTACACTAAAGTATAAGGTAAGTAGAATTTTATGTTTAGATGACCTTGTATGAAATAGGTTTCAAGCAATCCACGAATTTATGTGAAATTAGTGTGATTAAGGGTTAGAAACCCCACATAGAACATGAATTATGTTTGAATTTGGCTGAATTGATGATTAAAAGTAGAAATCCACTTAAAGTAAGGTTATTGTGAAGTGTAATGATAAATTTTGTACAAATTAGTGTAATGATTAGGTATGAAGTTGCTTATAATGAGTATTTGATAGATGAAATTGGCTATGAGTGAATGTTATATGAAATTAATTAAATTTGATGATCTTGATATGAACTAGTGGGGTTATGCATAAGATACTTGTACACTATGCTTTACTAATGTTATGCACACCAAGTGTTTGATGAAATTCTTTGAGTATTGGTTTTCATGTGATGATGAGAATTACATATGAATATGATATTAAATGATTAGAATTGGTAAAAGGATGAGTTATTAGCTCTCTATGTTAATGTAAAAGTGAGAAGAAAGTATGAGATTAAAAGAATGTTGAATATGAAAAAGGAAGTAGTTTCATTATATTATTACTAGTTCGTCAACTATAGTTTAATGTATGGTAAAGAGATAAGATGAACATTGAAGAAATTGTTAGATAAAGGTTTGTAAAATATGTATATTGACTCATTACAAATGGGTCAAATTGAATGAATAGTATGATGATGAAGTTGTACATAAAATGACTCATTGTAAATGTGTCGATAAAAATGAAGTGTTCTTTGTATGGACTCGTAAGATTGGGTTGGATGGATTGTGTATCTGATGCCTAAAGAATGATGTCTATGATTTCGTAGTAGGCGAAATTGTTACAAGTAAGGAATGTAATTAAGAAGGATGAATTAAACCATGACCTTGTTGATGGGTCAATTAAGGGATTAAAGGACGGATGAAATTTTAATGTTTAATGAGTCATACTAACGAACGCATTTGTGTTGTGTATGGTAGGAAAATCGCAATCTTGATTGTGGCACGCTTGGAACGAACAATCCGCATCACCCTTCACACGCTTCCGGTTCAAGGTTTTTGGTGTTAATGGGTCAAAACAAAAACTTTTGAGCTGTAAATGTTATTTTTAGTAATTATACCTTTTGTCTACCAATTTAAAGTTTGTATTTTTGATACGGTTGTCTGGGTTAATGCTCCTTTATAAGTCTAATGTTGTGTTTGAGTTGAATATATACAAGGTGCATTTTGGTTAAAGTTTATATTACAATACGAAAGTTTAAGTTAAATGACGTTTTGACCTTTTGACGAAATGGGTGTTACATGTTGGTATCAGAGCCTAGGTTTGAGAGATTCGAGCGCGTTAAAGTGCTCGGACTCAAACCGAAAGCTCACAAGAAGGTGTGTGTTTGCTCCAAGATGCAAGAAGAGGTAAAATTTTTAGAAATTCTTTTATAAATTATGATACGAATGGATGAGGTTATGGGAAGTTTAGTAAGAGATGAAAATAGATAAAAATTAGGAAAAAGAGTCTTCGAAACCCTCAATGACTGAAATAATGAAACAAATTCGTAATCGGTCGAAAGAATGAAAGAATGGAGCTGCAGATGTCAACTGTAAGCTACCGTATGTCGTAGCTTACGGTGAACTCTGAAGGATCGAAAGAATTACAGTAGTTACTAACCGTAACCTACGGTTGCTAACCGTAAGTTATGGTAATAAGCTCCAGTTCAATCTATTATTACCGTAAGCTACGGTAGGCATACCGTAGCTTACTGTGACAACCGACACTTTCCGGTTATAATTGCGCGTATAACGAACAGTAATACCATTATAACTACGTAATTAGACGTAAATTAACTCGATCAGGCCTTTGGAGAGCCTAGGAACGTCTACTTGCTTCAGTACGTGATATGGCGATAATCGAGAACTTTAACGTGAATTTCAACGATAAGCGAACTGATGCCAAACAAATACTGATAACGCCAAATATGATTGGTACTTGTATTCATCATACAATTATGATTATGCGATAAATTTGGATTGTTGAACATCGCAAAACACAAAACGGAAGTTACGCGGAAAACCGGAACGCACCGACAACGAAACGGAAGCCACGGACTAGAGATACGTCTAAATATTAGTATATTACGATATGTTTGGCTTCGTTTTCAAATTTTAATACTAGCGGTTAAAACCAGAACAAAAAATGAATCAGAAACGACAAACAGGGCAACTACGCGAAGTTTAACGCAACAAACGGATTACGCGTCAAAACCCGACCCCTGATATAATTTAAATACATTTTCGAGTCTAAACAAATAAATTTCAATAAATAACAACACTCGGATCGAAAAACGGACTATAAATGGCGATCGTAGAATTACGCAATTTTGACGGAAACAACGAGCGGGCGCGCCAAACACCGACCTCCGACAAAATTTTAAGTATTTTGGACGCTGAATAAACAAGTTACGATAATTCACGAGGTTCGAGAGTAAAATCAGGCCATAGAGACTTGTTTGGGCTTCAACACACGTTAACGGGCCTTGGGCCCGACCCAATATCAAACCCTAACTATAAATATACCCAAACCCTAAAATCCCCTCACTTTCTCAAAAAACCCCTAGCCCCTCTACAAGACCCCCTGCTTCTTCTCCCCTCTGCTCCGATCGCCGGAGTCCGGCGAAGGCACCGGCCGGCGCCGGTCGTCTTCTCTGGCGGTTACACACACCCCTCACCCTCCCCTTGTCATCTTTCTAACACACACACACACACACCATATACATATGTTAGAGCGAGAGAGAGATACAGATCGGAGAGAGAGAAGGTGCGGTGGAGAGAGAGATGGGAACAGCGGCAGTCGGTGCCGCGGTATCGTGGCAGTGACAGCCGCGTTTCAGCGGCGGCTGCCGACTGTTTCTGGTCGGCCGGCAGCGGCGACGGTGGTGGTGGGTTATTGTGGTTCAGTTTCTCGGTTCAATCCAATTCAACTGCGGCTCAGGTTTGGTTCATGATACAGCAGCTTGGTTCAGTTTCGGTTCACTCGGGTCGACTCAGTTCAACCCGGTTCAGATCCCGGCTCAGGTTTCGGTTTTGGGGTTCGAATAAAGTTTTGGTTATTTGGGTTTGTCTCGTTTCAATTTTGACATAGATTGTTTCAGGTTCAGTTTCGGCTCGGTGTTCGGTTCGTTCGTTCGGTCAACAAAAGTTAACACGGTCAACTCGGTCAAACCTGGTCAACGGCAGTCAAACTCGGGTCAAACCCGATCAACTGTCGGTCATTGAGTCAACGCGAGACTCGGTAAAATTTAATTACGAGACGAAATTTTAATTATATAGTTAATATAAATCTTAATATTTAAATTGTCACGAAACCGAGCTCCACCCAACCCGTTAGCAATAACATATCGCCTAAAAGTTAAAAATAACAATCGCGTCCGACTTCAATACTCGTGTAAACACTAATAGTGCAATCGAACCGAATCGTCGCGACGCCACGATATATATATATATATATATATATATATATATATATATATATATATATATATATATATATATATATATATGAAATAAATCGGAAATTAAATCGTTGAAACTATATTGAAAAAGACGAAAATTTAATATATATTGTTTGTTTGCGTACATTGCAGGTTGTGTTTTGATAAATAAATCGACAACTAGGATTGTCGGGATCGTCCGAAAACGGAGGAAACTCTGCCCGATTTTCGTAAAATCCGTAAAAACGAAACGCGTTATAATTCAAGGATAAAACGTCTGATTTCAAACGGTTATTATAAAATAAATATAGGTATATATTTATTTGACAATGCTATGAAAACTTTCAAAACTCGAGCCGTCAACATTTCAACGAGCGCGGATTACAAGACAGCAAGATTCGGTATTCGACTATAAAATAAATAATGTTTATTTATGTTTAATTCAAAGTCGAAACTCGGAAATTAGATTTCGAACGTCGATAATTATTCGAACGATGTTATAAAAATAAGTATATCGTTTATGTTTCGAAACACCAAGATTTCCGAACGATTTTACAAGACCAATACAAGGCGCGTAAACGACAGAAATTCAGAGGTCGTACAACGAATATAATTATATATTCGAATGTCGAAACGTTGAATACTTTTATAAAATAAATATAGTATTATTTATTTCAATCGTCGACGATGCGAACACTCGAATACTTTGAAGAATTTTATAACTATAATATACATTGATTATATTCGATTCAATGCCTAACGAAGTGCAACAAGATACCGCAAGACTATCGCGCGAATAAGAAATATATTATCTATACGGATATATTTTCAACGATGTATATATAATATACCTTACGAAAACTACGAAGAGTCGTACTATTACCCGTCAATGTAGCGACAACTAAATACTAATTCATGAAATATAGTTATGTTTTATATAAACATATATTTCAAGTCGGTCGAAAGCTAAATCGTTTCTAAGAAAACCATAGGTTGGTTAACTGAGTTAAGTCAATAACACATTCATAGAATCGTATGAGTAACGATTCGGTAGAGCTCGGTATCACGTAATATAGCTACGTCAATTCTTAGAAACTTACAAGTTGTTCTGTTTTAGGAATACACTTGATTTCATGCTAGCAAGTCAAGTTGTGGAGACAACATTATGGAAATCACATTAAGCTAGCTTTGCACAAGGATAACAGGTGAGTTCATAACCCCCACTTTTACCGTTTTACATTTTATAAATGTTTTCGGGGTGGAAAGACATGCAAGTTTTGCAAAAGTACACAATGTTTCGAATAACGAAAATCACATATTTCTAAACCATATTACATACAGATTACAATAAACACGATGTTTTAAGCATGGTTTATACTAAATTTACCGGTTTTCCACAAGCTATAGAAAGCTTTTTCGAAACATGCATGAGTTTTATGACTATTGACGGGATTCTCATAGTCACAACTAGGGGCGAGGCCCCAATTTTATTTATAACATGGGCTGAGCCCAATGATAAGAAAACATGGGCTAGGCCCAATGACAAGAAAACATGGGCTAGACCCAATGACAAGAAAACATGGGCTAGGCCTAATGAAAAGAAAACATGGGCTAGGCCCAATAACACGGATAACAGATTTATAACAACTGGTATGTAGCTATAGGATTAGATTATAACAGATCGATGTGCGGAAGTAGGATGATGACAATAGAAACCATTAATCACGTAGTGACCAAGGTACAAAAGGTATAGATCTATTGAGTTTGAGACACGCTCCACTCCTTGTAAGTTAACCGGTTAGGAGTGCTTTTGTGATCCCAATGATGTCAAAGTTGTCTCGGGTTGGTTACTTACTTATGGCACATAGGTCAGTGTATTACACTGACTGATCCTTAGATTCCATAGGAAAACTACGTACTACGATTTCAATAACAGTTTACAATTACGACAGAAAACATTTCAATACTGGTTTACAAACATAACATATTTCAATATCGGTTTACATGCATGACAGAAAACATTTCAATACCGATTTACAGATATGATTGAAAACATTTTATCACCGGTTTATAAACGTAACAGTTATATGCATGGATTTGCAGACAACATGGAAAACATTTCAATACTATTATACAGACATGACATTTCAAATGTTTTGGGATACTATGATCCCACAAACCGTTTTTCGAATGCAAGACTCTCAAATGTTTTATGATTCATTTGAAACAAAAACAGACAAACTATGAACTCGCTAACTTTATGTTGATTTTTCGCATGTTCTTTCTCAGGTTATGATTACAAGTATGGCATGGTTGGAATAGTGGAACCCATGGAAATTCGAGTAGTTAGAAGCCGTTCATTTACTAGAAAACTTAGCTCTCACGTCTGCTTTAAACGGGATTACACGGGGGTGTGACACTTACGGCGAGAACAAAATGCCAGATGAAGAGTGTCGTAGGCTACGGTAGGTGACCATAACCTACAGCCAGCAATCTCTGATGATTTTAATTAAGGCCCATCGTAAGCTACGGTGAGTGAACCGTAGCTTATGGTGGGAATAATGAGATAATTAAAGATTTAAAAAAAACTTAGCAAAATGATACGTTTAGAAAACCGTACTCCTTATGGCGTATACATAGGCCCCGATAAGCACCCGAGAAGATAGTATGACCTACAAGAATGTCGTAGGAATCCAATCATGTCTCATGATTACATTTCAAGGATGTTTAATGTGAAAATGTAAATAATAAGGCTTGCGAATTATGATCACTACGATTGAATGTGTGTATTGTATGGTCCATCACGATCAATGATAATGGTAATAAATGAGAAAACAAAGTTAATAGAATGAAATAAGATGACATGAGTTAACATGTAGTGAAGTCAAGAATAGAAATTTACAAAATGTGATAAATATTTATGTAGATGGCAATTGAAATAAATGTGAACGATAATAAAGCGCACAGCAAGAAGCAATGAATGAGAAAATCTCAAAAGAAGTAGGGAAGGCTATCCAAGCCAACCTTCCTCAAATGGCTCAAGAAGTAGAAAGTCGTGTCCTAGAAGCAGTTGAGCTATGTTGGAGAGTAAGATGGAAGAATTAAAAGATATGATTTGTGAATCCCAAAGCAAGAAGGGAACTCGTAGGTGCACGTATCAAGATTTTATGGCGTGCAACCCCGCATCATAAGATGGTGAAATCAATCCAATAAAATGCCAAAGATGGATCGCTAACATGGAGGTCGTCTTTGTCCGTAGTCGATGCGAAAAGGAAGATCAAGTAATATTTGCTACAGGATAACTTCAACTTCAAGCCAAGGATTGGTGGGATGCCCATTGTAAGGAGCTGGGTGAAGATAAGCTTCAAACCTTAACATGGAAAGAGTTTAAAGAGCCGTTCTTAAAATATCATTGTCCACAGTCAGTGATTGATAGGATTCAAGAAGACTTCCTGCGTCTACGACAAAAGGAGGAGTCGATCGATGAAATTACAAATATATTTCTTGACAAGTTGATGTTTTGTCAAGATTTTTTGAAGGCAGAAAGAATGAAGATAAATCGATACCACGTCATGTTGAAGGCTGAGTTTAGAGAATTCATCACCCCATTGAAATGTGAAACCCTAAACGAGCTCATCAATTAGGCCAGGAATAGGGAGATTGAACTGAAAACGACAAGGGAAAGGGGTGAGAAAAGATCATCTGAGAAGTTCACCAGTTCAAGTCCGTCAAAGAAGCAGAAGTTTCAAGATCATGGTAAGAAGGATAAAGCGAGGGGAAGTATTCCCAAATGCAAGACTTGCGGAAAGATCCATACGGGGGAGTGTCTAATGGGTAAGAAGGGATGTTACAATTATGGTCAAGAAGGACACCTGACGTGAGGTCGTTGTCACACGCAAATTTACTCCCAAAACTACTATTAGCTAGCGGTAAGTGGGTATCGAAGACAAGGAATTGTGGAACAAATGTTATCAAAAGGTTATGCCACTAGAACTAGTTACCTAATTTGCACTAATTTAATTTCAGATCTTTGGTTAATGGATTTAGATTTTAACTACTTAATGATTCAAAGATTGGTTCTTTTAACAGATTAATAAGAGACTGATCATCTTGGGTTTCCAGTTTAAAATGCCTGTATTTTGATTTTACTAGAAAGAGTCACATAGACATGACTCGTGTTTGATTAACTATTTGTGATAAAAGGGAACAAAGTACTCGGACTGAAATGCGAGGTCGTTACCCGATGACCAATTGATTAATACCCAACCAGTAAACCTTCCCGTGATATCTTGATTGTCAACGACACCAAGAACGTACGAAATAAGCAATAAGCACAATATCAACCAACAATTTACAAACAATAAATCAACATTATAATCACCATAACATAGCAATTATTCTAGAAAAATGTAAATCGAAACACCATTGTTAATCGAACCTTCCACACAAGATGATCACCGAAATGTTTAGCCACTCATGTTCTCACAATCAAACATACTTCAATTGTCTTGTTCATACGAATCAAAAACACCAAAATATTGTTTAGAACTTGTCAGAATCAATGAAAACCACTCAAAATCGCCTCCTATTTGCTCTGCAACTTGTTCCAATGATTGATAATGATAAAAGACCCTTCAAACCTCTTAAAAATGGGCAGTTACAACTTTCCCGTAGCTTACCACCGTAAGCTACGGTGCCCACCGTAGCTTACGGTGTGCAAGATTTCATTACGACCGTCATTCTCTGTCTTACGGTGGTCTTTAAGATTGGACTCCACCGTAAGCCATGGTGGCCACCGTAGCTTACGGTGGTCAGCATGATTTTTCCATTTTGCCCTTCGTTCAATCTCTTGAGTCCCATCTTCAATTAGGCTCTTGCAAATACCCGATAAAGCACGTTTAAGTTCCCTCATTATGCTCTTCGGAACCTGAAAAGCCAAACACACCATAGATATCAAATCGTAACAAATAAATGTTTAAAGCATGGAATATTTATCATTTTAACGCACTTACGGGTTGTCCAAAAGACCACCCATCACATCCCCACACTTAAACGTTGCTTGCCCCAAGCAACCATTTTACAAAAGTTTTAAACAAGCAAGTGATCATCATATAAACCAAACACAAACAAGTTGCCCCGTTATCAACTTTTACCATCATAACACATAACACACCCCTCACTAAACTCTTCTCTCGCGACAAAGTAACACTAGCAAGATTGTGCTACATCATTCAATGCAAGTATGCAAATGTGCGACAATAAGCTTGGATAACAATCAAGTCTTTACCTCAAAATTTGTCTAACATGCTCGTGAATCAGAAGGACTTTCGGGTTGTAACAAGGCTATGTGTATAGGTGGGAATTGGTGGGAAATATTCATGTAGCTTGCTTAATCGACCCGATTCATTATTACATCAACATAAATAACACACTCAATTTGTACAACTAATTTTCCTTCTTTTTTATCTTTTCTTTTTTTTTAACATAACATCCATTGCATTACACTACTGAAAGAGAACATACTAACATAACGAGAACAACTATCTAAACCGGGTTGATTAAAAGGTATAATTTTGTAGGACATAGGTTCGGGTAACAATTGAAAGGCTACAAGCTCAAACTTGGCTACTAATGTCCAAACCCCCATCCCGCTCACTACCAAGCTCATATTTATAAATTATGAGGTCCAACCTCAAACCCACACTCAACACACATCAAGACGAGGCTACCTAAATACCCTCATCATATTCACCAGCATGTAAACTCAGGTTTCGACAAGCATACACCCCGCCACTCAACCAAAAAACATTAATCTCTAAAGTACATCTATGTGGTTCAATCCTCACCAAGAAAGGAATAAAATGGATACCGATGTGTCATGTATATTATGGTAATACCTTCAAACTTTGGCAACTGTTTGGTTCGATTCACACAATTTTTTTTAATCCCAAAAAGTTTCCCCCATCCCCACACTTGGGATATATTGTCCCCAATGTATGGTTTTGAAGGAATGATCACTCAAATTACTTCCAATATCACCTTTCGTTTAAAAACTCAAATCCCATATTTCTTTTTGTTTTTTTGTTTTTATTAAACATGTAAACACCACCAATATACCACCAACCCATAACATGAATATCAAACACAATATGCCACCTTTTGACCCAACCATAAACAAAACCAAATGTAGGTTCCCTAGTCCTTATGGATCTTGACAGAATCGTCTACCCAATCTAGAGTGCGGAATCCCCTAGATCAGATTTCACAGAAAACATGAATACAAACCCAATTCCTTTAAACTGTCTTCTATTGATTATCAAACACAATTGTACAATCAATTCAAGACTCTTCTCAATCTCTCTAAAGCAATTCTTTCAGCACTGAACAACTAACTGAGCAACCTTAACCCTAATCACAACCCCCCTATATATAGAGATAGATTATGCTCATGGACCAGGGTTTCCTACATGGACTGCTAATGGGTTTAAAGCCCAATTCGCCTACCATGATCTATTCTATGTCTATTTCAGCCCAATTACTTCTAATTCACTAATACAAAACTAAACCCGCTAACCGTTTATCATTTTACTAATTACAAGATATCCAAAGACCAAATCTAAGCTGTTGTCACAAATATGCACCAACAAACTCCCCCTTGACAATAGCTTCATAAAATAACTTAGTCTTCAGTCTTCTTGCAATCTTCAGTATCTTTGAAAAACATTGGTCTTTGGATAGCTTCAGCTTTAATAGCTTCTATCTGCAACAGACTCCCCATAAGCTGATGTATCCAATCACCAAATCTTCTAAATCGTTAGCGTTTGAGAAAACTCCAGTTTAGTCCTTGCATAGCAATCTTCAAAACTCTTGAACTTTCTTTGTCTGCAATGTAGAAAGGAGGTTCTACCATGCATCCAAGCAAACTCCTCTTCACCAAACTTCTCAGCAACACACTACTACAATCTGTATACTATAAAACAAACATCTCGAGAAACCATAAGAATTTTTCAACACAAGTTAAACAAATTATTATTATTCAAGAGATAGTAAAACTGTATCACAGATTAAGCACTTCGCAACTCAAGATACACTTAAACTTTTAAGCACACATAACCCGCAAGATCGTAAAAAATTTTGAACTCAGCTTATAACATCGTCTCCCCCTATCGGTAATAACTCCTCCACGAACAACCCATATCATGTACATTAAAAATATACAATAAAATGAAATATTTTTGGATTTTAATATTTTCTGAAAGCAAATAATAAACACTCTATTTTTGTGAGATTCACCGGTAAGAAGATCGTATCGCAATATCAAACTGTTTTCACACTATCTATTTATTCTATATGCAATATTCATGAGAAGCAGTTCAAGACGATTACCAGTATTGTTTATCCACTTAAACAAAATACATGAACATTTCAAGTTCCATTACCTCGTAATCTGTTTAGTGAAGTTATACTGATATACTAGTATGTCCCACTTCAGGACATACCCCCGCGATCAAGGTATGCACAAAAATTCATCGTAGTAGGGGGAGTATACCGAAATTCATCCTTTTTGATTTACAACATTAGATAATTGGTGATCAGGTCAGTACTTCCGTACAGCAAAGAGACCAATATCCAACGAGGGTTAGGACAAATACCAAATTTTGGTACGAATACGCAATTTGCATAGTTGAATGACTCTCTAGGAGAGCTTCATCAATTATTTGGGATTAGGCATTTTAGTTCTTTTAAGATATCTTGGTTGTGCCTAGGTCAGCATATATCTGGATGCAGCAGAAGGACAACCTTGATACCCCGGATGAAATAACAATATAAAGACCTAAAACCTCATATTTTAGCAATCTATCAACGCAAGATTAAAGGTTATAAAACCATACGCCACTGATATGTTACCCACTCATACACAGTTTAGTTTATTTGTATCACAAAGGTAAGTTGATTATTTCATGCCTTTTGCCTACTGCTACATCATGTGATGAAGCTGCTATAACACTTAAGCAATTTTCTTTTAATTTCGGTGTGACAGTCTAACTTGCTGATGTACTATCATTTCTTCTTTTTCACACAGTGAAAACTCATTTTTAATTTTCTATTTTTTTATGTTTTTTATTTTTGAAAAGCAGTAAATTATTTACAAATTATTTTTATGGAAAAATGGTCATTCAGGATTCCTCATCCGGTTGAGTTTGACTAAATGTTCAAAACGAGCCCTGTCAAAAGCTTTTGTGTAAAGATCTGCCAGGTTATCTAGTGTGTCGACTCTATACAGTTCAATTAATTTCTTTTTAGCACAATCCCGTATAAAATGATGACGAATGTCAATATGTTTTGTGCGACTGTGTTTTATGGGATTATTGGTGATTGATATAGTGGCATTATTGTCTATCATAATAGGAGTACGAGTGAAAGTCAAACCGTAATCGCACATCTGCTGTCGGATCCAGAGAACCTGAGAGCAACAGCTACCTGCAGCAATATATTCAGCTCCACACGTCGAGGTAGACACGCAAGACTGCTTCTTGCATTACCATGAGACAAGCCTCCCTCCTAAGAACTGACAACCACCTGTGGTAGACTTCCTTGTAGATTTGCATCCTCCAAAGTCCGAATCAGTGAAAGCAACAAACTTCAAATCACTAGCAGCTGGATACCACAACCCAAGTTTAGGTTTCCCTTTCAATTAACGAAGAATTCGCTTCACCGCTTTCATGTGGGACTCCTTAGGATTCGCTTGATATTTGGCACAAAGACATACTGCGAACACGATGTCGGGTCTTGAAGCAGTCAAGTACATCAGATAACCAATCATTGCCCTGTATTGAGTAGGATCAACATCTTCCACACTCTCATGATCTGGACCAAGATTGTGATTCTCACAGATAGGTGTATTGAAAGTAGCGCAATCCTCCATCTTGAAATGAGACAAAATGTCATACACATACTTCGTCTGATGTATGAACATCCCATCCTTCTTCTGTTCAACTTGTAAACCCAGAAAGTAGGATAATTCACCCATCGCACTCATCTCAAACTTGCTCTTCATCACCTCTTCGAAATCATGACACATGTTCTCATCAGATGACCCAAAGATGATGTCATCTACGTATACATGTTCCAGCAGAAAGTCTTCCTTCTTCCTTTTAACGAATAGTGTACTGTCAATCTGACCTCTTTCGAAACCATGTTTTAGCAAATGTGCTGACAATGTCTCATACCACGCCCTGGGTGCCTAATGCAGTCCATATAATGCCTTATCAAGCGAAAGACTCGATCTGGATAGTCTGGATCAGTAAACCCATCTGGTTGTGAGACATACACCACTTCTTGGACTTTCCCATAAAGAAACGCACTTTTCACGTCAAGTTGGTAAACTTTGAAGCCCTTGAATGAAGCAAAAGCTAGGAACAAACGAATTGCCTCCAACCTTGCTACTGGTGCAAACACTTCATTATAATCAATCCCCTCTTGCTGATTGAATCCTTTCACTACCAACCGAGCCTTATTTCTTATCACAATCCCTCGGTCGTCTTTGTTGCACTTAAACACCCACTTGGTGCCTATTTCTTTCTCTCCTTCAGGCAAGTCAACTAGCTCCCAAACTTTCAACTTCTTGAACTGAGCTAGTTCCTCTTGCATAGCTTCAACCCAACAATTGTCTTTTAGAGCCATATGAACATTCTTCAGCTCCTCTTGGGCAATAAAGCAGCTATACAAACATTCATGAATCAACCCAGTCTTCTGAATCGCGTAAACAAACAGGAACCTTCGAGCACACCTCTTCTTGTCTGAACACCTGCAGCAGGATCACCAATGATGTTTTCAACTGGATGATCTCTGTGTACTCGTGTGGTAGCAATGTTGTCAATTACCAGATTATCTCCCAGATTCGATCCAACCTCCCCCTGAATATTAGCAAATGGATTAGTGAAGTCCTCCCCTGAATAGGTTCAGACTTACTATCACTGGAGTCCTCTGGAGCTGCACTGGAAGAAGTTTCTAGAGCATCTGTCATCGATACACTCAATCTAGGCATGAAGTCACATTCTCCATCTTCACTGATCACAGTATGGATCACTTGAGACTCATCTGTATTTGAAACATCAGGAATATTAAATGATTTAAAGACACTGTCATAATCATATAATATAGGAGGACCACTCGTTGATTGTTGAGGTGAATAACTAGTGATTTCCATGTTAACACCACCTCAATTTTACCAGTTTTTAGATTAGAAACCCTTTTATTCGGTGTTCCAGGCATATAGCCTAGAAAGTAACCCTCATCGGTTACCTCACCGAAGTTTTGCTTATCTTTGTTTCGCACAATGGTGCAGGGTAATCCAAATGGTTCAAAGCCTTTTAAGTTTGGTTTTCGGTTAAACAATAGTTCGTGACATTTTTTGTTAAGCCGTTTAACCGTCAAAACTTTTTTTTAGGACATAGCACGTTGTGTTCACAGCTTCTCCTCAGAAAAGAACTGGAAGCTTTGAATCAGATAGCATAGTCCTTGCGGCTTCAATCAAGGTCCTGTTCTTCCTCTGAGCGACTCCATTCTGTTGAGGTGTATAAGGAGCAGAATATTGATGTTCAATTCCCTAGCGAAGACAATAGAGATCCAGAACTTGGTTCTTGAATTCCGTGCCATTATCACTCCTTATCCTCTTGATCCGTGCATCATGGACATTTTCCAATTTTGTAAAAAGATCAATCAGCATCTCCGCTGTCTCATCTTTTGTACCTAAAAAGAAAACCCATGAATACCATGAGTAATCATCAGTGACAACTAAGCAATAGTACTTTCCACCTATGCTCCTTACGTTCACTGGACCGAATAGATCCATATGAAGTAATTCATAAGGGGCATCTATGGAATTTACTGTTTTAGACTTGTGAGGTTTCTTATGTTGTTTTCCTTTTTGACATGGAAGACATTTATCTTCCATGTGAAACCTCTGCACTTGCACCCCTTCCACTAAACCATTTTTAATAATATAGTTCATTTTTCGATAGTGGATGTGGGCCATGCACCTATGCCACAACAATGACTCAGCCTCGGATGCTTTTGATAGTAAACAGCGACCACACGGAAGAATCCTTAACACCCATGTCCATGACATAAGTATCATTTCTCCTTGGTGCTCTCATCACTATCAGTCATCCGGTATCACCAAACCAGGTTTCAACACCAAAGCTTCAGACTTTGTAAAGTGGACCGAGTGACCTTGTCGTAGACTTGAGACACGCTCATCAGATTGTGCTTCAGCTGCTCAACATAGTTCACTTTGTCTAGTGTGATCTTTTTTTGTCACTTTTCCTCGACCGGTAATGTGCCCTCCTTTAGCACCTGCAAAATTCACATAACCACCATCCATATTCTCAAACTCAGTCAACAGTCTCGCATCCCCGTCATGTGCCTGGAGCAGGCACTATCAACATACCACAAGTTGATAATCCTCCTTAGCAGCTCCTGCACCATCCAACAAAATTAGTTAGATTGGGGGACCCAAGCCTTAATGGTCTTGGGTCTTCCAGATTCATCAATCATAGGAACATCCATCCAGTATCCATCACTCTTAATAGGAGTCTTGGATCTTAGACCTGTTGATGGAAATGGTTTTTGATTTCCACTAGGTCTGTGGTCATTAGGTTTCCTAACCTGTTTGGACTTTGTGACCTTTGGAAATTATGATTTTGGTTAATGAATTTTGATGATGATAATTTCTAAAGCCATCATTATAAAAATTTTAACTACCAACATTCTGATATCGATTTTGATTTGACCTTGACTTCTGAAATTATTTGATTGACCATGAAAGTTATTCATTCTTGGTGAACTACTTCTAGGTCTATCATATCTGCCTGATGTAGATGCAGCTGAAATCTTTGTTAATTTCTTTGAAAGCGAGGAACTTTTCAGCCTTATCACACCAACAACAACACTCTTGTTCTTGGTAGCAGATATCATTGGTGAGTTGAACATTCTTCTCACCATCACCACTTTTTGTTGGTGATTTTTCTCTTTGTCTCTCACTTACCTGTCCTTCACTCTTTTTGTTAGGACAAAAGCTGGCTACATGTCCTTTTTCAGGACATTTGAAACACGATTTTCTAGCCGAAGACTTCTTAACTGAAGCCACTTGCTTAGATTCATCAGGCGATGATGATGATGATGATGCCTTTGATTTGTAGTTTGCTTAACTTCTGATTTTTCTTTATTTTATTTTTAGCAAACTGCACATTAGATTCTTTAGTAACAACAGGGACCTCTTCGTTCATATCACTCCCTTTAACAAAATCAACCTTTTTAACAAAAACTTGTTTTTGATTCTTAGGGTGTGTATTCTTTGTTTTCAAAACAGTGTCTCTGTTATTCTCCTCTTGCATTTTCAGTTACATCAACATCCTCGGATGTGGAACTGTCAGGTGTAGTTGACACAAAGTCTGTAAGCTCTTCTTCATCTGGCAAGAAAGAATAGTCGTGACCAAGAGGTGGTGGAACTTCATTTAAACCTTTGAAGCCCACACAAGTCTTGTCATTACTCTTCTTCAAGCCATTCATCGTAGTTTCATGAAAAAAGATGAATCTCTGAATTGATTTAATTTCTTTGCAAGCTCACAATTTTAAGTTGGCTTCAGACAACTCTTTGCACTTTTCAGAAACCTCTTTTGTTTTCTCGCTCATTTTATCATGAGCTAAGTCAATAACTTGAAGTTTTTTCGTTTAGCTTACAGGTTAGAATTTTAATATCTTCTTCATAACCTTTAATTTTCTTCAAGTATAGTGAGTCATTTCGTTTTACGAAAAAAGTTTGCTTCTTTAAGTTTGAGAGCTCATTTACCAGACTTGGTTTTGTTGTGTTAATGTGTCAACCTCACTTTGCAGTTCACAACATTTCAAACTAACAGAACTACCAGAGTTAGAACATACCTCGCCTGTTGATTTGCTTAGATCAGCCATGAAAGCATCAAAATCAGCAACGATCTTCTTCTCTGTCTGTTCTCCATCAGCTTTTTCAGCTACATTCTCTTGCTCTCCCTCAGCATCAGCTTTCACTTCTTCATCAACACCTGTAGCTATCTCAGCCATAAACTCCTGTGATGATTGTTGTCATTCTCCAGATGAACACTCCAATCATAAGAACCCTCTCTGGCAGTAGAAATCAGGGCCTTTGATCCAGTGTTGTTTGATGCATTCCTTGTTGCTTGAACCATGACCAGGAGAATCTTGATAGGACGAACTAGAATGAGATTCAGTTTTTGGTCGTTGACATTCTCTCGCAAAATGTCCATAGTTATAACAGTTGTAACACTTCACTTTTGACTTGTCAAAACCCACACTCTTGCCAACGAACTTCCTTCCCGTTCTGTTCATGAACCTCTTCACCCTTCTAGACATCATGGCAATCTGCCATTGCAAATCCATCTCCTCTAAGTCATCAGGGTCGATCTGATCATAGTCTTCATCAAACGTAGTAGGATCCGATATTTTTCCCTGAATATAGTTCTCATAGGAAGCAAGCAATGCCAAGTGATCTTCAGTACTTTTGACACTTAGAGGCATAGACTTAGAACTGTTGTTACTTGATTGTTGTCTCTTAGCCCCTGACGAGCCTCCTGAAGCAGCAATGAAACATACTTCTCCATCAGAATTTGTCACTATCTGTTCATTCTCACATGATAGAAACGTAGTTGCAGTGTCACTAGAAGCATTGTCGGAAGATGAAGGTGTAAGACCTTTATATATCCCCAGATCTTGAACCTGATCATAACCCGTTTCCTTCTCCTTCATGTTGAGCTCATAAGCTCTCAACTTTCCAACAACCTCTTCCAAGTCTTTCTTTTCGTAATCAGCTTCACCCTTTATCATCAACGTGTAAATATCGCAGTTTGCAGGTAAAGCAGCCAACAACTTGTCGTTTATCTCCACATCTTTGTACCCTTTATGTCATAACTATCTGACATCAGATGATAATATCCCGTGATAATATCTTTTAGGGATTCATTTATCATTCCTTTGAATACAGCAAACTGTTTCTTCAGCAAATCAACCTTATTCTTCTTCACATCTGTATTATCCTCATACCTCTTTTCTAAGGCATCCCACATCTCCTTTGATGTTGTATAACGCTTGAATGTATGTTTGATGCCATCAGGTAACGACATCTTGATAGCAGCTAAGGCCTTCTTTTCAGACTCATACATTCTCTTCTCAGCTTCAGACATATTCACGTAAGCAATAACACGTTGTCTGCCCTCAAAATCATACGTTGGGTTAGCATACCCATCTTGCATACAGATCCACATTCGTGTGTCCTGATATTCAATAAAGGATTGAAACCTATCCGTCCAGGTAAGATAGTTCTCCACCTTCAGCATCTTTGGTGGTTTATTTGTGGTACCAGCTTCATGCTGCATCCTCAACAGCTCATTTAAGTTTGACATATTCGACATTTTTACCGAACCGGCTCATTGAAAACGTTAAAACTTGTCCGAAATGGGTGGTTACCAAATTATACCATTAGACTCGTCTCGACAATACAATTCTAAAGATGTATATTGTCCGATTATGATTTTTTTTTGTCCTAAAAATCAAACGAGTCTAGCTGTCCAAACGGTTCGTCAAAATTGTCTGTGGATCAATTTCTATATTCGAAAACGTTTAACTCTAGTTACGTCAGTTGATTAAGTTTCCACTTTTTTGTTGATAATCCGGAACAATACCAAATCCGAAATGGTAACTCTGAATGACAATCCGAAATGAAAATCCGGAGCAATAATCCAAATTACGAATCTGATATGGTGATCCGGAATAGTGATCCGGGATGAAATCCGGAATGCACCGTTCTGATCTGAACAGGAAATCCGGAATAGACTACTCTTATCCGAATTGGAATCCGGAATAGTACTAACCCGAGATGGAATCCGGAATAGTTCCCAATCCGAGAAGGAATCCGGAATACAATTCTGATTCAAAGTTTCAATCCAAAATGGAATCCGAAATGGCTTTTCTGATCCGAATTGCACTGTTTTCCAGATCCGAAATGCAAATTCTGGTCCGAAATTCAAGTCTTCAATCTGAAATCCTATGCTTTTTAATCCGGAATGCCTTTCTTCAATCCGAATTGCTTTTGGTTAATCCGAAATACCTGCAAAAAATCTGAAGTACCTGCAAAACCCTAAATCAGCCGTAAAAAAACTTCAAGAATCCAAAAACTAAAAAAAAAACCAATTTTTTTGCTGTCACGATTCTGAACCGAGCAATAATCAAGAGCCAAATGCTCTTATACCAATTGTAGGTCCCCTAGTCCTTATGGATCTTGACAGAATCGTCTATCCAATCTAGAGTGCGGAATCCCTTAGATCAGATTTCACAGAAAACATGAACAAGAACACAAACGCAATTCCTTTAAACTGTCTTCTATTGATTATCAAACACAATTGTTTACAATCAATTCAAGACTCTTCTCTCAATCTCTCTGAAGCAATTCTTTCTGCACTGAACAACTAACTGAGCAACCTTAACCCTAATCACAACCTCCCTATATATAGAGATAGATTATGCTCATGGGCCAGGGTTTCCTTCATGGACTGCTAATGGGTTTAAAGCCCAATTCGCCTACCATGCTCTATTCTATATCTAGTTCAGCCCAATTACTTCTAATTCACTAATACAAAACTAAACCTGCTAATCATTTATCATTTTACTAATTACAAGATATCCAAAGACCAAATCTAAGCTGTTGTCACAAATATGCACCAACACCAAATAATGTCTACCATAATATACAAGGAAAGAACACCACCTGACGTACTCAAGGTGGTTCAAATGAACCCTTGCTTCCCCATTTCTCTCCAATTCCATCCAATTTCTTGGAAAGTTTGCAATTTCACGCCAATTGGGGTTAAATTCAGCCTCAACACCCCATCTAATCCCACAATCGGGTGGTTTTCCTTTGCCCGCTTTCCTTCTTACACTAGCCTTCTTCCTTGCCTGATTTTCACTATTCTTCAACTCAGACCTATAACATGAACACCACTTGCAATTGACCTAACTGTGCTAACACTTGAAACATGTTCATTAGTAGCAACTGTGTGACTCAAGTCATTAACAAGTTCGTAATGAATTGTTTTTAAAAACACATTACAGTATAACTTACGATTCTCGTAGTTCATGGTGACCATTCCGTTTCTGCAATCGATTTGAGTGTTTGCCGTATACAAGAACGGACGACCCAACACTACCTGCGGCTGCTCGTAAGTCTTCAACGGTGCGTAGTCGATCACCATAAAATCCACCGAGCAGTAAAGCTCACCCAATTGTATCACTGCGTCTTTTACAACCCCTCGGGGTTGCTTCCAACTCGCATCCGTGAACACCGCCATGCTATCAATCTCATGTAACAGACCAAAGTCGTACTGGTCGTACAGGCTACCCAGGAGAATGTTCATCCCTACTCCGTAATCTAACAATGCTTTGTGTATCTTGAACTTCCCAACTTGAATCAGGATAACGGGTTCCCCTGCATCACTTCCACTTCTCTCAACACTTATCTCATTCAAACCTGCACTCACATGAACAACAGAAGCAGTTAAACATTTATCATTTTTAGGAATGACACTTACCCCATTGATCGTTATGTTCTTTGTATTCTTCGGGTTAATTTGCGTATCATTGGAAAGCATCCCATTTTGTTTCTTCAATGCTGCTACCTCACTAGCCAGCTGCCCCATCTGTGTGGTCAGTGATTGGATAGCTTTATCTCGAATCTCATCCTTTTGTGCCCGAGCAGCATCCAATTGATTCCTCCTTTGCATAACTTGTTTCATCATCCGGAGCATATCCATAACTTCATTACCACTTGATGAAGTTTGACCTTGATTGTATTGCTGGCGTTGAATGAAATTTTGTTGAGCTCCTTGGAAATTTGGATTCGCTTGATTCGCCGGGTTCCCATAGCGGAAATTTGGATGATTCCATAATCCTGGGTGGTACGTGTTGGAATTCATGTTGAAGTTTCAACCACCCCTCCAATTGCATTCACTTCCTCGACTTGATTTGTATTTACTCCCACCAAGCATACCTCTGCTGCATGACCAAGTTCATTAAAGTTAGTACAAACATTATATACCTGGTTTGATGCTTGTGCTTCTCCATCCTCCACCGCATACACTTGAGGCCTTGTAATTACATGTCTAGCTTGCCTTGACGATTGTGCTTTCCTTTTTGATGTGATCACCATTTGTTCTAGAAATGCGCAATCATCTTGCTCGTAGTTTGTTCCAAATGTACCATTTGTGATAGACATTAAATCCCGAGCATCCTCCAAGCTCAAACCTTCATGAAATGCATTTAACAATTCCCACAATGCTATACCATGATGAGGACAATTCTTCAACATCATGTTAAATCTCTCAAACGTCTCATGGAACATTTCACTAGGTTGTTGTTGAAAACTCCTTATACTCCGCCTCGCTTCATTTGTCTTTTGGGATGAAAAGAATTCCTCGAGAAATCCTTGTTGCATATCGGCCCAAGTATATATAGATGCGGACGGTAAAGTATGAAACCACCATTTCGCTTTGTCCTCCAACGAGAATTGAAACAACACCAACTTAACATCATCCGACGAGAATCCTTGCCCCCCAATAGTGTTGCAAATGGAATCATAAGTCTCCAAATGGAAGTACGGTTCCTCCGTTGCTAGACCCTTGTACTTCGGCAAACTTTGCAATGCAGTCGTCCTTACCTCAAATGTCCTCCCATCCGATCGTTGAGGTATCACTACCAGAGAAGGATTATTGGTAATAACCGGATGAAAATGCGCTTCAACCCCGGCACTACTTCTCGATGATGTCGACGCGGAGCACCCAATGGTACTCTTGGTTGGCCCACTGGACCTTGTCTTAGCCCTTGAGGTACAAAGTGTTGTTGAGGTGGAGGTTGATGCATCGGTCTTTGGAATTGCGGTTGTTGATGTTGAACTTGGAGTTGTTGTAGAGGCATGGTTGTGGAAATGGTGGCCCCTGAGGACGAACATGTTGCACCCCCGTAGGTTGCCTTAGTGGGTACCCCATTCCCCCTTGCGGTCCCAAGTTACCTCCTTCACCCCCATAATAGTAACCTTCATCTTCATAACCTCCAAATTCCTCTTCATAACCATCATCATACCCATCTCCCTCTACACCCGATGTTTGCACAAACTATGAAGACGGATTATGGGAACCCGGTTGGTTTGGTGGTTGAAATGTAGGTGAAGTGTGGATAATAGTAGAGCTAGGTAAAGGTTGAGTTGGTAAAGGGTATTGGGTGGATGAGGATTGACCGGATGTGGGAAAGAAAGATGAGAATGGTGGTACTAATGATGTGGTGTTACATGGGTCAACTTCATGTGTCGAAGTTGGGTGAGTGGTGGAATTTGGTGGAGGTGTAGATAGTGAGGTTTGGTTTGTGGTGGTAGGCAATTGTTCCATGGTATTGAGTGGTGAAATAGGTGTGGATGGTGTTGTTGGGGAACCACCAATCTTATTCTCTCATAACAAAACCCTGTTGTGTCGTAAGGTTCGTTCAATCTCCTGATCAAATACCAATGGCGATAGCTTGTTAGATCCTCTAGTATACATACACCTGTAAGAACCTGCACACTAACACAATCAGCGTAAACCCGGAAAAATGACAAACTATACTAACACGAAATAACACACGTTGCGCACAAGTCCCCGGCAACGGTGCCAAATTTGACGTGAGGTCGTTGTCACACGCAAATTTAATCCCAAAACTGCTATTAGCTAGCGGTAAGTGGGTATCGAACGCAAGGAATTGTGGAACAAATGTTATCAAAAGGTGATGCCACTAGAACTAATTACCTAATTTGCACAAATTTAATTTCAGATCTTTGGTTAACGGATTTAGATTTTAACTACTTAATGACTCAAAGATTGGTTCTTTTAACAGATGTCCGGTTCAAAACGCCTGTATTTCGATTTTACTAGAAAGAGTCACATAGACATGACTCGTGTTTGATTAACTATTTGTGATAAAAGGGAACAAAGTACGCGGACTGAAATGCGAGGTCGTTACCCGATGACCAATTGATTAATACCCAACCCGTAAACCTTCCTGTGATATCTTGATTGTCAACAACACCAAGAACGTACGAAATAAACAATAAGCACAATATCAACCAACAATTTACAAACAATCAATCAACACCATAATCACCATAACATAGCAATTATTCTAGAAAAATGTAAATCGAAACACAATTGTTTACCGAACCTTCCACACAAGATGATCAACGAAATGTGTTAGCCACTCATGTTCTCACAATCAAACATACTTCAATTGTCTTGTTCATACGAATCAAAAACATCAAAATATTGTAGAACTTGTTAGAATCAATGAAAACCACTCAAAATCGCCTCCTATTTGCTATGCAACTTTTTCCAATGATTGATAATGATAAAAGACCCTTCAAACCTCTTAAAAATGGGTAGTTACAACTTTCCCGTAGCTTACCACCGTAAGCTACGATGCCCACCGTAGCTTATGGTGGGCAAGATTTCATTACGAACGACATTCTCTGTCTTACGGTGGTCTTTAAGATTGGACTCCACCGTAAGCTAAGGTGGCCACCGTAGCTTACGGTGGTCAGCATGATTTTTCCATTTTGCCATTCGTTCAATCTCTTGAGTCCCATCTTCAATTAGGCTCTTGCAAATACCCGATAAAGCACGTTTAAGCTCCCTCATTATGCTCTTCGGTGCCTGAAAAGACAAATCGTAACAAATAAACGTTTAAAGCGTGGAATATTTATCATTTTAACGCACTTACGGGTTGTCCAAAAGACCATCCGTCAACACCCGAACTACAAGTTTCCTAATCCCTTGAGAACTTGCTTCAATTGTTTTCAACTGGGTCATATCAAGGCTTAATGTCCAAAGCTTCAACAGAAGACGGACAAGGAAGGAAAGAAGGAAGAAGTCCCAAAGGCTCGGGGCAGGTATATTTTTACTAAATTGAATGCCCATGTATGTATTATTTGATATCGGGGCTAGTAAGTCATTTATGTCAAGTGATATTATATGTCACCCCTCATTCAGAGTAGAAAAGATGCAGATACCCTTAGAAGTAGAAAAGATGCCGATAGCAAAAGCTATCTATTACATGAAATATGTAGGGGTTGCAAGATAACAATTCAAGGTAGTGATTGGTATGGATTGGTTGTCTCGACATCATGCCAAAATCCAATGTGAAAGCAAGATTATTCTCGTGACGAAGCCTTATGGCAAACAGATAACTATACATGGGGAAAGAGAAATAAAACCTACAATGTGCACCCTTATCCAAGCAGTCAAATACGTCCGAAACAGGAGTAGGGCATACTTGGCCTATGTGGTGTATACCCACCATGAGGCCCCAAGATTTGAGGAGGTGAAGATTGTAAATGAATATCCTGACGTGTTCCCGGACGACTTACCAGGGCTTCCGCCTGAAGGCAAAGTAGAATTTCGGATTGAATTAAATCCAGGTGCTAAGCCAGTGGCTAAAGCACCCTCTCGATTAGCTCCTACCGAGATGCGTGAATTGATGACTCAATTACAAGAATTACTCGATAAGGGTTTCATACGCCCAAGTGTATCACCATGGGGTGCAGCCGTGCTTTTCATGAAAAAGAAAGATGGCAAAATGCGAATGTGCATGATTACCAAAAAATAAATAAATTGACGGTTCAGAATCGTTATCCCTTGCTTAGAATTGATGACTTATTCGACCAGTTGCAAGGAGCGAGTTGGTTCTCAAAAATCGATTTACGATCGGGGTATCACCAACTTCGGGTACGTGAGGAAGATATAGCCAAGACTGCGTTTAGGACCCGCTATGGACATTACGAGTTCTTGGTAATGTCCTTTGGGTGAACTAATACACCAGTTGCGTTCAAGGACTTAATGAATCGAGTATGTCGGAATATGTTAGACAAGTCTGTGATAGTCTTCATAGATGATATATTGGTATACTCCCGACGTTAATTCGATCATGCCTGCCATTTGCGTGAAGTGTTAGAAACGCTTCGTAAAGAAAAGTTGTATGCTAAATTTTCCAAGTGCGCATTTTGCTAAGAAAAGTGCAATTTCTCGGCCATGTGATAAAAGAAGAAGGTGTTCAAGGAGACCCTTCTAAGGTAGAGGCCATAATGAAATGGGTTCCTCCAAAGAACCCAACTGAAGTAAGAAGTTTCTTAGGCTTAGCCGGTTACTATAGAAGATTCATTCAGGATTTTTCTAAGATAGCTTTGCTGATGACTAAACTGACGAAGAAAAATGAAAAGTTCGATTGGGGTACGTATCAAGAGAAGGCCTTTCAGACCTTGAAGGAAAAACTTTCAAGTTCGCTGGTGCTAGTATTACCTGATGGTGCGGAAGATTTGGTTGTGTACACGGATGGTTCGCATCAAGGTTTGGGATCTTGATGCAAAGGGGCAAGGTCATTGCCTATGCCTCTAGACAACTAAAACAACATGAGGGTAACTACATGACTCACGATTTGGAGTTGGCAGCAGTAGTATTTGCCCTGAAGATATGGAGGCATTACTTGTATGGAACGAAGTGTACGATCTACTCGGATCATAAAAGCATCAAATACTTCTTCGAGCAGAAAGATCTTAATATGAGGCAACGAAGATGGCTAGAACTTATTAAAGATTATGATTGTGACATCCACTATCATCCCGGTAAGGCTAATGTCGTGGCAGACACTCTAAGTCGAAAGGAATACCCGCCCCAATTCGGGTAAAATCAATGAAAATGATAGTTACACCTAATCTCCTCGAAAGTGTATGAGAAGCTCAAATCAAGTCGTTGAATGCGGATGATCCAAGGAAAGAAAGAACTAAAGGATTCACACACAAGTTAGAAGAGAATGCGAATGGGATAAAAACAAGGTATGGCCAAATCTGGGTACCTTGGCGTTGTGATGTAAAGGAGTTGCTATTTGAGGAAGCTCATAAGTCATGATACTCGGTTCACTCGAGAGCCACAAAAATGTATCGAGATTTAAGAAAGAATTATTGGTGGCCTAGAATGAAGCGTGACATTGTTAAGTACGTTGCGAAATGTTTGACATGTTATCAAGTAAAGGTGGAACATCAAAAACTGTACGGGAAATTACAACCTTTGAAATCCAGTGTGGAAGTGGAGGACGTGACCATGGACCTCGTAACTAAGCATCCGAGAATTAGGAAGGGGCATGATGTTGTATGAGTCATTGTTGACCATCTCACTAAAAGTGCCCATTTTCTACCTATTCGTGCTACTTATTTCTCATAAAAGATGGAGGAAATATCCGTGAATGATATTATATCCCGTCATGGAGTGCCCATATCCAGTGTGTCAGACCGGGATATACGATTTACCTCCCGTATTGGCAAAAGTTCCACAAAGGATGGGTACTAAATTGCACTTAACTATCTTTTATCATCCCAAAACGGATGGTTAGTCAGAAAGAACCATCCAAACGCTTATAGATATGTTAAGAGCATGCGTTATGGATTTTGGGGAAAATTGGGATGAACATCTATCACTAGTGGAGTTCTCATACGACAACAGCTATCACCAAAGCATCCAAATGGCACCATACGAGATGTTGTACGGACGAAAATGTAGAACTCCTGTGGTTGGGGAGAAGCTTGGGCAAAGAGAGCTTGCACCAAAGGATGTGGTAATTAAAACAAATGAAAAGACTGACCTTGTACGATCACGTCTGAAGGTGGCACAAGACCGGCAGAAAACATACGCGGAGAGTATGAGGCGTCACATTAAATTTCAAGTGGGAGACCTTGTTTTTCTGAAAGTTTCTCCTTAGAAGGGTATAATCCGTTTTCGCAAAAGGGGAAAGTTAGGACCACATTATATAGGACCTTTCAAGGTCCTAGCACGGGTCGGAAGAGTAGCTTACTGGTTAGAATTGCCCCCATCGTTAGATGGAATACACGACATGTTTCACGTGGCACAATTGAGAAAGTGTCTAGCGGACGAAACGACTCATGTACTTCTGGATGATGTTGAGGTAGATGAACGAATGAATTATATTGAAAAGCCGATAGCCATTAAAGACTCTAAGGTGAAGTACCTACAAAACAAAGCTATTAAGCAAGTGTTAGTACAATGGCGACATAGAAAGGGATCTGACCTTGCATGGGAGGTGGAGGAAGAAATAAGAGAGCATTACCCGTCATTATTTGGTATGTATTCATGTTTCAGGGATGAAACCTTCTTTAAGGGGGTGGACTTGTAACACCCCAAATTTTATATGTTCTATTATGATATTATATGTACAATGTCGTAATGGGTAGATGGTGATTTTAGACTAGTTATGCTAGTAAGTTTGATTATTTAGAATGAATAAAACTATCAAGAGAAAAGTAACCTAGATAATAGTTAGGTATTTAAGTGACATGTTCTAAGAACACTAAGGGCTGAAAGTGTAACATTGAAATGAAGTGTTATAACCAAAACTTGAAGGCAGAATATGGGTGAAAGTGTGTGTCGACCAGGGAGAGAAGAGAGGAGAAAAACCCATCATGAATGTACAATCAAATTCTAGCCAATTGACAAGAGAAAGCTGATTATAATCCCTGCATGTTCATGTATTCTTGATCATCTAAGTACACTAAAGTATAAGGTAAGTAGACTTTTATGTTTAGATGACCTTGTATGAAATAGGTTTCAAGCAATCCATGAATTTATGTGAAATTAGTGTGATTAAGGGTTAGAAACACCACATAAAACATGAATATGTTTGAATTTGGCCGAATTGATGATTAAAAGTAGAAACCCACTTGAAGTAAGGTTATTGTGAAGTGTAATGATAAAATTTGTACAAATTAGTGTAATGATTAGGTATGAAGTTGCTTATAATGAGTATTTGAAAGATGAAATTGGCTATGAATGGATGTTATATGAAATTAATTAAATTTGATGATCTTGATATGAACTAGTGGGGTTATGCATAAGATACTTGTACACTATGCTTTACTAATGTTATGCACACCAAGTGTTTGATGAAATGCTTTGAGTATTGGTTTTCATGTGATGCTGAGAATTACATATGAATATTATATTAAATGATTAAATTGGTAAAAGGATGAGTTATTAGATCTCTATGTTAATGTAAAAGTTAGAGAAAGTATGAGATTAAAAGAATGTTGAATACGAAAAAGGAAGTAGTTTCATTATATTATACTTGTTCGTCAAATATAGTTTAATGTATGGTAAGAAATAAGATGAACATTGAATAAATTGTTAGATAAAGGTTTGGAAAATATGCATATTGACTCATTACAAACGGGTCAAATTGAATGAATAGTATGATGATGAAGTTGTACATAAAATGACTCGTTGTAAACGTGTCTACAAGAATGAAGTGTTCTTTGTATGGACTCGTAGGATTGGGTCGGATGGATTGTGTATCTAATGCTAAAAGAATGATATCTATAATTTCGTAATAGGCGAAATTGTTATAAGTAAGGAATGTAATTAAGAAGGATGAATTAAACCATGACCTTGTTGACGGTTCAACTAAGGGATAAAGGAAGGATGAAATTTTAATGTTTAATGAGTCATACTAACAAACACATTTGCGTTGTGTATGGTAGGAAAATCGCAATCTTGATTGTGGCACGCTTGGAACGAACACACTACATCGCCCTTCACACGCTTCGGTTGGAGTTTTTTGGTGTTAATGGGTCAAAAAAATACTTTTGAATTGTAAATGTTATTTTTGTAATTATGCCTTTTGTCCACAAATTTAAAGTTTGTATTTTTGATGCGGTTGTCTAGCTTAATGCTCCTTTATAAGTCTAATGTTGTGTTTGGGTTGAATACATACAAGGGGCATTTTGGTCTAAGTTTATATTACAATATGAAAGTTTAAGTTAAATGACCTTTTGACCTTTCGATGAAATGGGTGTTACAGTTTGGAGAAGAAGAAGATTAATGGAGAAGTTTGAGAGATTTATGTTTTGAAAAGGAAACGGTAAGGGGAAACTCTGTTTGGATGAAACAGGGTTTATAAAGGGAAAAAAGTGAGTGCTGACATGGCAGCGGTTTCCAAAAGATCAGATGGTTATCATCTGTGCATGTGTAAACTCTGTTGAATAATGGATGACAGTTGTTTGTAACCTCCGCAGGAGACTAGCAGTGGTTCTCAACAGTGGGATGAGTACTAGTGATACTACACTAGCAGAGGATAGATTATCAGTGGATTAGGAAAACAGTGGTTTCACCAACAGTGGAAGTAAGAATAGAGGATACATTGTGAGCAACGGATAGATTTTATGCCAAGCAGAGGTTTTGAGAAATAGTGGTTGTGAGCAGACCCTTTATTGAAAAATTTTAATTTTAGCTATTTTTAATGATGAAAATTTGATTTTTCTGAACACATTTTAATACTTTTTACACATGGAATCCTAAAAAAATTGTTTTTATTCCATGTTTAGCATTCCCAACCTAGACATCAAACTTTCAAAGCTAGATGTATCTAATGCTTTTATTAGAACATCTGCCAGTTGATCTTTAGTTGGGACATGATGAAGAGAAATCAAACCTTTTTCATAGCAATCTCTCACAAAGTGATGTCTGATATCAATATGTTTGGTGGTGGAATGAGATAGTAGATTTTTTATTATGTTTTTAGATGCTTGACTATCTAACATAAGATGAGTCTTTAAGCTAGTTACACCAAAATCCAGCAACTGATTTTGAAGCCACATGAGTTGAGCAGTGCAGCTTGTAGCAGCAATATACTCAGCCTCTACTGTGGATGTTAATATTGCAGCCTTCTTTTTGCTCTACTGTGGATGTTAATATTGCAGCCTCCTGAAGTGGACTTCCTTATGGTTTTACATCCAGCAAAATCACTGTCTGAGAAACCTGAAAGCTCAATATTATCATTAGCTAGATACCAGATACCAAGTGTGGGAGCACCTTTTATGTATCTGAATATCCTTTTTACAGCAGTGAGATTGGACTTTTTAGGTGCTGACTGTGATTTGGCACGAACACATGTTGCATACATGATGTCTGGCCTTGATACAGTTAGGTACAGTATTTAACCTATCATGCTTCTATAAAGAGTTTGATCAACTAAGTCATCATTTTCTTCAATAGTGATGAGCTTTGAAGTTGCCATGGGTGTGTACATGGTTTGCAATCATTCATATCAAAATTTTTAAGCAATTCTTTGACATACTTACTTTGATGAATGAATGTACCACTTTGCAATTGTTTTACTTAGAGACCAAGAAAACATTGAAGCTCACCCATTGCACTCATTTCAAACTCTGCTACCATGAGTTTTCAAAACTCTTCACACATGGCAGTGCATGTGGACCCAAAAATGATGTCATCTACATAAATTTGGACAAGCATCAAATTCTTTCCTTTCCATTTTAAAAATAAGGCTTTATCAATTTTACCCCTTGAAAAACCAATGGATAAGAGAAAGGTGGAGAGAGTTTCATACAAGGCTCTAGGTGCTTGTTTCAAGCTATACAAAGCTTTTTAAGATTGTAGACATGATCAGGATAAAATGCATCTTCAAAGCCAAAGATTAACAAACATAGACCTCTTCTTTGATTTTGCCATACAAGAATGCACTTTTTATATCCATCTGAAACACCTTGATGTTGTGGTTGACAGCAAAAACAAAGAACAAACTGATGGCTTCTAATCTTGCTACTGGAGCAAAGTTTTCATCATAATCAATGCCTTCTTCTTGTCTGTAGCCTTGAACCACAAGCCTAGCTTTATTCTTGACAACAATACCCATCTCATCTGTTTTGTTCTTGAAGACCCATTTTGTGCCAATTGGATATACATTCTTTGGCAATGGTACAAGTTCCCATACTTGTTGTCTTTTAAACTGGATGAGCTCTTCCTGCATGGCTTCTACCCAACTGTTGTCTTCAGTACATCTTGGTACTTGACAGGTTGTGTGAGAGATTGGAAGCCTGCAAAAAGACAAATGTTTTGGGATTGGCTTCTGGTGAGCACCCCTTCATTTATGTTTCCAATGATAAGATCTAATGGATGATTTTAAGGTATGGAATGATAGCATTATGAGGTGAAGGCTGTAGATGTGAATCATCTGAGCTAAATTTGTTGGCACTTTTGAAGAACCAACATCTGCTTGAAGTGGAGGTGGAGGAATTGGTGAAATAGGTGTGAAACCATGATGATTTTGTCCATAGTGGTTGGACTTTTATCATCAGAAGTTATGGTTGAAATGGTAGATGATTGAGGATCAGCAGTGGCAGAGTTTTCACAGGTGTTGACAACATCTGTTCCTCTGATGGTGGATGTAGCTTTATACTGTGGAATCACAATGCCATATCCATAATCATGATGTGGAGACTGTGGTGTACCTGCATAGTTAGTCTTAACAGAAACAGATTCAAAAGTGAATTTGTCTAAATCAAAAAGTTCAGCAGGATTTGTGGGATTTTTAATGAAAAAGTTCATTGAACTTTACATTCAAAGTCTCTTCCACACACCTAGTCCTAGAGTTAAAAACTCTATAGGCTTTGGCAGTGGTTGAGTATCCCAGGAAATAACCATAGTCTACTTTGGCTGCAAATTTTGAAATGGAATCTTTTAAGTTCAAAAAGTATGGGCAGCAAAGTTTTGAATAGAGTTATTGTTTGATCTTATAAAGGTTTCATAAGCAGTGGAGTTGATGTCTGAGGTTGATAAAACTGTTTTAACATCAAGCAGTGTTAAACTTCAAAGACAAGTGTTAGTAGAGTCTGCAAGCAAGTTCTGCAGTTATTAAGTGCCAGTTGCTTTACAACCTCCCCATTTGTTCTCATGTTCTTGGAATGTTGTACCGCCTTACAATTCCTTTTGACACACAGAATTCATCCAGCTCCTTATTTCTAAACTCTGTGCCATTTCATTCCTAAAGACTTTTACTGGCAGGTCAAATTGCTTTTCAACTTGCTTGACAAATCCTTGCAAGATTCCTTTAGTTTCATCCGCAGAATGCAAAAAGTAAGTCCATGTAAACCTTGAAAAATCATCAACAATAACAAGACAATATCTCATTTTACTAAGGCCAAACAAGTCCATGTGTAACAGTTGTAGACATTGACTTGTTTTAGACTCACCAATTGGCTTGTAAGAACTCTTATGTTGTTTTCCTTTTAAGTAGGAAACACAATGTTCTTTTTTGTGAAAAGTTTTTGTGGTAAGCCTCTTACAAGGCCCTTTTTAGAGAGTGTGGTGATAGTTGTCAGATTTGTGTGTCCAAGTGTTCTGTGCCATAGTTCTGTCTCTTTGTTAGAGGTAGTTGAGAACAGACAAGATCAGTAATTGGATTATCTTTCAACATATCAACCACATACACATTGCCACTCCTATGAGCAACAAGTTGTGATTTGCTCTCGGCTATGATTTGATCAATCTTTTTAACCACTTCTGGCCCGGCAATCTGACAAGTTTTCTTAGTGAAGAATGACCCATAGCCTTTGTCATTCATTTGTGAAACACTAAGACGTTAAATTTTAAATTGTCAATAAGATTGACATGTTCAAATTTGAGCTACCTAGCTTGAACTGTTCCAGACCCAAGTACCTTTCCTTTTGAATTATTACCAAAGAATATATCACCCCCTCTATGAGCCATGAAGTCTTTGAGAAGGGCTATACATCCTACAATATGCCTGGAGCCTCCACTTTCTACATACTCAAGGAAAGTAGAACTCCATGCACAATGGTAAATAATTAGTTCAGGTTAGTTTCCAAAGCCAAAATGGCTTTGGAAGGAGTCTCAAACACATCGGTCTCAAATTTGGGAGAGTGAGCAGAGGTTTGAACAGATCTTTGTAACATCTGTTAGGCCCATCTTCTGTAAGATGATAGTATCCATGAGGATGCCTATTCACTCTTGGTTTTGAGAGTTTCTTGTAACCCTCATAACTAAGAGGTACCTTTTGGTAAATTGGTTGGCCATATCCTCTTAAGTACTTTTTGTAGGTGGAGCATCTGTTACCAGTACCTCTCTTGGAGCAGAGGTTTTGTTCATGCTTTGGTAACAGATGTTTCAACAGGCTCAAAGGTTTGTTCAATGCTTCCTTTTTGTAGTACTTGTCTTTGGACTCTCCAGTGTTTTGGATTTATACTCAGTCTTTTTTACATCAAATTTTTTGAGATAAACACACTCTTGAGTCTTATAATTTATATTATTACAGATTTTTCAATTTGGAGAATCAATGATCTCACTTTTTTGTTAATGTCATATGCTTTTAGAAGAAGACAGTATTTAGTAACACGATTCTTCTTTTCAATAAATCACAAAACAAGTTTTTGATCTTTTCTTTCTTCTTTCAATTTTCAGACTTTTTGTCAGCAGGTGTTGTAAGCAGATGTTGTAATATCTGCTGGTAAGTCTGAAATGGGAATGATTCTTGCCTTTGGTGCTTTGACACCATCAGTGGTTATTCTATTGGCTTAAAATTCTCAAGAATGTCACATTCATCAAACCATGTGGGTTTGAATTGATACTTTTCAATCTCCTCAAAAGTTAATGAATCCTCATGTCTTTCTAAAATAATTTTGTTTCCCTTTTTATCTGTGACTTTGATTTCTTGACCAGCAAGTTTGTTGGAATAATTTCAACCACACCGAGTCATTTTCAGCAACATTTTCAGAAACTTGGTCATTCTTCTTGAACCCAATGCCAAATTTTATGTTACTTTTAACCTGGTTTTCTAATAAGATCTCATAACCTTTGCAGGACTCCACCCATTTTTCACAAGTCATTTGGGTGGATTCCAACTCCTTTTTACAAACCTGATATTTTTCTATCATGGTTTGGAGTTGATCCTTGGTTATGCTTGCTTCCTGCTTTAGACTGCTGATTTTAGAATCCTTTTTAAGCAATTTTGATTTTAACTCTTTTAAAAGTTTTTCAAATTGCAATTCATCTTCTAAAATCTTGTTTCTAAGTTTTTCATTGACCTCTTTTGTGTTTGCAAAGCAATGATGCATTTATCTGAACATAGGTCTTTTAAGACCTAAGGAGATACTTTAGTTGTAGCCATCAAAGCACAATCACATTCACCTTCACAGACACTAGCCTCCCATGGATCAGACAGAGGTTTTTCATCTTCATCAACACATTTTCCTTTGTAACCACTGTTTCATCATGAACACTAGACTCAACAAATTTAGAGCCACCTCCTCAAATTCAGCACCCTCAACCTTAGACTCTAATGCCATAAAGAAAAATTAATTTTGTTTCTTTTCAATGTCAGCAATTAGAGCAAAGTTTTCATCAGTCAGATCCTCAGGTAAGCTGCTCCAATCAACAAAGCCCTGAGTAAAGAAACTATGTTGATTAACCCCTACCTGGTAGTGGTTTGAGCAACTTGTTGAGCAGGTTGCATCTGAACCTGAGGAGCTGGTTCTTGAACATACTGAATTTGAGGAACATGGGTTTGAACATATTGCACTGGAATAGTGGAAGTAGGGTGTGCATAGTGAGCAGTATTTTGCATGTGAGGAGAATGGGTATATTGGGAATAATGGACAGTGTTTTGAGGTCTAGGGCTAGGATGTGTGACAATTGGTCCAGTTAATTGTGACCTACATTCTCTAGCAAAGTGCCTAACCTATTACACTTGTAACATTTTATCTTTGATTTATCCAGCCCAACTTGTGTCCCCCCATGCAACCCTGGGAACTTCCTACCAGTTCTTTTGTAATACTTGTTAGCCATGACACTTAACAGAGCCAACTGGTGCAAAATGTCCATCTCCTCCAAATCTAATGGATCAAAATGTTGAAGATCACTCATCTCAAAGCATAAGTTGTCAGAAGACTGGCTTCCCCATTAACAGCAAATGCATAATTGGATGTGTAAGGGTCATAGGTGAACCCAGAAGTTATATCAATGAAATAATCATATAACTCTGATCCTTAGTACTTCCAGTAACTTCTTCTTGGCAAAGAGAGTTGTGCTACCAAATGTGTAGTCATCAGTTACTTTGCCAGACTCTTGTAGCTTCTTTTTCAAGTTCAGCTCTCTCTCATAAGTAAGCAGCCTACCATGAAGCTGAGTAAGGCTCATTTCTTTGAACCCAACTAAGTTTCTAGTAACGAATGCTATAGTGCCCCATTTGTCTAGTAATGATCTAACAAATCGACTATTTAGAGTGGAATTTGCAAGTGTAACATCACCAACTTAAGTTCACTAATGAGACAGCTAAAACGTTCGAACTGTTGGGTTAGTGTGTAACGCTTAGCATTTGTAACTTTCCGTTTTTAGTGTTTAACGAATGCTAAAACGTTCCTATTTTTGGAAAGTCCAAACCTTGTAATCATATTTCACTTTCGAATCATTGTACATCCAAGGCTTTGATTGTAATCAAATTGATCAATTATGCAATTTTCACAAACTTTATACATGCTTAAACTTATGAACGTATGTTATGTTGTTGCTTAATAAATCAATTCAAAGTGACTCGTGAATACCTATTGTACATTGTAAATCTTAATATCAAAGTTAAGCAAGATGATTAGTGACTTGTAACAACAAAGAATTAAGCTTTCGGCATCATACAATTTGTCAAGTTTACATTGTAACCTTCTACGTAATCAAGTCTTTTTTAAGGATTATAAAGGACCCTTAACCCTAGTTCTAATCTTCCAAAACAACCTACACTTGGAACATACTTATAATATAACAAATATATACCAAAATAACAATTATAATTATGAAATAACAAAAAAAGAGGACAGCCTTCTCTCTCACATGCTCTCAAGTTTCAAGTCCAACAACTACCAAATCCTCATTAACGCAACCATAATCCAAACCCTAATCTTCCCTCTATAAAACCCCACCTTTCCCCAATCTTTTCTCACTTTATAAGCCTCCAACACTTCATAAATCCTCTCAAACCATCCAGAACTTTCTGTTAAAACATTTCAGCTTGCAAGTGAGTTTCAACTCACTTCCTTCTTCCTTTAAACCTTGTTTCTTCTTCTAACACCCTTGGATAACCTCTAGGAAGGTTCTCACAAGTTTTTATGGGAAAACTAAGGTGAAACCCCACCATTTTGAGGTCAAAAAGTGTGTAAACTTTCAGCCCACTTTTTATCTTTTCAAACTTTAAAAATTTCAAAGTTTTCTTCATGTTTTCTTCCTCAACATTGTTTGCTAAGCCCCATGGGATGTTACCTTTCCATGGAAAACCAAGGTAGAACAAGACCATTTTTAGGGCCAAACTCTCTATTTTCGGAGATAAACTTATAAACTTTTCTTTTTTTTTTAAACATAACAACTCTATGCTACTTGTGCCTCTAATCAAGTGTATGGTTAGGGAGCTAGCTAGACTTGTTCCATACAAAATCAAGAGGTATAACATGCCTCTAAAATTATGGTTTCACTAGGGTTTTAAACCCACAAGTGTTGAGCCATCCAAGCTTACAAGCTTGTGTTGGTGAAGGTGTGATTACATGGAAGCCTTGGCTATCCAACTTTTCAATCCACCCGTCACTTGATGATTTCTAACCATTAAGCTACGGTTCACTTTCACTAGAGTAACAAGCCTACGACATGTCCCTAAACGTTACCATGTTCGGGATGCACGCACCTAGCTTGCTTATTCGGTTCGAAGTGTAGCTTAGTGAAGTACTATATTCTTGACCATTCGGATTGTCCTTGTAGCAATTTTTGTATTGGTGAATCTTACAAAAGAGGTTTAGGACGGTTGACTTCCTACCTCCATGCATGACTTCTATGACTTATATGCAATCTGTGATAAACTTGTAATAATATATGTAAACTATATATGTAAATAATAAATATTACCGAACCTTTGACGATGACCATATGGTTACTTGTCCTAATATTAGGTAATTTTATCTAAGACCTAACCATCGTTACGATTCTATTGGGCATGACCCATAAAAATTACCAAATTCCACGTCATTCCAATACTCACACACATACGTTTCCTTGTGTAGGATAACTTGGTGTTCGTCCCCCTAATCAACCTAAACGCTTACACGGAATTAACTTTGCAAAACCGTGAGTACACTCGACACCCTTTTTATGCGTTACACTTTGGGGTGCAACTTGTTAATTTGTCATAAACACATTAAATCACACTTTATTCAATGAAATCACATTAACAATCCATCATACATGCTGTAGTTATGTGATACTTGAATTGTTACTTGGTACATTCTTATGTGATACTAAATGTCATTAACTTCGATCAAGCCCGCCCTTAACATGTGTAGCGCATAGGAGTAACGCATCGCCCGTATTCTTGTGGTCAATGTTAAGTTTTTAATCGTTTATGTGGTGCACTAGAGGATTGACTTGTAGTTCACATGCCTTGTTTACATTTATCTCGTATACTAGCTTATCATGTGGATTTGTTTAAACGTTTTTATTACATATGCTAAGATATCAAACTTGTGTACTCGCTAATACTTTGTTATTGAACTATACTTTTTACAATATTGAAGCTTGATGAGATTGACATGATGAAACTTAGTATGATCGGCATAGAAACGCGCTTAATTGCTAAGCTATTAATATGTTTTTTTGTTGAACATGTCTCATATGTTGTTGTTTTGTATTTGAATTTTATTGTATTTGACAATTTGGTGATTTGAAATGAAATGAGTTGTTTAATTAAATATTATCACAATTAGTGTTATGATGTCTCAAGCAATCTATTTCGGCTCACTCGATGTTTCCGCCATCGGTTGGGGTGTGACATAGTGACTCTCCTTTGACATGACAAAACATTTCATATTGTTGATTAAGAACCTATCTGTTGTTTTTCAATCACTTTCTCAGTCCAACCAAATTGCTCCTTTAAAGCATCCCATAATTCCTTTATACTGTTGCAATCCAACAGGCCAGCATAGATATCGTTAAGCAACGCAAGGCCACAATGCTAAATAACTTTGCATCTAGCTCGATCTTTTGGAAATCTTGCTCGGAATAATTTTCAGGATTCTTTGGTACTTGGACTTTAGGGTCCTCAGTACTCAGTATCATTAGAACATGAGGTCCAAAGATGACCGACTTCTAGCAACCGGTGTTTTGCTGAGCAAGGACATGACCCCTCCATCTTTGCCAGATATTATACTCAGATCTTACTAAATCGGTGGTTTAAACATGGTGCCGATGTTGTGAGGATCTTGTGAAGTGTGTGACATTTTGATTGTATGCAAAAACAGTCTTAGTTTAAAAAGATTTTTATAAAGTAATCAAATTCTGTATTTCAATAAAAACGAACAAACTAAATTAGCAGTGAGAACTGATCTATTTTAATCAAATTGATTGTTAAATCAAATTCGATTGACCAAGCTCTGATACCAATTGTTAGGATTTGAGTTTTAAAACTGTTTGTGAAAGTTCCAAAAGTTGTAAATGAATGATAATAAATCAGATGAAATTGCAGCGGAATAGAAGAACGTTGATTCACAACAGTTGTGAGATTTTTTCATCGTCATGCTTTTCGTAATTATGATTAATTGCATAAGACTCACAATCTCCCCCTCAGCCGTAGATCACCGATTTGTTCGTACAGAATGTAAGAAAGATGATTTGATTGCTATTAGATGAAGTGATCAAATAGAACAGTACAGGCACTGTTCTCTTTATACTACAATCCTAACCACTAAGCATCTTATTGTGATGTCAACATGAAAGTGACATTTAACAAGAAATAACAAACCGATAACATCTGTTAAGCTAACCACTGCTATACACTAAACATTACAAGGACTAATAGAAAAACCAATGAAACATCCTTTGTTGATCTTCAGTAGAGCTTTGCCTTAACAGACTTTTAGCTTTGTTCTTCAGCAGAGCTTGTCTTGGCAGACCTTCTAGCTTTGGTCTTCAACAGAGTATAGCTATGGCAGACCTAGAACATTAAGTCTTCAGCAGAGCTTTACTTGGGAAGATGCTACAATATTCTTTGGATCAGAGGTTGAAGTATATTTTGGCTTTCTATCATCTTTTCTTTTGTAGGGTTCAATTTCCAACATAAGTGGTGTGATTGAAACAAGTGATGAGAGAGGCGGGAGTGACTCAGGGGTACCAGTCATCCCGATTCAAGTTGGGAAATTCAAAATCCACAAGGCGTTGTTGAATTATGGAGCATGGATGAGTGTCCTCCCAGGTAGCTTGTATGACCGATACGACTTTGGTCCTCTACACACGGTTGAAAGCATGAGGTGTTTGCTGCCGCAAGTTGGAAACAACCCTAAGCGGTTGTGAAGGACGTGATAATCCAACTTGGTGAATTCTACTACCCGATGGACTTTATGGTGATAGACTATGCACCATCAAAGACATATGAGCAACCACAGGTAGTATTGGGTCGTCTGTTCTTATAGACAGCAAATGCACAGATCGACTGCAGAAACGGATTAGTCACAACAACCTACGTGAATCGTAAATTATTCTTTGATGTGTTTTCAAAATCCATTACTTACAATATTACTGATGTTTTGAGTTTTACAATTGCTACTGATGAATCTATTTCATGTGTGAGCAAAGGCAGGTTAGATGAAAGTGGTATTGGGTATTACAGGTCTAGGATTGACAAGAATGGAAATCAGGCGAAGGAGGTGGACGTGAGAAGGAGAATGGACGAAAGAAAACCACCCGATGGTGGGATTGGATGGGGCAATTATGCTGAATTTGACCCCAACTAGCGTGAAGCTGCAAACCTCCCACAAAACTGGATGGAATTCTATGTAGAGAAGTGAGAAGGCATGTAGGCATCCGAACCACCCTAAGCATATCAAGTACGGTCTAGCTAAAGACCTATAAACTTAGCGCTCTCGGGAGGCAGCCCGAGGATGTAGAGTTTGTATTGTTTGGTTTTGTTATGGTGTGTGTTTGTGTTTTGGTAGGTTCCAACGTATCAATCCTCATGGATGCAATGCGTCAATTGGGGAGATGTTTACGTCCCTGTCAAATCACCCAGTTGCGCTAATACCGACACATATTGATGGATTCATCAGGTCCGTGTGTCTCTCTATCTTGTCTTTTATTGTTATTTGTGTATTTCGTGGTGTTAGCCTTTGTGTTGGGAGTGGTTTCTATTTGTGAGTTGATTGGGTTATTAGTCGTTTATGGTGTGTAGGTGGTATCTCTCGGGTTTAGACTATAAAATGCACCATATATTGGGGACAATGTATCCCAAGTGTGGGGATACGGTAATTCGAGAAAGGGTTAGTAGGATTGATGATTTCAAATGCGGTAACTCCGAGGATGTTGAAGCATTCCCACTTCGCAAAACAAGACGTATTAACGCTGGGAGGGGGCTCCTTGTGACATGTAGTATAGCATTTTATGTTATTTATCTTTATTTCAATGTATAAGTACTAATAAATAAATTAATTGAGATCCTATTTTATTACTATTGTTATTATAGTTATTAGCTTACGTCATATATATATAAATATAACTATTATCTAGGAAACCTAAAATTGGCACGTCTAACACATTTACATTTTATTATATAAAATTTATCAGTGTCGATCAATAATTTAGTATGTTCAAACGATTATTGTTACCAAACTTATAGAAATACCATTTATAAAAATATATTATTATTTATTGAAAATTATAACTACACACAACTTGCCTATAAATGTCCTCATCTCTAACCAGACACTCACAACCAACTTATTTATTACTTGCCCTATAAATAAGTCCATTCCAACTATACACAACTACAACCACTTCATTTCTTAGTTCTGCAAAAAAAAAAAAAGAAAAACACCTTCCACTACAACCAATCTCTTATCTTACACCAATCACCATGTTTGATCCGATTTTTGTTTAGTTGTACTGAGGGGAATGTTTCGTATGAAAACAGAAATGTTGTACGTGATAATTCCACAAGATATACCATGATGATCATTGAATCCAAGCTCTCATATGAAGAATTTTTTGATTTGATATGTCTTCACTTACAAGTTCAAAAGGAATTTCATAGGTTAACTATTAAATTACGTACACTCATCTAGGGTTCTCTCAATCATCCGAAATCATTGACGACCAGAGTCTAGAGGTGTTGTATTACTTAACAATGAACGACCTAGGCTTTCGGCCTAACGTTCAAGTTATTATTGAGCAAGTACTACCTTCCATCAATCTAGTAGTTTGGAGCTGTTACGCGGTTTTTCTATTGTATCAAAAGTTGTCACCCAACAACTATGTACCAATAACAACGTCGAAAGCGTCGTCATCGTATGAAAACGTTGAAGAATCCGAACAATAAGACCTTCCACCAACCACCGAAGAATCTGAAGCCTTTCCTCATTCACATGAATCCTCTGATTCGGATGGTGTGTGCCTAAACTTGAAACTCCACCTCAGTATGAGTCTATTAATGCACCCGAACCATCACAAGGTAACGCTGACAACTTTGTATCCCTGAAGTCTTAAGATCATACGAACCGATTTATAGGGATGAAGATGACAAAATGGAATTCTGGAGCGCACAACTCTCACACGTTGTTCGTGTTGGTATTTTTTCACAACAAAAAAAAGTTGATGCTTAGCATTCGTTCCTGAAATATGGAATGTAAAAAGAGATGTATATTGTTGAAAGCACAACAAAGAAATGGAGAGAAAAATACTACACAACAAACCCTAAGTGCAACCTTAATCTTCACAGTGGCCCGACATTTGGGTGGTTTGCTTACGCCCGTAGGAAGACCAATGATAGCATGTGGCAACTCACTAGATGGGTTGATTCACACAACTATTACGAGACAGTAGTGGGGAACAGCAACATATGTATGAAATCTAAGGATATTGCAACACGAATCCTTCACCACGTACGTGATCACATCGCATATCATGTAAAGCACTTATAAAAGACTGTTTTGGCATTAATATTTCTTATAGCAAAGCTTGGTGAGCTCGGAAAGATGCGGTCGAGAGGATTTACGGTTCTGGGCTGAGTAACTTCAAGGAGTTACCTACGTACGTTGTTGATGCATCAAAAAAGCATAACCCTACTACTATTGTTGAGTGGTTACACGAACCCAATGGATCATCTGAGATCAATACTTTTAATTGTTTTGGACGTTTGTGTCACACCAGCTCATAGGCAGAAGCGTAAGGTGTGATCATGATCATCCGAGATCACACTCCCCTTCTATGGATCATGGTACCAGTCCTCTTCGTTTTCTTTAGGTTGGTCGTAATTCCAAGCCTCTTTCAAGACTTCGGGGTCATAATCTTTGCAAGGATCATCCTCTTCTTCTAAGAGTGTTTGTGAGATGCATTTTCTTCTGGTGGATTCAACCGGATGGTTAGCCGGGTCAGGCTGAGGATTGTTTGGTATGACAAACAGTTTGTTTTCTACCACTTCCTCTAGAGGAGTCCTTGGGACTGAATAAATTTTAGATGTATATGAGTGTGTGGGTTGTGTGTGAGGTGTTGCGTGTGGCTATTTATAGACAAAGTTGGTGAAAACAATTTGTGAAAATTAATTATATAAGAGCTCAAATACATGAGTTAATTTATGGGTGACTTTCTAAATTTTTATTTTGCATTATTTTTATTATGGATGCTTTTATGAATTAACAAAAAATTTGTCTATATTTACCTCTTACCTATTTCACAACCCATTACTCCATCTTACCATAAACTTCTCCAAAACTATCGATTTCTTTACTCTAAAAATGGATTACAATATTGATGGATTTTTTTTTCTCAACCAGCCCCTAAATCTGCAAGAATGACAGACCAACTTTGGAGGTGTGTAAGGAGGCCATCCGCGGTAGACATGCTTGGTTCTTCTTCAATGACACCTCCAGAAAATCCATCGAAAAACCCGTAGGAAAGAAAGATTTTTGCAATTGAGTTAAAGATTCAAAAAACTGGTCCAAGGATGTTGTTGAGTTTCATAGCAACAGGGATGGGTGGTGTCACACCCCGACTCGTAGCAGAAATAAAAGTCGGGGCATAATTGGGTAATCATCAAAGCTCATGACATTTGCTATAAAGTTTCATATCTATTATTTCAACTTAAAGGGAGAAATTACAATAAACATACAAACACAACATGTTCTAAACACAACTTTCATGAACTCTTTATTTTTCTTCTAAGGCAAATTCCTATGTGTTCCTTGCTTCGACCCGTTCACCTGTATCATGTGTAAAAATGGTTTTTGGGTCAAAAAAAGTTGGCGGGTGAATCTTATATGAGCATTTGAACGAATTAGCTATATTGGTTATTGAATAAAAATGTGCATAACTAAATATGAGTGTACGCATATGTAAACTTAACCACAAACCACATAATATCAAATAATGCACACACACGCATATCAAATGATGAACAATGAGATCAAGGCTCAATCAAACGGAGCCGATCTAATGAGGCACCTGATGCTCAACTCGTCTCCCACGAGGAACTGATGGCCTAATGAATGATTGCACGCAATTGACAAAAATGTAAGCACTCAATACAACAAGTAATATTTACATCACACGTTAGATCATATAATGGTAATAGCACAAGTGTTTGAATAAACGTAATAAATAAAACGACACATGATACACCCCAAAACATGAATAAAAAGGGGAATTTGTAAGAATTCACTCACAGTGGGTGCGTATTCTTGGTTGATGATGAGTGCGCACGAGTTGAGGATTTGACCGACGAAAGAATATTAACCTAAAATAATCACGCGATAATTCGTTAAATATAAACAAATTAATATTTTGATTAAATATTTTTTGTTAGATTTTTAGGTTATTTTTATGGTATTTATTGGAGTTTTAAACCTAATAAATCTTATTTTTAAGTGTTTTTAATTAGTGATTATATATATATAAATATACAAAGGTAATATATAAATAAATAAAAATAATATTTTAAAAAAATCCTGTCAGGTCTGACATGGGACCTGACCGGGTCGACTGTGATATTAGGCAGCGTCTATGGGATTCGAACTCGTGATCTCTCGGTTGCGTGCACGCAGCTCTTCCAACTAAGCTACGTGTCTAACCCGGAAGTATATACTCTTATTAGATAAATTTCAGAAATTGATTAATTTTAAAAAGATTTTTAAAAAACGAACCGGTGTGATGGAGTTTACTCGAACCCGCGACCTTAGTTTGTTTTACACCCAGCCCATCCAACTGGGCTGGGTGTCTAACCCGTTTATATTAGGATTTATATTATATTTAACAACTGCCTACGAGAGCGTTTTTTATTTAAAAAGAAAAACCGGTTTCAACAACACTCGAATTCGGGACGTGCATGATAAATGTGCACACAGTCCACCACTGGACTTTGTGTCTGACCCGGTTAGAATACTGATTTTAATTGTATACGTAAACAACTCGATATTCATCTTCTTCAACAACTCAGAACTGGAAACTCAACTATTATCGATTTTAACAGAGAGATTTCTTAACATAGTATAAGAGGTATTTTAGTGAGTGAGTTGAGCGAGTGGTGAAATGAAAACTGTCACACCCCGACCCGCAGCGGAATAAGAGTCGGGGCATAATTGGATTATCACCAAAGCTCATGATATTTACTAATATGTTTCATATTTATTAAAGTCAAAATTACATTCCAAATAATCCAAACATGTCCATACAATACAAAGAAAATAACCAAACAAAATATTCCAAGCTCTAAATCATTTTATTATTCTAGTCCAATCCTATGTGTTTCTGGCTGCAGCGGGTTCACCTGTATCATGTGTAAAAATGGGGGTTTTTGGGTCAACATAAGTTGGCGAGTGAACCTTGTTAGATAAACATTTACTATTGATTTACTTGTTAGTTTATCAATGAAAAAATGTGCATAATCATAAATGAGCAAATAGAAATAATCAAGCAGTAGCAATAGCAATCACAACTATAACATACAATAACATATGATAGCATACATTAACATACCAACATCATACGATAAATAACATGAATGAAACTGTGCGATCAAGGCTCAATCAAACGAAGCCGATCGTATTGCATGTACTGAAAATGATAAATGTCTGTGCGATCAAGGCTCAATCAAACGGAGTCGATCGTATGTTGGCACGCCAGGTTCACGCTCATAATGTAATGGGAAACTTGCTCAACGCTCATAATGTAATGGGGAGCGGCGACCTATGAAATTGCATGTACTGAAAATAATAAATTGAATCTAACAATAACCACACAAACAGTTGAAACAAGCTGAATACACATGTTCATGATATGATGTATGCACAATGATTTAAATATAATATATAGCAAGACACATGATACACCCCAAAACGTGATTTAAAACGGGGAATTCGTAAAGATTCACTCACATTGGGTGCGTTTGATTGGAGATGGTGAGATGCGCACGAGTTGTAAGAGCGGAACAACGAGAATTTACTAACCTAAATAATAACGGAAAATATAGTAAATGAATGGATTTTATTAAGGATTTTAATAGAATTTTTAGATATATTTTTACGAGTTTAAGGCTATTTTCTATCTTTAAAACATTATTTTTAAGTATTTTTAATTGATTTTTAAAATTAAATTAAATAATTAAAAATATAAAAATATGTTGACTTTTTGGGTTGACCGTTGACTTTTTGACTTTGACTGTTTGACCGGTTTATTGTGTGACTGAAATGCGCTGGGTGAGGCTCGAACCCGAGACCTCCCGTACGTGTGCACGCAGCTCTACCAACTAAGCTACGTGTCTAACCCGAAATAATTCTGTTTTTAATTATACTTATATATTAATTCAATTTATCCAAAATTCTTTTAATTTCAAAAACATTTTAATTCATCGAACCGGTGCCACTAACAGGTCTCGAACCCGGGACCTGTGCTTTAACGTTACACACAGTCCACCGCTGGACTGTGTGTCTAACTTGGTTAATATACAAATTTTATTATACTTAACAACTAACGGAGTTAACCCGGTTCAGTTTTAAACAAAAAGGCATTTTATTACATAGAGGGTGCGTGTATCAGGGATCGAACTCGGGATGTATGCGTGTTTTTGTTCGCACACAGTCCGCCGCTGGACTGTGTGTCTAACCCGTTCAAAATACCAATTTTAATTATTCTTATATTGTTAGCGCAATTCATCTTCTTCGTTGGTTTTTACAGACCGCGGATTACACCATTATATCTTGTTAATTCGATTGTTAAACATTGCACAGACTAATATGAGATAGCAGAGATGATAATTAGAAGTAAACATACCGGTGAACGATTTATTACAGAATTCCGGCAAGGCGTCGGTCTCTGTTTTTATGAACTTCAACTGAGCAAATCAATTAATCGTTTTGATTAGCTAATCATGGAATTGAAGTGCTAAACAAACGTTAACAGTGTGTTTGAAGGTCCTTACCGTTTCACAGACGAAAATAAAGATTTCCAGAAATTTTCCGGCGAACTGGAATTATCCAATAACGGCGTCTGAATTCGATTTCAAGTGAAAGGTTTTAGTTAGAAATAGCTTAACAATTGTTAGACTACGACGGTATTGAAGGACTTACCGTTTTGATGGAGAATGCGGTTTTCCGGTGAACTTGCAGAATTTTCCGGCGAGTAAAATAAACTTTTCTGGTGAACTGAAAGTATGACGAAAATGAAATGGCAGGTTTGTGGAATGTTTCTGAGTCGCGAGAAAGATGTTTGATTGCAGTAATTCGGATTATTGGATAACTTCGGTTATAAAACCCATCATCATCAGAATTCAAGTCAATTCAAGTCTGAATTGATTAGAATTGTCGGTGCATCGGTTATAAATCTGAATTCGCGATTATTCAAACGTTTTAGACGGTTGAATAGCCGATTTCGGTTTTCAGTTGGCGCAACCGGTTCATCTAGGTTTGTATATAAGACTTATTTGTTTCCTAGAGTTGACAGAAAACAAACAAGTGGCGGAGTGGTTAAGCGTGTGAGTGTTAAGTCTTTGGAGTTACAACCTGGCTGACCCGGGTTCGAGTCCCGGAAGCCCCATTTTATTTTTAATTGTTTTATTTATACTTTTTATCAATTATAACTTTTAGGGTTTAGTTTGTTTATTAATTATGTATCATTAAAAATTAAAATAAACATAAATAGGCAACGACACATTTATAACTTGATATTCGATTACAAACGGAGCGGGTTTGGTAAAACTCGTTTTCGACAAATGTTAAAAAACGAGGGGTATTTATAGAGCGGCCAAACACTCACTGATTTCGGTTTCAAGATGTGAGATTTAAGGATCAATGATTACTTTCGGTTATGAATCATTTGATTCAATTCTTTCCGGTACAATTAGCTAATGAAAAAGACCGTTATAACAGAGATTGCGTGTATTGATTTCACAATTATCCTCCGGCAGTTACAGATCTGCCAAGTTTTAAAAGAATTACAGGTTTCGGTTTCTATATAGATTATTTGATTCTGTTTTAACCACTAAAGTGCGTATAGAGCAGTGGTGTTTGGTGTGTGTGTGATTGCGGTTGACCCGGGTTCGAAATCTGGCTAGTCCTTTTAATTTTTCTTTTATTATTTTAAAGTTTATTTTATTTCACTTATTATTGTTATTTATTAATTATAATATTTAAGATTTATTAATTTTAAAAAAAAAGTATTAAGATAACCGACACTAATAAAATACGCAACAACATATAGATAATTACTTGATTAACAAACGATGCGGGTTTTTTTAAACCCGTTTTACGCAAATGTTATAGGTGGCCTATTAGGTTGCCAGTCAAACTGTTCTCTATCACCAATAGTTAATATAAATCGATTTATCTTAAATTTAAAGTTTATTTACGGAAAACAATAACTAGCTTTAATTATTATTCTTGTACAACACGTTGAAGCATGGACAGTGAGAATTATGTGTATTAGACAGTCAAAGCTTTTAAAAAATCCAACTTCAAAACTAAGTTGGACGGTTTTACCGCCTTGTTTCTATGAAGATATGAAAGACGAGAAGTCTATAACTACCATCGAGATGGCAGGAAGAAAAGACCATATCCTCCATTTTGGGATGTTGACTATCTTTATCTCCCATTATGGATTGGGGAAACAGACTGGCTTTGTCCGTATTGATATGCAAACCATGGTAATTACTCAATATTGGACTGGATAAGAGAGGGAGAAATGAAAAGCGTCGTCAAGTGGCGCACTATATGGAGATGCTAACCCTTTTTTTTCGGATGGTTCTTGAACATATTCATTACTGGTCAAACTCTAAAAACCACATGGAGTATGACAATACTATTGTTTTAGTTGAACTGGATGTGCCCCAAGACAACGGTAATGTTGCAAATGCCGGGGTTCTTGTTTGTATGATGATGGAAACTTGGTTAGAAACAAATCGTTGCTAACTGAAAACGACGTCGAAGAGGCTTGTGTCAATTATCGAGGCTACTGGCTGATGAGCTATATGAATAGCGTTGTGTCCCTAGGGCTATTATGAATTTTGTATTAAGTATGTTTGTTATTCAAGTATGATGTTGTCGTTAAAGCCGTATAAGTTTGTTGTTTCTCTTTAATTTTGAATTATTAATATTGTGATGTTTATTATGTATTATTATTACTCTTATTATTATCGGCTCTCTACACCAATATATACCAATATTTATGTGCACTTATCTACTTCCATCATCACTCTCTCCGAATGGAAGATCGAGAACACAACATTCATCTACGCTTTCATATCCACCTCAATGTTGAAGAGCAAAACCTTCCCCCGGGTTTACAAGACCCAAATCGTGCCCACCCTATGCAACAACCTAACCATCACCTTCACAGTTATCATTCCCCCAATGATGCAAGAACCAAACCATCACCCTCACCATCTAAACATTGTGCAAGAACCAAATCATCACCCAAATCTTCAACAATGTCATTGTTACTGTCACCGTCACTGTCCCAACACTATGCAAGGACCAAACCGTCACCTCCTTCAACAACAACACGATCACTATCACCGTCACCCACTATACAAGAAACAAATCAACACCTCCACTTCAACAACCAAACAATCATGTTTGGTCATAAAAGTGTGAGACTGACTGCATCAAATCAACGCAACGGACTATGGTAGCGAATGGGATTGAATTGGGTTAGTTTGTATTAGGTTTGGACTTGAATAGGTCACTTAGGCATGCTATAGGCCATGTGGGCCAGGTAAGCCCATGAGGGGCATGGGCAAACCCTAGGTATAATAGAATATTGTGTTTATTCCTAGGGTTAAGCCTTTAGGAAGAACTTGGTAGCCTCCACCATTCTAGAGAGAGATAGAGAGAAAGAAACTTGTATCAGACGGTTTTACTATTCGTAGTAATAGAATCATATGCAAGTTTGAAGTGATTCGTGTGTTATTCTTACTCATCTCGTTTCTCTTATTTTTCGGTTTTCTTGAATATCATCAGGTTTGGATTCGCCCATCCTTGGTGATTGTTTGATATCGTTGTTAGATCCAGATTATTCGGGACTTACAATTGGTATCAGAACCTTTAGAACCTATTTCAAGGCTCAAATTGATATCAAACATTCAAGTTTTCCGGAATTTTTGGGTTGGTGTTCTTCGTGGTCTTCATCGGTTCATTAGTTGTTGTTTAAAAACTGTCATATTTTGGTGCTTTGTCTGTTTGAAATTGTTAAAAGGTTAAAAGTTATTTTACTTTTTTTATATTATCAAAAAAAAGGTCAACATCTTCATCAGCTTTCCATTCGAAATGCATTTTTCCTTTTCGAAATTCATATCTATTGATCCGAGATAGACACGTTGTTATCCGAGACATCACCAGCTTGTCATAAATATCATTAGCTCTTCATCCAATGATACATCAAGACACTACCCCATACATCCGAGATACAAATCCGAGACACATTTGAGTCAAAAACCATCTCGAACAACCTGCAACCATCTCGGAAACACAATCCGAAACACACATTCGAGTCACCTATCTTCATCCGAGACACTGCACCATTCATACGAGATACATACTATCCAACCGAACTTGATTCGGGATCATAACCACCATCCAAAATCGTCCTCTACCATCATCTTCGGTCACCTGTTTGATCACCCTTACCAGTCACCGTCGACCACCACCACCTCCATCATTGAACAGTTCATCATCATCTATATAACACATCAATTTATCTTCGCAACCACCATCGTAACCACTACCGTGACTCTAGTCATCTTCTCCATCTCTGTGAATCATCTTCATTAACACTGGTAACCGAATATTGATACTCCATCGCTAATCACTTCCATCCTACCGTCGACAACCACTCTCCACTGTTACCACCTACACCACGTTTCACCCCCGTATACAACCAATAACAACCTCCATCGTCCCTCTTACTTCTACATTTGTTATCACCGTACACCATCTCCGTCACTCAACACCGTTAATCTTTTACACAACCTCTTTCACGTCACCATTAGCCACCACCGATCTTCTGTTCATCACTATATCACCTGCGAACCCACCACCTTCACAAACAGCCATCACCTTGTCACCGTTCACTACACCGATCACTGTCGCCAATCATCTCCATTAAACACAAATGTCTTGTTTTCATCTACCTCCACCGTACAGTCTGCCACCATCGTATCATCAACTCCATTCTCGGTCACTTCTATCACACCGCAACTGATGGCAAAAACATCGGGGCGGGATAAAAGAGATTGCTCGAGACTTCATAACTCTAAAATTTGAAAATAACTAATATAAAAAAATTTCATTTTATTGAAATAACAAGTAAAGTACGAATTTCAGGATACAACATCATGGATAACAAATTTCAAATATAATAACTTTAATGTTACAATTCTAAGTGTGTATCTAAGTTGTCCTATTCGTTTCCACCCGTAGTTTATCATCAACCTCATCCTGCAATACATTTTAAAGTATAGTCAATACACAAGGCATTGGCGAGCATACAAGCTTGAATAATAGCATAGTGTAAATGTTTCAACAAATCTTCATGCATACTTATCTATTCTTGAGGCTAACATACATTAAACTTCTTTGCATATGTATACTATTCAACCCAAAGCTTCCCGCAAGCATAATCCATTCATCACATGAAAGGACCAGATGTGTAGGACTTAACATGACCCCAAGTTTACTAGGCGGTGCGTTACTCCTATAGACTAACATGTTAAGGGAGGCTTGATCAAAGTTAATGACCGAGTATAAGCATAACGAGTATAAGCATGTGTGCTTTCAAGTTTAGCATAGAGCATCAATAAAGATTGTTCGTGCATTGAGTATAAGCATGTTTTGAAATTTTTGCATAATGTACATGTATTGCACGCAAAGGTGATAAAGCATTAAATGGGTTCAAGTATGCTCACAATTTTGCAAGCTTCTTAAGCAAATTGTGGTTAGACAAATGATCAGGTGATGCAACACGAAGATACCCTATAAGGGGTAAACAGGAGGACGTGAGTAATCTGAGTGGAATGATTGATTCGAATTACAAGACAGAAGGTACGGAATGAAAACTATAAAAATACCACATCGTACGAAGTGGGCTGACTCCTCGTGCGAGCTGACTTGCAACTCGTACGAGTTGTCTGTTACCTCGTACGAGTTGACTTGCACCTCATACGAGTTGGCTATTCACCTCGTGCAAGCTGACATTTTGGAAAGTGTTAGCCTGTTTCATATCCTTTTCTGCACTGATCTCTGTGAACGGGGTTCGTGGTAACGGGGCATGATAATCCGAGCCATAACACTAGATCAGATTATGATCAATATTATGTCTGAATTAGTGGTAAGTAAAATATAAGTATAGTTGATTGAATTCTTCAGTTATGTCATAGAAGTCAAGCATGGAGGTGGGAACACCTCATATATGATTCACCAAAGCACAAGGTTGTAATATAACCTGGTTGGTCATGAAGTAATATAAAGTAAAATTGTTCAAGTGAGGTGTGGAACTTAATTCGGGTAGCCAAAGCTCCCAATGTTCTCAATAGCTAGAAACTAATCCAATCCTATAGGGATGATGAATTAGGTTAGCTTACAACACTTGGTATAGAGAAGAAGATGAGTTACAAGGTGTTAGTGAGCTAGACTCACTTAGAAGGAGAGGGTTCTGCTGAAAATCAAGAAATTCGGGGGGTGAGAATGAGATTTTGGAAGATTGGAATCGTGGGTGAAGGGTCGTATTTATAGGAAAAACAGACCACTTTGTGCGAAGTTGGAAGCACCTCCTACGAGTTGGGCATCACCTCGTACGAGGTGGCCCACTAAGTACGGAGTGGCTACGCTTCGTGCGAGGTTGACTGTTTGGAGTTGTTTTCGTACGATTGGCTGGTTTTTAAGCATTTTAAGCATGCATGAATGATGTATGAGTATAGTAGTGCATAAAAGTTGAGTAATGGAGCATTTAAGTATGGTTTCTCGCATATAATCATGTATTAAGAATTAAAAAGTATAATTCGAGTATGTAACCGGTATAAGTATAAAATGAGTCTCCATTATGATCATAATCTCGGAGTACAAAAGTGGAAAATTAAAGATAAAAGTTTCGGTACAGGTTTTCCAAATATAGAAATACGAATACACTTTCTAAATAAGGAAAGTCCGAAAATGCGGAGCGTTACAACCTCCTCGCACCACTCATCTCTTCTTATCACCGGCATCATAAGGACAACCTGTTTCACCATTCATCATCATCTCCGGTAAAAACATCAACCGATCATCATCATCACCATTACAACCCTCGACAACATCCTTCACTCTCTGTGAACGACACTATTTTCACTGCCGTAACCTCGTGTTAAACCCGTCATCATCATCCTTATCAATCCACCACTCATCTCTTCTTATCATCGGCACCATAACCACAACCTGCAACTACTTTTCCGATCATCGGTTATAACCATCGTCATCATCACCGGTTATTAGGGTTTTGGTCTTCTTGATAGGTGATAAACAAAGAAGAAACTTAAAGTTTTATGTGACACTAGGTCGTCGGGAAAAGAAAAGAAAAAAACATGGAATTGTTTTAGTGACGGTTTGGGTGTCGGGAATTGTTTGGTGAACATATTTAGAATTACGATTAAAGTTAACGGTTTAAAAAATATATTAAAAAAGAGGATTTAAGGTTATATAATAATAATAATAATAATAATAATAATAATAATAATAATAATAATAATAATAATAATAGGTAATCATTACCTTATAATATAATATAATATAATATAATATAATATAATATAATATAATATATATAATATAATATTATATTATATTATATTAAACATTAATTTATATTAATAATACTTACTATAATTTAAAAAAAGGTTGTTTGTTTTGTGATAAGAGTTTTGACAGATTTTGAGGTACGATACACGAAGCGGATTCACTCTAAAGTCTTCGGGTTAGCATCTTCACGGGTCTTAATTTGACTTGTGTTTCTCGGTTCTTGATCACGGGCAAGGAACAAACTAGTAAAGGTTTTGCAAGCTTCTATTCTTAGCCTTTGATTCAAGGATGAATACAGCCAAAGCTCAATACTCAATCATAGTGTTCAACATAGTTTTCAGACCAGTCTGCATTTCCAACCCGAATGCCAATTCGAACATTGTTTTCAGCGCAATTATCAAAGCTACCATTAACATCACTGCACCCCATGCACAAAATCAAAACCCGAACTTGCTGGATCAAGTTAAGGAAAAGCTAAATGAGTTTATTAGAAACTATAATGTTGATCCTGTCGTGGAATATGTGATGTGCTTGCTTGAACGTGGGAGGCAAAAAGAGGAAGTAAGGAATGAGATGGATAGCTTTTTGGGTGATGACAAATACTCCTTTGTATCTTGGTTGTGGGATCATTTACAATCAAACCAAGATCTATACGCAAAATCAATAGAGTTTCATCCCGAAGAAGTGGCCAAAAATAAACCTTAAGCCCAGCAAGCTGAAGTCAATCGCCCAGCACCTCAAACCCAGCAAGCCGCTGTCAATAGGTCAGCATCCACCCAAGCCCAACCTAAGATTGACAAACTAAGATCGCTCATTGACATAGTCAACTATCTTTTGTGTACTGAGCATTGCAGGAAAACGATTGCACAACTCAAGGCACTAATCTCCAAAATGGCTAATGATTACAACAGTTCAATGGCTCAGTGCATCAACCAAAGTAACAAGTTATTTACAGAAAAGGTTGAAGCTCAAAAGAAAGATATAATTCAGCTCCACCTAGACGAAAATCAACAGAAATGTTGGGTCCATGACTACAAAACCAGATTACATTTAAAAACCTTGGAATGCGACTTGTTAAGAATTGAGCTGGGACTTCTTGCTGGAAAATATCAACAAAACGAAGTTAATATAAAGAATTTTGATATATCCAGCAAGCTCGTTCAAGACGTGTGCAATGTGCAGTTGGCATATAAGGAGAACAAGCGGAAGGGTTTGGGATTTAATCAGGTTGCCCCACCATATAATCACAACTACACGACAATGCCTGAAACTGAGGAAGAAATTGAGAGAGCACAACATATGGTTTACGGCAAACCCATTGATTATACGTCAGACACACAGGAACCATCTGGTGCCGCTGACTCTTCTAATTATTTAACTGGAACATCTGGTCTTTCATCTGATGAACCAGGATCCTCTAATTCTATAAAAGCTGTGAAGAGAAAGCTGACGTGAACAAGCCTTCAGGTGCACAAACAGAACAATCTGAACCTACTTCTTGTGATGAAAAGGTTCAGAGCGAGCGAAACGAGCCAAAACGAGCAGGTCAAGGACGAGGAAAGAAGAAGAAACAGCAAAAGGCTCGTGATGTGAAAAACGCTTTTGTTAAGCCGGCTCATAATGGCAAATGTGAAAATATGCATTTGATCGTGCGAACAAGTTTTTGGGAAGGTAGGTGAGATTTCTTAACAAGGCATGCAGTCTAAACAGCACAATAAGAATTAAAAGAAATCTCCACAACAGAAGAAGGCCCTTGCAAACGACAAGTATAGACATCCAAATTCATCTTTGTCTGCAAGAAATGTGCTAGGAAATCAAGCACAGAAAGGATTAGTTCATCCGTCAAGGCCTGCATGTCACACCCCGACCCGCAGCGGAAATGGTGATCGGGGCATGATTGGGTTTTCATCAAAGCTCATGACATTTACTATAAAGTTTCATATTTATTATTACTTTTTAAAGAACATTACAATAAGCATACAAATACAACATGTTCAAATACATTTTTCATAACTTCATTATTTTTCTTCTAAGGCAATTTCTTATGTGTCCCTTGCTTCAACCTGTTCACCTGTATCATGTGTAAAAATAGGGTTTTGGGTTATTTGAATGAAATTGTGCATAACCAAATATGAGTAAACGTAAATGTAAATTTAATCACAAAACACATAATATTAATTAATACACACGCACACACCAAATGAATGATTTTGAGGCACGCGATGTTCAACTCGTCTCCCACGAGGAACTGATGGGCCTAATGAATGATTTTGAGGCACGCGATGTTCAACCCGTCTCCAACGGGGAACTGATGGGCCTAATGAATTGATTTGCACGCAACTTGACTAAATGTAAACACACATTACAACAAACAATATTCACATTATAAGTTTAGATCATATAATGGTAATAGCACGAGTTTGAATAAATGAAATAATTAAAGCGACACATGATACACCCCAAAACATGAATAAAAAGGAGAATTTGTAAGAATTCACTCACAGTGGGTGCGTTTCTTGGATTGATGATGAATGCGCACGAATTTGGATTTAACCACGATAGAAACTAACCTAAATAATAACATAATAAGTCGATAAATAAATAAACTTTTATTTGGGATTAATATTTTTAATTAATGTTCTTAATGGGATTGTTAGATTTATTTTTGTGAGTTTAAGGAAATTTTCTAACTTCAAAAATATTATTTTTAAGTGTTTTTAATTGATTTTTAAATAAAATAAATAAATAAAAAGAAAATAAAAATTTTGACTTTTTGACCGTTGACCGGTTGGACCGCGTTTATTCTGTGCGCTGAGTGAGGTTCGAACTCGTGACCTCCCGTATACGTGCACGCAGCTCTACCAACTGAGCTACGTGTCTAACCCGAAATATTTCTGATTTTAATTATATTTATATACTATTTGGATCAGTCAGAATTTTATTTAATTAAAAAGGTTTTTAATCCAATCGAACCGGCATGCCTGTTAACACTCGAACCCGCGACCTTCTTGTTGTGTTGCACCCAGCCCAACCAACTGGGCTGGGTGTCTAACCCGATATATATTGAAATTTTATTATACTTAACATCTTACAGCGAGTTAATATGGTTTCGGTTTTAAAAAGAACATTTTTATTTCAGATGATAAGGTTGTGTCAAGGATCGAACTCGAGGCGCATGCTTTGTAATTTGCACACAGTCCACCACTGGACTGTGTCTCTAACCCGGTATATTTACCGATTTTAAATTCCTTTAAACACATTTCAAACTTCATCTTCTTCAATCGACTTAATACCCAGAAACATAACTCGACTGTTTAATCAAATCTTATTGAATTAATTGTTTGATTATTACTGATAACGGAAATAATTAAAACAGAAAAGGATTTAAGGATGTTGTACCGAACAGGTGTGATCTCCGATGAAGTTCCGGTGACTGAAAGAAATTCCGGCGAAGTGTGACTTGCGACAGAGGATCTACAGGAAGTTTGAGGTGAGTGTGGGTGACTTCTGTCTGAGCTCTAGAAGTCCTATTTTCGAGTAAGGTAATAAGCGAATGGATTCTTCGGTTTTCAGGCGAGATTCCGTTAAGTTCAGATCTTCCGACAAGTGTTTTCTGGTGAACAGAGAGTTGCGAGAAGGTTTAAGAGTGTGTATGTGCAATTCTAAAGAGTTCTAGAGCTCCTATTTATAGATGAGGAGGTCGCACAATTAAATCTTCGGTTTCAGTCAGAATTGAGTTATGGCAGATTGATTGATTGCATAGCTAATTGGACGTATTTTGACTCGATTTGAGTCTTGGGTCAAGACTGGAAACATTTTCTTCAGTTATTTGCGAAGAATTCGCAATCTTGGTGATTGCTGCAGGTTACAGCCGTTACAGAGCGGAACTTTTGAATTCAGATCAAGAAGTTAAGGAATACATAAATGATTATTTGATTAAATCATTTCAGATATGGAGAGGTGGTGTAGTGGTTTGTTGTGCGTTTGTTAATCCGGGTGACCCGGGTTCGAAACCCGGCGTCCCCTTTTATTTTTTATTCATTATTTATTATTCATTTTCAATTATAGATTTTAAATTCTAATATATTTATTAATTATGTATTGTTTAAAATTTATTTGAGCATTAAATAAGCAACGAAAATTTTTAACTGGTTATTCGATTAATAAACGAAGCGGGTTTTGGAAACCCGTTTTTCGACGGATGTTACACTGCAAGAGCAAATCAAGCTGATCAGGATGCTTTATACCTGAAGAGACAAACGTACTTCAATTGCGGCATTCCTGGTCACCTTGCTCGGAACTGCACACATAGTCCTTATGTACCCTACTATGCTCAAAATCAGAAGGTTACACCTAAGGATAACAATCATTCTAAGCCGATGAAGGTATCATCACCTAAGTCAATGAAGAATGTGAATCCCAAGGTTAAACTATCTGATGGGGATGGGAACGTTGCCAAAAAATGCAAGGCTATTCAGAAACAAAAATCTATTTCTAAAACGAATAAACTTGAAACAGCCAAACTTGCTCAATCGAAGGCAACAAACGCGTTTGTTAAAATGAAACAGATTTGGAAACCCAAATCCAAAGCGGCAGCATCATCACTAATCCTTGAAACAAAAGGGGACTTGTGTCTTAAAGAAGTATCTTATTTTGATGCTTTAGGGAAACCCGGGACCACGATGGCCTAAGTCCCACTGTCTAACTAATCTCCTTATTTTTCAGGAACAACCAAGTAGGAGCTGTTGACAATCTCTGGAATGTTGATAGCAGTTATTCCAGGGACATATCAGATAACATCTCACTGTTGCAAAAAGTTAAAAAAAATTACGAGTGTAATGTTTCCTTTGGAGGAGATGAGGTAATAAAAGAGCAGCGAAAAAGTAAAAATTTAAATTTTGTGCCTTAATTTTGAAATTGATTAGTCTTCAATCTAATGACAGAACGGTTAAGCAAAAAAGACAAAAATATTTTCCTTTTTCTTTCTTTTATAACTTTGTACATACGTTTTCTTTATTAGGTAAATTTGTGCATAAAGTGTGATGCACAAATTTAGGGGGGAAGAGGGACATATATGTACATAATGCATTGTTTTAGGGGGAGAAAATGAAAAAAAAAAGATAAGAACATCTGAAAAACTGAAAAATACAAAAACATTTGAAAAACAAAAAATCCAAAAAGTCTTTTATTGCATCATTTGGGAAATGAAATGAATATTCATGATAAAGGGCGTCATTGACACATGTAAGGTGTTGTAGCTGAAAAGACTAGGATCTAATATGATATGTCGATAGGCTTAACACTCAAAGTCATTAAAAGATACTAAGTGATATAAACATAACGAACTATGTATCTTGTAGGTAATATACCATCAGGTATGATTTCATGGTCTTAATCCGGCGTTGACAGATAGCCAACTTCTGAAGTTTTGGGTCTTTGTGCTGATGAGCCATCCGGCATATCAGGGCTGCCCTTTTGTTGCATTTTGATATATGCAGACCTAGGCACAGTCAGGACATCCTTAAAAGAGTTCAAATAAAAGGGCCGAAACCTTAAAAGAAAGAAAATCTCATCCCGAGAAAATTTCATGTGCTTGAAAAGTCAAACATACCATATAAGGTATTTGCCTAACCCTCGTCATATATTATTGGTCACTCTACTGTACGAATGTACTGACCTGTTCACCAATAGTCTGACGTTGTAAAAGATAAAGGATGATCTTAGTATACTCACCTGCTACGATGAATCGTTGTGCTTACCTTGATCGTGGGGCATGTCATGGTATGAAATACACGGGTATTATAGTATAATACCACCTTAAGATTATCACGAAGTTGAAATTGAAAGTTGATCGTTAAAGTTTAAGTGGAGAAACATATTGGCAATCACTCAGACCAGTCTGAATAAGTTCGTACTGAAAAGTGTTCCTTGGTCCGCTTGAATACGATCTTGATCCCATTGCAATTATATATACTGTAACTATTGAGTTAGTTTCTTTGTTTAGTTGCGTTTTGTTTATATTCTGATATTTAAAAATTTTAAAAATAGAAAATTCAAAAATCCAAAAAATAGTGTCTTGTTTTTATAAAACCAAAAACCAAAAATAGAGTTTTTATTTGTTTTATTAAAAATCTCTAACCGTTCTTGAAGATGTGACTGGTCATTAAAAATGAAAGAAATTTGAATTTTGATCCGAGTATAAGTACTTGGATGTACCAGGTGTTCATATGGTACTTTCCTCTGCTGCAAAGAAATGTTTGCTTATAAATTTCTGAGAATTTTACAGAACTTGATTTAGATCAAGAAATAGGGGTTGCTGAAGATTGAGATGTTGTTAGTTGCTGACAAAGCATGAAGCATCACAGCAGCAAGATGAACCTGAATCAGCAGAACCAGATACAAGTCATCATCAACAATGACAGTACATTTGAAGAAGTACCTGTAAACCTGCTTGCTTGAAAGAGAAAGATTGAAGAAGAAAAGAGTTGCTGAGATTCCTCCTCTTGCATTCTTTTTGACAAAGATGTTTCAAGCAAAGCTGATCAAGATCCTGATATGAAGCTTACCACAAGAGCTGAAGAAAGAGACCCATGCTGAGAGTACGTTGAAGTGTGAGGTCCTAGAAGTGTAAGACTAACTTCCACAACACTTACAACATAGCTACAACCATAGACTCCATTGAAGACGTTGTTGAATTCATGCTATTAAGACAATTTGATGCATTAGTCTAGGGGGAGATTCTTAGGTCCTAAAAGTGTGAGACTGATGCATCAAATCAACACAACAGGCTATAGTAGCGAACTGGGATTGAATTGGGTTAGTGTGTGTTAGGTTTGGACCTTGAATAGGTCACTTGGGCATGCCATAGGCCATGTGGGCCAGGGAAGCTCATGAGAGGCATGAGCAAACCCTAGATATAAATAGAAAATTATGTCATTGGTTTAGCCTTTAGGAGAACTTGGTAGCCTCCACCATTCTAGAGACAGATAGAGAGAAAGAAACTTGTATCAGACGGTTTTGCTATTCGTAATAATAGAATCGTATGCAAGTTTGAAGTGATTAGCGTGCTATTCTTACTCATCTCGTTTCTCTTATTTTTTCAGTTTTTTGAATATCATCAAGTTTGGATTTCACCCATCCTTGATGATTGTTTGATATCGTTGTTAGATTCGGATTTTTCGGGACTTACAAATCACCTTCCACTTCAACAACCAAGTCTTCAATTTGCTGAAGAAGACGCCGATCCAAAATTGGATATGAGATTTATTTTGATGAACTGTGTTTTGAAGCTTATCAAGAAGTATTGGAACGTGGAATAGAGTATTATAACTCACATGCAAAAGACCACAACTCTTAGGTTAATGAAGTAAAGCTTAATTAGGATTTATTATGTTTGATTAGGCCCAAGCTATGTGTAATAAGATATTAAACATGTTTAATATTATATGTTTGTAATGCATAACGTTTTATTTTAATTGTTTAAAAAATATGTTCAATTTTCAGAAGTTTTTCTCTACAAAAGGAAATAACACATTCACAATTTCAAAGAAGAGCAATTATTACTATCGGATTGTATCCGGTACTTAGAAGATCCACAATTTTAAAACATAAACAATTTTTTTATGAATTCATCTTTTATATCCATCTCTAAAAAATCATATAACTTTGATTCTTCACTCAAATAATCGAATATCTAAACAAGTCCACAATTTTGGAGAATAATATAATCAGATATAATATACTTTGGAGAATATTTTTAAGGCAAAAACTTAATAATCGGATATTTTTAAAGTGTCTTACAATAATTTAGAGAATCAGTACAGAGCCATTTGAAATGGTGATTTACTGTTGTGCGACAAAAGTTGCCATTTAAAATGGCGATTTATCATAAATGGCCATAAGGAATTACGATTTGTCATAAATTACCATTTGAAATAACAATTTCACTTTATTCTCTTACACCCAATCATTATTCTTTTACACATCTCTTACATTCCATGAATCGTTCCTACAAGACCAGTATTTTACATCAAATTGCCATTCCAAATGGAAATGGAACTATTTTTAAAAAAAAAATTCAACATGACATTATTGTAATTTGTTTTCAAGAACTACAGTAGTTCTGAAAAAAAACCAACTTATTGGGTAGCTTTGATTATGAGCATACAACATAAATAAGAATTTAGATATATGAGTTCTTCTGTATTTTGACCTAGAATAGCATTTTATGTGAATTTATGTTAAAACTGTAACTAATTGATGAAAGTTTATTATAAGAGTAAATTATTGTACTTTATTTGTATATTCTTTTTTCAGGTGGTTCATTTAACGTAAAAATTGACAAGTTTTTTACTTTATGTTCAAAATCTTGCATTATATTTCCTTTAAGCCTAACCTAGTAACTTTTTTTATTAAATCTGATCACCCAAAGGTATTTTAGTCTTTTTACCTCACATATATAATATTATTTAAAAAATAAAACAAAATAATTCAACAACCTCATCTCCACCACCCTCCACCAACACCATGACCGTCACTACCGCACCCTCCATCATCTACAACCACCATCATCACCACCCTCCACCACCATCTCCAAACCAAGAACAACCACCGACATTACCATCTCCCTTTTATCATATCCAACCACTATCACCATCATCACCCCCATCTCTAAGGTAACTCAACTACCTAAAAACCCTCTAAATTTAAAAAAAAAATCCCCAGAATCACCACATCACACAAAGAATTCCAATAGTTAATTCACATATTTGGGACTCTCAAAAATGTAATTCCCTTCTAATTGGTTTCCTAAAAAATATCAATTCGCCATTTTACATTTCATTTCATTGATTTCTCTTATCCATTAGTCGATTTCCTTTTATATATATGCATTTGTTTCCTTTCTCTAAATCTATAAATTTTTTGTAGTGTGAATAGATATTAATTTAGTGAAATTATAATTTAGTAAAATTACAATTACTAATTAAACTCTTCATATGTGAATTAAAGATAAACTCTTGAGTAGAGTTTTTATGTTAATTTATTTGTTATTATTAGAGTTTATTCTCTAATTAAGTGAGACTTTTCACCTTTATTCTCAACTCTTGTAAAAAATAATAGGCTATGTGTCTCATTTTGAGATAGCGAAATGCTAGAAAAATACAAAAGAAGTAATACAAGAAAACCTATAAATTCATGGAGAGTTCTTTGAAAAGAAGAGATACTTGTATACCCATGTTTGGGTACTTAGAGAGATAAGTTTTATCTACTCAATTTCATCTCTTCATATCATTATTTTTTTTACAAGTTCTAACACTATATTTTATCCGGTGTAACCTCGGGCGCGTGGCCATTTTCGGCAGTACAGACTGTTCCGGTTGTTGTACCCTGGGAGACAGACGCGTCATCTTTAGTGAGGCGCGAAATCTGTTTTAAGGGAAGCGTGTTGAAACACGTGCCTCAGCCACAACCGTCAACACTTACTTCTTCATTTTGTAGGAAATTATTATAAAAGAAGATGTGGTTCAAGACCTTGTTAAAGCCCACTACAAAGGATCATACAAGGAGACACGGTTCAAGAGTTCGTTGAAGACTACAAACGGACCATACAAGAAGACGCGGTTAAGGCTCTTGTTGAAGACATCGATTTGAATCGATTTATTTAAATATGTTGTATTTCATATTTAATTTTGTATGGATTTGTACATGGTACGGGTACTACAATTTCCCAAAATTATATAAAGAGAGTATCTTTACAATTTTATATTTATTTATATATTTTTTATTAAAATAAAATTGTGATCCATGTCCTACAAACTTAAAACAAATTTAGTGAGATTGTTGCTACAATCTAAAACCTTATTTATAAGGATTTTGGGTTCACGAAAGAATTTATAATAAAAAAATTAGAGATTTGATCTTATAAATATTTTTGGGAAATATGTAGTAGTACAACGTGTTGTGTTTGGATTTATAGAGATTGAGATACAATCTTAAATCCTATACGCTGATACAAAACGAATAATTTTGGTTCAACCGTTTGGTTTTTTAAACGATTTTGTAATCGTTAATTTTTCTAACTTTGTGTTAGATCGGTTTATTAGTGTAAACCATATGTTTTTTGTAAGCGTTAAAATTCTTTAACCTGGCGTTAGCCCGACTTAGTGTTAGAAATAGTTTATTTTGTATAAGCTAATAAGCCTTATAATAATTTTTGTAATCATGTATTTCTAACGAGCTTGTTAGAACCTATTGGTATGATAATGGTTATTATTATTATTTATATCTAAGAAGTATGTTAAAACATATTTATTGATAAGATTTATAACAATTTTTGTAATTGTTTATCTCTAACAAAAGTGTTGGAAACAGTTTATAAAAAAAATACAAATGATTTTTGTAATCATTTGTCGTCTAACATGCATGTTAGAAATAGTTTATATAAAAAAATCAAATGATTTTTGTAATTATTTGTCTTCTAACATGCATGTTAGAAACGTTTCATGAAAAGTGTTTGTTTGGAAGGTGCTTCCCAGTTGTTTATTTTTTAACATGTGTATTAGAAGTGACTATTATATGAACCATATATGTGTTTATAACAAGTGAATTAACATTTAGTGGAAATGTTAATATTTCTAACGTGCGCGTTAGATTTTTTTTTTCAATTTAACATGATTGTTAAAAATAGTTAGAATACAAATGCTTTGAAATATTTTATGTAAACATTTTATATAAGTAATTTGTTGTAGAAATTGATTTTAGTGAATATAAACACATTAATGTTTTGCATGGTTTAGAAATAAAAAAGTCATACATTGAAGTTGATGTTTGATTGGTTTCAAGAATTAAATCACCATAAAGTGATGGTGTTGTTGTATGGATTTATCACTAACTTTAATTTGTGATTTCTAAATCCAATAATGGTCATGTTTATATATATATATATATTTTAATGACTTAAATTTTCTAACATGTGTGTTAAAAAATATGTATCATAAATACAAGGTTAGATATTGTTCATTATATAACCATAATAAATAGAATGTTTTATGTAAACATTTAATTGTCTATGTGTGCATCAAAAATGATGAGAAATTGTTTATTTTATAAACTTTATCATTGGAAAACGTTTTATGTAAATGTTCGATTTTATATGTGTCGTTATAACATTTTTTTTCTAACATGTGTGTTAGAAAACGTTTAGTACGTGCGTAGTAAGACTAAATAATATAAAAACATTTGATATTTTGGGTTTTGATGTATGTTTTCATAAACCCTTATTGATATTATTAATATAGCATATTACAAAACTAAGGAAATGTTTTAGAGTGATCTTTAAAACAAAGTTTGCATAATATTGATAATTCAAATGGTTCACTACTCTTGTTGAAAGTAGCATATGGTTAACAAAGTAAAAATTTCATGGATATTATTTGGTAGAAAACAACTTAGTGTTGTTGTGAACAAATTAATTGTTCAAGTTCACTACTTAAATGTAGTCTTTATAACAACTTGGTGCTGTTGTATGTAGAATTGTCCAAGTTTAAAGTTTAAGATGAAATGGGAAACTTGTACTTACGAGTGCATGGAATTTAATTAAGGGAGTACCTTAAGACATGTTATGGGACGATATCTTTGCACAAATTTTGGTCAGATTATTAAGTGTTGAAGATAAAAGCACTTTGATATTTGATGTCTACAAATCGTCTATGCTACCGATTAAATTTCAAAAGTGTTTGGCACTTATGATTTAGTTTCGAATGTATTTTATTGTTTTGTGTTCAATATCTTCGCATAACACATGCAATTTTTTACAAAAAAATAAATCACTAATGTTTGTGACGTATAAATTATTTTTATAGAAAGTAATTATAACGTCAATTATACATTGTTTAAAAGAATATGACTTTAAACGCATAGTATATGAAAATATTTGGACATAAACAACTTGATAGTTGTTGCATTAACTAAAAGTCAAATACGAGACATCAAATATGTAACCACATCACGAGTGAGTAGTGACTGTACTGAGATGAAATACACAAATGAGATTCATGTCGAAATACTTCGTTAGAAGTCACTGGAAAATTCACAAGTGTGAATTCTAACATATGAAAGAAAAGGACAATATGTTATTGTATACCTTTAATAAATCTTGCGAGATTTATACGTAGATGCGTCTACCACTTGAACATGGAAATTTTACCTTAGTTTGAGAGAGCATCCTATATATACATATCTCATAATGAATAACAATAGATATGTATAAATCACTTATGGAAAAATTATGAATGCCATGTTGTTGTGTGTGGATCTAGTTGACTATATCTTCCACATGATAGTGATTGTAAATGAGGAACATTCATCTTGTTGGTGATGAGTGTGTTCACCAAGTGACTTGGATTAAGACTTATGTTTAAGTACTTATGAGTCAATGGTAAAGCGTTGGACATCAAAGGTAAACAAGTTATGTTCCTTAATTGAATGATAAAATTTAGCTATGTGCTATATACAATAATTTGTGAGACCTTCCTAAATATTGATGTTCTAGGATTATGAATAAGTCTCATTATTTGTCTTAACAAGGGATGAATGTTTCAAGTGATATTATGATATTCTTGGGGATGTGAAGACTCAGAATGATGCATCTTCTGTTCACATGCTAAAGTATTGTAGTCTAAAGCATGCTAGACTAATACTTGGTTAATTATGGGTCTTGACGGAGACAAATTAACTCTAAACATTCAAATGTGTATGAACACAAATAGAATTTATGTATAGACAAAGTTGAGGGAGAAATTCATTCATTATAAGGAAAAGACATAAAGTTAATGAGGAGAACTCATTGTCTAGGCTTATTCTAAATGTTAAATTAGAATTATTCTACGATGGTGACAAACTTATGACAATGGCATGTGTTGCTTTGGTTAGCTCGGAAGCTTATGTAAGCTAATGCAATATGATTAAATTAACTGATACAATGAGGTTGATCTTGTTCAATCATATGTGTATAAAGGTTTTCATAAGTGAAGTTACGGAAATGGTAATCAAATGGAAAGAAATGTGGGGGATGATCCATTTAAAAAAACAACCCTATAAGGGTATGTAGAAATGGTTTTCGTTACTCCATCTGAATATTATCCAATAACACTTAAATGTGGGGGTGTCTTGCATTGTACCAGAATATTTTGGCAATAAGTATTTTGTAATCCAATCTAACATTGCAAACAGACGACTAAGTGGAAGACACAAAGGTAATAGGCATAATGGAGATGTGTTTGCCTTAAATTATAAATGTATCATTCTAAGACAAATATTATAACCAGATTCAGATGGCCACTGAGGTTATAGTCTTAGAAATTGACTATAGGTAATGTTAACTTTCTAGTTACGAACACGTCATGACAATTGATCTCAACTGCAAAGTTATCATCAGTGACTTGTCAATGACAAAGATAATGTTATGGATCCAACAACCTGAGGATTTATTAGAGATCAAGTTGTGGAATGAGACTAAAGCCCATGGAAAAAGGATGTGTGAAGGAAACCTAACTTAATTGACTGGAGATCCCAAGATCTAAGTTCAATAGGACAACGAATTCATAAGCCTAAGGGTGGTCACTGTGGGGGCATAGCTGATATGCATAAGCTAGTATATATAGTTAAATATACCCCCCTAAACGATAAAAGGGTGTTTAAACACGTCCTAGTTCATTCCTATAGAATTCAGTGACAAATTGTGAGGCTAAGCATATTATGTGGTAAATGATTTCCGTACTCATGGTAACCACGATGCTTTTAATGATTTAAGGAGAATCAACTATGTTAGAGAGAAGTGGGGTCGCTTCGAATGGAATTGGGGGCACAATTCCTAGAGCTCTCGCAAAACCAGGAAAGTGTTCCACGACCATTATTGGACACAACTACGAGGGGATGACCCGGCTAAGGAGAGTATTGTGTGAAGTGTATTGTCGTCTACACAAATGGGGGTTTGTTCAAGGACATCGCGTCTACAAACCGCTAGAAGACTAAGTATGCTTCACAATGGAAAGTTCAAAGGGAACACCTACTTATCCGGCAATACTCAACTATCGAGGTTAAGCATATTATGTGGTAAATGATTTCCGTACTCATGGTAACCACGATGCTTTTAATGATTTAAGGAGAATCAACTATGTTAGAGAGAAGTGGGGTCGCTTCGAATGGAATTGGGGGCACAATTCCTAGAGCTCTCGCAAAACCAGGAAAGTGTTCCACGACCATTATTGGACACAACTACGAGGGGATGACCCGGCTAAGGACAGTATTGTGTGAAGTGTATTGTCGTCTACACAAATGGGGGTTTGTTCAAGGACATCGCGTCTACAAACCGCTAGAAGACTAAGTATGCTTCACAATGGAAAGTTCAAAGGGAACACCTACTTATCCGGCAATACTCAACTATCGAGGTTCCATTGGAAATTTTATGTGTTTTGAACGATCTCCATTCATGTGGGGGATTGTAGGAAATTTTTGTAGTGTGAATGGATATTAATTTAGTGAAATTATAATTTAGTAAAATTATAATAACTAATTAAACTCTTCATATGGTGAATTAATGATTAAACTCTTGAGTAGAGTTTTTATGTCAATTTATTTGTTATTATTAGATTTTATGTCTCTAATCAAGTGAGACTTTTCACTTATTCTCAAGAAGACGCGGTTAAGGCTCTTGTTGAAGACAACGATTTGAATCGATTTATTTAAATATGTTGTATTTCATATTTAATTTTGTATGATTTGTACACGGTATGGGTACTACAATTTCCCAAAATTATGTAAAGAGAGTATCTTTACAGTTTTTATATTTATTTATATAATTTTTATTATAATATTGTGACCCATGTCTTACAACCACCATCTCCAAATCAAGAACAACCACCGACAGCACCACCTCCCTTTTATCATATCCAACCACCATCATCATCACCACCATCATCTCTAAATCAACTCAACTACCTAAAATACCCTCTAAAATTTACAAAAAAAAAACCCAGAATCAACACATCACACAAAGAATTCCAATAGTTAATTTACATATTTGGGACTCTCTAAAATGTAATTCCCTTCTAATTGGTTTCCTCAAAAATATCAATTCGCCATTTTACATCCTCATATCAATTCATTGATTTCCCTTATCCATTAATCGGTTTCCCTTTCTATATATATATATATATATGTTTCCTTTGCAAATGAAATTACCGACGAACCACCATTGAAAAACCAGACGACTCTAACAATGCTCCACTTTGAACCACCATCGCTACTACCGCCTAACCACCTCTGCATCCGGTATTAACACAACTACCAGATCCATCACCTCCACCCGCTGGATCACCACCATCAACGCTGTCCTAAAACCACAACCACTAGATCCACCATCACAAACTACCACCTGCGACCGCCCACACCGCCTCCATTACTGCCCCTAAAACCACAACCACAACCACACCACCTCCATCCGTCAGATCACCAGCAGCACCGTCACTGCCTCCATCCGCCGGAGCACCACCATCACCGTCCCCGCTAAACCCACTATCACCATCCACCCCACCATCTCCACCATCACCATCTCATATCAGATCTGAGGTTGTTTGGGCGTGTGATAGAGAGAGAGTGAGTGAGTGAGTGAGTTTAGAGAGAGTACAAAGTTTTTTTAGGGTCTACATATTCACACACCCATGTGCCTATTTAGACACCCTTTAGACGGGTCATCTAAACCTAGACGGGGCGTCTAGGTTTCCTTTCCTCCGACCACATTCATGCCCTCGTACAATGTCAAATCAGTCACATCAAACGGGGTGTCTAGCACTAGATGGATTTCGAAGACGACCAGCCCAAGAAGGAGCATCTAGGCCTAGATGACCCGTCTTGAAGGTATCTTGACTTTGGTGGTCTGCATGCAAGTCAGTAGAGAGGTGATACGCCCCGTCTAGACCTAGACAGGGCGTATATTTCTTTGTTAAATAGACCCATGCAGAACATTTGATGTCGCAGAATATTTTCAATTCGTCGTCCGAATTCTCTCCATCTTCTTATTTGGGTTATATTACTTCATCTGATATCATTCAAAGGTGGTGAAATGTCATCAAACTGGGATGGCAACTATTTCTTTGGGGCGTATTCTGGCGAGTCATGGGTGCCTGATGTAACATCCGTCAAAAACGGATTTACCAAACCCGCTCCGTTTATCAACCGAACAGTCAGTCAAAATTTGCGTTGCGAATTAAATGCCCAAAATATTTTTAAACGATCCGTAATCAATTATTATATGGGAATATATATTTAGTTTTTGAAAAACAGTCAAAAATCGCAAAATAAAAATGAATTGTCTCTGCCGGGTTTCGAACCCGGGTCTGTACCGAATCAGATGTGACTTATCTCTCAACACACAAACCACTGCGCCGCTTGTTCTGTTTGTTATATATTTCAATCATTTAATTGATATAATAACGTTACGAATTCAAAATCGGCGCCCAAACGATTCAGTCGTCGGAATCCCGGTAAACTCGCGAGTCTTAACTACAATTTACGTTATAACGTAAACCATTAAACAGATATCGGTTCTAACCGATGTTTGAAGTCCGCGACACTTTTCAAAACCGCCGGAAATTCTAAATAAACGAATGCAGTCCAAAATCAGACCAAATACATCTCGTTTTCTACTATAAATTGACCCACAACCGACGACAAACACTTTCGCTCAAAAATCACACCTTTTCTCGGCATATTTCCACTCGCCGGAACTTTCCTGTTTTTCGCCGGAAAACCGAGTTTTAATTTCTGAACCTCACTGAATCCCCTAAACCTTTACCGAAGTTACCCATACTCTTTCCAAGATTTCCGGAGACTTGCTGCTGCAAAGAACCTGACGCCGGAGGTGAATTCTGTCGCCGGAGTTCTGCCGGAAAACAGAGAGTCCTGTCGGTATACTTTCTCCGCCCAGTTTTCTTTTCCGTTTCACTTTTATCTTACCTTAATCGACTGTAACACACTATCAAACCGATAAAAACTTTGAACCCGTCGTTTTCTGAATTCTGGTTCAACCTTGATGAAGAAGACGATGTATCTCGTTATATTATAAGTATAATTAAAATCATGAAATTAATCGGGTTAGACACACAGTCCAGCGGTGGACTGTGTGCACATAAAACGTTAATAATGCAAAGGTCTCGAGTTCGATTCCCGTCTCACACACGCTGCCTTAATAAAAATCCATTTTTGTTTACTGAACCGGAGTCGCCTTAGATATATGTTAAGTATATTAATAACCGGAATAATAACCAAGTTAGACACACAGTCCAGCGGTGGACTGTGTGTTTGTTTATATCGCTGGTCACGAGTTCGAGTCCGGTCTTCAGCACCGACTCGGACCATTATCTCTTCTTTTAATTAAGGCAGAAAAGGAAATAAATAATTTGTCTTTAAGTATAATAAAAATCAAGTTATATAACATGTTGAACACACAGTCCAGCGGTGGACTGTGTGTTAGATTAACCCACAGGTCCCGGGTTCGAGACCTGTGGAGTGCAAGGCCGGTTCGTTTAAACTGTTTTTAGAATAAAAATGATTTTCTGTAAATTCTAATTAATGTATATATGAAATTAAAATCGGATATATAACGGGTTAGACACGTAGCTCAGTTGGTAGAGCTGCGTGCACGCGTACGAGAGGTCTCGGGTTCGAGCCTCACTCAGCGCACAATAATCTGCCATTGAACCGGTCAACGGTCAGGTCAACGGTCAAACGGTCAGTCAACGGTCAGAAAAAAATAAAATATTTTTATTATTTTATTTAATTATTTTAATTAAAAATCAATTATAAATACTTAAAAATAACATTTTTAAGATTAGAAATAGCCCCAAACTCACAAAAATGCACCCAACCATCCTACTAAAATAGTTTAATAAAATCCGTTTACTTACCAAACCATAATGCAATTTATCTAGGTTAAATCTCACTCGTGGTTAAAAACCACTTCGCGTGCATTCAACGTCATCAACCGAACGCACCCACTGTGAGTGAATCTTACAATTCCCCCTTTTAAATTACACGTTTTGGGGTGTGTCATGTGTTATGATAATAATTAACTTATTTACTTAAACTTGTGCCATACCACATCATGACTTAAACTTAGATTGTTTTTATTGTTGTGATTTACTTATTGCCTTTTGTCAAGTCATATGAAACTCATACATTAAGCCCATCAGTTCCTCGTGGGAGACGAGTAGAACATCGCGTGCTTCACATTAAATTCATTATTATTCATGTGTGTATCATTGAGTTTATATTGTTTGTAGTGTGTTATTCATATTATCATGTTTATGCAATTCATTCATCAGGCCCCTCAGTTCCTCGTGAGAGACGAGTTGAGCATCGCGTGCCTCTAATTGTTCCATTATTGTTCATGTGTGTTTTCATTTAACATAGTATGATTGTTGATCAAGTTACATCTAATTTTACTCATGTTTGGTTGTGCACATATTTCATAACCAATTTAAATAAATTGTTCAAATGTTTTCCATAGGATTCACTCGCCAACATTATGTTGATCCAAAAACCTTTTTACACATGATACAGGTGAACAGGTTGAAGCAAGGATAACATAGGATATGCCTTAGAAGAGAACAAAGAAGTTAGATTGTTAGTTAGATCATGTTGTAACATTATTGTAAATTTCCATTTAATCTGTATTAATGAATATGAAACGTTTAATAAATGTCATGAGCTTTGATGATAACCCAATCATGCCCCGATCACCTTATCCGCTGCGGGTCGGGGTGTGACACCTGAAGCCAATTCAGTAACACTTATTAGGTTAAACTAGTTGTTGTTTTAATTATTTACTAATGATGATATCGTTGTTAGGGGGAGACCGATGTTCCCAATTCTAACGAGCAAGAGGAGGTTGTGTCAAGTGTACAAGGAAATCAAAACAGTCCGTTTCTAGATTTGAACGAGCTTCCTCCCATTGAAGAAACATCCCATGTGGACGACTCGTACCAAGTTGATGCACCATGTTATCCTGCGCAACATGGGTTTCCGGATTATGGATACGGGTGTGAATACTCGTACGTGCAACAACACGGTCCGGATGGATACGGACGAGACTGTCACGAAAGTTACAATGCAACATATTCTTTGTACGGTCAACAAGTCTATCCTGATGGTGGAGGATATGGTGGTGAGGCACCCCCATGCGCAGGCAATCCATACTCACAGAGACGGTATCAAAACCTATTTATTTATGTTGTGTAGTTGTGTAACATAAAATATAACATAACACTATCGATTTTACAGGTTTTCAACTCTTAGATGAGCTAAAAAACTAGGCACAGGAAACGGCAAAGACGGATGGCTTGAATGTGACCGCGGTGGTGAGCACCATACTACAGCAACGGTTAGAAAAGCTGGTAAAAGCAACCTTATATATTTATGGTAAAAGCAACCCGTTAAACAGTGAGATAAAAACACATTTACCCGATAGAGATCAGCCTTATATATTTTGGAAAAACTATTGGAGGGACGGTTTCTAGCATGGAAATTGTATCTCAATCGACCTCACGTCAAAGAAAAAGACCTAATTATTTTTTGGAGGGAAGAAGTGATATTGATGGTGGTGGTGTAAAAGACACGTAGGAAAACTATAATGGTACCATTGAACCTACTCAATTGAAGACTGTAACTGAAGGGGAAACTGGAGGAGTAAATGTAGGTAAATGAGAAATATTGTCCTTTTTTAAATATATATGTTTTTTGTTTGCGTAATAGAGTGCCTTGTAGTTTAAGATATTGATATGTTGTTGAACTTATTTCAGGGGTTTCTACAGCAACTAACGAGTCTCAGTCATCGTCTGGTGATCAGTTTTGGTCAACCACGGTCAACAAAGCAAGAACAATAGCTCGATTTTTTTGTACATTTAATACACTTTTTTTATAATTAATACAAAGATTTTTTTATACAATTAAATTTTTTTGGTATAATTAAGAGGATTTTATTTACTTAATTTGAACTTTGATATAAGCAGGCATTCCTTCAATACACCCAAGACACAGCAATTAAACCATACAAAGCCCATCTAAAAACCAACAAACTCTGGGTATTGACAAACATCAACAATCATACTCTCCGAACTCTCACATCCCACCGTCGCCACCGGCAGATGACGAAATGTCAATACTGCCGGTGGCGACGGTGGGTTGTGAGAGTTTGGAGAGTATAATTGCTGATGTTTGTTAATACATGCAGTTTGTTGGTTTTTAGACGGGCTTTGTATGGTTTAATTGTTGTGTCTTGGGTGTATTGAAGGAATGTCGGTTAATTCCAAAGTTCATTTTAAGTAAACAAATCCTATTAATTATACCAAAAAAATTTCATTGTTCATATACAAGTCGTCTAGACCTAGACGCCCCGTCTGCGTCTAGTAAGAAGACCATTGTACCCCTAGGTTGTTGTCCGTCTAGGCTAAATTCAGGGTAAAATGGTCATATTATGCAATTAGACGACCCGTCTAGATCTAGACGGCACGTACAAGTTGGGCGGGATCTTTTACCTCTGGTTAATTTTTGAATTAAAAGTTAAAAGTAAATTACCATTTTACCCCTGAGTGGCCACCCGTCTAGGCCTAATTCAGGGGTAAAATGGTGATTAACCACCTGAGTCTTTTACAGCTCAGTTGGTTAATTACCATTTTACCCTTGAATTAGGCCTAGACGGGTGGCCACTCAGGGGTAAAATGGTAATTCGCCATTTATTCCATACGACCCGTCTTTTGGTCGTATATGACTGGCCAGCCTAGACGACCAGCACATACGACACCAAACACCCACACACTCAAACACACACCATACGTATTTTACCTTTGCAACCGTATTCGGACGTATTTTTGAGGAATTCAAGCATCTCTAGTACGTATTTTCACCTACACTTCATTAATCTTTGATGTATTATGCATTTAGACCGTAGGTTATGTTTGAATTTGATGAATTTTGGGGTATTTTGGGTTGTGGTCTTGAGTTTTTTGGGTTTTTTCATGAACAAGACGGGTCGTCTACCTCTAGAACGTGACGACGGTTAATTTCTTTTTAATTTAACTTTTATAATATAATGTTTTAATATTATGTGTTAATATTCGGTTTATTGTTATTATTTGTGTAACATTGCTAATATAATCGCAGATTAGTTACGGAGGAAATTGGAGATCCGATACACGAGGACCCACATCCGATGGTCGCAGACGGGCCCTGCCAACCCAGCGGATCGCTCCACGGCCACCCTTATCTTGAGTTCCGCCAACACCGAGGCCGCCTTTTTGCGGGAAGCTACGCCGGATGCACGTCGGATAGCACTTGGCGGTCGATTGGGATGCCTTTGAGGCGATTGGTGAGACGCCGAGACTGCTTTTTTTCATTCCCGTTGATTCCCCGTGGCACCGTCTGTTTGACTTGGCTGGCACGCTGATTTATAGGGAGTGCTCATCGAGTTCCTATCGACCTTCACGTTCCACCCTCCACGGGTTGACCAGCCGCCCCCGAGCCACAAGGTCCTCCCCCAACGCCTGAGGTTTCATTTAGGCTTGCCGGTGTGTGGCGTTCGATGACGCTTACTGACTTTGCCGTTCATAGCGGCATATACCTACAGGAGGAGATTGCTACGGATGTTTATACGGAGGGGATAGTGGTGGTGGATAGACCCACTCTTTTGGGATTTTGGGAGGTGGTCGTAGGACATGACATTAGGAGCATGTCAAGGCGAATGGGAGGATTTCACACGTTGTCGACCCGTTGTACATGTACGTACGTTTATTACGGTAATTATTTTATTATCGTGGTATAAATTAATTTCCGTATTTCGCTAATATTATGTGCAGGTATCTACATCGGATGCTCGCTACATCTATTACCGCTCGTGGTCACAACCGTGAGTGGTGCACGAGCAATGATTCTATTTTTTCTACTATTGCCTATTGTACAGGAGGCCAGTGTGCACTTGCGCACAGTCTCGTCCAGTACTTCGCCTTCGCCCATCACCGGCATGAGCGCGGCTTTTTAGTACGACGGGGTGTACGTCACCGTGATTGCCCGGTCGTTGGGTCTTGTGCCGGAGACGGGCCCACACTTGCAGCCGCCCATTCCGTCCACGCGGATGGGTTTTCAGACTTTGCGGGGGATGAAGCTGGTGAAGAGGTTCGGCATGGTAGGTGAGCGGTTTAAAAACCTTGGAGGTGAGCAATGGATTTCGAACCGCTGCCAGATCAGTTTGATCCAGTCTATCCCCGGCAGATGAGGTAGCGGTCATCCAGGACCCTCCGGTTGATTTAGACGGACCGGCACCACCACTGCCATCACCACCTCACGGCGCACCCCAGTTTCCCCAGCACGTTATTCCAGGTCATGCCTGGCAGGTGCTGCATACACGCACTTACGAGCCGACGTCGACATGCTTCTGGATCTCATGGGTTGGGTGGTTCGGGAAGCACAGGAGAGACGAAAGAGAGAAGGGTTACCTGCCATACCGCTCCCACCACCTCGAGCACCACATCAGTAGCAGCAGCCGCACAGCCAGATCCCGATCCCGACTCCGAGGCCGACTCGTATGGATAGACGTTTTGTATTTAGTATTCAGCTGTATAGATACATATTGTTATGGATGTAAAAGATTATGTTATATATGTTATATATGTTATATTGTTATTACTTTGTTTTCAGTTATTCGATTACATGATGATTGTTTGTGTTAAATCGACGTTGAAATGTAATACGGAAACAACATATACTTGTTGCATTCTTCTTAAAATGTTGAAAACAGTATTAAATTTAAATATTATATTTTTAAAAAAAATACAATGTAAAAACAATTAAATATTTAAACGATCGAAAACGCTAACTTACTTTTATACAATAAACAAAACTTTTTTAAAATCTCAAATTACACCACAAAAAAGATTCAACCTTCAACAACAACCAATTTACCCACCAAAACACCCCTTTTTAAACCTTCAACAACAACCAATTTACTCCACCAAAACACCCATTTTCCAACTAAAAAAAACCATGCTCCTAGACGGATCGTCTAGGTCTAGACGGCCCGTCTACACACATAGATTTCTACGCCCTGCCATGCATCTACTGACCCCTAAAAATCAGTGCCTAGACGGGTCGTCTAGGCCTAGACGACCCGTCTAGGGCTCAGGGTGCCAATAGCAGCAGGGTGTCTGGATAGATTGAGCCTTTTTTATTATTTATACATCTTTTTTGTTTTTTGCACATAGTACTAAGTTGTTTTATACAATACTCCATAGGGAGATGAAATGATAAAAATTCCTATGATTAAATTTAACCGAAAAATTAACTAGGTTAGGCTTAAAGAGTATACAGTGCAAGATTTTGAAACATAAAGTACAGAACTAGTCATGCCCTCATGTGCAATGCACATGACCAAATTTAACTAAAAAAATAACTGGGTTAGACTCAAAGGATATACCGTGTAAAATTTTGAAACATAAAGTATAGAACTCGTCAACCTTTACTCAAAGAAACCGCTGAAAAAGGGTATATAGATAAAACAACAAAACTTGTAATTTAATCTTATTATAATCAACATTTATATTTGCTTGCATGATATTCCAAAGTGGTTATTGGTTAAGACAATGACATTGGCTAAATTTTACTCAATAATTTGGTGAATTGATTGGAAAATTTTACTAAAAGATAAGGTTCAAAAGGTCGGCTGTAGATCATCCATATAAGTGTATTTAGACATAATAGTTTGTGTAGAAACTGAACAAAATTAGTTTGGTGGATTTTGAAACAAGTCGGATAAGATTTAAGCATTGAAGCTCAAAGCCTCAACCCCGCTATTAGGCTATTAGACATGCTCATATCTATGCCCATAGTTGATTTAGGTTATTAATCAAAATGTTGACGTGAGTTTAAGAGGACACGTATATATCTAATCATACATGTTTAAAAAAATTTAGAAGGATTAAATCACACATTCTTCAAAACTTAATCCTAAATTTACAATAATTAATGTTCAACATGGGACTAGAACACTCAATGATTTGGAGAGAAACACACTTACTACAACCATGATATCAAGGTCAATCCGTCGATTTTGAAGGCCCAGTTCGACAAGTAGAAACGAACGCTTAATATTTAGTTCTTTAAAAAGGGCCCTTAATATTCGGAGACCATAACACTCTAGGTCACATTCGAGACTCGGATATGCAGCTTGTTTAGAATAGCATTCGAGACTGGATAGTTGAGCCATGGTTGGAATTTGACCAATAACCATGGTCGGAATCGGCCAATTGGGGCCGTAGCAGGTGGAAGCGTCGATTGGAAATCCTATCGTGAGGACGGATACTTGCGAAGAGTCAAAGTGTTCAGATAAGAATGCCGCTCTTTCAGTTTTTATTAGATTGATTTTATTTAATTGTAAAAATTGGTGGGTTAAATGGTTGGCTTACTAGTGTAATTTTTTTTAAATGGTTATCGGTAGAAAACGTTTAATGATTAATGAGTTTAGTTTAAGATAGCCCCTCTTGAAGATAAGACTTGTTCGGTTGTCTGTCCCGCACTCCCTTAAGGCCAAACCATAGCATTCTAAAATTTGACCATATATGTGATAAGTCACTTGATAGTTATAACTTACACATAATTATACATTTATTGTAATACATTTTGTCAATATAGCACTCGTACACGGCCCGTCAATTAGCCAATGTCAACACAACAAAACTGATTCGATATCACATTTTCTATTCGTTTTAGATCCTAAATCATGCTAAAAGATAACAAAGTATAAAGGATAAGTTAAAAGTCTGCAAGAAAACCATGAAATTCATAACTTAATTATGAATACTAATAAAAATATGAAAAAGTAAGATCACATGTATCTGATCCCAGCTGTAAACATGTCCTTGAATCTGTTCCGAATCCAAGTCTCTTTTCTTTGCTATTCTGTGGGACATTTTTGCTCCTCAAAACAATATGGTCAATATACCATAATGTAAAAAGGCTCCTATATCACCAACCTTTCTTTGGGACACTTTTCCTTTTTTATATAAAAAAAAACTATTGAACTTTTATTTCCTTATATACAAATAAAAAAGGTACATAATGAATATAAATATAGAAAAAAACTAGAATGTATTATAAATGTATGAAAATACAAAATTGTTGGCTCTTGAAAAATATATTTCTTTGGCATTTCAAACCATTGTAAGGACAAAATTTTACTCTCCTATTCTAAAAATCATGTTATTTGTTTTGATATGTCAAATTGATGAATGTATTTATAAGTAAAATGGATTATAAGTGTATCTAAATAGATTATTAAAAAAAGCAGTTTTCTTTTATTTCTTTTATGCTTCTTTTAAGAAGTTCTATTATTTGTTACCAATTTTTCACATACCTTAAAAGCAAGAATTACAATGTATTAATACAAATTATTATTTTATTTTTTTAGTTTCAGAATGAACACCTTTTTTATGCTAGAGTTCATTCTAGTGTTTTTTCATTGATTATATATAGTTCGAAGGTAGAAGGTAGAACTAAAGTTTATTAAATGACACATCTTTTAATAGAAAATATTCTGACAATTGTAAAATTATGTGTGATACTGATTTGATAGTCGTTGCTCGGTGCATGTTAGTTTCATAGGTAAATCTTATGTGTATAAAATCACTTATACCATTTGTAGTGGAGCTTTTTAGTGTTGTTTTTCCTAGAAACGTCTTTAAACGTCATGTAGACCGCTCCCTTGGGCGTTTTTTTCGATTTTTTGGCCCTAGCGTTTTATTTAAAACGCCAAATTCGCACAAAGATCAAGATTGGACCGTTGTGTCCAAGGGTAACAAAAAAATTATTTATTTTAAATCCAAATTTTTACCTATAAAAACCCCACTTTCCACTCTTTTTTATAAACTTTACCCACTTCTCTTCAATACTTCTTCATATTTTATAAAAAAATTATATCATAAATCCCTTCCAACCCCCTTTCTGTGTTTCGTCTAGACCCGACAACCAAACTTCGTATCGCCCAAAAACCACCCAACCGCAAGCGTCCTTCAATTTCCAAGAGATGGACCCGAGTATGATGGCGTATGCAGGAATATTAGGCGTATCCCTGCAATTCTTTCACGGTCCAGACGGCTTTGCATCCATGGGCTGTTCGCATCCGTCTCAAGAAGAAACCAAGCCCGGCATTGAAACGGTACCGGAGACATAACCCGAGCCTGTAGTCGAGGCGTCTCAACGTGGTAAACGGTCTCATAAAAAAGAACCAAACGCTACACGCCGGAATCGAACCTACCTAGCTTGGTCGAAAGATGAGGAGTACGCGTTAGCACGGGTGTGGCTCGACATATCGGAGGACCCCAAAGTTGGTGAGCGTTATTTACCTTTTTAAATAGTTTGGTAATCGTTTTTATTTTTTATTTTTAAGAATATAACAATATATTTGTTTTATTTTTTGTAGCAAGCTATCAAACTCTATCCCTTTTTCGGAATAAAATTACGAAACCTTTTTTAATGCAAGGGGTAAAAGTGAGTATCAGGACAAAGATTCGATATCAAGCAAATGGACCAATAAAAACCAGAAATGTCATCAGTTCCAAGAAGTTTTTCAACGCATAAAAGATAATTGGAGTAGCGAACAAAATGACGCGAATATATTAACAAGAGCGTTGCAGGAATACAACCAAACGAGAGGCGTTTTCATATAGTTGAATTGTTGGGAGCTTCTTCGAGGAAGTCCTAAATGGTCTAACGTACAAAGAATGACGTCTAGTGGTAGACGTAAAGCAAAACGGTCCAAAACATCATCCTCTGTTGATCCGGAAACACCCACCTCTGATGCTTGAAACGTTGACTTAAACATTAATTTGGACGACGAGGATGAGGATGTGGAGTTGGCCCGACCGCCCGGTAGAAGAAGTGAGAAAAAAGGAGAAGGCGGATTCGTCTTCGGAAAATTTCGAAATGAAGCAAGATTTCGAAGAGATGAACCGACACCTACAAGACATTCGAGACCTCGGTCATAGGCGTTTAGAGACAATGCAAGAAAGAAACGTCGAAAACAAAAAATTTGTCATGCTACAAAAATCGAGGCAAATGGAGAAAGACATAGAATATTTGTATAAACTGATTGATCACCTATAGGAGACGCGTTGATCCTAGCGGAAATGCGTCGACAACAAATCTGTGACAAAACGGACTTTAGATTTTATGTTTTATTTTTAGCATTTTTCGGTTTTTTTTTTTAATTTTTAGCAATGTAAGTTTTTTCTTTAGTGAAATATTATTAGTTTTAATTTGAAAAGAAAAAAATAATTGGGTATCATTGGATGGGTCATCACTTGACATTATACCACTAAACCCATTTTAAACAAATGCTCCAATACTTACTGAACCGCTACATGACGGATCATGCCTAAGGGTGAGGCATTATCTTCACCCTGACTACACATAGTCTTATTGGGATTCTCATTATCGTCATAGCTAAGGATCTTATGTGTCTAAAATCACTTGTTGGGATTCCCGTGATCGAAAACTCAATCTTAAATTCACTTCAACTATACATCTAAATATTTTATATTTTAACTGAACTTGAGTTTCTAATTTTTTTGAACGGCCAACGAATCCTCTAAATGGGCTACTGGCTAAATTCACCACATCGGGATACACTCGCCTCCGAATTCGGGAAAACCCTAACCTAAGGCCGAAGCCCGTGAACCCTCGTCTGAAGGCACGACAGTACAGTGAGGTATAACCCGCTCAGTTCAAGAATCGAACTAGCGACCTCCGCCTACTTGTCTAGTCTGTCATCATTACTAGGTGCCGCGAAAAATAATTGGGGAGACAGAACTGAACTTGGGTCCCTTAGAACACCAAGTCTCTCCCTTACCGCTTCACATTCACCTCATTGGCAACTTGAGTTTCTAATAACTTTAATAATTATTGTTATATTTTCTATGAATACATACAATACATTACATTAATATAATGGCTTTTGATGCGAGTAAATAAGTGAGGTTGATTTCGGGTAATTCAATATGTATCATCTAAAATCATACACGTCTCCAACGCATAAGGTTTCATACACAGTTTCGTCCCTTAGACGTCACAAATCTTTAAAGGTATCATGTTTTCTCATTTCGATATAAGTTTTTATCTCTAGAGGTCGACCCCTTACCACAGAATTTCACCATTGATGGTGTATTGGTACACTTAAAAGTTATTTTGATGCTTTTGCATCTAGGATTAGGATCATTTGTGAACAACTTCTTGAGAGTGAACTGAGTGAACTAATCTTGGCCTTTGATATTTTTTTAATTAAAAAGTAAGATTGATATTAGTCAAGTACTTTTAGTTAAAATCCTTTAATTTTCTCATCTCTTAACTCTTTCTCACTTATTTTTAATTATTTCTATATTATTTTAATTATAAGAGATTAAAGAGCTAATGTTTATATTTAAATAAACTCTTATGTTCTTTTTAAATTAAATATTAAACCTAATTAAATTATTTTTTTTACATATGTGTATACATATCAGTATATACAAGACTTATACACTTGTGTATAATTACTTCTTGTTTCCACAGGTCGCTATAAACCAGATTTATACACATGTATTATTAAAGTACATATGTGTGTAAACTAACAGCTATGTATCTTGTATAAATTGATAGTTAGCGAGACTGTACACATGTGTATAAACTAACATGTGTATATCTTGTATAAATTAATACTATCGAGACTATAATCATGTATATACACTAACAACTGTGTATCTGTATATACGGAAACTAGCAAGATTTTAGGAATTTTGATTATATTGTTTAATAAATGCAATTTACAAAAGACCAAATACCCTTCTGTCAATTAATTTAAAGGGATATTAGAACATTATAATTACAATTTTGTCATTGTTTAAAAATCTCTAGATGATATAATCCAATGGCTCAGATTAGTTCACACAATTTACTCTCAACCTAGTGTTCACTCTAGAACCCTACCCTTTGAATCTATTCATCGTCATTTAAAGAAAACTTATTTATGTATTAAAGTTACTTACACTCAACTTTAATAATTTTGGCCTCTACTTTTAAGAAAAGTTAAAACTTTCTATCCCAATCTTGTATAAATCTTTTTGTTTCGTGGGAGTAGGGTTCTAACATTAACACTTGTTTTGACTTTTAATATATGGATATGTTCTTCACTTTTTTATTTATTTTTACAAAAATGGTTATTTATTTTTGTTTGCATGCAAATTTCTAGAAGGAATAAACGTTAGGTTGACTAAATACTGAATTGGATGTAAATTATAAAAATATTTTTTTTAGACGGAGAAACTATATACCTCACATTTGTTACCTTTAAAAAAATTAGTAGATATTCCTTTCAAGATGCCGTGAGAAACATGTATATATCGGCAAAATAAAAATGTTATTTGTAATGGTTTCATGTTTAATTATCTAAAAGTTGTCTCGTCTTATGATGGTATCATGTTTAATTATCTAAAAGTTGTCTCATCTTACTAAAAGAATGTAGTTGTGAAATGCCGAATAAGTTATCAACACGCACGTGTTTTAAATCGATCGAAAACCAAAAAATGAATACATAACTTATGTTGATGTTACTCGGTCAGTATCGTTTCCGTTTTGTATGGTACTTGTACTTGGTTTAGTTTACAATACCCAGTGATACTTTAACTTTAAATAAACTTTGTTTTCAATAAAATTTATTTTGAATCTTAAAACAAATTATTTGGTATTGCTATTTAAAATAGCGAAACCAAAATGAGTAAAAACAGAAATCGAACATCGTACCGATTATGGTTGTAGAGTATCAGTAGTAAAAAAATATTGAAACCGACTCGTATCGAAACCGAAAAAATAAGAATGAGTACAGATATAGATGTTGTTTAGTTGGTTTCGATTCGATCGGTAAGGGTAGCGTTACGGTATTTATACGCGATATGGTTTATGATAAAAAAAATACTTTATGCTGAATAAAAATGTATTTCGAATAAAATTTATAGTGAAGTATTGAAAAGAATTAAATGTAACTGTGTATTTCAAACCAATTTAATGTTACGAAAATTATTAAAGAAAAATCAATTTAAATGATAATTGTTAAGTATCGAAGCAAGGGGGCAACTTAGCATTATTCACCTGTTTGTCTTTTAATAGATGCAATGTATAATAAATTTTTACTTCAAATCATCTGTGGTAGGTTTTTTGGCGTTTTTTCTAAAAAAAACGCCTCTTACCCGCCCTTCTGAGTGTTTTAAAAAAAAATCCTTTAGGTGTGCTTTATTCCACGCCCTCCCTTATTTGTTTGGCTAATCATGTTCCTACACCCATTTTAAACATTAGTTTTAATTAAAAAAGAAACAAAAAATAATAATGGATAATAATTGCATGGGCATTATTCCATTACGCACAATAAAGCCTGACTAGTCTGTCACCTGACGCAAACCGCCCAAAAGTAGAGGCTTTGTTTTACACTCCCACTACTCATGTTCTTCTTATAAGAATCTGTATGTGAGATAATTTAGGTAAGTGTGTGCTACAATTTAGATATTAGTTTTCTCAAAACTTGCATGTAACTTGAGTTTTCATTATTTTTGTCACTAGTTTCTCAATTGTTGCTATGAAATTATAAGTACCTTATGGAGATGCATGAATTTACTTGATATCATATATATATATATATATATATATATATATATATATATATATATATATATATTTGTGTGTCCTGTTCAGGCGGTGCCTAATTGATTAGAATTTTTTTTATCTAGGTGATAGTGAGACTTTAGCAACACATGCTATAACTTAATATGATGTAACCATGATCGCTTTGGCAGCAATTACATGTTTGGTTAAATTTATTGACATCTTCATTTTGATTAATAGGAAGTTGATTGACAATTATTCCGGTTTTGTTGGAGCTTGGTCAACGAAATCAAATTTGTTGCTTCACCTTTGGCTGTAGTTAACCGTGGGAAAATGATAGTCCTGACCAAAAGTTTGGTAGTGAGTCTAATGACATAGACCTTGCTAAAACTATTTATTTTCCATATTTTACTTTATGTTTTGTTGAGTTTCTATAAATCAATACTTTTACTAAGTTTATTGTTTGTTTGTTATATATTTTAATGGAAGCTCATTGATAGTGGCATATGCCTTTTAGAGGTAAGGAATCAAGTGAGCAAAGACAATTAACTTACGATTATTGGAGTAGTACATTTAAAAAAACTTTGTCTGATGTGTTGATGAGATAGGGTCATTGGAGCATTGTTTGGGGAAGGTGAGCTTGTTGCTAGTAGAGGTGTTCAAAACTGGATAACAGATTTATGATCGGATAGTGAATTGAATATTGAAAATACGGTTTTTTTATTTATTCAAAATCAAATATTTTGGATATTTTCAAATATCCGATTAAAAAAATAAATTTTGTAAATTTTCGGATATCTGAAATATTCAAAATTTCTAAAATAACAATCCAAATCCGAAATTTCGGATATTTTTGAACACCACTAGTTGCTAGAGCTTGGAATTGTATTGCTAACTTGAAACACCCTAAATGCATATTGACATTAAACGACGCAGCGGAAATACTGACTCAAATTTTTTTCCAATTTTTGTCTATATAACCTACTTGAAGGTTCCTTTGGTAAAAAATGTTGGACACTTTCCTGAAATGATTTATAACATTTATTCTTAATTAACTTCTTAAAGGTAACGCATAGATACAAAACATGAGACTACTCTTCCCGTACAATCCTTGCTCTTTGACTCGATCTTCAACCCTTTACATTCCATAGTTATGTTAACTCGGTGCAACCTGCAATCACCATATACATTCACATTATCAATATCCGATGACAATATACATAGTATTAAACGTTCATAATTAAATGAATCACTCCCTATTCTTTCTATTCATGAAATCCTTTCGATTATCGTTCCATGTATGATCTTGCATTCCAATCGTCAATCTTCAAAGATCAACATAAGTAAACCTGCACTTTGCATTAATTCACAGAGCAATAATTAGTAACATTAATGCTCATACGTATTGAAGCCGTGTACATACATACAGGCCCTTATTTACCCATAAATTATACTAACATGTAATTTAGCTACACACACATACATGCTTACATACTTATTCATATCAGGTAATCACTAAAACAATTCAAAATTCACATAACTCCCTAATGGTTATTTTCACCGTTCAGGGTTCATTTGGGGTTACGGAACAGATTTTAGGAGATATGGAACTCACAATACGAATAACCAACAAAAACAACATATCAAGTTTGTGGGAGGCGTCGGCGACGCTCCTCCCATACAATAGCGTCGGCGACGGCTAGGGTGGCCGTCGGCGACGCCCCTTCTGTGTTACCGACGCTTTTCCTTCTTGTTTAAGCTTACATAACTCGCTTCCGATTCCCGTTCCAACCCGGACGACTCATAATGTCCCGTAACATCCCATAACATTCCGTAAGCTTCCCGTATTCTTTTTAACACTTAACCACATGCCCACTTAATCAAAATTATGCTTCTCTTATTCTTTTTTTATTTTTGACCCGTTTGATTAATTCTAGTTAAGTTCGATATAACTAATTATTACGGCCCGCTATATATTACTTTCCTTAGCACCATGATTATTTAAACATTCTTGCATAACTCTCCTACCATAATTATTCAAGACTCACACCCTACACATACTTTCTACATTTTGATTCGTTCACTTTTATTATGAATTTCGAACGTAAACGACATCCTATGACTCACCACAACAATGCGCACCTTAATTCTTACTCATATCCGTTATTCCTTACACAATCCCCTGAATTCAACATAGCAATGTTTGTTTACAAAAGAAGAAGTGATTCCGGAAATCACTTACCTTAGCGTCCGTATTTGCATTCGTTACCTTGTTTCCTTTTTGACCCGTTAGCCTTCCATGCTTCCATTCATCTTGACATGATTCCTATACTTTCATGTCATCTCAATTACATTCTTTTTAGCATACACAATTGTACATATTAACAATCATATCAAATGCATAACTCACATTTGACTTTCATAAGTCAAACCTAACAAGCATAAGGCATATATCCAAAATCACATCTTCTCAAACTCATATAAATTTATTATGTTATCGCACGTAACACTTACTGATAAATCACATACCATATGACTTTCTATAATCTTACAATTGTGACAACAGTCTAATTATGCTTCTTATGCGTAGTTGACTTTCAGAAGTCAACGTTTATCATATGAACTTTCGACATAACCTCATATATCTGTGTCATCATATTAGGCTATACGAATGACACTATGTACATTTCATACTCATGATGCAATATACTTACAACCACATGATCACTTAGCTATGTCATACACATGTATAACCAAATCAATACAAACTCAAGCTCTCATGATTCTAAAACGGTCAACCACCTTCAAAGCTAGCAATTTAACGTAATCTCAACATCAATAGTTACTAGTAAGTCTGTAAGCTATACATTTCATACACATCTGTTTCTAAATTACCGTTAAGCCACTAATCCAACTCATGGTGTGCACCACCATTCAAACATAGAGTACTAGTTCTTAAAGTATTCTTTTACCGAATCACACCATCAACTACGTTTCACATATACTTATTAAATACATTCCTAATGTTGTTTTACTATCAAGTATATCATCATCACTTTCTATACATGTTCACCTATTATTTTCATGCAATCTCATCTAATAATCTCACCTATGCTTTTTCATCAAACACTTGGTATGCGTACTACTATCTAAGCACAATGTACAACCCGTTCAAGCTTGATTACCTATCCCTTGCTTTCATTCATCAAATACAACTAAATTACATACCATACTCAACCTATCTAGCAATAATTCATTACATGCAACATACACATCAATGATTTAAGCAAGGATTTGACATGGGTGAAACACCTATGTCATCATCTTCACCACTAGAAGTGGTTTTTCTTCTAGTCATCAATTTACTCAAAAGCCTTCATAATCTATGTTTTATATGGTAATTCTAACACACATACATAATCAATTTCATTCAATTTCGTGGGTCAAACATAAACCCACTTCATACGAGATCATGAAATCTAGAACTATAACTTACCGATGTCTTGCATTCTTAGATGATTAGGAATCTTCAACAATGCAAGTGTTTTGGCTCAATTCCATCATAATTTTCTGGATTCTGGGTGATTGGAAGAACTCTCTTCTTCTTCTCCATGTGTGTGTCGACACACACATATACATATACTAAAAACACTGAACTTCTAGTTTATATGAATTTTAGACTTAATTTCCCACTTTAGTCCCTCAACTTTATTACTTGCTAATAATTGTTCCAATTTTCATTTCTTTCTATTTAACACATATTCTAACTAGGTTAATTAAACTAGTTAGACCACTTCATGTCATATACAAGAAACTTACTAGTAACCAAACATTCGGGTTTTTGGGCGTTACATAACTGGCTTGATGTAGCGATTCCTAGTATTCGAAGTCCAACGGTTATGATAGCATGGATCGATTCTTTGGTCATTCCCAAACAGAAACAAAACGTCGTAAATTGTATTGTTTTGGCGACGTGTTAGGTACTTTGGAAATACCGGAATGGTACAGTTTTTGGTCCCGGAAGGAAATTTTTTTATTATATCCTTAATATTCATAGATGTGGATTGTGAACAAAAATTTCAAAGCGAACCCTAGTTGGTGGGTTGGCATCAAAGTTCAAAACCATCCATCTCCTTGTTTTATCATGTTCCTTTTTTCTCCGTTTCTAGCTTCTTGTTGGCCGACTTTAATAAAATTTCAAAAAAATACATGTTACCAAAGAAATCGAAAAAAAAATACAAAACATAGGGTGTTTAGAAATACAACTTATGAAGCGTGTTTTGTTAAGTGAATAGACGAATGAACAAAAGTTGTTTTTGTTTATTGCTGTTGTTGATTTTAGTGTTATCGAAACATTTTAGTTAATTGAAAATATATTTAAGGCCAAAGAGAAACCAGAATAAACATTAATACAAGTTCATAGGTGTGTACTACACACTCGTTCAAAACTAATCTAATTTCTGACACTAATGAATCTCGGGTCCAAGTGGCTTAGCCCCTGGAGATGGTCTCGCTCATTGATAGAAACATTGTTAGAAACTGATTATTGGTAGAAGTTGGTTTATTAGTAGGAACTGGTTGATATTGATCAAAAGTAACTGCATAATCAAGGTAACATGCTATTGAGTGTAACTAGGTTATTGTTGACAGAAGTTATTATCGAGGTAGTTAGGTTAGTGATAGTTACTCCTAATATGTTTCATGTTGGCATTAACTGAATTATCTACATAATGTATTAGCCACCAAGGGACACAGTCGTGTTGTTTCAACTAAATTTTGTAATGATTCACTACCTATAAAACGAAAGTAACATGCTAGTTTTTTTAATTCTTTCTAATAGACAATCCATTTAATCTTTGTTGTGACGTTATAGATCTTAACTAACTTTAATCAATTATAATTTGAAAAGACTTATTTCCATGTATTCAGCAATTACATGAATAATTAACATAACCCTATATGCAATACACACATTTAAAAGTTAATTAAAAATTTCATAAAATTTAGTCTATTAACAATATTAACAAGAGTATCACATTCCAATTGTATAATCTCTTAAAACATGCACTTAGTGAAATAAATCTAGATCACTGTTATCATGTCTTTAACAGTTTTTTTCAAGTTTAATACAAGTTTTTAGGATATTGGATTTAAATAACCTTAACTTTCACTAATTGGCCGATAACACTTCCAACATTCAATTTGTACACCAGCACTCCCAACTTTCAACTTATTGACCGATAACACTCCTAACTAACTGAACCCTAATCCAGTTAGTTTTTGCTGACGTGGCATCTGATGGAGCCATTTTTGCTGATGTAGCATATGACGTAGCTATTGATGTGACATTTTGATGACGTGGCAGTTGATGTGACATTTTTGATGATATGACAGTTGATTTGGCAGCTGACATGGCATTCCTAATGACGTGGCAGCTGATATCACCTAACTGGGTTAAGGTTCAGTTAGTTAGGGAGTGTTATCGGGCAATAAGTTGAAAGTTGAGAGTGCTGGTGTACAAATCAAAAGTTGGGAGTATTATCGGCAATTAATGAATGTTAAAGTTATTTAAATCAAATATCCTATTTTTTAAACTTTCATAAATGATGGATTTTGTTTTAGTGAAAACATGACTGAATCTACAATAGATGAAGGAAGAAATTTTAAAATAGTCAATACATGCTTTTATGGGTTCATTCTTAACTTCTAACCAAATCATTTATTTCCAGTTTTTCATGAATATTAGGTTTATTATCTCCACCATAGTGATTTATTTGGCGGTAGTCATAGCTTCTCCAAGTCACTTATCTTTATAACGTATTAAAGAAACAAATAAGTCTATTATTTAATAATTCGAATCATCAATACAAATATACTTTACTTGTAAGTTCTTATAACTGAACTAATTGCAAACAATTAATGTTCATACACCACCTCTAATAAAACAACACCAAATTATCAAATGCATATGTAGTAAAAGGTGTCTTTTTTTTAACTTTGGGCTTCACACAAACATGATAGAATTGTTACAGTGCATTTCTTAATTGTGGAGCTTGAAATCTAATTGTTTAACACTTTTAATTTGACTTATCTAACATGTTTGTAACAATGATTTAATAGATAAGTTAGGTATATGATCTTGTAGAGTTTATCTTGTTTAATGGATGAAGAAAATATAGAGCATATATTATATCATTTCAAAATAATCATTAACTTTGTTACAAGAGTTTGGTCCTTTCAGAAATTACCAAACTTAAATAATGACTAAGTACTACATTTAATAATTAATATAAATAATCTAGGACTGATATCCAATAACTGGTATTGCACACCTTGATGTTCTCCTTTCTTATTTGATCAACTATCATTACTTTTCCATCTAATATAATACCAAGTCTAATTTTATTAATTCTTGCAATAACACCATCAAGTAGATCTTTACAAGTTGTATAATCTACTCTTATAAAACCTAGAAGATATTGTATAACTTTTATGAGAGTTGATGGAATGTCTAAACATCATATAATCGGCATTTATTATTTTTGACTTGCATAAGAAGATGAATCAAGTATAATCAGTAACGAATTCATAACTTTTTCCGGTGAGTTCTTTTGGTAAATTCTTACCATTTTTTTCAAATCATACAAAAAACTCACACTATTTTTTTTCTATTTTTTCCAAACCAAATGGGTTCATGTGAACTCCAAAACAGGGTTGGATCCGCCACTGAGTAAAATTGAACATAATTAGCTTCCTTCGCTTTCTTATCAATTTGTTTTCTACTTTCCTTTTTTTAACGAAACATCAAAGAAACTCACGTGTAAACCCACCCTGGTCGGAGCTATGTCCAAAGTCGACTCCTCAACCCCTGTGAGATTGTACCCCCTGATACGCAGGAGCCTAATAGAATCCGTAAACCCTCGCCCCCGTCAGGTTCAAACCCGGGATTAATACCCAGATTCATCCCTTCACCCAGACATTCGTCAAAAATGATCTAAGCGAGAATTAAACCTACATCTCCACTTACTGAACCAAATTCTCAACACTATTTTCTAATTTCCTATGCTAATAAGTTAAGTAGTTCATTTTGCATATTGTGTCTAAAATAATGATTAATACTTTCTTGTTCCTTATTCGTCCACTCTGTTCTTACATTATTGTGTCAAATCATAGAATAATAATATCAATCATATCTATGATTTATCCTTATTTTCTTCATAAAGCTTTTATATTCTATGAAACCCTAGATTACTATTGCCAAGATTTTTACAATAACAATAATCCTTATTAACTCATTTTTCATCTTTTTTTTCTTTGTTTATTTGAAATAAGTAAGGTCATTTATTTCAATCATACTTACCAAGTTACATCAAAAGAGAAGGAATACAAGCAATAAGTTATATTTGATTTTGAATTTGTTTATCAATTTTTTTGAACGGCTAGTAGACCAACCGGTTGAGAATTAAATGTCTATGATATCCATTCTTAGTGGTTTCTATCCACGGGTGGATTGACGGCCAGAATGTGCCATTCCAAAGGGGAGGGTCTCTTGATTTCGAACCCGAATCTCTCGTGTACCACCGAAATTGTTTTGTTTATCAATTGCTTAATCTCGTATCAATGTCGGTGTATGTTTTCATGTCAATAAATGCACAGTACCTGGTTCATTTTTTATATTTAAACACTAATATTTCTCCACTAATTACTGCCTTCATTTGCTTACTTACTTATTTATACATTCAAATCAAATGGTTTACAATAAAAACAAAAAGATGTATATAATCCATAGAATAAAAACTATCTTCTTTAATATTTTTATCCATTCACCGGATTTTGCATATAAATAGAAGTAAAGTTCCTTGAATGTTCATCTTTTGGAACCAAAAGTAAAAAAATCATAAATCTTAAATGCACATTTTTCTATTAGTAAATCTCTTTAATTACTATTAATATTTTTGCATTGACTTGAGTCTTAAATATTTGTAGGTTCATTTACTTAGAATATCATGTTCATCAATATTTTGTAGGTTCGTCAACACTTGAAGGTTAACAAACATTGTTTATTCGTATTCTTGTGTGATTTTTATGAATTTTAGTAATGACCTTTTTCGATGATTCAGCTAAAGCTTATAGTCTTATTTCTTTTACCTATTTGAGTGACGAGATTTTTATACTTTCAAATTTGATTTGACATCAAATATGTAAATTTAATTTAAGTAATTAGCATATAACAAACCAAAACACCAGTATAAAGAATCATAGAAATTTATGACCAATAGAGAATGAGCAAAGAAGACAAACTTTGCATCTTATTGATAAACTGCATAATCAAATCTATTTTAGTATTCTATGAAAGTGGATAAGCATAAAATTAAACTAAAACATAAAAATATTATAAAACCTAATGAAAACTTTCGGCGACACAAACATGTTCCACCACCGTCATTCCCCACTGATTTTATTCATTGGTATTCTCATGCCTATCAAATGACACACGCTAATGATATATTCAATTCCTCATGGTAAACAAGCAAGAAAATAAAATCGTAACGATCCATTTCATTTCGTTGTGCATTTCATTAAGGGCTTTAAACGTATGCACAAAAGTAATACCCAAACACAATCAAATATAATATATATACACATAACTTTGTATTCCTAGAATAAAGTATTTAAATAATAAATGTTAAATGGTCGGTTCGATTTACACGAATGGTTCACAGTTTCAAACCATAAACCGGTTACAATGAGCCCTACTTATTTCAATCCGATAAAAGCGACATACTTTAATTCGTCTGGACTGTTTGGTTGGTTTCGAATTTTATGAACACCCCTACAACATATGATAGTCATGATGTGTGATAATATGACGATTGTGGGCTAAACGAGTGAATGTTTGGATCGACGGTGACAAGAACAAATGGATAGAATACGTAACCTGAATACATTCAATTGGGAATTAATGAATCGAATTGAAAGTTGAAAACTCAATTAGGAAAGGAATCATTTTGGTGTCTCCTTATCCTCCTCGGTTGGGAAGTATAGCTATGCTTCAATTCGCATAACCACAACGATGGATCTCACCCTAGTAGTTGGTCAACCCGAGCATTCTAGTAAATTAATATCAAGAACTTGGCCACCAGGTACAAATAACAAATCTCTAAAGGTCAGCCTTTGTGTGTGACAAAGATGTTTACTAAAGTCAAAACTACAATGGCATGGCTATGACATTTTTTGTAGTGTAATTTTACTTAAGTGTATAGTGTCGATTATTTAATGTTCATGATATTATAGTTATATAATTTTTCAGTGTTTAAATCATTTTTTGACCATTTATTCGAGTAAATATAAGTCATCATAGTGCTCACCAGTAGCGAAGCTTGAAATTTCTGACCGAGGGGTCGAAAACGTATATACCCAAAAATTTCTATGAAACCGAGGGGGTCGAAAACGTATATACTAAAAAATTTCTATACGAAAACTACATACTCTCCACTACTAAGCGAAAAGTTTGCGGATTCGGCCGCCCCCGCTATGTTGCGCCCCTGGTTCTCACTTCTATAAGAACCAAGAATCATATTACATTTTTTCTGTTAAATATACTTGGAATACCATCGATGATGTACTAGTTTTCTAATAGGAAAATCAAGAGAAAAACATGAGTATCAAATTTTGAATGGTTAAAAACGGTCGCAGGTCAAAGAAGCTCTCGTCTTGGATGCCTTTTTTATTGGTTGGATCATGGATGTGCTGGACATGTGCTCAAATAAGCTCAAAATATTCTTAAAATGGGCTATTACTCTCGATTGTTATGGGCCGATAAAGAACAAAACAAAATGGATGCTACAAGCAACGGTTTAATACGTTTTGGGCTTTCAATCAGCGTTACTAACTAAATATGCATCGAGCGTAAGAAATTAGTTATTAGAAAGTTAAATGCATATATGTTTTAATAGACGATATTTTATTATTAGTTATTAGAAAGATAAATGCTTATAGGTGTTAATAGACGATATTTAATATCCTATTTGTCAAATTAAGGATTTAACATAACAACAAACCCAGAGTCAGGGAGTCTTCCCCCAAATTTCGGAAACAGCGAAACTGAGCAGCTGAAGACATGAAGGCTATGTTTGAGACGAGTGCGTGAGAACTAAAAGACTCCGCTACCTGATCTCGGCTTTCTCAAGTTGAGACCTCGATCAAAGCCTACCGATAGTGACGATCTGTAATGGAAAGTGGAGTTAAGAGGTGAATGGGTTTTGTGTTCCACAACCCTTTTACCCTCTCAAACTCTCCCCTTTCAGGAGCTGCTTCGGAAGTAGGAGGTCCGCCAAGGTGTTGGATAAGGCTCTTCTTTCCAAGTGGTTGTATTGCCCAATGTGTTGGATAACAAACGAGTATTTTCAAAGTTTAGTTAAATAGTGTATGAGTTGTATTTTAAAAAAAAAGGATTTAAGATAATTTATTTAGGGTAAACAAGTCGATCTTGATAAGTGAAGCTCAAGCTTATGCTTGTTTATTATTAAGCTTATTTTTAGACCTTAGCTCGAGCTCGTTTAAGCTGCGGTTTAATTCGAACTTTTAGCAAGACGTCTCAAACCATTTGCAACAGCATCGAAATCAGAACCTTTTAACTATGGGGTCCGAATAATTTACATTATTAAGCGTATGTTGGTCAGTTTATCTTAAAAATACATTTGCTACATACACAAAAATGGTTGTTAACTTCTTTTAATATTATTTTAACTGGTATTTTAAAAGATTCAATCAGTCATATTTATTTTTATCAAAATATTTATTTGATTAAAAAAAGCTTGATTAATAATATATGTAAGACTGTAAAATTATCCCACTATTAACTATAAAATTATTAAACATCAAACTAAATAAGGAAAAATAAAATAAAAAGTTAAAATTCTTTATATGAAGTAATTAAATAAAGTAATAAAAAAATGTAAACGTTAAAATTCTTTTGTTAGTATGGCTATTTTGTGAGTTCACTTTTCTTTACCTTTCACATGAAAATCGCTGGGGATAAAATCTGAATTAGATATTGGGTTGTTTTTAAAAAGGTCGACTTCTTCACATAATGCATATGGCTTAGTTTTTTTTGTTTCTTTTTTCTAATCAAAGAAGCAGAGCTGTCTCGAAGAATTCTGAAGCTCCTGACGAGATGGACCCCTAAATCACAACCGAATTCTTCACTAGAGGGAGCCTTTGATTTTGAGCTTAAGTCAAAGACTTGAACTATCATTTAAGGAGAGTGTGAAAGGCTGGTTTTAATTACACAACTCATTTCTTTTTCCAATACAATTCCATTCGTGTTTATCTTTTGAGTTGATCGTTAAAACGCAATTTAGTAATCCATTGATTGATTTGTTTTCGTTTCTTTTAATACAAATGGCCAAAACACATTAATTAGTGATGGTGGAATGTTACATCACCAAACCAAACCAAAAATCAAATCAAATTGAAATTCAAAAACTCAAAATTGATTTGGGCCACTTCGTTAAAAATAAAATAGAAAATGAAGACTTCGGTTGTTGAACCGAAGGCCTTTACATTGTGTTGGGATAGTTTTTCCAGCCGTACTACTAAAATTTTGATGCATAACTAAGGAACGTCTAAATTATATATTATTTAATATACGTATGAATTGTTTTTTTTTTAATCAAGTTCGGACCCCGGTCCTGTGCAGTCGCCCACCTTGCCCCTCTCTTGGGCCGAGCCTGCAGAGAAGCCACTACCGCTGCAACCTCTACGGTTGCCGGAGGCGGCATCGGCCAAGCAATTCCAGTCATTCGAACTTTATTTTTCTCTTTTTCCGCTACTCTACGGCAATACCGGCAACAACTTCGAAGGGTCAAGGTTAACAAAGGGGTGCCAGAACTACACACAAATTTAACCGGACTTTGCCTTACACCCTCCGGACCCCCTCTGGTTCCTCCGATGGTTTACGATCGACTTGACTCTATTACATCCCTAATTGGTTTATACGGTTGAATAACTGGATTTTGTAATGATGGACCGTTAATGGTATTATCAAGCAAATTTTGTGAGTTTCACAGATATGAAAAAAGGGACGTTCAAATGTGTATTGCGGGATTCCCATTTATCAAGCACATGTTGTTAGGTTTAAAAAAGAAAAAGAGATTTATATTAAAGACAAAGATATGTTAAAGATATATATTAAAGACAAAGATGATGTTAAAGATATATTTAACTAAAAGATTTAAAAAAAAAACAAACAGCACACCTCAAACCAACGCAGCCACAACACAACATATTAACCTTTAAAAAAAGGTGATTTAAAAAATATTGTATTAAAGAATCAATATCATGTTTTATTTATGAATATCAATTTAAAATACTTTACTTTTAAACATGTATTTTTTTTATTTGTATTGATATTCATGTATTTTGTTACATATATTAGTAAATTTCCAACCTATAAATTAGCAAATTTTGTTGCTTTATCTTGTAAAATAATATTGGGAGCTTTTAAACAAATTGCATTTTTCACTTTTAACCTAAAGGTTTATATCTTTTGGATTTTAACATGTTTGACATTTTTATTTTTAATCCAAAGTATTTTAATATTTTGCAATTTAACTCCAACACTTTTTTCACAAGTTTGTACCCCGTACCTTTCATCTTTCACAAGTTTTCCGTATGTTTCGTACTAAATTTTGTAAGTCAACACGTCGCAACGTGCATGTGGGGTTCAATATTGTTTCGTCTGTTTTTCCCGTTTGACAAGCTAGTCGCAACGCATCTATTTTTCAACGTTTGACAAGTTCGTCGCAATACACGGTCCTAAATCGAATTAGTTATTCTTTTCTACGTTTTACGTTTATGTCTAATTTATTCGCATTAACACACCGAAACAGGCATGTGTGATTCAACGATTTTACGTTTTTTTCGTTCGGTGTTATTTTTTACTTTTTTATTTATTTTATTTGTACGAGCTCTTATGATGTTGGTGGTCGCTGGCAATGGTGTGGCATTAGTGTTGCTTGACACGATTTTACAAAAGTATTTAACCAATTAAGTTTTTTACTAATAATTTATTTTAATGCTTCGCATTTATGAACTTCCTTGTTTGGAAAGTGTTGTCGTAATTCTATTTTTAGAAACTCATACTGTATTCTTTCCGAACCTCGTAATCCAAGACTTTGATCGTAGCAAAACCTCCTATTTTATACATACGCGTTTTACGTACAATCAACCATCAAATACGTGTTTTCTCATAAACCGATGCTTATTATACGTACGAATACTCAACCATACATTCTCGATACTCGAATTATACTTGAATATACGTTCTATACTTAAAAACATGTTAAATTAAAAAGTTTATGCTCAAAACATTAACAAATGGGAAGTTTAGGGGTCAAAATGTAATAAATGAAACTTGGGTCGGAGCAAAGAGGCGCGTGTCGCGCGACATTATTTCTCTACACCTACGCGTAATGTCTAGGTCCCCTATCCGCAGAAAGTTGTTTCCTTGCAACAGATTGGCCATCTTTCCCACCTCCACACTCATCCAATCATCTTTAAACCTCCATTAAACACTAAACCCTAATCCTCCATTATAAAACCAAGCCTCCATCACCTCATTTTTTACTTTCTCAACTCTCTACACTCTTAAAACACTCCCAAATCAGTTGGATTTGCAAGTTATGATAAAATTCTCTAAGTGCCAAAGTGAGCATCTACATCACTTTTCTTCATGTTTTCTTCATCTTTTCTTCCACTTCAAAGCTTGGAACACCTCTAGGATTGTTTCCACAGGTTTACCATGGTAAACCAAGGTGGAATTACCATTTTGAGGTCCAAACTTTCTGTTTTGGAAGAACATTTTGTTAAAACTTTATGAACTATTTTTTTCTTCATTCAATCTTGTGCCTACTTATTCTTGAGCTTCTATGAGACTTGTTAGAAGAATATTCTTATGAGTTTAAGAGGTGTAAACTCCTCTAAACTTTCTGTTTTACTAGGGTCATACAACCCACAAGTGATGAAACCACCATCCGAGCTTGCTATAACTCTTATGGCAAGACTTGTATTTTGGTATAGGTGTGAATACTTGGAAGCCTTGGCTATACTAACTTCATTCCACCATCTCACTTGATGTTTTTACCTTGCTATCTTAAGTAGTTTGCTAGTCTTAAAGTAACTTAACCCCGTCTAGTCTCCGACACTTAGTTAACTCTTTCCATGTCGAGAATGATTCACCCGGGTTAAAGCTTACTTGGCTACTTGATATAGTAAGAACTTGTACATTTCCTTTTCATTCATGACCATCCGAATCATTCTTGTAGTGATTTGTGCATTGGTGAATTATCAATGAGGCGTTCATACCTCCACGCTTGACTTCCATGAACTCTATGATAATATATGACGGACTTATTATTAGATATACTATATAAAACATAAATATAAACATAACCAAACCCTTGATGTTAATCGGAATATGATTACACGTCGTGAACATATGTTATATTATCTTTGTTCTTTATTCCTCGTTTGCGATTCTAATGGGCACGTTAGGACCCATGAAAGCACTTTAAAACTTAGTGTCCAAACGAGTGTCTAGACGAGATATACTTTTATACTTAATTATGAATCCAAACCTTCCTTAAACTCCCAACACCCGAACACCTTCATTCTCATATTCTCATCAACTCGTCAATACACGGATAATCGGAATTCTTTGCAAAATTGTGAGCATACATGACTCCATTTTTACGCTTTACACTTTTGGTGCAATATGTTTAATCTATCAAATTACACATTCACACTTATACTTTATGCAAACACAAACAATCCATTTATGCATGCTTAAATATGTGATACTTGATTTATATTCTTGGAACATTCTTATGTGATTCGCTTGTCATTAATTTCGTACGAGCCTCCCTTAACATGTATAGCGCTATAGGTGTAATGCACCGCCCATAGTCTTGTGGTCATGTTAAGTCTCTTTAATTCATTGCGGTTATTAGAGGATTGACTTGTAAAATTGCATGCCATGATACATTAATCTAGTTAGCTATTTTTGCCATGCGAATTCGTTTAAACTCTTTTTACATACTTATGCTATATCAAACGTGTATGCTTGCCAATACTTTTTGTGTTGAACTATGCTTTAATACGTATTGCATGAATTCAATGATGTCAATGACGAATGGAACTTGATAGGAAGGACTAGAATGCGTCCAAACTTTAAATTCATGTTTATAGATTAGTCATACATTACTTGTAGTATTTTGATTTCTAGTTCATCTACTTGAACCGTTAGTAATGAAATGAAATATTATTTATTAAATACTTGTCACATTTAGTGTTATGAAGTCTCGAGCAATCTATTTACGTCCGCCCCGATGATTCCGCCATCGGTTGAGGTGTGACATTTGTTTCGAGTTTACCACTATACCTCATTTACTTAAAAAAGCTATTTTTTACGTGCATATTTTTATGTACGTGTCGGTATAAATTCGATTTGCTCTACATTTCAACGTAAATTTTTTTCTAGAAACGAGTTAGGTTAAATATAATACGTTTCGGTATAAATTCGAGTTGGTGTATGTTAGATGTAAATTTTTTTAGGAAACGAGTTAGGTCGAATATAATATCTTTTCGTGATTATTTTACGAATGTTTTGTAAATTTTGTTTCGATCCGAGTGGAGTCAGATTGTGGTTTCTTTTTTCCCTTTTTTTAAAGCTCTAATTAATCTGCTTTGATTATACGTGTCAGCTTTTCTGTTATACCCGTTACGTCATCCCAATCTTGAAACCTCATGGGATTCACACCCTTTATAAAATCAAATTTTAAATTATTTTAGGGTTCATGCAATGACAATTTGCATGTTAAGTCTTCAATAACGTTTTCTATAAAGGGTCGTGTGCTGGTCAATCCGCTAACATTTGTGTCGTGTTCGGGTCAACCCACTTAGATTCGTGTCGTGTTCGAGTTCACATGTCTTACATGATTTTTGGGTTGAGTCGTTTTAGGATTTGTGTAAAAATTTCAAAGATTCAGATTAGACTCAGCAACCCAAACATGACCTATTTAACATCCCTATATAAGTCAAGATATAAACCCATTTATCTGCCACTCCAATCTCGCATGCCCCTTCAAACCCTCATAACAAAATTGTTAAGCTAATACTCCTATACTAATTTGTAAATAAATTGATAATTTGAGCATATCTCTAAAAGCAAAACAGGACATGGATATTATAATCCTTTTTTGAGTATACATATTTTAACTCATCTTTATAAAATATACAATAATCATAACACAAGAGTAGTAGAATATTCAATGTCATCAAAAACCATCAAAGCAATAATAAAAAAAACTAACGCTATAAAAAAACTTACAACTCTATTTTTGCTACAGAATCCAGCTGTATTGAATTCCGGTATCAATGAAATGTTTGGTTTGGTTGGAAAAAAAATTGGATTGTAAACCGATAAAGCTTAATTATAACCAGATAGGTGTTATTTAGGTTCTAAATTCTAGTTTATAATATTTGACACACACACATATATATATATATATATAATTTCTTTATAATGTGACTTGTCTGAGCACTCCCTGAGTACTTTCTGCCTAGGCCTAGTACTCTCAACTCCCCAATCGACCGACTAGTGAGCGCCTAGCGACTTTTGCAACCATGGTTTTGTTTTACATTGGCTGGGTATATAAGCCTAGCTTTGTCAACGAGGTTGTGATTGTGATGTTTGTTATTAGCATACGGTTCTCATTTTTAAACCACAACAATTTATGTCACACCCCGACCCGCAATGGAATAATGACCGGGGCATTATCCGATTGCACATAGCTTATGACAAATCATTAAAAGTTGAATATTATTAATAATTAAACTGACAATTTCGCAAAGACAACCAATGAATGTAATACAATACAATTCTGGTTTATTTCTCTAAGGCCTCAACCCGAAGTGTAATCATCCAATCTTCAAACCTGTTAACCTGTATTATATGGAAAATTGATTTTTAGTCAACATAATGTCAGTGAGAATTAAAAAAGGTTTTATTGAAAAATGTTTTTTTGTTTATTTGTTTTGCAATGCGTAATTAAAAACATGCATCTCAATTGATAGTTAAGTGAACAAATGTACACTAACATGTAACTAAATGTAACACACAAACACAACCAACTGAGTATGTAAACGAAATATGTGAGATTTTAATATGAAATCTGAATATGTAAATTGGTGTGAATGTAAATGTACATGTACTGAACAATAAATACGAGACTCAAGCCCACAAAGAGCGAATGTAAATATGGTGGCGATACTAGACTATAACCCATGGCCGTGAGAAATCTAGTTAGCCGATGGTTGCGACCCATCTAAAATATGAAATCTTAATCTGCTCACTTGATTTTGGCACAACAAATGTACTTGAATACAGTGAACTTGCACAAATATTCACCAAGCATAACATAACATAATTACACCTTGAACATGATGACGTGAGCGAGGGTGTGTATAATTTTTAGATATATTTTAAGTACTTTTCAATCGTTTATGCAAGCTTTATATATTATAAAATATGATACAACACTATCACTCTCTACAACGCGTTAGGGCAAGCGCACCCATCGTTAGTGTAGTACAGCGATGGTAAGATACCGAGGTCGTCCAAGGACACAAGAGCTTTTAATTCCGTAATATCGTCAACGTCTAATCTAATCAAAATATGAGAAAAAGTTTTTAATAAGTAAACATAAAGAAATAAACTAAGTAATAAAAGAAATAAATAGACAAGATAGAATCACTTGGTTCTGACTCATTATTTACGTATCCTTTGATGATTTCTACGCTTTGAGTTTTTTTAAAAGATTATATTAGTTAAAGTGGCATGTTCCTCTTTGGAGGCAACACTACCCTCAACCATATTGGTCTGAGTCAGCAGGGATACGGTCCCTCAAGGCCGGAATATTGAAAGATAATTAAGTAAGTTAGTAATGCAAAATGTGGCATGTCCCTCTTTTGGAGGTAACGCTACCCTCGGCCACATTGGCCTGAGTCAGCAGGGATACAGTCCCGCAAGGTCGGGTTAAAGTTTTAATAGTAGTTTATCTATAAGGGATTCAAGCCGTTCTTACTTCCCCCGATTTGATGCTATCTGCCTCAAGGGAAGTCCTAATAGCTTGAATCAAGTCCTTGCATGATCTATATACTGAACGAGGCAAGAACTTTACCTATACCACCCCTCTAGGCTTTAACGCGCTTTATATAGACCGTAAAGACACGAATGAGTGAATCAACGAAACATAAAAGATGATAGAATAAAGTTCATTTTCAATATAAAAAACTAGTTATTAAAGTCATTAATACATACCCAATTAAAAAGTTAACCAAAACTAGGAAATCAAAAGTAATACATAAATAATTTTTCTTCACCAAGTGATGTAAAAGATTAGCCAAGCATGACCTTTGTTTGAAAAAAACTCTTACGATCAATCTTGGATCCCGAGACTACTACACAATCTAAGATGGATGATGGATGAATGTGGTGGATGATGGTTGTATTGTGGTGGTGGAGTGGTGGTAGGTGTAAGAGAAGTGGTTTGTCAAGGGATGAGTTTGAATGGAACCAAGCAGCCCTATTTATAGCTGGAAACAAACTGTTCACACGACCCTGTATCTTCCTTCTTCTCTGTCTTTATTTAATTCGTATGTCAGATCAGCCTGCTACATGGCCTCGTGTGTCAACGGCACGGCCCCGTGGCCATTGTACTTGTTGTACCATCCTAGATATGCAAATCTGTAAGTGACCATGGCCCGTGCCCAAGGACGCGGCCCCGTGTCTCTTGTCTACTTCTGTTTGTTTTCTTCTGATCTGGAATCTTGAAGGGGCACGACCCCGTGCAAAACTTCTGATTCGTTATTTTTAATCTTGGGGTGAAGCTCGGAGGGTTGGTATAGTGTGTTGTATTCCCTTCTTCTGTACTTAATGGTTGGTATATTGTGTTGTATTCTCTTCTTCTGTACTTATGTTAGATTTTGTCGTTAATTTGTCTCTTTTGTACATTTAAACTTTTTTAATTCTGAAAATTAAAAGTATACAAAAAAACCCACTTTTTCCAATATTAGTATTAAAAAAGGTTAGTTTTATACCGTATTAAAAATTGTTAGTATTAAAATGTGGTATGTAAAATTTCTAAAAACTACCCGTGTTTGCACACGGATTTTACTACTAGTTATAAATAAAAAATAGTTGAAATATGAAAGGTAAGGGTGTGAAGATGTGACATGCTACAACCCTGACTTGAAATTTAGGAGTTTGGATTTAGTATAAACGGATTTGTTTCAGGTTGCACCTATGATCATGTTTAGCTAACCATTCTATTTTGTGCTCATCCGACGGGTTTGAGGGTTGACTCGTTTAACCCATTTTTTAATTTAATTTATTGATATGTGTTTTATGTCAACATTTTATTTGGTTTAGTTAGTTTTGCGTTGAAAACACAACCCGTTTACCACCCTAAAGACTTTTTTTATTAATAACGTTCTTAAAAGTTAGTTAAAAAATATTAATATTAATAAAATAATTTAAATAACATTTAAAAAAACTTGTTATAAAGTCGTACAATCTATAGTTTGTTAAGTCATGTTAAAGAACATTGTTTTTTAATGAATTAGAAATAACATTTAATTCTTTTTTTTTTCTAAAGCCTTACGGTCTAATTTTAAATTTAAGTGTAATTTGGTGTCAAAGATGTTGTAGCCCAATGCTTGCAACGGAGGTGGAAAGGTTTACCATCTAGTGGGTTTCTGTCTGGGTGTGCTTAGGTTCGAATCCCATTTCAACCAGGTTTTGGTCATATATAGTTCTGACCGAGATGCCGTTCAAAAAAAGTGTAATTTGGTTTTTCATAACTTATAACATTGTTTTAAATAGAAATTATCTTTACCTGATAAGATTTGGAGGAGAAAAGTTGAGTTTTTTAAAAACATCCATTTTAATAAATATTTTTGAAACTATCCTTATTGATAAATAATTTTTCCAACTACCCCTTTTATGAAAAAAAAAAACTCAAAAATGTGTTCAATGTATAAGGAATGATTGGCAAAAAGATTGTGAGATCACATGTATTTTGCGCGATGATTTTTAAGTTGGTCCGGAAGCTCGCCGGAAAATCCGGGGTTAACCGGGATATATAGATCAGAAATGGTGAAGTGCAAACTTTTTAAGCGGTTTTATTTTTTTATGAGAAGTATTGTAGGCTTGGCAAGAAAAGTCCTCATTGTTTGGTCTTAAGATCAATAGCATCCCTCATCTTTTAACTCGCAGAAAATCTTTCAATATTAGCAAAACGGTCCCTGAAGTTTCTAGTTTTATTAAACATTATTGTAAAAACTAAATCTTTTCATATGAAAATATTTTTATTGTCTAAAGAAAACGCAAACCCCAATTCGTATAAAACCATTTAATTATTTATAGAGCAAGTTAAAATATGATATTAAATGAAACAAAAAAATTAACTTCCGGTGTACAGGGTGAAGATCCGACTTTCAAAACGGGTCGAAATTTTCTAGTACCCGTTTTGGCGGATGTTACTGTCACACCCTCAAAATCCACATGCGGAATTCTACCGCGAGACGTGTGACAAACCAGGATCACAGTCATTAGTCATACTGAACGACCACTATATGAGTTTAAAAATTTTCCTGTTTGCTCATTCATGAGAAAATACTGTTTATACAATTTAGTTGCGGAAGCGTAACAATTACAAAACCATAATAGCTAATTTAACTAAAAGTGATTCTAAAAGTTTGATGAAATCAATGCGACTCCAAAATGCATCCTAGTCCTAATATGTGCTACCTTAGCAACCTGAGAAAACATGTAAAATCAAGTGTCAACAATAATGATGAGTGAGTTCACAGGTTTTAGTTCACAAGTTTAAACATAAGTGTTTCCCCACTGGTTCAACCCTGAACCAGTGTCTCATAAGTTACCCTGATCCGACCCGAATCAGATTAATATTATGTAGTTTAGCAGTTCATGTTAAATGTTTAGGTAGCTAGCCTAGGTCGTGTCAACAAAGTGTTCGATCTGAAGCTGACGTTGCTGCCCCTGTTGTGCCAGGCCTATCACCAACCATGGCTAAAAAGTTTGGCAAATTCTACACTCGTGACCATCAACGTTCGGTCTAACTGGCGCGACTAGTTCGAGTGGGGCTTGTCGGGCCCAGTAGTACTACTAAAAATTCCCTTGCTATAATCCAATACTAAAGCATCGTAAGTGTTAAGGGGACTGACATGTGATATATGCTCCCTTGTGACCATAACCGTATAACATAACTCTAATAGAAAGGCGTTATTGTACCATGATGTATGCCACCCATACATCACTGTAAGGTGTACATGTTTTAAATAGAAAGACGTTACTGTACCGTAATATAATCAACCCATATATCACTGTAACGTGTACATGTTTTCTCCCTTGTTTTTGTAAACATTTAAAGAAATAGGGGCTGTGAACTCACCTTTGTATTTCTCGGCAAGATTAGATTAAGTGTATGCAAATCTAGAGCGATCAACCATGCCCTATTATAGTTGTCATGGCTTATTAGTGATTGTTTATACAAATTATGAAAGTCCTACACGTATCTAGCAACTAGCACGCGAGGAAGTAATCACATAGCACTTCTAACATTTGGTTTCATATATGTGTTTACAACCTATCCTATCATATGAATACCAAATAAGCATGGATACTCAAAATGGCATCAACCCCGTTAATTAGTCGAACAATCAGAACCGATTCATTATTGCAAACAATTTCTAAATTTTAAACCTTTAGTTATAGTTCATGTTTCCAAATCATAATTAGAAATTAAAAAAAAAGCATGTATGGATATAAATCATGAAATATCAACTTTGACTTTTATATTAGAAAACAATTGAATAATAGTACCATGTTATGTTTGTAGATTAATACCTAATAATACTGGTGTCCATTATTACTTTCATGCCAATATATAAAAATCACATTCTCATATGCATGAATCGAAACCATGCATATACCCATTTTTTTGAGTTCTTGACATTCTATAACCATCCACATTCAAATTTAACTGAGCTCGTTATATATATTATATATATATATATATATATATATATATATCACAACATACATAAACACAGAAACGCTTATCCCTTCATGTCTACAATTCAACACACAAGTTCGCATACGAGTTCATATTTTTAAACCGAGGTCGAACCAGAAATTGTTTTTGTACCTACTCTTTACGTTTTCTTTCAGATACAAATATACACATGCACGGCTACATATACCGATATTACACAGATTCGGGTACAGGTTTTCATGAGTTTACGACGAAATCGAATCGGGTTTCTCGTTCACGCAGTCAAGTATACAAGCTCTACGACGTACTTATAATCATCTACCCCTACGCTTATGTTTCATTATCCACATATAACTATCAACAGTTGCATGAAACCAATTAGCGAAGGAACATATACATTCCCGAATCACATGTATATTCGACTCGTCAACGCGTTTCGTATCCACACACATTCATGTACACAACTAGGTTTGCAAGTACAATCAGTTCATCAAGTTCCGGTTACGCGTACATACGATCCCGTTTAATCCTAACATTACATACATAAATTTCATGCCATACCAGTCTACGGCTATTCATATACATACGCATACGTGAACATAGTACTAGTTAAATCAAGTTGGTTATCACCTAAACAGTTGAGCATGGCACTATGTGAACATGGAATACGACTCGAACCAAAACCGTGACAAGAAACTACGACAAGAGTGTTGATTTAACGAATTACGGACGAGGAAGAGAGTCTTACCGGCGATTGGAGGTAGCGTTTCGGCTGGAAAATGGTGTCGATGATGGCTGCCGCAAACAACAGTGGGGAGGTTAGGGTTTTATTTTATTTCTATTGCAATTTATCCCTTAATCATATGCAAAATACTATTAAAAAAAAGGTTGTGGCGGTTTCGGAGGTGGCATGTGGGCCGAAAATTATAAGGGACGAAGGGACATGTGGGTTGGGGCTAAAGTTTTTTTATCAACTAATACGAACAATATATCGACTCATAAAATATAATATATGTTAATCAAGTTACATTTCGGGTCTCATAAGTATCAGGCTAAGTGAGTTCCGTTATGGTTCAGACGGTTCGAGTCGGTTGAATCAAATAAGCTAACTTTAAACACATAATGCAAACGCATAACAAGAACTAAGTTAGGAAAGATACCTGATTTTTCCGGGATGTCACATTATCCCCAAGTTGAAAGAATTTTCGTCCTGAAAATTGAGTATACGCGAGTAAGCATGCATATGCATAAAAGTTGTGTTGTTAGAATTGTGCGTGTAAAATTCCAGGCTATCACATCATCCCCATTTTGAGAGAATTTTCATCCCAAAAATTGAATAAGCACGAGTTTGAAAAGTGTTAGAATGAGGGGATATTTTCGAGTTGCCACATTCTTCCCCAGTTAAAACAATTTCGCCCCGAAATTCAGTTCGCGCTACTTGGATTTTGTGATTCGGTTGCAAAAAGGTGAGGATATTTGTCTTTCGTTTGATCCTCTTTTTCCCAAGTGTACTCCGGTCCACACTTAGAGTTCCAACGAACCTTGACAATCGGTATTTTACTATGTCTTCGTGTTTTAACCTCTCTGTCCATAATTTCGATTGATTCTTCAATGAATCGCATTTGTTCGTCCACATGGATCTCATCCAGTGGAATGGCTAAAGTTTCATCTGATAGACACTTCTTCAGATTTGAGACGTGAAAAACGTTGTGAACTCCACTGAGTTCATCAGGAAGGTTCAACTCATAAGCTACAGGACCGATTTTCTTTGTTATTTCAAACGGGCCAACATACCGTGGGTTTAGTTTACCTCTTTTGCCAAGGTGAGACTTTAAGTAGCACTCGCTCCCTAACCTGGAACTCGAGAGGTTTCCTACGCTTATCAGCGTAGCTTTTCTGGCGATCACGAGCCGCCGTCATTCGTTATCGGATTTGGGCAATCCTTTCCGTTGTGTCGATAACGAGTTTCTGGGCCAGTGATTTGGCTGTCGCCAACTTCTGTCCAGCATAGAGGTGATCGGCATTTCCGCCCGTACAAAGCCTCGAACGGAACAGCCTTGATGCTGGCGTGGTAATTATTATTGTATAAAAACTCCACTAAATGTAGATACCTTTCCCAACCATTACCAAAGTCAATAACACATGCTCGAAGTATGTCTTCTAGAGTCTGGATGGGGCATTTAGTTTGCCCATCCCTCTGAGGGTGATAAGTTATACTCATGTCTAGACGTGAGCCAGAGGATTTGTGCATCGCCTACCACAAATCAGATGCAAAGCGCGGGTCACGATTGGAGATGATAGAAGTTGGCACTCAGTGCCTAGCGACTACTTCCTTCAAATTGATGTATTCGAGTGTAGGAAACTTGTCAGTTCCTTGATTGCCAGAAAGTGTGCAGACTTTGTCAGTCGATCGACAATCACCCGGATGGTGTCATTTCCTCGCTGGGATCTGGGTAAGCCAGTGACGAAATCCCTGGAAATTTGCTCCCATTTCCATGTTGGGATCTCTGGTTGTTGAAAGTCCTGGTGACTTTTGGTATTCAACCTTAACCCTAGCACAGGTCAAGCATTTACTAACATAAGTCGCTATGTTAGCTTTCGTGTGGGGCCACCAGTACAAAGTCTTGAGGTCCTGATACATCTTGTGAGAACCAGGATGCACCGAGTAACGAGACTTGTGTGCTTCATCCATCACAAACTCTCGTAAGTTTCCATAGAATGGGGGCATACACGTTCCATGAAGTAATAAATGTCGTCTCCTTGCATTCAAGTTTCTTCTCCATGCCCAGTAGGGATTCTGCTTTGAGGTTCTCTTCCTTCAGTGCTTCAATCTGAGCGTCACGAATCTGGGTAGGAAGACTGGAGTGGGTAGAAAGCTGTAACGCATGTACACGCTTAGGTTTGGTATCCTTATGACTGAGGGCATCGGCCACCACGTTGGCCTTGCCTGGATGATACTAGATCACGCACTCATAGTGGTTAAGGAGTTCGACCCACCGACGCTGTCGCATGTTCAACTCCTTCTGATCGAAGACATGCTGGAGACTCTTGTGATCGGTGTAGGTGGTGCACTTGGTACGGTGCAGGTAATGTCTCCCTATCTTGAGTGCAAACGCTACTGCTCCCAAACTCCCAAACCGTGGGTAGTGTAGTTCTTTTTCGTGAACCTTGTGTTGGCATGATCGTATAAGCGATGACTTTCTCATGTTGCACCAACACGTAACTTAGTCCTTGGATAGACACGTCACATTAAACAACGAAATTGTTTGGGCCTTCTGGTAACGAAATAATGGGTGTACTACAGAGTTTCACCTTCAACTGTTGAAACGCGGATTACTGAGCAGTCTTTCGAGTTATAGTTGTGAGGGTTTGTGCCTAAGGTCAAGAAAAGCGGGCTTCGCAACGTCAAAAGTCGTTCGTTAGAAGCTAAACATAAGGTTGTTTGTGTGGTAGGGGCTCCATGGTAAGGTGTAGGTATCGTTCGGATTCCTACTAGTTCTTGGAGTAGATTCGGATGTCGTCAAAGGAAAAACAAGTGGCATATTCGTCATGGTACGCTAAATTCGAATGTCGTGACTGGGAACCTGCCTCGTTCGTATCGAGTTCTAAGGATAGTCCTCGTGATACCTCCATATCTCTGATATTCATGGCCCATTGCTCCTCGAGTAAAGTTCGTAGAGAGTAACCCCTCCAAGCGAGAGTTCGCGAAGAATGTGGTTAGGATGAGGATCATAGAATCCAGGAAGTATATCCCGAATGGATGTGGAAACATGTAAAAAGGGTAGTCGCAATCGATGTGTAAGCGTGTCAGGATCCGTAACAGAGGTTTACTTGATGTCAGGGGTATAGCCGGTCGTATACAAGTTTGCATAAGGTAAAAAAATGAAAAAACGCCATTTGTAAAAAAGGGTTGTCACGTGGATATATCAGTCATAACAAGAATTTACCATCGAAAAATGGTTGCCGCACGAGTTTGTAGTGTTAAGATTCACTGAAACCTCCGTATAATTTGTTGGGCTCGCCCACACGCGAAGGGGGAATAATTCACTTTGATCCATGAACTTAGATGAGTGTGCAATTTATCGTGTCGGTAAGCAACCAAATTCGGAGGAGTTTCCTTAGGTTGTGTGAATGAATCTAAAATATGTCTGTGGAGTCAAGAGGTTTCAAAGAAAGGACGCGAAAACATGTTTAAGGGGCTACGATCGTATCAACAATTCGTCACCATCCTCAAGGTTTCAAGAAGTGATCACCAAGGATCAAAAAGACAAGTTCACCGAGTTCTTAAAAAATTGAACACATACTTGATGGGAGATTATGCGTAAAGTTTCGAAGATGTAGTGCGACCACGACAATGGGGTGGGAGATTTGTCTACGTCATTAACAGTAACTAACTGTCGCATTAAACAGTAAGCATCGATCAGTGCAATGGCTAGGAGATAGACTACCTCAGAAGGGAAAAACTGTTATGGAATAACTATCCTAGAAATACGAGGAGTAAGATTATTGTATATGTCATCAAGTTTATCTGGGTGTTGAATAACTTACATCTTGTCTTCTGATGTCCATAAGATGATGGGTTTTGTGGAAATCCGTTTGTAGGGTTGGATATGTTGCAATGTACATTAGGTTAGACTAAAGATTTGCGACAGGACCAAGTATAAGGGGTCAAAGGAAATTTTATAGTTAAGGTAAGGGATAAGGTGTGAGCGTACGAGAGATTCTTCATAATTCGTTTATATGTTGATGTTGAAGGGTTTACCCTACGATTTCTGATAGGGTTTCAATCGGGATAACAAGTTCTGATGAGAATCTTAGTTTCACTAAGACTCGTATATGAGAAAAGAAATAAATAAATAAATAAATAAATATTAACGAGGGATTCCATTGACGATAGCTCAATGTGTCTAAAAAAGATCTTAAATCTAATTGTTGCGTCCATCAATTGCTAGACAAGTTTAACGACACCAGTTAGTCGTTGAATGAGTTACGAGAGATTCTATTGATAGTGGAAGTTTTAAATATGAGATTCATAGGTTAGGACAATTTATCCACACACAAGGTTTCACAAGGGTTCACATACATCGCAAATTACTATTACGTGTGCACCCGTAATGATAAGTTGGTTTGCATGTTCACCCTAGTTCCATCTATCTTGTGTCAAAATTTCCCTCAGATTTAATTTTTCGAGTACAAAGTGTTGTCAAAATCATAGGGTTATCAAAAGCTTAGTCAATAATCCAAATGTTGATAAACTCAGAGTTATATCAGAAAGAGTAATGTAGGATCAATTGATCTGAGGATCTACTCAAGTTGAAACACACCATGAGAATCCAATCCAGCGGATCGTAGAGGTAAGAGTGCGCATGGAACAAACATGCACATGAATTGTGACTTCAAGAGATGAAACTGGTTCATTAACGTAGGTTACCAGGAAAAGCAAGGCAACTGTTCCACCATCCGAGTCAGGTTAGAGTTCAGGTGTGCAATAGGCAAAGTGTTCTTAGTTTCGTGGTCAATCATTCCCTCGAAGAATATCAACCAAAGATGTAGAATCGTGGATCGGGAAAAATGATGACATCTCAATGTCAATGGTTTCTGCAATAACGTGTGCAACGAACTTCCCTAACGCATGGTGCCTCACGCCAGGGCCACCTGCTCAGGTTGAAAGAAAGTAGAACTAGTGGGGCCGGGGTAATGTCGTTGGTAGGTAGAGAAAGGACTCGTTTTCGATAACTCAACTCCCAAGAGATATGCATCAATGTTGTATGTCGTCCCAATCATGGACTTGAGAAAACTCACCATACCCGATAGTACCATCGGTAGGCTCAAGCTAGTGTTTTGCTCATCTGTGTGGTGTAGGAAGAAGTACAGATGATTGTGATGGGAAACGCTCCTCTAGAGGCTCCGTCTCATGGCCCTCAGATAAGAGTAGATTCACGTTGTTGGCGATCCCACGAACATCGCCACTAGGGATGAAGATACAAAGAGTTTGGTGTATTCCTCGTCAGTAGAGGGTTAAATGGATGATGTCGACATGCCTACAATTTCAATGTAAGTTTTGATGTGATGTACATAGGCATATCATGTATGAGTGTTCTTGTATCTCAGGTATGTGTGTTTTTTTTGGTGTGTGACTAATGCATTGTCTAAGGCTATAGACTAAGTCTACTCTCTAATGCAAATCTAGTTCACTATAAGCCTGGCTCTGATACCAATCTGTCACACCCTCAAAATCCACATGCGGAATTCTACCGCGAGGCGTGTGACAAACCAGGATCACAGTCATTAGTCATACTGAACGACCACTATATGAGTTTAAAAATTTTCCTGTTTGCTCATTCATGAGAAAATACTGTTTATACAATTTAGTTGCGGAAGCATAACAATTACAAAACCATAATAGCTAATATAATTAAAGTGATTCTGAAAGTTTGATGAAATCAATGCGACTCCAAAATGCATCCTAGTCCTGATATGTGCTACCTTAGCAACCAGAGAAAACATGTAAAATCAAGTGTCAACAATAATGATGAGTGAGTTCACAGGTTTTAGTTCACAAGTTTAAACATAAGTGTTTCCCCACTGGTTCAACCCTAAACCAGTGTCTCATAAGTTATCCTGATCCAACCCGAATCAGATTAATATTAAGTAGTTTAGCAGTTCATGTTAAATGTTTAGGTAGCTAGCCTAGGTCATGTCAACAAAGTGTTCGATCTGAAGCTGACGTTGCTGCCCCTGTTGTGCCAGGCCTATCACCAACAAGAGTGTTGATTTAACGAATTACGGACGAGGAAGAGAGTCTTACCGGCGATTGGAGGTAGTGTTTCGGCTGGAAAAGGGTGTCGATGATGGCTACCGCAAACAACAGTGGGAGGTTAGGGTTTTATTTTATTTCTGTTGCAAGTTATCCCTTAATCATATGCAACATACTATTAAAAAAAGGTTGTGGCGGTTTCGGAGGTGGCATGTGGGCCGAAAATTATAAGGGACGAAGGGACATGTGGGTTGGGGCTAGAGTTTGGGACGTAGGAAATTTGGGTGTGTGGCTGCACTCACAAAATAACTCAAATGAGGAATGCATGGGATGGGTAGTGTATGGTTGCAAATATGAGATTTTATTATTATTATTATTATCATTATTAATATTGTTATTATTATTATTTTTATCAACTAATACTAACAATATATCGACTCATAAAATATAATATATGTTAATCAAGTTACATTTCGGGTCTCATAAGTATCAGGCTAAGTGAGTTCTGTTATGGTTCAGACGGTTCGAGTCGGTTGAATCAAATAAGCTAACTTTAAACACATAATACAAACGCATAACAAGAACTAAGTTAGGAAAGATACCTGATTTTTCTGGGATGTCACAGTTACAACTTGTACATTGTTGTTTTGTAAGTTCTGGATGTATTACGGTGTTGTAAGTTATGTTGTTTGGTTTTTTGTGGTTAATGATGATGTAGTTTGGTATTTTTTACCGTGCATTGGTTGGGTATATAAGTCTACACCCTTCATTTATGCCCCTTAATTTTTAAAGGGTCGGCAGATTTTTAATGATTATTGTTGTTCACTGTTGTATATTAGTTTGTTTGTACAATGTTCAAGTATTTGGCAATGATGATGGGCTTTTTTTAAGGTGTGACAACTAAGACGGGTTGAAACAAGCAATTAGTTGTAGCCAATTTCTGAGTCTCACTACTGATATTTGCTTTGCTATTTTGTGATTCTTATTTGAATTTAGATTTGCAAGCTCAAGGGCTATGATGAATGAGTTGTGATCAGTGGCGGATCCAGCCCTGTTTTGTGGGTTCATATGAACCCACTCGGTGTGGAAAAAATTAGTGAGAACTTTGTATGATTTGAATAAAAATAGTGAGAATCTATCAAAACGAACCCATCGAAAGAAGTTTCTGGATCCACCACTGGTTGTGATTATGTTGTGGTGGCTAAGGCAACTTGAAATAAGCTTTCAATTGCATCCATGTTTATGCGCCCCTTGATCGAATTCTTATAATGAGTTTGATTTATATTACATAATTAATTGAGCAATTATCTTATTTAAATAACTTTTTTTTTTCTATAAGGATGTCGACTTCAAATGAGGATCAACATTTTTTTGAGTGTCTTCAAAAAATATTAGAAGATGTCGTCGTATCACCGAGAAGCTCAACCACTGACAAAATGGGTGGGTGGCTAGCATTCGGAAGAAACAAACGGAGTTGCAAGTATCCATTGACATGCTTCGCGCAACGTATGAAGATACGAATGACGTTAAGAAAATATATTAGGATTTTATGTATAATGAATCTTAAATGTAGGTTGAAATTTTGTACTATATTAGCATGCAATCAGTTGTAAGCTTTTTATTTATTTAATGTTTAAAGTGTTTACCATAACTTGACATCTCCCACCACCGAGAGCTTAATACTAGTTCACATTAACAAGAGTTAGAAATTTGGAATTCTCTTGTAGCGGGCAATTGTTTAGTTTTGACCTGACTTCATACTTGATGAATGGTTAACTAAAGATATATCTTGTCCGATTATATTATTTTTTTTATTTTGTTGCGAATTCGATTAAGAAACTGCTTTCTGAACATGATTGTTGAAACTTTCAGTAGCATAATATTGCGTTGAGTTTACCCTTAGATTTGATTTTACGAATAACTATAAACATGCAAGCCATTTGATGAACACTAAACTTTATCCTATAAACAAGGCCGGTTCTAAGAATTCGTATAATATGTTCGAGCTCGAAAAAACGTGTCATTAGGCCTTAAAGAAATTGGGTATTGGGCTCACTAAAGGTCTAAATCTAATGCCAATGGGCTAATAACTAATCTAAACCATAAAAATAGTAAATTTTTTTTTTACATATACATATCGGTTTTTTTTAAATAACATGCCCTTCGTAATATCGAGCCCTGGTCGGTGGTCCTCTCCGTCCACCCTGAGGGCCGCACATGCCTATAACTGATTCCAACTACATTACATATTAATTAATTTTAAAAAAATCTACCCCACTTACGGTATGCGCATATAATGTATATATGTAGGGCGCTCAGGGGGTAAAAGTAAAAGTGCACTAATTTTAATGTTATTTTACTAATTTCATGAAAATAACGTTAAAAGAGGAGGATAGTTAACCATGCATCATGTGGTGGCATTGATAGCTGAAATACAAAGTGGTACATGCACTAATCGACATTTGTCTCAATTGTTGAGTGTTATGTGCCTTATATCAAAGGTTTGATGCAAAACTACTATCGAGCCCATGGTCTCACTGGAACTCTATCCTACGAGGTAGAGGTAAGACTGTCTATATCTTACTCTCCTCAGACCCTATTTTAGCTTCACTATTGGTGAGATTTAATAAGGATGATTATGAGGAGTTAATTTAAAGAAAAGGTTGATACATTCTTTGGTTAGTTAATAGAAAACGACATCATTCTGATTCTATACTCTTTCGAGAATTCTAAAACTGTTGTGAAACAACGGCCTACTAGCGACTAGTATATGAACATAAGAACAAGTATCAAAGGAACATAGAGAAAGATAGAATAGATAACTATAATTCATTGAGATGTAATGATGCAATACAAAGAACCTCTATATATAGTGTTCTTACATTAATACAAAGGACATAAAGAGACAGGAGTTAGAATGTTACGTTATTACAAAAGATACGAAGAGACGGGAATTAGAATGTGGATAGTCACCATAATATAGTTTATTCATAACACTCCCCATTGACTATCCACATGATGAAATATCATAGTATTCTTGTTATACGCTTTGTGATGCTGCCTCATTAAAAACCTTGCTAGGAAAACCCAGTGGGACAAAGCCTAAGCTAAGGGAAAAAGAGTGCAGCGCGTATTTTCTCCCCCTGATAATTTTGGATCAGGTATGTTGCCTCATTAAAAACCTTACTAAGAAAACCCATTGTGATAAAACTTGGTTAAGGGAAAAAGAGTGCAGCTTGTATAATGCCCCCCTCATTTTTACATGTATCCTATAAGTGGCTCGTGTCGGGCTTTTTTGAAAGTTGCTCAAAACTTTGTAATCCATTGATGTGCAGCTTGATATGTCGCTTGATCCATTAATGGGAAATCCTTCAATGAACATTGATGCATGATCTTCATGTGAAACTTTAATTACTTCCACTTGTAAGTAGATAGCAGAAGGTCCATGAATGTGTTTTGCTACATTCTCTGCATTTACAAAACTAACCAAACTTGTTGATAGGTTACGAAAATATGAATCCATATCTTTTGTACCTTAAGGGTATAAAAATAAATGTTTTACCCATTACATTACATTATCTCCTTATCGTACACGAGTTATATCTTTCAATGGATTTCCTAACATATGCCCGTGTATATATACTAGCAAGATATATTAATACAATCCGAATTTAACTATGGTACTTCTAGACTAAGGATATATACTTCTTTGATTAGAGATGTTAAGAGTCATTTTCTATATCAACTATTTGGACATCATTAAATGTACTCATACCATAAGTTTTGTGCATATGAAAATGTCCACCATCTTCTAGATATATTATGATTGATGGATAATAATACAAATGCATATTCTACATATTAAGCCATAAATTTGCCACCATCTTTAATTTATAAATTCTTAGTTTAACTATTTGAGCCCATTTTGATATGCCATCTTTAATGACATTATCAACATATACAATAATACTTGTAAACATCATAGTTGTTTTAATGAGAACAAATGGACCCACTACACCAGATGTATTTCTCCTTTTTTAAGCTTAGCAGCAAGTCGATTATACCATATTCAACTCTACTATATTAGTCCATATAAATCTTTTCTCCACTTTATAAAGATACATTGCCAATGTTTTAAGCTTTAGGCATTTATAATCATTCACATACTTCTTTCTACTTTGAATAATTATGTATGTGCATACACTCTTTAAGAGTTCCATCACATAAACTTTCTCATTGATTTTATATCATATGCAAAGATGTCTTGAACATTTGCTTATTGATAAAATCCATATTACACCATGCTTATACGTTGTACATTGAGATATTATAATCACCAGGCACAAGTTTTCTATGTATGTTTATTGGTGCACAAGAATTACATCCTTAAGATGTTTTAATATTACCTTTTAAGTACTCGACTGCTTTAGTAAACTAATCAAGAGTTGTAATTATATTTAGCCTATATATAATACCCATAATGTATGCAGATCTGAACCCATAGTCTTCTCGAGAACTTACTTTACATGAGTTTGATAATTTAAATCCTTCAGGGACTTTTATGTAAACTTTCAGTATCACGTGATACATAAAATTCATAAGACGCATATCAATTCTTTCTGTATATTACCAGACGAATACAATATTGGAAAGTCATTGCCTCCACCACTGGAAAGTGTGCATCTTTATAATCAATCATGGGTCTTTGCAAAAATCTTTGTGCCACAAGTTTTGCCTTATTTCAATTAATTTGATTTCACATGAATCGCATAAAAGAACCATTTGTATCCAACATATTTTACAACTTCAGTTATATGGACTGTTGGTTCAGAAACTTTCCATTTCATTAGAGAATTCAATTCTGCCTATTTGCGTCTTTCCATTTTCTTTTGGCCAATCATTTATATGTTTTCATTCGTAGGTAGATCTTAAATCATGATCCTCGTCATTTCATCATTTCAAGCGCTATATATATAAAAGTATAACGACGTCGATTTTGTTTCAATTCCATACACTTCTAGACATGATATAATTTACTAAGAGCTCTATATTTTAAGATACCTGAGGCTCTTCCAGAACCATCATGTCTAATGTCTCTTCAAGGGACCTTTTTTTTACTATAACCTCGACTTGACCATCTTCTTTATTACTTGCTCCAATTTTACAAGGAATTTTAATTTTCTTGAAATCGACTAGTCTACCACGCTTCAGGCGTGCAATAGACTCATTAATACATGGTTTGTCATTCTAAGACACTTATCTTAATTGGAGCATTAGCAGTTGACTATGTGACTTACTTAGTAACTGTTTTTAGTTCATTGAACATGTCTGGTAATTATTTCTATAATCTAGGTAAATGAATTATCTTTTGAACTTCTTGTTCACCTAATTTAGTTTGAGGATCAATAACAATTCATGCATACTCATTCCTTTTCCAACTGCCATTAATCTCCCCCTAATGTTGGGAATGTTAATTTACTTAAAGTAAGATCTAATGAGCCATAAATAAATCTCTCGTTAATTGCTCTAAGTATGTAATCATAAATAGTATTTCACCCAACATATATTTTTAAAATTATTTGAGTTTTAATCTTTATGCGTTGTGGTGGATCAATTCCAAGGTATACCGCACAATAAAAAGTTTGATGTGAAATATTTGGTTTCTGACCAAAACCAACTATATTGGGGAGAAACTATTACAACATGTTGACTTGATGTGAAATAATATCACCGCATGTAAAATCACATGTGCTCAAATATGAACTTTAGCTCTCTTGATTATTGGTTTTGCAATCAATTTGTAGACGTTCGTTCATCGTCTTCAACAAAAGCAATTTGTGTATTAAGCATTTAGAAAGTTCAATACTTATTCCAATAATCATTAGTAACAAGGAAATTAAATTTAATGTTATAACCACCATAAATATGATAATCTGGAATAATATGCTTGCTATCTCATTAGCTAAGCTACACACAACTTCAAGTTGTAAATTTGATGACCATTTAGACGATGCATTGATTTAAAAACACTAAACTGTATCATGTTTGGAGATATATACATACTTCGTTCATTCCATAATATTTTAGGGATTCACACCCTACTTTGGTTGGTAAATAATTAACTTTTGTTGAGAGCAACTATGACATGTTTAATTATCATGAAGAATCTTTTGGTTATTCATTAAGTTTCACATCATTATTGGCCCGGTGTGGTCTAACCGGTCACGCCAACATATAATTAAGATCCATAAACTTATGGTTTATAATGTTGTATATGTATTACTTACACGTATGTAATACAAACCATCAGATATGAAAGAATGTATTATAACTTCAAAGTTCAAACCATCGTGTTATGTAATCACTAGTTTACCACTTTTGGTGGTCGATCTCGTCATGACTATCTTATAATATTGATATTCGATCTCATTATTAGCTTGGCTATGTTATAATTTCTGATAGTTTGATCTCTTATTAACATGATGATTGTTGCACTTCTAATGGTCAATCTCATTATTAATATGATCATCATTACAATTTTCTCCATGATGCCCATGATTACAATGATCAATATATATTCACTTCATGAATCAGAGTAAAACCATACAATTTTTACGGTTTTCCATTATTTTCTCGAACATATAGATATACAGTCATTTCAAATCGTTTATACCCTTTATGAAATTGCTACTTCAGGAGTTTATTGAGGTTTGACAAACACTTGTTGAATGAAAAGATTGCAAAACATACGAATCTCATCCCTGATAAAGAAAATCCTAATCATATCAATGATATTTATGTTCATATCCTCAAAGAGCTGCTTGATTTCATGAAATTCTCAGATAATATAGAAGGGAATCTATTTGCTATTGTCAGCAGTCACCTTGATCGTAAGCTCATAAAAGCCATTTTTATGCCTATAATCTATGGAAAATCTCTCATGAGCACTGCCAACGATATCAAGGAAAAACTCTCTCAGTACATCACTCGTAAGGAGAGCTACACTCTTGCAAAGGTCTGCTTTGAGTTCTGGAATAAGGAATATAGAGGCCAATTTGTTTTATCCGATTTCCCTTATGAATAAACTTCTCTTCATATAACGTCAATTGAGAAGTAATTATATGCCCGAATCATATAATATTTCCTTTATACTTGATAATGAGATACAAGGAGTATGACACTTTGGGTTTTAAATCGAAGCATATTTTTACTTTTTCATGAGAATGACAATAAACCACAACTTTGGTTTAGTCGTTCTATTCGGTATTATCGATGCAAAGAAGTGATAGCATATAGAGTACAAGGTATAGATAGCAACAAATCATACAATACATGACCTTATAGCATGTCATCATATAAAAACAACTTATAATGTGCCTTTATAAAATAAGAAACATTTTATCACTAATAAGCAAACGCATATAATTTATGTAATAACTTATCATGGTATAACCAAACATAAAAATATCTTATATATTTTGAACGTTTACTTTAAAACTTAAACATATATCTCTTTCAAGTTCTCAAATCATTTATTACTTGTATTTGAAAATTTTATATGGAAATTGTAATACTGATGAATTACACAACATACTCATTTTTTTCCTTCTCAAATATTGATATTTAAACAATTGATGACATCATATAAGCAATCTATACATTGTACATATGAAGCAATAGCTATAGTTACTATTTTATACTAGCAATAGTAATAGCTAATATGGAAATAAATTGTTAAACACTATGACATGGCATAATGAATGCATGAGAGGTACCGACATCGCTAGAAAGGGTTTCTCTAAAAACAACTAATGATATCTAGCAATATTAATCTATTGTATGAATTTCTTATATGCAAAATTTGTTATAGTATTAACCTTAGTATAAATGCCAAACGATATTTGTATACTCATGTTATAACAATAATAATAATAATAATAATAATAATAATAATAATAATAATAATAATATATTGCATTATAAGTTGTATAGTTTATTTAAAACTAAATCAAGTGATGTTCATAAATAGAGGATTAGTATCCAATGAGCACTACTCACATAACTCATTTATATCTAATTATGTAAAAGTCTTTTGGCATGTTATGTATCAACAATGACTAATGAAAACAATGAATTACAGAATTTATATCCATTAAAATTATAAACTATACAAAATGAAAATCTAGTACATACATCATGTATATATTACCACAAAAACAAGCATATACACCTAATACAATTGCACTGTTTAGTCCATAAATATTGAGTTCCATCTTTGTACTATTAAATATTGAATTTAATTGTTTTTCATAAATTCTAAAAGCACATATAATATTCTCTAGATTACAAATTAACTTCCCCACATCAAAATAATTCAACAATTTTATTTACAACTTAACAAGGTTAATAAAGAAGCATAAATATATGATTATGGTGGCTCAAAGAATATGCAGGTGAGCATCACTAGATTGTAAGAGTCCTAAACAACATATATTATAATTGAATTAACTAATCAAATGATAATCCAACCAATTTAGAATAATAGAAGGGGTCATTTGTAAAAGAGAAAAATAAAATAAATATACGTAATATCGTCGTCAACGAAAACTAAAGTTTTCAATTAATAATGAGTATTAGAAAAAGATGAATTAGTCAATTGTAACGTCATAATTTATGATGTAACATCTAAATCCTGATGAATACCAACATGGTTATATATATATATATATATATATATATATGTAATAACTTCTAAAAGCAAATGAAAAAAGATATATAGATAAGAGTTCAATCATGAAACTACATCCTAGAATTTATAGTAATGATCAGTTTTAAGTTTATATATGTATATTAATAAGTGCCACCAGTAAGATTGATGTATCATCATCATCAAATATAATATGAAATAATCATACGAAGAATCATACCTTTATTACTAAAGATTGCAGATCTGAAGATCAAATGTTTTGTCAGCAGTGCTACGCATCTACGGTTTCCAACTTTCCATCGCATAAGAAACCCATCTTTCATCATTTTGGATAATTATTGGGTTGCTTTCTCAACGTACGAGATTGAGTTAGGCTGGAAAATAATGCACATTAAAGGCAAAGAAAAAGGGATACCAAGGGTGGCAAAAACATAGAGCATGTTCATGTTCATAACGTGTTGTGAAACAACGGCCTACTAGCGACTAGTATATGAACATAAGAACAAGTATCAAAGGAACACATAGAGAAAGATAGAATAAATAATTATAATTCATTGAGATGTAATGATGCAATACAAAGAACCTCTATATATAGTGTTCTTACATTAATACAAAGGACATGAAGAGACGGGAGTTAGAATGTTACATTAATACAAAAGATACGAAAAGACGGGAGTTAGAATGTGAATAGTAACCATAATATACTTTATTCATAACAAAAACGATTAATATAAAATATAAGTTCTTAATGGTAAAACAAATGTTAACTTTGTATATTATAAATATATATGATGGCCTACTTTGATATCGGCTACGGGCTAGCAAAAAATTAGAATCGAGCTGAGCTTAAAGGAACCCAAGTTTGAGCTTTTATTGAAACCTAATTAATAAAGGAGTCCAAGCCCGAGCTGACTCGCGATATTAAATGAGTTTTTTTTCTTAAGATAATTATAATCAATATTATATATATATATATAGCAGTCATTATATACTAAGTTATGATAATAATAATAGTTAACTAATATAAATTATATATATTTATAATTATAAAGAAGTAAAAATGTATATAAATAAAATAACTAAATAAACAATAGATAATAAACGATTCAAGTTTGAGCCAAGCTTAAGCTTACAAAATTATTCACGAGTCGAGCTCAAGCTTCAGAAATTGAATTCTAAATAATCCGACTCGAACCCCAGCTCTCTAGAAGTTAAACAAACTGAGCTCGAAGCTATACCAGCTTTGGCTTGGCTTGGCAAGCTTCAGAAATTGAATTCTAAACAATCCGACTCGAACCCCAACTCTCTAGAAGTTAAACAAACTGAGCTCGAAGCTATACCAGCTTTGGCTTGGCTTGGCAAGCTTCAGAAATTGAATTCTAAACAATCCGACTCGAACCCAACTCTCTAGAAGTTAAACAAACTGAGCTCGAAGCTATACCAGCTTTGGCTTGGCTTGGCTCGAATCGTTTCGTATCGTATCATATCGAACTATCGTATAAACCACTAAATTCACAACTTATAAAAGGGTAAAAATTATACAAAAAGTAATCATTGAAGGACTATTTCTGTAAATCACTCTAGTCTGGTGGAGAACTCTATGTGAAGAATCACTTCAAAGTGTCTTCTTCTAAACATACAGACACACACACACAGACACACACACACACACAGAGATCAATCCGATCAAACCAAATCCAAAATGCAATACAAGAATCTAGGCCGATCTGGATTAAAGGTATCCCAGATATCATACGGAGCATGGGTCACTTTCGGCAACCAAATCGACGTCAAAGAAGCCAAAACCCTACTCCAATGCTGCCGCGACCACGGCGTAAACTTCTTCGACAACGCCGAGGTCTACGCTAACGGCCGGGCCGAAGAAATCATGGGCCAAGCCATCCGAGAGCTCGGATGGAAACGTTCAGACGTAATAATTTCTACTAAGATATTCTGGGGAGGTCCTGGACCTAACGATAAGGGTTTGTCCAGGAAACACATTATCGAGGGGACGAAAGCGTCGTTGAAGCGGTTGGATATGGAGTATGTTGATTTGATCTATTGTCACAGGCCGGATTCTTCGACCCCAATTGAAGAAACCGTGCGGGCAATGAATTATGTGATTAATAAAGGTTGGGCGTTTTATTGGGGGACTAGTGAGTGGTCTGCTCAGCAGATCACGGAGGCGTGTGAGGTTGCGAAACGGTTGGATCTTGTTGGGCCGATTGTTGAACAACCTGAGTATAATATGTTTTCAAGGCATAAGGTATAAACACAAAGAACTAATTAATTGTTCTTTTAATTTAGTTTACAATGGTATTTGATTTGTGGAAAATTTAGTTTTAGTGATCCCTTGGTTTTAAAATGCTCGGATTTGGAGCGCTTAATGATGATGCCGTGATAAGATCGCATCACATAATGTGGCGCCTTGTGCAGTTGGCTAGTATTTGAACAAACTAGACAATGATTGCAATGGGTATGATCAGTTTTTCAAATATGATTGAACAAAAGTGACCATAGATGATGCGAAGATCTTATATTATAGTGCTTAAAAGTTGACAAATTAAAATATTATCTATAAATAATTGTATTATATCGAATGCCTCGCTCATCACGTATCACGGATCGGCTTTTAGGATCAAAACGCATCGGAGCACCACGTGCTTTTTTTTATAACCAAGAGTGATCCTGTTTTATGAATATGGAGAGGTCTGGAATGTTGATGAATTCAAATTAAAATCTAATTGATGTTGTATAGATTGATATAGTGTTAGTGTGGATGCCTTTGATGAATCCCTTCTGAGTATAATTTTGTGTGTTGTAGGTTGAAAACGAATACCTTCCTTTGTACAACAACTATGGAATCGGGCTTACCACGTGGAGTCCGCTTGCATCTGGAGTTCTGACCGGAAAGTATAATTCAGGAGTTCCAGCCGATAGTCGGTTTGCATTGGAGAACTACAAGGTTAAATCTTTCGTGTTCTGTTGGAACCCTTGGTTCATATTGTTTGATTCTAAATCACGAATCCTAGATGTTTTTAAAGAATATAGAATTAAAATTTGTTAATTTTGACGTTTCTTTTGAAGAATTTGGCAAGTAGATCATTGGTGGATGATGTGCTGAGGAAAGTTAGGAACTTGAAACCGATTGCAGATGAACTCAATGTACCCATGTCTCAGCTTGCAATTGCATGGTGTGCCGCAAACCCTGATGTATCGTCTGTCATTACTGGTGCCACAAAGGGGTCTCAGGTCAGATACTGCTTGAACATTTAGTTTTCAAATATTGTAATTCTTGATATTCTAAACGTGAAATCTTTTGGGTTTTACCATCAAATGCAGATTCAAGAGAACATGAAGGCGATTGATGTCATTCCTAAGCTTACACCTGAAGTGATGGAGAAGATTGAAGCTGTTATTCTGAGCAAACCAAAGCGACCCGAATCATTTAGGTGAGGATGTTAAGAAAAATGACGTTTTTGTGGCAATAATTTCACAGTCGGAATTTTGTTATATTTGCAAGTTTCTTTTCAAATTACGCAAGAGTTGTCTATTGCGAACAATGTTGTGAAGCTTTCGGAGTCTGTTGTGACCTATATATGTTTTTATGTTTCTTTGAGTGTATTTGACTTGTTTAAAGCGTTGATTTGAGTGTCATACAAGTGCTACATATCGTTTTCATTCATATCTTAGACGGGTTAACGGGTCAAATAAAAAGATTTTGGAAGGGAACGGGTTCGAACGGTTGAAAGTTGTAGCTTTTATGGCCTAAACAGTTCTTTTATTCAAAATTTTAGCTCATTTTATAATAACATTGTTTTTTAACTACACACGCCCGCGCGCACACAACTAGAAGCCATATAAATAAAATATTAAAAATGTATATGGATCTAACTACGCATATTTTGACATGTACCACATGTTAACATGTACAGAAAAATGGTCTAACCTGTGATGGGACCACAATGCATGTTACACAGGGTTTCAGCCATTGTAGAATGAGTATCCTATTGGGTCCATCCCTAACCGATAGATTACCAAACTGGAATTATTGTTACTTGATGAAGTATTTGTTATACCATCTAATCAAATAATAATATCATTTTATGTGGGCTTTCACTATTCTCACATCCTAAATCTTATATTCCCATCCCTTCTTCACTTTATCTCTCTATATATATCTGTGTATTTATGAAAAGAGATAGAGAGAAGAGGTGTGTGAATATTAACTCCTTTTTATGTGGTTCTTTCTTGCATATAAAAGAACGTATATATTGAATTTTGTTTGAACGCAAGTGGTGATTTGACAAAATCTTTAGTCGGTGGGATTTAAATGTTACGTTTGAGAAACTAGATACGTGACCCATTAGTCGCTTATGCCCTGGCTATAGATTTAATTAATCTCTTACACGATTATATACGTATAACACACCTGAAAAACGATTAGAATTCGCAGTTCTCTTAAATTATTCTTCCACATCCATTTAATTGTGATTTTTTTTAGATTAGATTTGGTTTAGAGCGTGTTATATATATCCTTTATGGTGTATATATATGTAGATAGAGATAATGTTTGATAATTTTAAATTTGTTAAATAAAATGATATAAAACTACTCGGTTGTCTATTTAACTAAAGAGTGATGTTGTACTCTAAATATTTTGTTGTGGGTGGTGGACGTCAAAGTAATAGTTGGGAGTGGCAGCGGCCAAACATCAATAGTTGGGGGTGATCAAAATCTAATACCCAAAGTATAAGCATGTTGTTTTAGTAATGTTGGAAGAGTTATGTTATTATTGAAATAAGGAATAATAGATTTTAATAATCGTAACTATTAGCCATTGGCCGGCAATGGTTCCAACTTAAAAAATAACCAGTGGTGGTTCTACCTTTTCAAATATTGTAAACCAATGGACCTTTGCTAATAGAAAAGGAAAAAAAAAAGGAAACAAAAAGAAATAAGGTTTTGTTAGCAAATGTTCATTGGTTTAGAATATGTGAAAATGTGAGACCACCATTGGTTATTTTTTAGTTGGGATTGTTGCCGGCCAACGGCTAATAGTTGGGAGTATTAAAATTCATTATTCCTTGAAATAACTACTTGTGACAATTCAAATTTTATAAATATTATAGGAGGAAGGGGCACTCTAGGGTAAGTATCCTAGGCCCAATCAACCACACTTGTCAACTCAAAAAGTGACAAATTACCCGTTAACTAGTAAGTGGTAGCGGTGCCAACCCTAGCCACAAACCTTTTTTTATTTTTAAATATAGTCAAATGTTATATAAAAAATATATTTCATTAACTTAAATTTGAAAATCCTACGCATCGTCTTCTTCCTCGAAGTACGATAGATCTTGAGCTATAATATGGATGATTGAAGGGTTTTCTTACTGAAACTACTACATATGGTGTAAAAGTCATTATACTTCACTAAATTTTTGTAACCTCTTACGCACCTCAACATTTTGTTTTTTATTCGGCCGTAACCGAACTAAAGATATATAGTTAACGAAACCGAATAAGAAAATGATTCGACTTTTGTTGAAAGCTGAATTAACCGAATAAGTTCATTCCCTTCCAAAAACAATTCAGCATCGCATATAGGTTATGTGAAGTTCAAATGTCATAATCAAAAGCAAGTTTTTATTTGAAGAAAAAAAGATTAATGTTTTTGATGATTTGAAGAAAAAAAAAAGATTATGTTTTTTTTATATTGTGGGGATGAAGAAATAGGTGAAAGACACATTTTACGTCAACATACAAATTGGAAACCTACTAAAGATTATTTTACATAGTAGGTGATCGTGAACAGATTAACTGCAAACACATGTAGACGTACCAAAAAATCACATAATTGGTCAAAAGAAAGCGTCAATAAGATTTAACCTGCACGTGTTGCGGCGCACGTAATCAAATCGTTCTTGATATGCATGTTTGTTATTCCATTACTTGTACATTATTACTCATAACACGATCTTGAAAAAAAAGTATATCCAAACGTATATAAAATTTTGTTTCATTTCGTTATTTACTAACTATTATTATAACAATCGAAAGAGAGAAAAAAATAGTGTGATATGACCAAACTGATATAGACACGTATTTTACATCTATCGAAAGCAATAAAAACAAATACAGTTCGTTTTATTACCTACACGTATAAGGATGCGATTAAAACATTAAAGTATATCCAGATGTACTGTAGCTACATGATGTATTTTAATATGAATGAATACTTTTTGGTATTATATTTCATATAAAAGAAATTATTTAATTTGTTTAATTAAAACTGTAATTTCATAAAATTATAGTTTTTGTTGTAATTTGATTAAACCTCAATGTTCCCTATACAAAATTCTATAAATTAAAAGATCATCAATGTTCCCTACACAAAATTCTATAAATTAAAAGATCAATCATGAAAGTGACAAATATTATAGGGATCATTGTAAAAATAGTGATATTTACTAACTAAACTTGCATATTGATTGAAAGAAAATTGGAAAGTTTATTTTTACATTTCTATCCTCTTTGACTTTACAATCTTTCTTTAAGACACCCACATTATAAAATTGTAATTATGTAATAGAGTTAAATGCCATTTTATTTCTATGGTTTGTCTAATTGTGTTAGTTTAGGCCAAATTTTATATTTATATCATTTCCTTCCCTGGCATTCTTGAAACATGTCAGTTCTGTCCACAAAAACATGAGTTAACAATCATTTTCTTTCCTTTGGTTTGTCCAATTATTCTATTTAACCTTAGTTTTTTGAATGTAACTGGCATGTTTTAAGAATACCAGGGACAAAAATGGTACAAATTTAATTTTTGACCTGAACTGACATAATTAGAAAACCACAAGAACTTAAACGACAATTAACTCTATTTAATTAAATCCAAAAGATTGGATATTATATGCACCGTAGCTAGTGATGTTCTTTAATATATAATATAATGAGTAAAATGAAAATTTGCATTTCCCTCGTATTAAGTCTCCACCATAGTATCCCTCACTTGTGGCCCACTCAACTTCAATTCCCACTTGTATCATACTGGGGTTGATATAGACAATGAAGGACTTAGATTAGGCCTTGTGTGACGTTGTCAGTTCTATTCCAAAGCCTAACTGGGTTTTCGTCCCACCGTGTGTTACACCAGAGAGTTCTGCTCTCGTGGTGACCGGCGGCCTGGTTTCCTGGTGGAACGCTCAAAAAGCCAAACTTTGAAGCTAGCGTGGGCTCGGTTAAGACAATATAGCGTAGCCACAATGGGGCAATACGGAGACTCTCCGATTTAGAGTGTGGCAACCTTATACGTACAGTTACTGGTTAAAAAAAGTTATCCATTATAGTATAACTAATCTTTCTTGCATGCTTGATATTTTAACAATTTTTACTATTTGTGAATGTCATTCAACATTGTGTCAAAGCACACATTTAGACGAGTAGAGAGCGAAATGAGTGGGTCATCTTAGAAATACTTTACCATCAAAGACTTCTTTCATTAGTGTCTTTACTCTTTATTACCGCACATTTTAGATGAGTAGAGTAAGCGAAATGAGTGAGTCATCTTACAAATACTTTCCATCAAAGACTTCTTTCATTAATGTCTTTACTCTTTAATACCACTTACCTTTTTTCAATTCTGGTTTCTTAGTTTGAAAAAGAAATCAAACCCGTTTAGAACTTGATTACCACTGATTACAACCCGTTTGCCTCTTTTAAAATTTTACATAAATGGGTTCTCGGGTCGTATTTGGGTAACAAGATTGCCATCCATAGTATTTATTCTATTAAACAAAATCTCTTATTATACCATTAGACGACCTTTGACAGTCATACTCTAAATAGTAAATATGCAATTTAAAAAATCTCATACTGCCTTGGATCAAAAGGTATACAAATGATTTTAGAGTATGACCCAAAATTGGTTACAATCAAAAGCAACTGTATGCACTGAGATAAAAAAAAAACTAGCGAATCAAGTGACCGATGATTTGCATACCGGGCATGATGTTTTCCTTCTAAGCCATTCATCTATGCACTGTGATAAAAAAAATGAAAAGAATTAGGTTTATCAAGATGCTTGGATAGCAATATGAAAAATAAAAAAATTAAAGAGTGCCCTACATCTTTGTGAAATTTATGAAGGCAAGGAAGATGTCGTATCGTTTCACCGACATTAGGAGTTTCAAGACAAATTGCACATTCTTGGAGATTTTCCGCCTGCATGGTTAACTATGTTTTAAGTACGAATAGCGAAAGAACAACATAAAACGGCTGCACCTGAGCTAGAGGTGTGATTTTCAGACATGACACTAACTTAACACGAGCCGAGAACACATTTAGATAAAGGGGTTGTGTTTAGGTCTACTAGGCAGGTTTCCGGTTTTCCTCTTTATTTTTATAGATTCTTTAAAAAATGTGGTTTATGTTCACAACTTAAACTTGTTGAATATCTTATGTAAAAACTTAAAAGATATATAAGAGAAAAGATTTTACAGTTTATAGTAATTATCTTATAAAACTTTTTATTATTGATTGTATATTTTTTAATAAAAATAGACAAAATAAAATTTCCGGGTTATGTTGACTTGATTTTGGGTTTGTAAACACGACCCACTTAGCGTCCCTAAGTCCTGCACATAGCATTAAGGACTATATTTACCTGAACTGTTGACTGTGGCAAATTATTTATTTGAGCATTAGTTGCACCTCCATGTTGGTGATTGTTATCATCAAGAGCGAGCAACATTTCATAATCATTCCTGAAGGGTGAAAAAGCAATTACACAGATAAAGGCTATAGCAATGACGTTTACACGAAGGAACACATTTTACAAAAGATATGTAATTTAATATCTTACTCGTTGAATTCTCGTCCTACTTGAAACAAGTTATTAGGCAACTCCATATCGTTAAACAGGTTATTAGGCAACTCCATATCGTTAAACGCCTCTAGCGCTTCGAGCATATGCATTCTCTGCACATAAAATGAAAGTAAAGAATGCAAAACATAATTTTACATAAAAAAATAATAAAAGTAAAAGAATAATAATAAGAAGACAAGTTTATTACCATGTCAACATCCATGTTTGGAGGAAATATGAACTCCTTGTAGACGATATCTACGTGGGCGTCCAGGGAAACGCCCTCTCATTCTAGCCAACAATGTGGAAGAAGAACCTTGTGCCTGTTACTTAAAACGCTCCGGGAAGAACTTGACCGACCGTGCTGTTGCAGGTTTAAAACTTTAGAAGACGGAACTTTTAAAATTCAGTTTTTGGGTTTCAACTCGACAAAGGAAAACAAAACAATAAGAGGCTAACTTACAGAAGCAGAACGACCACGACCTCGACCCCGACCACGAGCATGTAGACTGCGCTCCTGCTGCATCGCCATTGCTAATGCATGGTGTGTGTCCATCTGCAGATAATCAATAAAGTTACCTTCAAAGTATAAGTGTCAAATCGCAAACGCCACCCAAATTGTAAATTCAAAGCGTATATTTTTTATTCAAAAAAGTTATTAGCATAATCTTTTTTGACACACAAATTACTTATATTTATTATATCACATAAGACAGAAAAAGTAAAAAAACCTCGTCAACTCCAAATCCAGGTGGCAACTCATAATTTGAGCCGAACTCCAAAAACCCTTGTAATTAGTTTGTAGTAGTTTTAAAAATAAAAGTAAAATAATATATTATTTCGGTGAATTTGAATTAAATCGAATTTATTCAAATTCAAGTATCAAATACGAAAAAAACCGACTTTCGAACTCGACATAAAATTCGAATATGAATTCGAGTCGAATAAATCAAATCTTAATCAAATTCGAATCGAATATGAATTTATGTAAAAAATGGTATAATTTCATAAAATTCGATTTGGTTAATTCGAAAATTTGTTATTCGATTCGTCGAACACCCCTACGTTTCAAGTTTCAACCCATACCAACGTATTAACTGTTTTGACCCTTTATCTAACCAACCCGTTTCACTATTTCTAGATATACAATATAAAAGATAGAAAAAGGTAAGAAACCTCGTCAACTCCAAATCCAGATGGCGACTCATTGTATAACTGCTCTTGCAGTTCTCTAGCCAGCCTCTCATCCGCTTCCAACTGTAACGCCCTAACAGTCAAATCCTCATTACTACTGGACCCCTCGTTTCTACCTTCATGAGATAACTCCTCAATCACGATCGCTTGATCTGAACTGCCAGCCCACGATGGTTCTTGTTTCTAATTGATCTTGAACTCGAAGGACCCGCATTTAGGCTAGATAACGCCACGTCAGCGTTATTAACATATACCGCAGCCTCTTCCCTAATATTACTAGATCCAATACCCTCCTTCTGTCTTTTTGTAAATTGCGCACGCTCTAAATCATCAAAATGGCTGTTAAAACTACTAGAGGTACTTCCATTTCTAAGGTCCGCGTTTACCTTACCGTTCTTTAATTGGCCGTTAAAAGAGCTAGATGCAGACTTACCTCTTGCTATATTTTGATCGCGTTTACTAATGTGGGGTCTACCTTTCTCGTATTACTGTTGGTGGTTACCCATCCTTTCGAGTCTTTATTAGCATCGGTTGCTTCTTTTAAAATTACAGGCCTCCTGCAAGTGAACCACAGTTAACTTAAATCCAAAATTCTAACAAAGTAGGTTTTAACAATTCTCGAAAAATACATACTGAGCTGGCCAGATTGGTTGGGTCAGCCGAACCAGCCGGTTTTCATGGTTTTGCTAGTTTTTAACAAACGATATTAAAAAACATAATTTTGTATTACATTTTAAAAAATAATACAAAACGTTCATGAATAAAAACGATAAGGATTGTTCATGAATATAACATATATACACAACTTTATATTTCTAAAAAAATTAATAATAAATGTTAAACGGCCAGTTCGGTTTACATGGCCGGTTCCAAGTTCCAAACCATAAACCAGTAAAACCAAACCGTACAAATTTTCAAACTGGTCAAATCGGCTGACTATCTTCGGCTTGGACGATTATGTCGGTTTCGGCCGTTTATGCACACCCCTACAAAAAACTAAGAGAAATAGAACCAAACCGTAAACCCAACCTTTGATATGAATGTGCGTTTCTTGAGTCAGAATTTTCAAGAAAAATTGGATGATGGGATACACCTTTTCCCTTAAGCCTATGTGAATCTTTAGCTTCAGAAATTATATCCTTAATATCAACCTTACTTGACGGACCATCAGACACGATATGTGTCACCCTGCTGATGTCATCCTTCTCTGCAACCGATTTAGTTTTCGCTATGTTAAGAGGCGATATGCATCCATTTCTCACCAACCTTTTATGCCTATTAACTCTCGGTGGCATGATAACCGATGAAGACGAACCATTTTCAGCTTTTGGTTGAGCGCCAAACGCAACTCGTTTTCCATTGTCAGATTTAGGACCCAACTTGATCGCCGCATTATTTGACCCAAAAACATGATTTTGCCCGTTTTGTTCAGTCAAATCAACAAAACTACTAGAATTACTAGAAGTTTTCGCTTTATCATAGTGTGGGTGTTCTACTGTAGGCATGACATTCTTGGAAGAAGGTGATTTCCTGAAACTGGTACCTGGGGAACTGTTGCAATTATCGGGTCGAACGAATAATCTTCGGCTCCCATTGAAGGCGACTGATTTGCCCTTTTCCCGTGGCTTTTGAATAAAGTGATCCCGATTGATCACACGACAACTACTGGATCCATTACTGTGATTTCCAGAGTTGTTGCCATCATTATCGGATTTGTTATATGATGTTAAGAATCTCTCGGGGGTGTCGGGAACCTCCTCTATCTGATCAATGTCCATAAAATCCATATCCTACATCAGAATATAACATTGTTATGAACAAACTAATAACTTGCTTGGTTTAAAAAGGCACATGAGACGCTGAGGAAAACGTGTCCGGGACAAAAAGAAGCACCTCATATGGTTATGAAAACGCGACTGCACATGCCACATTACGCATGCACAAGCCTCAAATGCGACGCGCTACATTACGTGATGCGTGCTCTGCGCTTCAAACGCAATGAGCCCGCATCAAATGCGACACGTGAGCCTCAGAGCGCGTGCCTCAACTTTTGGGGCCAAAACGCATCAAAGAGTCTCGCGCTTTTTTAAACCAAGATAACAATAGCACTAAAGTATCATTTCAAAAATCCCAATTATACATCTTCACTATAAACAACGTAATTCAGATCGAAAACAAAGAATAATAAAAAAATCCAAACACAACAATCATCATACAAAAATCATCAATCATCAATCACAAACTCAAAACCCCAAATATTTTTGTAATTTAAAAAATAAAATCAAAACAAAATTAGGGAAAAATTAAAAATTCAAAAATCCTTCGAAAAAAACTATGTCAATCGCGTTAATATGACTCGACAGCATAACGATTAAAACATCGATCGAAATAACAAAACTCGTGTTTTTCAGATCGATTTCTCGTACGAGTAATTCACTAAAAACATGATAAAATTAATAGTTTCGAACAAAGACCGTACCTTTTATCGATTTTGTTGAGTTTGAAAACAATCGAGGTGCAATTTCCGGTAGATTTAGAAATCTAGGGTTTGTTTTTCATCCTGGAGGAAGACGGTGAAACACAAAGTAGAAATTTTCGATATCATCGGACGCAAGAGACAGTGTTCACTCGCGGTTGAGAGTGTGTAGGACACGGGCCAATGAAAGGGCAGGGTTGTGATTAGGCGCCTGAGGGAGTGCTTGGATTGGGTTTTGAAGTTATTGGTTACGCTCCGGATGCATTGGTCTTAGATTCGTAAATTGTGGTATTGTTGGATGCATATGGGCTTGTTTGAATTTTTGGCCAAGAAACAGAAAACCAAATATATATGGGCCTATTGTAGACTACCGTTAGAAACTAATCTTTATAATAAATTACATAATAAATGTTTCTTTTTAATATTATAATATTTAATAACTAATATATAATTATATTTATATATTTATCTCTTATATTATTTGAGATTAATTAATAACTATAATTTTCAATTTAGACCTTTTTAGCCCAAAGTTTTTCATTTTTTACAATTTAATCGCAACTCTTTTTTATTTTTAATTTTGTTCCACCATACTTTTCATCTTTCCAAGCTTTTGTTTCGTTCTAAATTTTGTGATTTAACATACAGCAACATGCGTGTGGGTTCAACATTTTTTCGTATATTTGTCTCCCATTTGACTGGCCGTCGCAACATCTATTTTCTCCGTTAGACAAGTTTGTCCAACGCGCGGGTATGAATTTAGTTAATTTTTTCTATTTTTCCGTTTCGGTTTAATTTCTCTGCAACGAGCGTGCGTGTACTTTAGCCTCGACGTTATTTTTATTCATTTTTATTTATTTTGTATTTACGAGCTTTTCCCTTATTGGTGGTCGCTAACAGTGGTATAGCATTGGTACTAATTGACACAGTTTTACGACAACCGATGCAAGCAGGGGCTTAACACTAGTTTCTTAATATCATAATCGACTAAATTTAAAATATCAAATACATCCTTTTATGATAACGAAAATATAACATATCTATTTTAACTATTCACTACATTAATTCATGTTTATTGCTTGATATTTTAAATTAGGATTATTGGATTTAAATAATCCTTTCATTAGTTGGCCAATAACACTCTCAACTTTCGATTTGTACACCATCACTTCCCAACTTTCAACTTATTGGCCGATAACACTCCTTAACTAACTGAACCCTAACCCAGTTAGTTTTTGATGATGTGGCCCTTTGCTGACGTGGCAGCTTATGTGACATTTTTGATGACGTGACAGCTGATATGACATTTTTGATGACATGGCAGCTGCCGACATCAGCTAACTGAATTATGGTTTAGTTACTTAGGGAGTGTTATCGGCCAATAAGTGGAAAGTTGGAGTGTTGGTGTACAAATCAAAAGTTAGGAGTGTTATCAACTAATTAGTGAAAGTTTGGGTTATTTAAATCCAATATCTCTTTAAATTATTTCACTAAACAAGCTATGCTATTAAATCCTTGTAGCACTTATGAAACTAGTGTTGGATCCGAAATTGGAAATTGGCTAGCTTGTAAACAATTTGCCAAATGTTAGCTAAAACACAATAATTAGTAATGGACATAGTATTCTGCTTTAGTGACTGAAATTAGGTTTGAATGAGAAAGTTGATGTGTTGATAATTAGAAATGATGTGTATACACATTTAACGAGATTATTTTGCAATTCAGATAAAATTATGTTACTTATTATTATATTACGAATTTACAAGAGTTAGATAGAATAAACGAGGCAAAACTAAGCAAAGTAGTGCGATAGATAACAATCTGGACTTCAAACGGGTATATCTTGAACTAGAAAATGAGTTAGAAGGACCACAAAATATGAATCATGATTGTTTCGACAAGAGAAATCTAGATATGGATTTTTGGGGTTTCATAAGGGTACAGGTCGTACTCCATTTAGAGGGCATTGGTTGTACTTCGTTTTTTCTCCGTCTTGTTCGCCTAGTTATTTCGATAACTTATTGTTCTTGAAGGGTACGGGTCGTATGCTCTTAAATGATGGTATTGGCTGTGCTGTCGACACTAGGCTTGTTTGATTTTATGGGCCAAAAAGGGCCTTAACCGGGCCTAAACAACAGAAACCCAAATACTAGTATAGCATTATGGGCCTATTGTAGACTACAGTTGGAATTTCTTAACATCATAATCGACGAAATTTTAAAATATTAAATACATCTTTTATAGTAACGAAAATATCACATATCTATTTAATTATTTCACTAAAATAATTCACGATATACGGTTTATTTCTTGATATTTTAAATTATTTCACTAACAAGCTAAGCAGAGGAATAAATCCTTGTAGCACTTGTGAAACTAGTGTTGGATTCGAAATTGGAAATTGGTTTGCCTGCAGCTTGTAAAGAATATGCAAAATGTTAGCTGAAACATATTAAAATCAAGATTCAGATAAGGAATTTCAGTTTTTATTGGTTTTCGATCTAATGCTTGTTGATCTTTCTATGAAGTTATGTTTAGATTCAACACATACTATCTTTAAGTTATAAAATTCATTTATAATATGAGGCTTGAAACGTTGCCCAGTAAGAGACGAATGAATGATATAACTAGTACAATTTGTGAGCTACCTACGGAAAGGATCTAAATAGAAGGATCTAGAAACTAGTTACAATTTCTAAATGGTTTATCTTGATTAGTTCACAAGCAGGGGCGGATCTATGTTCAGAGGTACGGGGGGTATGAACCCATAAAAAACATCTGGGATGAACCCAGTAACCAAATTTATAGATGGTGGAGTGGTTAAGTCATGTAGTTCCATGCTTGAGGTCACGGGTTCGACTCCTACCGGCGTTAAAACTGTTTTAATTTTATTTAGTAATCCCACTGAAAAAAATTCTTGGATCCGCCACTGTTCACAAGTCACAATGTTTGTTGATCAATCTCAAATCCAACCTAGAAACCCTAAATCATAAAGGAAAATAACTATAACTTGCATGAGATTATGTTTTAGTGTGTGTATCTAACATTGATTCTCATATTGTATCAGATTAACCCTAGCAGGCTCTAATATATTTTAGCACTCGCATGTTGTTTTAACTAATCAATGAAACAATTTTCATAACAAATTAAAACCAATAATCATTCCAGTCAAGATAAGTCATGGTTTAAATGGTTAATTCTTTAATCTAATTTCTCCAAATCCACAATTTGTGCTCACTTTTATTTCTCATTTGCAATCCTCACAAACCAGTCCTTTACATCGATTCCTTTTACATCGGTTAAATATTAACAGAAGATGGATTATTAGAAGCTATAGGCGCTACCGAGGTATAAGAGGTTTGTAGCACAAAATCGCTCTACTAGCTAGATACTAATATTCTTTTTATCTCATTCTTCTATTTTTTTTTGCAATTTTTCTCAGTTTTCTTTTTCCACAACAAAATTCTCAAATTTGGAGTTGAATCTATGAAATGATAAAGTCACATGATAGTGTTTTCCTAAAGGACAGCATTTAAAAAAATGGATAAAAATTGTAAACTGCCTTTTAGAATAAGTGGACAAATTGAAATAATTGTGGGTGTCTAAAACGAATGGAAAAAATCACAAGACTAGCAAACTAGAGGATATTTTTAATCAATTCAATCCATTTAATTTAAACAATTAATTATCTAATAGATGATCAAGATTATTTCCTAACATTTCTACTAATTAAACTTTCTATTATACCTTAACCCTTATGGTAGAATCCAAAATATTATAAAAGAAAATAAAAAGGTTATAATTGTATTATTCAAAAACTTAAAGGAGGTGGTAGAGCAAGTAAACATAATGTAAAGGAATACATATAGCAACACTCTTTGAAAATTATAATAGACATACAGAATATGTTGAAATTAATAATATAAAAAATAAAAAAATTGAAAGATAAAAGACAATTAAATAAATATTATATTTTTTATTATTCATGACACACGGGAATTGCATAGATACTAATAGACTAATAGTAATAGTAATAATTAATGGATTTATAAAACTGGTCCTGTTTAAAAACAAGTTATTCAATATGTTTTGATACTAATTGTTGATCCCAGATAACAATATTTATCTAAAGTTAGCAAGTGATTTCCACAAATATGAAAATAATGTGTGAAAATAGAAATCAAACTTTCAAGAAACGCAACTACAGTATTTTCTAGTTTATATCACTTTGAAAAGTTTACAAGGTGATTGTGAGATTATTGACTAGTACAAACGAATACTCAAAGAGCCCTTATGGCACATATGCGTACCGATACATGCCATTCGGGTTGTGTACCACTCCGGATACCTTTCAGCGTTGCATGGTGGCCATATTCCAAGACATGCTTGAGACTTCTATGGAAGTTTTCTTGGATGACCTCTCGGTCTATGGTAGCACCTTCGATCAGTGTTTGCTCAATCTAGATAGGATGTTGAAGAGGTGCATAGAGACCAACTTGATGCTAAATTGGGAGAAATGTCACTTTATGGTGACGGAGGGGATAGTGTTAGGGCATAAGATTTCGAGAGAGGGTATAGATGTGGATAGGGCTAAGATTGAGACTATTAGCAGGTTACTCCCACCCACTAGTGTGAAGTCAGTTCGTAGTTTTCTAGGTCATGCGGGTTTCTATAGGCGTTTCATAAAGGATTTTTCCAAGATTACTCGCTCCATGACCCGACTCCTCGAAAAGGACGTACCTTTTGTCTTTGACGAGGAGTGTCTCAAAGCCTTCGACTTTTTGAAGGAAAAGTTGATCAGTTCCCCCATCCTTGTTTCGCCCGATTGGAGCTTGTCGTTTGAGCTCATGTGCGATGCAAGTGACTATGCCATCAGTGCGGTATTAGGCCAAAGAATTAAGAAACATTTTCACCCAATCTACTACACGAGAAAAATGTTAAACGATGCTCAGGAGAAGTATACCACCACAGAAAAAGAACTCTTAGCTGTAGTGTTCGTGTTTGATAAGTTTCGCTCATACCTCGTGCTTCCAAGACCATTGTTTTCACCGACCATTTTGCATTGCGTTTTCTCTTTCAAAAGAAGGACTCCAAACCCCATATTATACGGTGGATTCTTTTGCTCTCCGAGTTCGATATTGAAATTAGAGATAAAAGGGAGTGGAGAATGTGGCCGCCGATCATCTTTCGCGTTTAGAGGACCCTAAGAGAGAGAAAATTCGATGAGGAGGCGATAGGGATAAATTCCCTCACGAATCGATCGATTTTGTAGATGCCGAGAGAGGGTTTGCCATGGTTTTCCGACTTGGCAAATTATCTAGCATACGGAGCGCTAATGAAGGGGATGTCGACCCAACAGAAACGAAAATTCCTTAGGGATGCGAGGAAGGACATTTGGGAGATCCATACCTGTTTAGGATAGGTGGTGATAGGATTCTTAGGAGGTGTGTTGCGAGAGAGGAAGGGCTAGAGATCCTTAGGCACATACATGAGCGGGAGGTCATCATGGGCCCCATACTACCGCCTAAAAGGTCTTCGATTGTGGGTTCTATTGGCCAACCGTCATTAAGGATGCTCAAGAATATGTTAGGAAATGCGACGCTTGCCAACGCTCTGACAATATCTCATCTAAGGACGATATGCACCAAAATCCCATTCAATTTCTCGAAATCTTTGACATTTGGGGCATTGACTTCATGGGACCGTTCCCCTCTTCTAGTGGGAATATGTACATCCTTGTGGCGATTGACTACGTGTCAATGTGGGTGGAGGCACAAACTCTTCCCAAAAATAATGCCAGAGTGGTGGTGAGATTTTTAAGAAACTCTTTACTTGATTTGGTACCCCTACAGCTATCATTAGTGACCGTGGCACTCAGTTTTCGAAACGCTGTGATGGAGAAGGCGTTAGCACGCTATGGAGTCACTCACCTTTTTTCCATCGTGTAGGTCCCCTAATCCGTATGGATTTTCACAGAATCGTTTATCCCATCTAGAGTGCGGAATCCTCTAGATCAGATTATCACAAAAAAACGAGTAATATCAAGAACACGAACAATCACATTCAATCCTCTTCTATTGATTATCCAACATGAATGTTTACAATTAATTCAAGACTCACAAGAAATCTCTCAGCCACGCTTTGTAGATTTCTCACACTACTCTCTCAACTCTTTTTCTTTTTAACCCCCAAACCCTAATGCTCAACATGTATATATACTACATGTCTGCATACTGGGCTTTAGACTAGGCTAGGCCATTCTCCAAGCCCATAACAAACAATACAAGCTAAACACAAAATGCTAACCCCAATACAAAATATCCAAAGACTAAACTATTAAACTATTAAGCTGTTGTCACGGTTATGCACCAACAGACTCCCCCTTGATAATAGCTTCATAGTGTAATTTTGTCTTCAAACATCTTGTGATCTTTTGGTCTTTGGATAGCTTCAGCTACACACAAATTCTGACATTAACAGACTCCCCCTTAGCTGATGCTTCCAATCTCCAAAACTTTCATTCGTTGTAGATTAGCGAACTAGCATTCTCTGATTAAGCACTTATCTCCAAATTCCTTTATATATCTTCACACATTCTACACTCTAATCTCCAATATGTACTTTAATTGAATTATGCACTTCATTTTGATAACTGCATCAATCTGTTTAGAGACACAAGCAAGTAACTCGAAAAAACATTAGTTCTTGTCCACATTAAAGATAAACTAGTATTTTATTATATAATGCAAAAACAAACAATTTATCAGTTCAAAATAGGAGACTTTAAAAGCAAATCTTTTTGTATTTTTATATTTTCTGAAAACAAATAGCTAACAAGAAAATAAACACTCTATTTTTGTGAGAATCACTAGGAAGAAGATCATATCAGCAATATCAAACTGTTTCCACACTATTAGATAATTCTATATGTAATTTTCATGAAAAGCAGTTCAAGATGATTACCAGTATTGTTTATCCACTTAAACAAAATACATGAACATTTCAAGTACCATTACCTAGTGATATGTTAAGGTAATTTTATCATGATATACTAGTGTGTCCCACTTCAGGACGTACCCCCATGATCAAGGTATGCACAAAGATTCCTCGTAGTAAGTGAGTATACCGCAATTCATCCTTTTTGATTTACAACGTTAGATAATTGGTTATCAAGTCAGTACTTCCGTACAACAAAGAGACCAACATCCAACGAGGATAGGGCAAATACCAAATTTTGGTACGATTAATGCATTTTGCACATTTGAATAACTCTCTCGGAGAGCTTCTTCAATTTCTGGGATTTGGCATTTTAGCTCTTTTAAGATATCCTGGTTGTGCCTAGGTTAGCATATATCTGGATGTAGTAGAAGGACAACCCTGATACCCCGGATGAAATAACGATATAAAGACCTAAAACATCAGATTTTGCCAATCTATCAACGGAAGATTTAAGGTTATATAACCATACACCACTGATATGTTACCCACTCATACACAGTTCGTTATGTTCATACCACCAGGGTAAGTTGATTATTTTATGCTTTTTGCCTACCGGTACATCATGTGATGAAGCTGCTATCAAACTTAATTTTAATTTTAATTTTAATTTTAATTTCAGTGTGACAGTCTAACTTGCTGATGTACTATCATTTCTTCTTTTCCACACAGTGAAAACTCATTTTTGATTTTCTATTTTCATGTTTTTGGATTTTTCAACTTTTGAACTTTTCAACTTACACCCCCTAAATTCACGCACTAACTTAACTCTTTTTTGCTTAAGGAAATTTCTCCCCCTAAATTTTTGTTTTTATGGAGTAAGGTTTTAAAAACAGAAAATTAAAAAAAAAAACAGACTCCCACTGTAACCTGACAAAAAGTTTTTCACTTTTAGTAAACATTATCTATCACAGAAGTAAATAATTTGTTACCATGTGTAACCTACTATTCACCTCAGATGTTTTACAGGAATAACCATTTTTGAACACATCAACAGTCCTTCTTGGTCATCCTACACACACTCAACAACTTAGTTAGACTTAAGAACCCAAACCTACCGGTTTAGGGTTGACCATGAATGTTGATATAACTTAATTTTGTCGAATATCCATCACACCCTACGGGTGTCTTGGATGTCTTCCAAGTTGTTGAACAAGATTTATAATTTCCACGAGATCTTTGATCGCGAGAGTTCCAATAAACTCTTGGATTTTTCGATCTTTAAAAATTATTATCACGAAACCTTCTTCTCCCATTATCATAATCTGTACCTTGAAAATTTTTGGATTGCTTTGAACATTTGAGTTACTAAAACCCCTATATTCGTTTCTTCTTTGAAAATTTTGATTATCAGAAGTCTGGTATCGATTTTGATATCCAAAATTTTTACTTTGAAGACAATTTGATTGACCATTATAAAGACTTGATTTAGGAGAAAAGTTTCTTGGACTATCGAATCTTCCCGATGTTGAAGGTTTAGATTGAAATCTCGGTTCTTTTGTCTGACAAATTGGTTTAAGATTCTTATTTGAACCAATCTGATTCCCATCCTTAACCCCAACCTCAGCCTCCACTTTCTTACCCTATTTAAAAGGACAACAACTAGCCACATGTCCTTTGTTGTGACATTTAAAACAAGATCTTTTCTTAAAATTTTCTTTCTGTTAGATCCCTTTTTAAACGATTTACTGTTTTGTCTTTCGTATCCTCATCCACTTTATGAGGTGTACTATTAGACCTAACAGATTCTTTCAAAGAAACTGGACTATTAGGCATGTCATCTGTTATCGGATCCACTACAGCAGGTGTAGTTGGCACAAAATCTGTTAGCTCATTTTCATTTGGTAAAAAGAAGTAATCCTGATCCTCAGAAGATAAAGCTTTACTAAACCTCATTCTCATTTTATCACTACTCCTTTTCAAGCTTTTCTGAATTTGAGTCCTGACTAACGAAGATTTTCTAAATTTGTCTAACTTCCCATGAAGTTCAACTATTTTGGCTTGTGCACCAACCAATTCTGTGCATTTTTCGAAAGCTCGTTATTCTTATCCTTCAAAGTTTCATGAGCCAAATCAATGATCTGTAACTATTAATTGACTTTGCTGGTCAAACTGTTAATTTCTTGTTCATTTGATTTGAGTTTATTTAAACAATTTGACTCCCTTTTACTCAAAAGAACATTTAACTCTTTCTATTTTTCCAATTCAGCTAACAAAATTTTGTTTTGCTCCGATAGTTTGTCAACTTTACCTTGTAGTTCAGTGCAATTATGACAAGTATGACTTACAGATTGAAATTGTACCTATACTTATGCTGTAAGCTCATCTGTATAATCCATGCACACTGTAGCTCTTGCATCCTTGACTTCCATTTTCTCCTTTTCAGCTTCCTTCTTCTCTTCTTTCTTAGCAGCTACTTCTTCAATCTTCACAACTGCAGTCTCGCTACACATGCTTGAACACATGTACTTTGTCTTGAAGAACTCTGATAACGTTTTCCTAAAGCTTCCCACAGCTCTGTAGAAGATCCATACCTATTACAAATGTGTTTCATATCAATTAGTAAGTAAATCTTTATCGCTGCTAAAGCTTTCTTATCAGCATCATACATACATTTCTCAGAGTCTTCCATCTTCTCATATGAAAGTACCAGAATTCTCCCGTTAACTCGACATGTTGGAGCAATGTACCCATCAATCATACAATTCCACATCTTAGAATATTCACTTTGAACAAATACCTCAAACTTCTTCTTCCAGTCTACATATTGTTCAGCATTTATCAACTTTGGGCAGTTATTAACACACTCACTGATATTGTTCGTTCTGGCCATCTTTAATACGCAGAGTATCAGTTTAAATGGACTTTGGTATACCTGTGTCAAAATCCAAATCTAACCTCTCTTTTGGTCCTACTTCGTGTTTGACGTAACCGTAACGTTAAAAACGTTCAAAAATTTGTCCGAAAAGTGTGTTTACCAAATTGTACCGTTAGATCGCCTCGACAATACGAATCCGATTATATATAATGTCCGAGACCTTTTCAGGAAATTATGTGCCTTTTTGTCCTAAAAATCACACGAGTCTAACCTTGCAGTCAGTTTGTTTAGATAATTTATGGATCAAATTTTGTGTATGAAAATGTTTATCTCTGGTTACGTCAGCTTGTTAACTTTCCACCCTTTGAACTTAACTCGGAACAATACCACATTCGAAAAAGTAACTCGGATTAACAATCTGAGATGGAAATTCAGAACAGTGATCCAAGATACCAATCCGAGATGGAGATTCGAGATGGTATCCGAGATGCTAATCCGAGATGCTATCCGAGATGATGATTCGAAATAGTATCCGAGATGCTATCCAAGATGCAAATCCGAGATGAACCGAGATCAATCACCAATGATCCGAGATGCACTGTTCTGATCCGAGATTCAAGTTTTTCTGATCCGAGATGCTTCACTTATGATCTGAGATACAACTCTGATGATCCGAAATGCAACCTTCAGATCCGAAATGCAAGATTTTTATCCGAGATACCTTGCTGATGATCCGAAATACCAAGTTTTTATTCTAGATGCCTTTCTGTTTATTCGAGATGAACAACAAAACCCTAGAGCAGCTTTCAAACTTTGAACCCGCCGTAAAAAAGGTCCAAAACTTCAACTTTTCTGCTGTTACGATTCTGTACTGAGAAAAAAACAAGAGCCTAATGCTCTGATACCAATTGTAGGTCCCCTAATCCGTATGGATCTTCACATAATCGTCTATCCAATCTAGAGTGTGGAATCCTCTAGATCAGATTATCATAGAAAAACGAGTAATATCAAGAACACAAACAATCACTTACAATCCGTCTTCTATTGATTATCCAACACGAATGTTTACAATCAATTCAAGACTCAGAAGAAATCTCGCAGCCACTCTCTGTAGATTTCTCACACCACACTCTTCTCTTGTTCTAACCACCACAAACCCTAATGCACAACATGTATATATACTACATGTCTGCATACTGGACCTTGGACTGGGCTAGGCCATTCTCCAAGGCCATAACAACTCTATACAAGCTAAACATAAATGCTAAGACCAATACAAAATATCCAAAGACTAAACTATTAAACTTTTAAGCTGTTGTCACAAAATATGCACCCACAGACTCCCTCTTGACAATAGCTTCATAGTTTAATTTTGTCTTCAAACATCTTGTGATCTTTTGGTCTTTGGATAGCTTCAGCTACACATAAATTCTGACATTAACAGACTCCCTCTTAGCTGATGCTTCCAATCTCCAAAACTTTCATTCGTTGTAGATGAGTGAACTAGCATTCTCTGGTTAAGCACATATCTTCAAATTCCTCTATATATCCCTTTGCAATGTAGTAGAAGGATCCTACCATGCATCTGTACATTCTTCACTCCACTCTTAATATGTACTTTTCTTGAGTTCTGCACTTCATTTTGATAACCGCATCAATCTATTTAGAAACACAAGCAAGTAACTCGAAAAACCATTAGTTCTTTTCCACATTAAAGATAAACCGATATTTTATCTTATCTTGCAATAATAACAACTTATCAGTTCAAAATGGGAGACTTTAAAAGCAAATCTTTTTGTATTTTTATATTTTCTGAAAACAAATAACTAACAAGAAAATAAACACTCTATTTTTGTGAGAATCACTGGTATGAAGATTATATCAGCGACTTCAAACTATTTTCACCCTATTAGATAATTCTATATGTAATTTTCATGAAAAGTAGTTCAAGATGATTACCAGTATTGTTTATCCACTTAAACAAAATACATGAACATTTCAAGTACCATTACCTAGTGATATGTTAAGGTAATTTTATCATGATATACTAGTGTGTCCCACTTCAGGACATACCCCCACGATCAAGGTATGCACAAAGATTCCTCGTAGTAAGTGAGTATACCAAAATTCATCCTTTTCGATTTACAATGTTAGATAATTGGTGATCAGGTCAGTACTTCCGTACATCAAAGAGACCAATATCCAACGAGGGTTAGGGCAAATACCAAATTTTGGTACGATTTATGCATTTTGCACATTTAGATGACTCTATAGGAGAGGTTCTTCAATCTCTGGGATTTGGCATTTTAGCTCTTTTAAAATATCCTGGTTGTGCCTAGGTCAGCATAAATCTAGACGCAACAAAAGGACAACCCTGATACCCCAGATGAAATTACCATATAAAGTCCTAAAACCTCAGATTTTGGTAATCTATCAACGTAAGATTTAAGGTTATAAAACCATATGCCACTGATATGTTACCCACTCATACACAGTTTGTTACATTTATATCGCCAAGGTAAGTTGATTATTTCATGCTTTTTGCCTACTGGTACATCATATGATGAAGCTGCTATCACACTTAAGCAATTTTAATTTTATTTTTAATTTTAATTTCAGTGTGACAATCTAACAGTCTTTTCTTGTTCTAACCACCAAACCCTAATGCATAACATGTATATATACTGCATGTCTGCATACTGGGCTTTAGACTTGGCTAGGCCATTCTCCAAGCCCATAATAAACTATACAAGCTAAACACAAAATGTAACCCCAATACAAAATATCCAAAGACTAAACTATTAAACTATTAAGCTGTTGTCACAATTATGCACCAACACACCGCCTACCATGCCCAAACGAGCGGTTAAGTCGAAAATGCAAATCGTGGAGTCAAGTGAATCCTAAAAAAGACTGTAGGAAAAAGTAGGAAAGATTGGTCCGAGAGCTAGATAATGCATTATAGGCGTTCCACATTGCTTATAAGACACCTTTAGGAACCACCCATTTATGATCGTTTGTGGAAAAGCGAGTTATCTTCCTGTCGAATTAGAACATCGTGCGTTATGGGCTTTAAAAACGTAAACCTAGATCTAACAGAAGCCACTAGGAAGAGATTTTTTCAACTTCATGAGTTAGAGGAGCTTAAGAATGCGGCATACGCTCGTTCATGGAGTATTAAAGAGAAGACGAAAGCATTTCAGTTGACTTAAGGGGTTGACGGAGTTTAAAACGGGAAATCAAGTGCTTCTATACAACTCCCAGTTGAAGGTATTTGGAGGGAAGTTGAAGTCAAAGTGGGCAGGATCATATGTGGTAAGTGACGTTTTCCCGTATGGTACAATTCAATTGACTAACGAGGTCGATAGAGCTAAGTGGAAGGTGAATTGCAATCGTTTTAGCATCATTTAGGGGGACCCTTAGATTTGAACGAGGAAGAGGTAACTCCTCTAGAAATTCCACCTGGAGCATCCGAGTAAAGCGTTGAGGGAAACCTCAAGTGTAGTGTTTGTACCGTTTGTATCGAGTCGTTATTTTGAGTCTTTAAGTTGCTAACGGTAGTTTTTGTAGTTTTTTTCGGTCTCTGTTTCATGTTTTTAAGTCTTTTGCAGGAATTCACTACTGACGAGGAGCGAAAACTTGAAGGGGAAACGGAATTCCTAGTAAGTCCAAGTGTTAGAAAATAGTTGGGATTTGTTTTTGGAAGGTTTGGTTAGTTGGGAAATTTTTCAAAGGCACGAAGGCTTCAAATTTCGAAACTTTCTGTGAAAACAGGCCCTTGGCGTTACGCGACCACAAACACACACACCCATCGCGTAGCGCCAGGCCTCAACTCATCTGAGCCATAAAAACATAGCTCTGCGCTACGTGAGCCCTAAGCCATAGAGTCGTCGCGTAACACGACCCTTCCTTTAAATTAACAACTTGTGAACCCTAATCCTTGCATCACACCAAAGCACTTCCAGTAAGCCGTGGCGTAGTGCGACCCCCTTTTAGTTCGCCCATATCTAAATTTTCCCCATTTTCCCCAAAACACTTTAAAACCCTAACATACGAACTCCCAGCCACGAACAACCAATTTCCACCATTTCTACCACCAAACACCCCCATTCAACCTCCATTTTCACCCTACATCAACCATTTCACTTCCCCATCATTCCTCACCGTCGAGTTTACCAATTTATCTGCACGTTCACCTACATTACGGGGTTTGCTTGTCAAGGTCTAAACTTGCAAAATTTTCTTGTTCAGTCGCGAATCAGGTATGTTTTCTTGTGCATTTTTGTATATTATTTTTTTCTTAGTTAGGTTGAGTTTAGTCTTGCATTTTGGGTGTCGGTTTTTGTCAGGTCGGTTTTGAGTCTTCGTTTAAGTTTGCGTCTAGTGTTTAATGGTTGCAGGAGGCATGGTTTGAGTATGTTATGGACATTGGGTTGAATTGTTATTGCCATATTTCTATAAAAATCCGAACTTGCATTTTGATTTCAAGAATTAATCGGTTAAAACCTCCTCTCACTAGGCGAATTTTTCGACTTAATTTCTGTTTTTAGCATTAAAAATCTTTCACTTTACGCAAGTTTGGACTCAATGTCCGGGTTCGTAGGCACTTGGGTTTTAATCGGGATAAGTAAAGTGCCGGGGGGAGGTAGTGTACATTGAGTCTTGAGTCGGTTTAGTTAGAGTCTTGGTCATGGGTTTACTTATATGCGTGTACAAGTACAAGACAACTCACCCATACTCAATCTCCATTCGGGCGAGGTTTGTTTATAACTTATGCTATTGTAAACGGTAACCCAACTTTTTCTTAAACCGTATTTTCGGATTCAGCCATGAATGTAATGCTACATGACCGTTTCCAATTTTATATTTTTTTTTTCAAAAATACAAAAAAATTTAGAAATTAAAAATACCAAAAATAATTTGTGATTACTAATTGCTTTACCTATCTTTCTTTGTTTAACATTGTTTTTGCAGAGATGTCAGGTGGAGGAAGTTCTAGTGGGGCTGGAAAGAGAAGAAGAAGGCCTCCACCATGTCCACGAGGGGATCTGGCCCAACAGGTCAATCGCCTGGACCCGCACTCAGGCATATCATCTATCATACTTATGAACAGATTCTTGTATGTCGAGTTCCACGTTTGAGAGATCACCCTGTTCTTCCATTTGAGGTGAATACTAAGGAATGGAAGAAGTTAGATAAGTTGATGGGTACGAAAATTTTTGAGCATCGAACGATTGATTGGGATTGGTTAGGTATGATGGGGAGAGACAGAGGGTAGAGAAATTGTTGGGTGCTAGGCTTAGATCGGCTATTGATTATTACTTGGAGCAATTTGAGGAGTTAGTGCTAGAGTTCTACTCTACCTTCCGACACAAGGAAGGTGCATTTGCTGAGAGGGATGCGGTATCCGTTAGTTTGGGCAGGATGGTACATGAGATGACCATCCCACAGTTTGTTGTAGCAAGTGGTTTTTACACAGCTGAGGAGGTAGTTGAGCCCGAGTTTCTGACATGTTTGAGGGGTGTTTATGTAACTCCGAGGGAGTTGAGCTTTTGTAGTGTTGACTTGGCTAGGTTTTGGGCTACCATATCTGATCACCCGTTTGCCGTACGAACTTGATTACATCTGTTAGGGACCCCGTTATAGATATGTGCTGAAGATATTTTCTACCACTCTGGTTGGTAGGAAATCAGGGGAGAACAAGGCCAATTGGACGGGCTTGTTCATTCTTATGTGTTTGGTAGAGGGATATAACATGAATTTGCAAGTGTATTGGCATGGTCTTTTACGAGGACTGACCGGGGGAGGGGCATAGGGCTGCTTTAGATATGGGGCCTTATATTACTAGGCTGGCGGAGAATTTGAATGTGTTTACTAAGTATGACCCGCATCATCTACGTAGGGGCCCACCTTCGAAGTTTTTTGCTATTAGGGACCTGCAGCTGGCAGGTATTTTGATATTGACTGAGTCGATCACTTGGGAAGGTGTTCGACATGGAGCTCAGTTTCAGCCACCAGAGGGTCACCCGGCACACGATGTTATGCAGGCTATTCACCCGACCTATAGACAGAGGCCAGGTCAGAGGCAAGAGATACCGGCACCTTAGTACCCTAGGCGTCAGCCACCACTAGATCCGCTCACCTTAGAATCTTTATGTAATAGGATGCATCAGGGTTTGGGGAGTTGCATGGTTGGGCTAACCAACAGTTTGGTGATGTTAGGCATATGATACAGACTGGGCAGGAGAGGCGAGAGAACGCACTTAGATACATGATGGGTCGCATGAGTATGAATGTTTCTGAATTCTTTCAGCCATATGTAGCTCCAGGTCCATTTAATATGCCAGGTCAGTTTGGTTCTAGTGGTGAGGGTGGTTCGAGTTAGCCGGTTGGGCATGGTCTGGTTCGGGTCAGTATGTGGTATGTGGATCCGACAACGGATTTCCCAGTTTATGAATAGGGGGATGATGAGAGTGAGGGTGAGAGTCAAGATGATGAAGAATAGAGTGGGGATAGAGGAAGACAGTAGGAGCTTAATGGAGTTTTTTTTATTTATTTCCTGTTTATGCTGTTTTTATTCTCTATTGGTTTGTACTTATATTTTAACACTTGATTAGGTTGGTTGGGATTGGTTGATTGTTGATGTTAGTTGTGATGGTTGTTTTATACACTATTATCTATATGTCTATAATGCATTTTGGTATATTTGTGTTGGTTTGATAGGTATGGTTTACTTGTTGCTGCTTTCGTTCGCGTGTGAGAGATTAGTAATTGATTGCTGAGTGTGTTCAGATAAGAGGGCATATGTGGAATTGACTGGCACAATGACAGTCTCGCATATCAACTAAGTCGTTTCCACTGTATATTTTGGATATTTTATTTTTAGTTTTTGTTTAATTAGTTTTGAGTCGTGTTCTATGCCTGCATTAGAGACAATGCAAACCTTAAGTGTGGGGATGAGATATAGAGTCGTAGGGTTAAGTTGAGTGAATTTTGAGTTATAAAAATTTACAAAAAAAATACAAAATAGAAAAATTGAAAATCCAAAAAAACTGAAAAATTAGAAAATGTCCTTGATTTAGAGTTTGCAAATAAATATGGAAATTGGTATAAAAGTCGAGTATGTTCGGTTCTCAAATAATAATAATATGAGTTAATAATTTGAGTATGTGTCAAGTTTGAGATATGTGGGTAGGCTCTTCTAGTTTTTAGGTTCCTTTGAGCTAAAATACTTAATATGTTAGGATACCAGTGGGTATTCATCTAGGAGAATCAGAGAAGCTAAAACCGCCAATAATGATATAAGGAATACCGTTATAAGCTAAAAGCCTTAGAATTTTTGATCGAAAAGAAAATTTTGTGCAACATTGAGAATATGAGCTAAATTGAATAAAAAGACGAGGCCTATGTAATCTTTATTGGGAATGGTGAATCTGGTTTAGATTGACTCTAGGTTGAGTTAAGAAAAAAAATGCTAAATTACCGAAGCTCACGTTGTCGCTCTCGGGGATGGTGACTCTGTTTGAGACAACCTCTAGGTTAGGTATGCAAAAGTCTAGTGCTCATGATTAACAAAAAAGAAAAAAAGTTTGATATTAAATTCTTTGGATTTTGGTATAAAACGGTTAGAAATAACCAATTGGTTATTCCTTTTGTTTCATAAGCTTGAAACGGGATTAGGTGAAACCTTGACTCTATAGTGTGAGACCTTAGGTTGGTTAACCCCACGTGAACGTAAATAAACATGATAAGGGCCTAGAAACCGGTGTTGAGTTTAAGAGGATCGTATACCCGCAATCGTGAATTAACATGTGTTTGAATTTTAATAAGGTAATTTGAGTTTTGAGACCGAATATTACTTTGGCTATGATTCCGTTCGCATATATCTGTTTCGGGGATGAAAAAAGAGTAAGTGTGGAGATATTTGATGTATTCCAAAATCCATTTATCCTGTAAAGTTTGTATAATTTCTACTCGTTTATTTACATTTTTAGTTAGATTTAGTTTCTTTTAATAGTTGTTTCTTTTCAGGTCTCGGTTGCTGAAAAGATGGAAAAACGCTTGAAGTATGCTGAAAAAGAGTTAGCAATGAGAACCGAATCATGACGCAGCTGAATCGGAATCGAAAAACGAAGAATTACTGGAAAGGATCGCGTAACGTCACCACAACAAGGAGTCATGGTTGCGCAACGCGACCATTAAAATAATATAAAGAAGTTTTGGATACGCTGCGCTACGCGGACCCTAAGGAGTTTAGCCGTCGTGTAACGCGACGGGGGGTTTATTTCATGGCAGAGTTGTGGGTGGAGCTGGCTTCTTGTTTCAAAACGTATATAATGATCATTAAGAAGAAGTTTAACCCTAATCACGATTCTCCATTAACCAGGGAAAAAATTGGAGCTTTCTAGAGCGTTTTTGAGAGCTTATAGCAGCGGTTGAAGGTTTGTAACAAAGGAAAGCATCCGAGTCGTGTTTTATTTCAGATTTCTTATTTCCTTCGTTTCTTGTTTCGATCATGTTTCGTGTTCATAAAAATAGTCTTGTGTTGATTGTTTCAATGACTATGATTGGCTAAACTTATTTCTACTTGGATTGGATGATTGGTTTGTAAAGTTTTGATATTTATTACGTATAACTAGTTATTTATGGATTATTTGCAAAAGTAGTCGACTCGTTTATTGGTTTGATTGTTTGCATGCTTAGAATTGTTTAATGGTCGTTTATTGCTTCATATGAGTCTTGGTGGATGTCTTTCACATAATAGGTTCATACTAGATTATAATTTTACATTGTGATCTTTAAAGTTAGTTGGCCAATATACCTTAGAAGCGTTAATTAGTAATTTAATAAGTTTAAATGTTCTACTATTCTCAATAGCTGCGAGGTGCAAGGTTATTGTTAGGTCTAAGTCATTGAATTGCTAGGTAGGAGCTTGGTGAGGAGTCTGAACTAGTTGCCCTGGTGATTTGTCTAACAAGTCTAATAAAAAACCTGAGTCTATCCTAGGTTTATAGCATGTGAGGGAGTGAATCGAATTATGGTACATTTGTAAACCACTTAGATAGCCTGTGAGGGAGTTTAGACTAATCGGTGTTCGTAACAGCCTTTAGAGTGCCATAAGTGTCTTCCTGAGAAGGGTCGAGGGTCTTGTTCGGTATTTCGACAGGTTTACTATTAGATCCCGGTTCCATATTAACTAATATCCTAATAATATCATTACTGATGCAAACCAGGAATCCCATTTAGGTAGTTTTTCCACCATCGAGTAAAACCCGAGTTAGTTGTGATTAATTAAATTAGTTAATTAATTTAGTTAAATCGCATTTTTAGGATAATTAGAACCCCCCCCCCCAACAAATATAAAAAATGGTTAGTGTCATGTCCGTGTTAGTGTAGGTCTAGATAGAGTCTAGTTAACGTAATTGAATTGAGTCTGTGCGTTTGATATTTGGACTTACTTAGCTTTACTAGAGTCAATCGGTTCACTTTTCGTTAGTAGTTTAGTCGAGTTTAGTGAGTCTTGAGTATTACTTAGTGTCTAGGATTAGGTTAATTTAGTTTGTTTTTATTAAACTACTTTTAGCACATCAATGACTTCTTTAACTATATATTAATTAATAGTTTTTCAAATTAGTTTATTAAGATAATTACGTGCTTTGTTTAGTTTCAACTCTTGAGGTAACCGATCTTTTTTGTTCATGTTTAATTTCTAAGACTTATGGTCTGTTTGGTATGTGGTAAAGGAATAGACGAGAGAATTGAATGGACGAGGCAATGGAATAGAGAAAGGAATGAAATGGATCATTACTATTCCATGGTCATGTTTGGTTACCAAGTGAGAATGGAATGAATCATAACCTTGTGTTGTTTGGTAAACAGGAAAAAATGAAGGAATAAATTAACGATGGTTGGCGGTGGTGGGTGGCGTTGGTAGTGGCGATGGTGAAGGGTGGCGGGGAAGGGGATGACAACGGTGGTCGGTGTTGGTGGCAGGTGTTCGGTGATGAAGGGTGGCAGCGGTGGTGGATGGCTGTAACGCTTCGCATTTGTAACTTTCCGTTTTTAGTAAGATCGCTTCGTGTTTCTATTTTTTGTAAAGTCCAAACCTTGTAATCGTGTTTCTATTTCCAATTCATTGTAATCTAAGGCTTTGATTGTAATCAAGATTGATCAATTACGCGAATTCCACAAACTTTATTCATGCCTAAACTTATGAATGTATGTATTGTTGTTACTCGATAAACCAATTCAAAGTAACTCGTAAATGCTTATTTCACATTTGTAAATCTTGGAGTTTAAGTCAAACAATATGATTCGTGATTCTATTGCAAACTATTCAAGCTTTCGGTTTCTTAAAACTTGTAATGAGATTATATAACACTTCAACAACAATAGAGTCTTTTTCTTTGAATTATGCAAGGGCCTAACTTTGGTTTAAATCTTCCAAACACCCCTACCTTAGTAATATACCTAAAATATATCAAATGTGCATCAAATGTATCAATTATAGAAAATAAATAACAAAAAAAAGAAGAGACTAGGCGTGGCCGCAAGCTGCCATGTCTTGGCTCCCTCCTTTTTTTTGATTTAAATATCCACCAAACTTCATTTATTACAACCCTAATCTTAACCCTAATTCCCCCTCTATATAAACAAGTGTTCCTCCATCACTTCCCCACTTTTACAAGCCTCCAAACACCTCAAAGAACCGCCTTAAACTTTAGAAATTCTCTGCCGAAACACAGTAGGTTGCAAGTGAGTTTCAACTCACTTCTCTTCTTCTTCTAGCCTAGTTTTTCTTTCTAACACTCTTGGATAACTTCTAGGAAGGTTCTCACAAGTTTGTTTGGGCAAACTAAGGTGAAACCCCAACATTTTGAGTCCAAAAGTGGCAAACTTTCTACCCAAATTTTATCTTTTTAAACTTCAAAATTTTCAATGTTTTCTTCTTGTTTTTTTCCTCAACATTGGTTGCTAAGCCCTATGGAGGTTACCATAGGTTTTCCATGGACAACCAAGGTGGAATCACACTATTTTTGGGGCCAAACTTTCTGTTTTGGAAGTTAACTTATAAAACTTTTTCGAACTTGTTTTTAACATAACAACTCTATGCTACTTATGCCTCTAACCAAGCTTATGGTTAGTGTGTTAAGCTAGACTTGTTCATACACAATCAAGAGGCATAACATGCCTCTAAACTTGTGGTTTTTACTAGGGTTTCAAACCCACAAGTGTTGAGCCATCCAAGCTTATAAGTTTGTGTTGGTGTAGTTGTGATTACATGAAGGCCTTGGCCATTCAACTTTTCAATCCACCCCTCACTTGATGATTTCTATAATTCTTGACCTCCCGGATTGTCCTTGTGACAATCTTGTGTATTGGTGAATCTTACGAAAGAGGTTTAGGACGGTTATCCTCCTACCTCCATGCATGACTTATATGACTTACATGATATCTATGAAATACATGAACTCTATGATTAATTAGTAACACTATATGTAAACTATATATGTAAATACTTAATATAACCGAACCTTTGACAATGACCATATGGTTATTTGTCCTAATATTAGGTTATTTTATCTTAGACCTAAGCATCATTACGATTCTATTGGGCATGACATAAAAACATAAACACCCTTAGGGGCTTATAGTGTCAAAAACGAGCGTTAACGTCTAGATAAATACTTTGTTATACATACTTTGTGCATACATTAAATTCCTAAAATTGACAAACTCCATCGTGAATCTAAAACTCGCACACCTACGTTTCCTTGTAGGATAACTTGGTGTTCATCCCTCTAAATCAACCTAAACGCTTTCACGGAATTTAGTTTGCAAAACCGTGAGTACACTCGAACCCTTTTTATGTCTTACATTTTTGGGTGCAATATGTTAACTTATCAAAATACACTAAATCACACTTTTATTCTATGAAATCACACAAACAATCCATCAAACATGCTTTAGTTATGCACTACTTGACTTGTTACTTGGTATATTCTTATGTGATCTAAATGTCATTAACTTCGATCAAGCCTCCCTTAACATGTATAGCGCCATAGGTGTAATGCACCGCCCGTATTCTTGTGGTCAATGTGGTCAATGTTAAGTTTTAGTCTATTATGCGGTACACTAAAGGATTGACTTGTAGTTCACATGCCTTGTTTACATTTATCTCGTATGCTAGCTATTCATGTGGATTCGTTTAAACGGTTTTAATACTTATGCTATGATATCTAACTTGCGTACTCGCCAATACGTTGTTATTGAACTATACTTTTTAACATGTTGCAGGTTGATGTAGTGGTATGATGAAACTTAGTAGGATCAGTTTAGAAACACGCGTAGAATGCTAAGTTGATTATTGTGTTTTGTTGAACTTATGTTGTTATTGATACTTTGTATTTCGATTATGTGTAATTTGACAATTTGATGCTTTGAAATGAAATGAGTTATTTAATTAAATATTGTCACAAATAGTGTTATGATGTCTCGAGCAATCTAGTTTGTCTCACTCTGATGTTTCCACCATCGATTGGGGTGTGACAGATTGGTATCAGAGCCATAACTATTGGGAATTAGATAGAATTGCCATGTTCGACCTAGTCTATAGTTTAAGTGACCAACTTGACCATTCTTGCTTCATGATTAAAATGTTAATTCTTCCTATTTCTTTTATCTTGAATATATATTATATATATATATATATATATATATATATGTGTGTGTGTGTGTGTGTGTGTGTGTTGCGTGTGTGTGTGTGTGTGTTTTCCTAAGACACTTACACAACTTACACACATGAAGACACTCAAACTATAAACGAGACGATCTCACCAAAATAGGGGTGAAACCCGCACTTTGGTGATCACTCTCAATCCGCGAAATTCGATTTTACACGAAATTACACCATCAAGTTAGGAGTGAAATCCACATCTTGATGGGAATTTCCATTTCACACTCTAGTGGACCCTTACCAACGAGTCAGAATTCGCTCCTTGTTTGGTAAGTACCAACCACGCTTAGGGTACGATGTTGTCAAGTTAGGGGTGAAACCCGCACCTTGTCAACTAGTCCCATTCCTCGATTTTCAATCTTGCCAAAGTTTTGATTCTCGATCGGTTAGAGACGTGTAGTAACTGGAAGGGTAAAGTGCCATTAATCGCTTCTCGACGAGAGCACTTTACCTATAGGCCAAAGCACGTTTCTTTAATTTGAAAGGATCTCGATTCACTTTGGATTAGTCAAAGTTTCTCAACCCGAAACACTCCAATGTTTTATTAAGCCTATCTTTTATGCTATCTCCATTTCTATATGTTTTAATACTTGTTATCTCGTTCATTGCAAATCCGATGCACGATTCGCACACCTTTCGTAACCAAAAACAATAATAATAATTCTCGTGAACCAACTAAATTTATACTCCTCTACGCAAATCATACGTGTTTATGCTTTTGAATGGTTATATGCTTATGCTATCTATGTGAAATAATACGTGTTACATGATACTTATATGCTCAAAACCAATTTCTTTTCTTTATAAAAACGCATTACGATCAAAGCCTGAAGCTATCTTCTATTGTCAAATCCTTTAGATGTCTTTCTCCCAAGTGTCATGGGTAAGAGGAAGTCAAAGTCCAAGTCGAAGTCCCCATCGACTCCATGTCAAAGAAGGATTGCATGAAGTTCATGGGAACAAATGGCCGAGCATATGGCCAAGATCATCCCCGAAATCGTCAGCAAGATCCAACCCCCACCCAATGCCGAATCACCTCACACCTTTGTCGACTCCAAGGCCGACCCCCCTAAAACCACCTTCACTCATAAGCAATTCTGTTCTTGCAATCCCTTACCATTCACCGGCAAAGGGGACGCCACCAAGTTACTACAATGGTTCGACGCCATTGAGGTCACTTTCATCCAAAGTGGTTGTCCCGACCACCTGCGAACCATGAACGCTACGGGAGTGTTCCGATCAAGGGCTCTTGATTGGTGGACTTCCGTGCTCGTGGTAACGAAGTCGCTCACGCTCTCCCTTGGACCGAGTTTAAGAAGCTAATGAAAGCGAATTCTGTCCTCCCCACGAAGCCAACGACTCGAAAATGGGTTTTGGAACCTCAAGCAGGTGGGGAATGACAACGCTGGCCTCACGGCCCGTTTAAACAGATGGGTGCGATTTGCCCAAGCCAAGTCGACATGGCCGAAAAGGCCGTTGCTAAATACATACGTTTGCCTCCCTCCTCACCTCGCGGACCTGGTCGATACCATCTCACCCAAGACCCTCAAGGAAGTTTTTCATTTGGCTGCTCGATTGAACATTAGCCATGTCCTTCGTGAAGCCGCAAAGGCTCCACTAAGGAAAGCCCACCAAACTACCACCGAAGCCCTCACTGAGCCTACCTCACACAAACCCCCAAGGAGCAACACCAAGAGTAAGAAGCGGAAGGCTTCCAGCCTAAACTGCGCGGTAGTCACTCAGCCAAACCCCCAACACCTAGCCTTAGCCGCACCCGAGCCCATCAAGAAAACATACACCGGGCCCCATCCTAAGTGCAACACCTATCCTTTCCACCACCGGTTATCGCCCCGTGCCGCCTATGCACAATCTGCAATAGGTATGGGTACTTCGCCCAACAGTGCCGAAATGCTCCGCAAGCCCCCATCAACCAAGCTCGAGCCATAACCGCGCCTCAGAACCTTGCCGCTAACCAAGACCGACCCCTTGCACCCGCCGCTCGTGCCTGCTTCAGATGCGGAGACCCAAATCACTTCGCCAACAACTGCCCTCAGTGCAACAACAACAACAACCTGCAACAGAGCAAGCTCACGGCCGAGCCTTCGTCATCACAGCCGCACATGCTCAAAACTCCAATGATGTCATATCGGGTACGTACCTTGTTAAGAATGTTTACGCTACATGTTTATTTGATACTGCGGATGAAATTTTTGTATCCGTTGAATTCGACCCATTGCTTATGTGTAGTCGTTCTAAGTTGCCTAAATCTTTCGAAGTCGAAGTCGCTGATGGAAAATCCGTCACCGTCGATTCTGTCCTTTCTAATTGCTCTTTAAATCTTAACGATCATACGTTCTCCATTGACCTCATACCCATGCAAATGGGTAGCTTCGATATCATAGTAGGCATGGACTGGCTTAGGCGAGTCCGTGCGAAGTTGTTTGTTCGGAATACTTAATTCGTCTTCCCCTTCCCAATAATGACTCCTTACACGTCTATGGCGAGAAACCTTCCAAAGGTCTCAAGCTTATTTCGTGTATTCAAGCGAACAAGTACTTGCGTAAGGAATACTTCGCCTTTCTTGCCCACATTGTGGAAAAGAAGGATAAGGGTCCAAGCGTGAGTGAAGTTCCCGTTGTGCGCGATTTCCCTGACGTTTTCCTTGGATCTTCAAAGTCCTCCTACTGCTGTTCCGTCGACTTTCGCATCGACCCATCCCTGGTGCAACTCCGGTCGAAAATCTCCCTATCGTCTAGCACCCTCGGAGATGCAAGAGCTGTCTAGCCAACTTCAGGATCTTCTTCATAAAGGTTTCATACAACCTAGCACATCTCCTTGGGGCGCTCCCGTCTTATTCGTCAAAAAAAAGACGGATGCTTTCGTATGTGCATCGACTATCGTGAGCTCAACAAGCTTACGGTCAAGAATTGATACCCTATTCCTCGCATCGACGACCTTTTCGACCAGCTTCAAGGCGCGACTTGTTTCTCGAAGATTGACCTTCGCTCCGGTTATCATTAACTTCGAGTTCTCGAAGAAGATATACCCAAAACCGCGTTTCACACACGTTATGGGCACTACGAGTTCGTGGTCATGCCATTTGGTCTGACCAACGCACCCACCGTGTTTATGGATTTAATGAATCGCATGTGTAAGCCCTATCTCGACGATTCGTGATCGTTTTCATTGACGATATCCTAATTTATTCCAAGACGCAAGAAGAGGATGAGCGACACTTGCGTCTTATCCTTTAGCTATTGCGTACTGAACGTCTTTACACCAAATTCTCCAAGTGTGAATTTTGGCTAAAGGAGGTTCAATTCCTTGGTCATGTCATCAACGAACTTCGTATTCACGTTGACCCCACAAAAATCAAGGCGGTGAAAAATTGGATTGCTCCTAAGAAGCTATTGAGATTCGTTCGTTTCCGGCTTAGCCGGCTTATTACCGTCGGTTTATTTCAAATTTCTCAAAAATTGTCGTACCTCTCACTTCCTTGACCCAAAAGTATAAGCCTTTTGGTTGGAGTTCCGAACAAGAGGAGTCTTTTCAAACGCTCAAGGACATGCTTTGCAATGCTCCTATCCTAACCCTTCCTGATGGTACCGATGACTTTGTCGTGTATTGCGATGCCTCAAGACAAGGTCTTGGTTGTGTTCTTATGCAACGAGACAAGGTTATCGCTTACGCGTCATGACAACTCAAGATTCATGAGAAAAATTATACTACGCACGACCTTGAACTTGGTGCAGTTGTTTTTGCATTAAAGATTTGGCGACACTACCTTTATGGTACAAAGTATACGATCTTACCGACCATAAGAGCCTTCGGCACATCTTTAACCAAAAGGAACTCAACATGCGTCAGCGTCATTGGGTAGAATTATTAAACGACTATGACTGCGATATCCGCTACCACCCTGGTAAAGCGAATGTTGTGGCCGACGCACTTAGTCGGAAAACTCATGTTAAGAGTGTACGTTGTTACCAAACTTTGGGAAAGCTTCAAGAAATGATTCGTGAGGCACAATACTCGACCTTAATAAGGGTAACCTCGATAATGAGTTGAAGTGTGGTTCTGAAAACCAACTCGTGACCAAATCTGATGGCATTATTGCTATCTCGACCGTATTTGGATTCCAAACCCCGATAATCTTCGTGACCTCTTGATGAGTGAAGCTCATAAGTCTCGGTATTCTATTAATCCTAGCACAGATAAGATGTATCACGACCTCCGAGCATCGTACTGGTGGTCTGATTATGAAGAAAGATATCGCCTATTACATTTCGAAGTGCCTTACTTGCTCCAAGGTAAAGGCCGAACATCAACGACCCTCTGGCTTACTCGAACAACCAGAAATTCCGCTTGGAAATGGGAGAGTATTGCCATGGATTTCATAGCCAAACTCCCTCGTACATCGTCTGGTCACGATAGTATTTGGATAATCATCAACCACCTAACCAAGTCTGCTCATTTCCTTCCCATACGTGAAGACTACCGAGTTGAGAAATTGGCTCGTATTACTCGGTTGAAGTCATCTATCTCAGGACCGTGATGGTCGTTTCACTTCTCACCTTTGGCAAACATTCCAAAAGGCGCTTGGTACTCAACTCTATCTCAGTACTGCCTTCCATCCTCAGTCTGATGGTCAAACGAACGTACTATCCAAACTCTAGAGGATATGCTTCGTTTTGCGTAATTGATTTTGGCGGCAACTGGACATGCACTTGCCTTTGGTCGAATTCTTAACAGTTACCACGGAGTATTCAAATGGCACCATTCGAGGCATTGTATGACGCAAGTGCCGATCACCATTTGTTGGTACGAGATCGGGAAGCTCAAATCACCGGTCCCGAGCTTATACAACAGACGACGGACAAGATTTTGCAGATTCAGGACAACTTGCTGAAAGCTAGAAGCTGACAAAAGAGCTACGCAGATAAAAGACGCAAGCCTTTGGAATTCAACATTTGTGACTTTGTACTTCTCAAGGTATCCCCTTGGAAGGTGTGGTTCGCTTCCGGAAAAAAGGAAAGCTCGCACCTTGCTACGTAGGTCCTTTCAAGATTCTCGAAATGTTTGGCATGGTAGCCTACCGACTGGACCTATCACAAGAGCTTAACAATGTTCATCCTACCTTCCTGTCTCAAACTTGAAAAGATGTCTCGCGGACGAAGGACTCCAAGTTCCACTTGAAGATCTTCAAATCAATCGAACCTGCACTTCATGGAGAAACCAGTCGAAATCATGGATCGAGGCACTAAGCAACTAAGGCGCAATAGAATTCCTATCGTGAAGGTTCAGTGGGAAGAAAAACGTGGCACTGAATTTACTTGGGAGCTTGAAAGCTAAATGAAGACCAAGTATCCACATCTGTTCGTTGCGTCTTCCTAAATTTCGGGACAAAATTCCCTAAAGGAGGGGAGACTGTAACGCTTCGCATTTGTAACTTTCCGTTTTTAGTAAGATCCTTCGTACTTCTATTTTTTGTGAAGTCCAAACCTTGTAATCGTGTTTCTATTTCCAATTCATTGTAATCTAAGGCTTTGATTGTAATCAAGATTGATCAATTACGAGAATTCCACAAACTTTATTCATGCCTAAACTTATGAAAATGTATTGTTGTTACTCGATAAACCAATTCAAAGTAACTCGTAAATGCTTATTTCACATTTTAAATCTTGGAGTTTAAGTCAAACAAGATGATTCGTGATTCTATTGCAAACTATTCATGCTTTCGGTTTCATAAAGCTTGTAATGAGATTATATCACACTTCAACAACAATCGAGTCTTTTTTTTGAATTATGCAAGGCCCTAACTTTGGTTTAAATCTTCCAAACACCCCCACCTTAGTAATATACCTAAAATATATCAAATGTGCATCAAATGTATCAATTATAGAAAATAAATAGCAAAAAAAAAAAGAAGAGAATAGCAGCTTGCGGCCGCAAGCTGCCATGTCTTTGCTCCCTCCTTTTTTTGATTTAAATATCCACCAAACTTCATTTATTACAACCCTAATCTTAACCCTAATTCCCCCTCTATATAAACAAGTGTTCCTCCATCACTTCCCCACTTTTACAAGCCTCCAAACACCTCAAAGAACCCCCTAAACTTCAGAAATACTCTGTCGAAAGAGAGTAGGTTGCAAGTGAGTTTCAACTCACTTCTCTTCTTCTTCTAGCATTATTTTTCTTTCTAACACTCTTGGATAACTTCTAGGAAGGTTCTCACAAGTTTGTTTGGGCAAACTAAGGTGAAACCCCAACATTTTGAGTCCAAAAGTGTGCAAACTTTCTACCCAAATTTTATCTTTTTAAACTTCAAAATTTTCAATGTTTTCTTCTTGTTTTTTTCCTCAACATTGTTACTAAGCCCTATGGAGGTTACCATAGGTTTTCCATGGACAACCAAGGTGGAATCACACTATTTTTGGATCCAAACTTTCTGTTTTGGAAGTTAACTTATAAAACTTTTTCGAACTTGTTTTTAACATAACAACTCTATGCTACTTATGCCTCTAACCAAGCTTATGGTTAGTGTGTTAAGCTAGATTTGTTCATACACAATCAAGAGGCATAACATGCCTCTAAACTTGTGGTTTTTACTAGTGTTTCAAACCCACAAGTGTTGAGCCATCCAAGCTTACAGCTTGTGTTAGTGTAGGTGTGATTACATGAAGGCCTTGGCCATTCAACTTTTCAATCCACCCCTCACTTGATGATTTCTATAATTCTTGACCTTCCCGGATTGTCCTTGTGACAATCTTGTGTATTGGTGAATCTTACGAAAGAGGTTTAGGACGGTTATCCTCCTACCTCCATGCATGACTTATATGACTTACATGATATCTATGAAATACATGAACTCTATGATTAATTAGTAACATTATATGTAAACTATATATGTAAATACTTAATATAACCGAACCTTTGACAATGAGCATATGTTTATTTGTCCTAATATTAGGTTATTTTATCTTTGACCTAACCATCGTTACGATTCTATTGGGCATGACCCATAAAAACACATACACCCTTCGGGGCTTATAGTGTCAAAAAAGAGCGTTAACGTCTAGATAAATACTTTGTTATACATACTTTGTGCATACCTTAAATTCCTGAAATTGACAAACTCCATCGTGAATCTAAAACTCACACACCGTTTCCTTGTGTAGGAAACTTGGTGTTCATCCCCCTAAATCAACCTAAACGCTTTCACGGAATTTACTTTGCAAAAAGTGAGTACACTCGAACCCTTTTTATGTCTTACACTTTTTGGGTGCAATATGTTAACTTATCAAACTACACTAAATCACATTTTTATTCTATGAAATCACACAAACAATCCATCAAACATGCTTTAGTTATGCGCTACTTGACTTGTTACTTGGTATATTCTTAGGTGATCTAAATGTCATTAACTTTGATCAAGCCTCCCTTAACATGTATAGCGCTATAGGAGTAATGCACCGCACGTATTCTTGTGGTCAATGTTAAGTTTTAATCTATTATGCGGTACACTAGAGGATTGACTTGTAGTTCACATGCCTTGTTTACATTTATCTCGTATGCTAGCTATTCATGTGGATTCGTTTAAACGGTTTTAATACTTATGCTATGATATCTAACTTGTGTACTCGCCAATACGTTGTTATTGAACTATACTTTTTAACATGTTGCAAGTTGATGTAGTGGTATGATGAAACTTAGTAGGATCGGTTTAGAAACACGCGTAGAATGCTAAGTTGATTATTGTGTTTTGTTGAACTTATGTTGTTATTGCTACTTTGTATTTCGATTATGTTGTAATTTGACAATTTGATGCTTTGAAATGAAGTGAGTTGTTTAATTAAATATTGTCACAAATAGTGTTATGATGTCTCGAGCAATCTAGTTTGTCTCACTCCGATGTTTCCGCCATCGATTGGGGTGTGATAATGGCGGTGGTGGCGATGGCGGTGGTGTTGGCGGGTGGTGGGTGTGGCATGGTGGGTGATGGCGGAGGGTGTTGGTGGTCGGCGGTTAGCGGTGGTGGTGATGGGTGGTGGAGGTGCCAGGTAGTTGTGGAGCCGATGGTCGATGGTAGAGGGTGGAGACGACGATGGTCAGGGGTATCAGTGGTCGGCGGCGGCGACTGGTGGTCGGAGGTGGCGATAGCGATGTGTGGCGGTGGTGACGATGTGTGGCGGTGGTGGTGGTGGCGATGCTGGTGGTCGATGGCGGTGGTGGGTTGGTCGGGGTTGGCGGCAGTGGTCGGTAGTGGCGTCGATGGGTGGCAACGAGTGGTGGTGGATGGTTGGTGACGGTTGTTACGACTGGTTGGTGATGGTGGTGATGGCGTTGGAGGTCGATAGCAGAGGGTGGCACAACAGTGGTCGGTGGTGGCGTTGGTGTTCGGTGGTGGTGGCGACGGCAACGGGGTGGCGGTGGTGGTAGGTGAAAGTTGTGGTGGCAGTATTGGTGATGATATGCGTCAAATGCAACATATAAATTGATTAAATACGGTATAAAATCAACCATTTCTAAGTACTAATGTTGAAAATAGTGTGTTTCTTTGTATACTTTTGATTTTCAGGATTAAAAGAGCTTAAATGTACAAAAGGAACAAATTAACGACAAAAACCAACTAAGTATAGAAGACGGGAAGACAACACACTATGCCAACCCTCCGAGCTTCACCCCAAGACCAAAAACAATGAATCAGAAGTCTAGCACGGGGCGTGCCTTGTCGGCATGGGGTCGTGCCCCTTCAAGATTCCAGTTTAGAAGAAGACAAACAGATACAGATAAGAGACACGGGTCGTGTCCCGTAGGACACGGGCCGTGGTGAACTTCCAGATTTGCATATCTGGGATAATACAGCAAGTACAATGGCCATAGGGCCGTGCCATTGACACACAGGGACGTGTAGCAGACTGATCTAAATACTCATTAAATGAAGACATAGAAGAAGGAAGCACGGGGCCGTGCCCACAAAGAGTTGCATCACGGGCCGTGTAACCACGATATAGAGCCGTGTCTCAACAATAGTTTCTAGAAAACAGTACCGCCTAATCCCAGCGGTTAAAACCTGATTTGACAACTGTGGATGTTAATGATTATTTTTACCCCCGCCACTCTTACGGTGAATGGTGTCAATTATGTGGTGGAATTCATAAAGATTCAGAATGTCCCATTCTACAAATTTATCCCAACTATTTAGACCCATTGTTTTCCTGTAACGATCACCTTAAGATGGGCGAGAGTAAAAGCAATAATTACCATCCTCCTGAATTCCATCAAACTTCATCCATGAAAGGCATAAGTTCAGAAGAACTAGGCCAATGGAAAAGAGGATTCTCCAAAAACTCAAAGAAATATAATCCATGATGAAGGCGCGATATTCATCAAGGAACAAGAGTAATGGAGAATCGATGGAACCACATTCAGGAATAAACAATACCGAGGCCAAGGAATCTATCCTAACTCCATGCGAAATCAAAAGTGATAGTCGTCCCTTTATCGACCCTTCAATGAAAGACTCCATAGTGGCTTGTGAACTTAACATTTCGATGTTGTTCCAACCAGTAAGGAACCACCCGATAAAACACGGTTCCTTAAAAACTCCGACAAAACTTCATAAAACCTTGAAGACACAGGGCCGTGCCACTTGCCACGGGGTCGTGCCACATCTATCCTCTAAACATGAGGACGTGTTAAGGAGACACGGGGCCATGCCGCTTGTACCTTTTGACACGGGCCGTGTCTTCATTGACAGGCCCGTATCTCACTACCAGACAGTTCTCTGACTCATGCAGGCGATACGGTGTCGTGTCAATGTGCTGTCACTTTCTATAAAGTCATCCATGAGAGAATGTTTGGACCCATTCCTAAAAGGCCAAAATCCTTCCTGATCTCTCACACATACCTGAAAAGTTAGTTTCTTAAAGAGGTTTCCTTAAACCTCCTTATCCTTACCACTTTTATTCATTTCTCCTTCTTCATCCTTCAACAACTTCCATTGAAGCTTGAAGCTCAAGCTTCAAAAACCTTCAATTGTTAGGTTGAAAGCATGGTCTTTAGCTCAAATTTTTACAAAACCACCATTATACAACAACACTTTAAGTTACCTACATTCAGAAATGTTAAAAATCAAACAACTTCAAACTCAAAATAAGGGTTCATGACCTGAGATACCAGAGCTGTTGAAGCAGCATGGGGGCCGTGTAACTCTTCTGTAACTAAAAACTTTAACGGTTTGTCATGTTTAACTAGCATGTCAAGTCAGTAGAGTGGTACGTCTTCAAACAACCGAAGAGGGAGGAGGCTCTCGCTTGAAGCCACTCTCGTCCGGTATGTTTGCGCTTTGCGAGAATCCATCGAAGAAATGACAATGGTGGAGGAGGTCCTTGTGGATCGGGTGATGACGTGATGCGAGTGTGGGTGATTTTTAGATATATTTTAAGTACTTTTCACACGTTTATTCAAGCTTTAAATTTATAAAAACACGATATGCAACTATCACTCTCTACAACACGCTAAGGAAAGTGCACCCGTCGTTGGCGTAATTATAGTGATGGTAAGATACCAAGGTCATCTAAGGACACAAGAGCTTTTCATACCAGAATATAGTCGATGTCTAATCTAATCAAAAGTTTGAGAAAAGGTTTTTTAATAAGTAAACATAAAGAAATAAACTAAGTAATAAAAGAAATAAATAGACAGGATAGAATCACTTGGTTCTGACTAATTATTTACGTATCCTTTGATGATTTCCACACTTTGGGTTTTTTTAAGAGATTATCGTAGTTAAAGTAGCATGTCCTCCTATTGGAGGCAACGCTACCCTCAGCCATATTGGTCTGAGTCAGCAGGGATACAGTCCTGCAAGGCCGGAATATTGAAAGACAATTAAGTAAGTTATTAATGCAAAATGTGGCATGTCCCTCTTTTTGAGGCAACGCTACCCTCAGCCATATTGGTCTGAGTCAGCAGGGATACAGTCCCATAAGGCCGGGTTAAAGTTTTAAGAGTAGTTTATTTATAAGGGATTGAAGCCGTTCTTACTTCCCCGATTTGATGTTATCTGCCTTAAAGGAAGTCCTAATAAGCTTGAATCAAGTCCTCGCAGGATCTATACACTAAACGGGGCAAGAACTTGACCCATACCACCCTTCTAACCCCCTTCCAGGCAGTTAACGTGCTTTATATAGACCGTAAAGACACAAATGAGTGAATCAACGAAACATGAAGGATGATATAATAAAATTCAATTTCAATATAAAAAACTAGTTATTAAAGTTATTAATACATACCCAATTAAAAAGTTAACCAAAGCTAGGAAATCAAAAGTAATACATAAATAACTTTTCTTCACCAAGTGATGTAAGAGAGTAGCCAAGCATGGCCTTTGTTTGACAAAAACTCTTACGATCTATCTTGGATATCGAGACTACTACACACTCTAGGGTGGATGATGGATGGATGATGATGATATTGTGGTGGTGGAGTGGTGTCAAGTGTGAGAGACGTGGTTTCCAAGAGATGAGTTGGAATGAAACTAAGCACCCCTATTTATAGCCGGGAACAGACTGCTCACACGGCCCCGTGCCTTCCTTTTTCTCTATCTTCATTTAATTCGTTTGTCAGATCAGCCTGCTACATGGCCCCATGTGTCAACGGCACAACCATGTGGCGATGGTACTTCCTGTACTATCCCATATACGTAAATCTGGAAGTTGACCACGAATCGTGTCCACAGGGAAACGACCCCATGTCTCTTGTCTGCCTCTGTTTGTCTTCTTTTGATCTGGAATCTTAAAGGGGCACAACCTGGTGCCAAACTTCTGATTTATTGTTTTTGATCTTGGGCTGAAGCTTGGAGGGTTGGTATAGTTGTTATTTTCCCATCTTTCATACTTTTGCTGGATTTTGTCGTTAATTTGTTCCTTTTGTACATTTAAGCCCTTTTTGTTCTGAAATTAAAAAGTATACAAAACACACTTTTTCCAACATTAGTACTAAAAAGGGGTTGATTTTATATCGTATTTGATACATTTTGTATGTTGTTTTGGTGCATATCAAGTGAACTACCTACTCTTTCCCTAGAGGGTAGCTTTAGGGAGATAACCTTCTTCACCAAAGATTGAACATCTTGGTGATGCCTTCGATGGAGCCAATCTTACCCTAAGATGATTAGAACATCACTAACGAGGTGATTAATCCAACCGGGTGGGACGAGATACCCTTAGAACCTCCCATCAATGCCTACTTTGAGGTTCGATAAACCCCGTCCTCTTCCACAGAGGAGATCGATGACGAACCCTCATCTTCCTTCCGAGAGAGATTGAGGAAATGCTCAACGACCTCTAAAGGAGCATTCACCGGGAGTAGCTTAAAGCCCTTATTTTCCGAAAACTAGTTTCGGTTTTTGCTAATCTTTCATAGATTTATTGAGGGAAAGCTTTTCGGGTCTAATAATCTTGTAGGGTATCCACCAACTATCTATCTTAGGACCTTAATCTTCTTGTAGTTTTTTTATTTTTCTTTAGTTGTAATGATGAATGGATAGAATGAAATATGGTGTTTTGAAAACAAAAGTGTGGCAAAAATTTGGAAAATGGCAAAAGGGACGTTTGAAACAACACCCCATACATGTAAACAGACACTTCCTAAGCAAAATCTTCAAAATAGTAAGTGCAGCACGAGGCCTGTAAGGTAAGCACGCCCCGTGCCTCAAGTCTGAAGAAAACTTTTTTTTATTCTGGAGCATTGACAGGGGCCGTTTCCTATAAACACGCCACCGTGCCTGGCTTCTGTAAAAGTTTCGTTACTACACTTTAGATGGTCATGTCCCCCAAACACGCCCCCTTGTCCAATGTCTGATTTTTGAAAAATTCGTTGTTTTTAACCCACGGTTTACACAATTAATCAATTTTAGCAAAGTTTGGGACACATTGAGGACAATGTGTAATTTAATTTGAGGGGGGGGGACTTAACTTGAATTTGTTTGTCCTGAAACAAGCCTTACACTAAGCTCTACTTGGAAACGCTAAAACCCAAATCTTTTTGAAATATTTTTTTTAGTTTGTTTGTCTGTTTATAGTTTAGTTAGGACCAAGATCTAAAAAAATTCAGTTTTTATAAATTTACAATCGATAGCGACGTGATAAAAAGAACCATATAAGAAAAAATTATAAAAAGGCATAACAATTCTTTGTAAAATTTGATTGTAATATGATTTCACACTTTTGCCATTTCCCCACAAAAATGTGAGTTTTGAGCCTCTACCGAGGATTCAAATTTATATCTTTACTAAATGCTTATTTTCATTTCTTGTGTGAATAGCCGTATGGCTCTTACGAATCTAGAACCTGACAAGACAATACATTCCCGGTCCTTAACAACTAATCCAAGTAAGTATATGATGGAGGCATTAGGATTCTTACACCCTTTTTAATTCTCACCTTATTTTCTTGTTATTTCCTCACAAAAAACAAAAACAAAAATATTCCCCTAGTTAATCCCTTTGAGCCTAAACTCTTTGGTTTCAAAACCCGCAAAACACCATTTTGCACAAATTACCCATCATCCAAAACCAATCTTTATATTTACACCCATTTGTTTTAGTAAAATACGGTTCTTTTTTATTGATATAAAAAGAAGTGACTTAGTTTTATAAAAAAAAATCTCTCTAGTTACTTGAAATAAATAAGCAAAATTATTGCTTAAAACCTGTAGTTTATATCTAAGTCACAAATAAATAAATTTAAAAAAAAACCGACATTTGCCTTTTTAGCCACTTTTCAATAAAACCATCATACCCCTAGCCAAAACCTACCCTTTTAAAGTTCTCTTGATATTTATAAACATTTTGTTAAAAAGGAGGAAGTTTGATTACTTGTCAAGCATATGGTAGGAGTAAGTCCCATATCGATATCGAGCGTTTCACTTAAACATTTTCGGCCGAGTGTTTAGTGATTACTTATGATGTGTGTGGATTTGTATATAGCTAAATGAAATTTTATAAAGACATGTTATGCCCAAAAATATTTATTTTTCTTAAAAAGCGTTCTAAATAAATCATATCCAATAGGATTGTAAAGAATATAAAAACAAAAAAATAAAAAAATAAAAAAGAATTTGGATTCCCGACACTCTACAAACAAGACCCAAAAACTTCTTCTCTACCAATTCCATTTGGGTGTGTAAGTTTTGCTTGAGGACAAGCACATATTCAAGTGTGCGGGTATTTGATATTCATCAAATACAACATATAAATTGTATCAAATACAGTATAAAGTCAACCTTTTTAAGTACTGATGTTGGGAAAAGTGTGTTTCTTTGTATACTTTTGATTTTCAGGATTAAAAGAGCTTAAATGTATAAAAGGAACAAATTAACGACAAAAACCAGCATAAGTATAGAAGACGGGAAGACAACACACTATACCAACCCTCCGAACTTCACCCCAAGACCAAAAACAACGAATCAGAAGTCTAGCACGGGGCCGTGCCTTGTCGGAATGGGGTCGTGCCCCTTCAAGATTCCAGTTCAGAAGAAGACAAACAGATGCAGACAAGTGACACGGGGCCGTGGTGAACTTCCAGATTTGCGTATCTAGGATAGTACATCAAGTACAATGGCCATGGGGTCGTGCCGTTGACACACGGGGCCGTGTAGTAGACTGATCTGACATACTCATTAAATGAAGACAAAGTAGAAGGAAGACACGAGGTAGTGCCCACAGGGCACGGGGCCGTATGAAGGGGCACTGCCCCGTGTGAAGGGTCTCTTTCCAACTATAAATAGGGGTGCTTGGTTTTATTCCAACTTATCTGTTGGCAAACCACTTCTCTCACACCTGCCACCACTCCATCACCATAATACCACTATCATCCACCATATTCCTCCATTATCCATCCTAGAGTGTGTGTAGTAGTCTTGGGATCCAAGATTGATCCTAAGAGTTTTTGTCAAACAAAGGCCATGCTTGGCTAATCTCTAACATCACTTGGTGAAGAAAGTTATTTATGTATTACTTGTGATTTCCTAGCTTTGGTTAACTTTTAATTGGGTATGTATTAATGAATTTAATAACTAGTTTTATATATTGAAAGTCAATTTTATTCCATCATTCTTCATGTTTTGTTGATTAATTCATTCGTGTCTTTACAGTCTATACAAAGCGCGTTAACTCCAGCAAGGGGGTTAGAAGGGTGGTATGGGTAAAGTTCTTGCCTCTTTCAGTGTATAAATCTTGCGAAGACTTGGTTCAAGCTTATTAGGACTTCCCTTGTGACAGATAGCATCAAATCAGGGAAGTAAGAATGGCTTGAATCCCTTATAAATAAACTACTATTAAAACTTTAAACCGACCTTGCGAGACTGTATCCCTGCTAACTCAGACCATACTAATGCAACTAATCTGGATTATGATGATTTCCTTATCAAGCAAGCTAATTTGGATTCTAGTGATATCGTGGCTGATACAAACCAGTTGGATGCTTGCAATTTTCCCTGCGCATGAATGATTATGTTTAAAATTATGCTATTTCCTTGATGTTTTATTAAGACATTTTGTTTTGGATTTTGTTATGTTTTGTTGTGAAGTATTTTTGGGGCACTTTATGGATTTTTTATGTTTGAACGATATTAGACTTTTATTTATGAAATTTTGTTTTATTTTGAAGCATATGGAGTGTTCAACTAAATTTCCTATTAGTGGTGAAGATGTATGTCTAATAGACAGTGATACTATGCATACGATTCTAAAGAAAAAGAATTATTTCTCTAGTTTAACAATGAAAGAAGCAAGCTCGGTACTATACCCGGTAAAACAAAATTAATAGAAGGCTTTGGAGAAGCTTATGTAGTTCATAAAGTGGAACTTTACTCAAAATTAACAAAGCATTATTTTCCCCACTATCTCAAAGAAATCTAATAAGCTTTAAAGATATTCGTCTAAATGGATATCATCTTGAGACTACAAGTGAGGGACATGATGAGTACCTTCAAATCACAAGTATGATTTCGGGTAAAAAGCAGTATATTAGAGAAGTTACCCGCATTTTCCTCTGGTTTGTATTCTACTAAAATTGGTGCAGTTGAATCAAATGCAATCATAAACCATAAGTTTATGGACCGAGAAAATTTTATAATTTGGCATGACCGGTTAGGTCATCCCGGATCAATAATGATGCGAAAAATTATAGAAAATTCATGTGGTCATTCTTTGAAGAACTAGAAGATTCTTCAATCAAAGGATATTACATGTGTTGCATGCTCACAAGGAAAGTTAATCACTCGCCCATCACCAGTTAAGGTATGGACAGAATCCTTGAGTTTTTTTAGAAAGAATACATGGGGATTTATGTGGGCCTATACACCCTCCTAGTGGACCATTTAGATACTTTATGGTCTTAATTGATGCATCAACTAGATGGTCACATGTGAGTTTACTATCAAGTCGTAATATGGCATTTGCACGACTACTTGCTCAATTAATAAGGCTAAGAGCACATTTTCCAGATTATCCCATCAAGAAAATTTGGTTGGATAATGCTGGTGAATTTACATCCAAACCTTCAATGATTACTGCATGTCTATTAAGTGTAGAGCATCCTGTACCTCATGTACATACTCAAAATGGACTTGCTGAATCACTTATCAAGCGACTTCAAATGATTGCAAGACCAATGATTATGAAATCAAAACTACCAGCATCTGCTTGGGGGCATGCAATTTTACATGAAGAAACACTAATTCGCATCATGCCAACGAGTTACCACACTTCCTCCCCATTAAAGTTGGTTTTTGGTCAGGAACCAGATATTTCCCATCTAAGATTTTCGGTTGGTGCCGTATATGTTTCTATCGCTCCACTACAACACACAAAGATGGGACCTAAAGGAGGTTAGGAATATATGTTGGGTATGAATCACCATCGATCATTAAGTATTTAGAGCCATCTACAGGTGATTTATTTACGTCTCGATTTGGTGATTGTCATTTTGTTGAAACAACATTCCCAACATTAAAGGGAGATGAAAAGCAGCTGAAAAATAATAATATAATTTGGAATGAATTATCATTATCTCATCTTGATCCTCGAACTAAACAGTGTGAACTAGAAGTCAAAGGATAATTCATTTACAAAGATTAGCAAATCAATTACCAGACGCATTTACTGACCAAAGAGAGTGACTAACTCACACATACTAGCTGCTAATGCTCCAGTAAAAATAAGTGTCCCAGAAGGACAACCACATGTTGGAAAGGATTCTAATGCACGCCTCAAACGTGGTAGACCAATCGGTTCTAAAGGTAAAAATACTCGAAAGAAAAAATGAGCGAATAATGGAGATGGTCAAATTGAGGTAATGATAATCCCAAGAAAAGAGTCCCCTAAAAAGACACTAGACATGATGGTTCCAGAAGAATCTCAGGTACCTGAAAACGAAGAAATCTCAATAAATTATATCATGTCTAGAAAGGTATGGAACCGAAATGAAATCGACGTCGATGGTAGTTTTTCATATAATTAGTGCTAGAAGTAATGGAAAATAATGAGGAGCAAGAACCAAAATCTATTGAGGAATGTAAAAAAAGAAATGATTGGCCAAACTGGAAAGACGCAATTAAGGTAGAATTAGATTCCCTCAATAAACGAGAAGTTTTTGGACCAGTAGCCACTATACCTGAAGGTGTAAAGCCTATTGGATATAAGTGGGCCTTTGTGCGAAAAAATAATGAGAAAAATGAAATCATACGATACAAGGCAAGATTAGTAGCACAGGATTTTCGCAAAGACATGGGATTGATTATGAGGATACATATTCTCCGGTGATGGATGCGACAACTTTTCATTATCTTGTTAGTTTGGTAATACAGAAGGGATCAACTTGTGTCTAATGGATGTTGTGACAGCCTACCTCTATGGCTCACTTGATACTGATATTTACATGAAACTCCCTGAAGGATTCAAATTGCCAACTCATGTCCATCTAGTTCTCGAGAACATCTTTCAATTAAATTAAAAAAATCATTATATGGGCTAAAATAATCTGGGCGTATGTGGTATAATCGCCTTAGTGAGTATTTGTTGAAAGAAGGTTATAAAAATGATTCAATATGCACATGTATCTTCATAAAAAGGTCAGAATCTGAATACGTTATAATTGTCGTATACATTGATGACTTGAATATAATTGGAACTCCAAGGGAGCTCCAAAAAGCGGTTGAATATTGAAAGAGAATTTGAAATGAAAGACCTTGGCAAAACAAAATTTTATCTCGGGTTACAAATCGAACATCTTAAGGGTGGAATCCTTGTGCATCAACAAACTACATACAAAAGTTACTCAAAAGGTTATATATGGAAAAATCACATCCATTGAGTACCCTAATGGTTGTAAGATCTCTTGATGTCGAGAAAGACCCATTCCGACCTCCGAACGATGGAGAGGAAATTCTTGGTCCAGAAGTACCATATTTAAGTGTAATTGGTGCACTAATGTTTCTTGCTAGTCATACACGACCAGATATATCATTTTCTGTAAATTTATTGGCAAGATATAGTTCATGCTTAACAAAGAGGCATTGGAATGGGGTAAAACAAATATTTCAATACCTTCAAGGTACAAACGATATGGGTTTATATTTTACTAGCCAATCGACAACAAGTTTGGTTGGTTTTGCTGATGCAGGGTATTTGTCTGATCCTCACACTGGAAAATCTCAAACTAGATATTTATTCACAAGTGAAGGTACTACTATTTCATGGCGTGCTGTAAAGCAAACAATCACAGCCACATCATCTAATCATGCAGAAATATTGGCGATTCATGAAGCAAGCCGAGAATGTGTTTGGTTAAGGAATGTAATACAACACATTTGTGGGTCTTGTGGCATTTCTATGAGAGATGAGGGACCAACAATTTTACATGAAGACAACGCAGCATGCATTGCTCAACTTAAGGAATGATACATTAAAGGAGACAGAATGAAGCACATTTTACCAAAGTTCTTTTTCACACATGATTTGCAAAAGAATGGAGATATTACTGTGCAACAAATTCGTTCTAGAAAGAATTTGGCAGACTTGTTTACTAAATCACTTCCGACCTCTACATTCAAGAAAATGGTTCATGGGATAGGGATGCGTCGACTCAAGTAGCTTAAATCATCAGGGGGAGAATAATACGCACTGCACTCTTTTTCCCTTAGCTATGGTTTTATCCTACTGGGTTTTCCTGACAAGGTTTTTAACAAGGCAGCATCACCAAGCGTATTATAAGAATAATATATTATTTTGTCACGTGAATTGTCAAGGAGGAGTGTTATGAATTATTATCTATTTATGGATGACTATCTACTTGTATTTACCATTATATCATGACTCTTCATGTACTTAACACCCATCTTGTAAGCCTATAAATAGAGGCACATGTGATCCATATTATATATAAAAATAAGATATCCATTTCCTCAATCTCTCTTTCTTATCTCTATAATGTTAATAGGCTAGTTGCTTCAAACACAATCGAGTTTGTTGGTTATTTTTTTTTAATTTTAAGTTGGTTTATGCATTTTGTTATTAATTATTATAAATGTTATTTAATTACTAAAAATGTATTTTCTATTTATTTAATTTTATTTATTAACAAATATAAGGGTTAAGTGAGTTTCAAGATAAGTGCGCTCTCTCTCTTTGAGGTTTAAATGGATTGGAGTGAGTTCGAAAAAGAAGACACTATTCTATTGGTTGGATTTATGGCTTTAAGTTGGTTCTAAGATGAGTGTCCCTCCACTCGAATAATGAATATTCAAATTTCAAAACATGAACATACTTTATTGTAGGTTGTTTCAAGTTATTAACGACAATTCACTTTATATTTATGAACTAATTAGCAATATATGTATCCGACAGCCAATGTTCCTGGTTACTCAAGCATTCTAATTATGTAAAAAGTTGATTTGACAAAAGGGAATTTAATGCAATACCAACCATTACACTATTTATATAAATGCAATTTTCGAAATGCAACACCTACCCATCAATTCACATATCACAAAATAAAGACTACTCAAATTTTTTCAGTTACTACACAATAAGACATAGTTAGAGGCATTAGATATTCGCTAGGTTAGGTGGTTAATATTGCTTAAAGTACCCTAGACATATTTTTAAGCATTAGATGTTCCGATAGGCATGGTTGATCTATGTTGAGTTGTTGTAGTTTAGAATAAGAAAATTTGTATTAGATTTTCCCTTTTACAAATATAACCCAAAAAAACAACAAATCCAAACGCCTTGTCAATATGCTCCCATGCTTGTATTTATATGCACTAATGCAAATCCCAAAATCAATCATCATCCATGGAAGCTCTACCAACTGTCTCAACTACTGCTCTGCCTTTACTTCTGAAAGCCCAATTGTTCAAACCAATTTCCAGTCTTTTATTTTCTCACAAAAACTCCAAATCACTCTTACTCAACCTAACCCAATTTCCAAAATCCAAATTTACCAAGTTCAATGCCATTTCTCCATTTGATTCAACCCAACCAGCAGCCCAACCTGAAAAAGAAACCGAAACCGGAAGCTTTGATCAAGATTATAAATTTGACTGGTTTTCTCACTGGTATCCACTCATGCCTGTGTGTGATTTGGACAAGAGGGCTCCTCATGGGACGAAGGTGTTGGGCCTTAATGTTGTGGTGTGGTGGGATAAGAACGAGAATGCTTGGAAGGTGTTCGACGATCGTTGTCCACACAGATTGGCTCCACTTTCTGAAGGAAGGATTGATCAATGGGGGAGGTTGCAATGTGTGTATCATGGCTGGTGCTTTGGTGGCTCCGGGGACTGCAAGTTAATTCCTCAAGCTTCCCGTGATGGTCCTACGGTAATTTGGATCACTTGGGATCTTCTTTCCTACAATTTCATCATAAAGGATTATTTTTGTGATTTTACCAGTAAGTTATATATTTACACGTGCAGGTTCATTCTGTTCCGAAAGCGTGTGTTGGTGTTTATCCATGCACGGTGCAATACGGAATTGTTTGGTTTTGGCCCAACACTAATCCACAATACAAAGATATCATCACCAAGAAGAAACCACCATACATCCCTGAACTAGAAGATCCTTCATTTTTCACCAAAATGTTCATCAGAGATATACCATATGGGTATGAACGTAATTGGCTTTTTTCAAAATCCTTATAAAAATCATGGGTTTTTTTTTCAAGAGTGTGCCGCCTACAGGTATGAAGTCCTGATTGAAAATCTGATGGACCCTGCACATGTTCCATATGCACATCATGGGATAATGAGTATCGCACCGCAGCCCAGATAAGTAGTTAGCAATTAAATAGTTCTAATATCCTCAGTTTACTGATGTCTTGAGAATCACCCGCCTAACACAATTTTGATTCACTGTTAAGCTTGATCGAAAAGGCGGTTCACCTATTGAGATAAAAACACAGAAAATAGACAAAAACGGGTTTACTGCAATCGAGCCACAAGGTCGTATATGGACCTTTGTTTCTCCTTGTCTGGTACAGGTAGTCTCACAATCAAGGAAACTCAAACTAAGGTATAAACTTAACTTTTTTTTAGTAGCCATGTTAAAATGGGTCGTGTTCATGGGTTGGAGGTTTCGAATCCTACACCAACCCAAATATTTGCGAAACACATAAACCTAACATGATATGACAGATTGGTTTGAACCTCGGAAGCACGGAAATTCCTGGGAGGTGCCATCTCCCGTCCCGGGGACTGCTAGGGGACGGAAACGGCACGGGGACGGCAGGGAAACGTCCCCGACAGGTAGGAAACGGCCAGGAAGCATGCAGGAGAAGGGGACTGTCACACCTGGGGACGCGCAGGAAACGTTTCCTGCAAGTTTCCGGTCATAGTTATCGACTGAATAGCGTGAAAATAGCAGATTCCGACGACGACTTCTGGCCGGAAACCTGCAATTTCTGCCGGAAACTTGCTGGAGACTTGCTGGAAACTGTGAAGAAGAAGAGCGGCTGCTTTTTTGTTGCGTTTGAGCCTTTCTAGGGTTAAATAAACCCCTATATCTTTCATTAGGTTACTTTTAGTCATTAAAACGTGTAAAACTTACATAAAAAGTATAAAATTAGTTTTTGTATTTTAATATTTAACCCCTATATTTTCACTACCTTACATTAAATTAGGAAGAAATGGGATTTTTGAGCTTTACATCAATATATAACTATATTTGGGTTTATCTTTGATATATATTTATTTTTTATATGTTTTTATTCCCGTACCCGTCCCGTCCCCGCTTCTTGAATTTTTTAGTTTTGCCATTTCCCGTACCCGTCCCCGTATCCGTACCCGTTCCGTACCCGTCCCAGTGCATCATAGGTTTGAACACAACCCATTTAGGGTTTTGGTTCATGTGGTATTTCCATATCAATGTTCCTTGTTTTCTGGGTACTTCATTCCTATAATTTGTTTGATTCAGGGACAGTTAGCACAAAAGCCACCTCGAAAGCAACTTTTTATCTTTTTTTGTATTCCTGTTGGCCCGGGTAATAGCAGATTCATTGGTGTTGGTCATAGACAATTTAATCATTGGATAGATCCATTTGTTTCAAGATGGATGCACCATATTCTAACTAATTTGGTTATCGATTCGGATTTGTATCTTCTTCGGGTTCAGGTAAAACTATCCCATCCTCGATTGTAATTCGAACTGTGGTATTCGAAATTTCTTAAGATTATGCAACTTTTAGGAGGAGAAATTGATGGAGGCAGGTCCTTCAAATTGTCAAAAAGTCTGTTTTGTGCCAACCAAAGCAGATACTATGGCGTCATTATATCGAAAGTGGCTAAAGAAATATGCAGGCGATAGAGTCGATTGGGGAACCAACATATATGGAACTCTTACACCTATCCCTACTAGAGAACAACTCATGGACAGGTTATTCCCATAAACTAATTTAACCACATTTAGCTTTACTTGATTTCTTTTGTTTTGTTTATTTAGGTACTGGACCCATGTGGTGAACTGCAGCAGCTGCACTGAAGCATATAAACGTCTTAATGCACTCCAGATATTTCTTCAGGTGATGTCCATTGCTTCGGTGGCTATTATGGCTGCAACGAAACACAGGACGATATCAAGGAATACACTCGCACTTGCTGCGATTTTGTGTTTTGTGGGATCAAAATGGTTGTCACATTTCATTAACAAAAACTTTCATTTTCATGATTATAATCATGCCTTTAAATGAGGGTTTTCTTGCACAATTATTATCATCATCAACAGTAAAATTTCCAGTGTGACTAATACTTTATGAATAAAAGGTTTGAGTATAATTGAATATTATTCAATTGTTGAGGCTGTCCATTTATCGAACATTTAATCATCCTGGTTATACTAAAATATATTATAATGGCGGCTACAAATAGTAATAATTAAATTATTATAATATGATTCTAGCTAGAAATTTACCCGCGTTGCGCCGCGGGCTACGAAGGCAGAAACATCACCAACGCCCAAAGTCTCAAGCAAGATGCTTTAGGTGGCTGGGTTACAACGTTTATTTGACCCGCGCGGGTTGCAGAAGGGGCCGTAAAACCGTGCCAAACGTAGCGAAATTGCATGTGCGTTGTAACTTGTGTGCCTTGCTGCCGCGGGGGGGGGGGGGGGGGGCGTTAAAACTATGCCAAGTAGTGAAATTACCCGCATGTTGTAGCAAAAACTTGATCAATTATAGCTCGGCTAATTATGGTATCGAGACTTAATATCATTTGATTAAGCTATTTCCATTCCAATCCATTAGTAAACATACACACTTGTTAATATGTATTGTTTTTGTGTTTTGCAATTCTCAACAAATTATCCGGTGCCACTCCTGAACAAAACATATTCTGATTCCAGAGCATCTTGGGCGGTAATGTCATTTGTGCTTTATAGTGAAAAGAAGTTTGACTTGTTAAAAGAGTCAACATTAATGGGTGGAGATTGTTTTCTGTTGTAAGCATAAGACTATTTCCACAATTTGTGTCAATTTATCAAATAACTCGAGTCTATCTTGAACCCTTGTCGATCTATAAATTTGTCTAGCTATAAAGCCAAACTCGAGTTCGAGTAGAGCTGAGTGATAGAGATTTGTAGAGTGGATCAAGCTACAAGATAGATAATCCTTAAATGGGGTCAAGCCCCAAGAACAAAGAATAAAGAAAAGACTACTTTTTAACTTCAATATTCTACTTAATTCATTCTTGACTTAATTAGTCTTGGCTTACAAAGAAAATGCATAAATTAACTCATTACTACTAATAACTATTAGAATTAACTGAAATAAACAATTGCATGAAAGATAAAGGCTACGTGGGTTGCTACTGGTGCATGAGGATGTGAGGGTGTTGTAACATTACGTGGGTATGAGATCAAAATGAGGAACATATCACTGGGCTACAACAGCAAAACAAAAACATACATAAATAAGGCTTCAGTATTTCAAATAAAAAAATAAAAAGCCAGAGAGCTAGATCTTCACATGGCCAGATTATCATCCTTGAGAACACATGTTTATCCATCGAATTCAGCAATGAACTAATTAAGAACCCAACATGGAGACTGCTTAGAAAAAGATTAAAAAAATAACAAAAAATGAAATACATATGTATATATATGTATATATAATTCACTCGATATATAAATAGACCTGTAAACGAACTCAACATTCATGAACTTTTGGTGAAATTGTTCGACAGAAAGTTCTTTTATGTTCGTTTATTTAGTAAACGAACGCACACGAACAATCGAAATGAACGAACGTGAACAATCCTTGTGTTCGTTGAACATTCGCTTATGTTTGTTCATTTATGTTCGTGAACGTTCGTTTAAGTTTTAGTAAATACACAAATAGTTATATTTATGTAAATATTAGGTTTTCCGACTACTTATATAAATATAACTAATTAGTACATGAGTTTTATAGTAATAAAATATGAAATTTAACTTTTTTCTTAGATCATAACTGATCACTTATTTAATATTTATATAAAAAACTACTTAATTTTAGTATATCTATGAACCCTAATTTAGATATGTTTTTTGATGAATTATAATATATTAGACTTGTTTGTTTGTGTAATAATATATCAGGAAATAATTAATACACTAATAATATGAATTGATAAGTATGCTATCGATCAAAGGTTTAAAACTGATTTTAGGAAAATCCCTTTTTGTTTTCGATGAATAACACAGATATCCACCACTGGTCCTCCAGATAAAAGCTTGCCTCCAACAACTTTGATCACCGCCATTCAGAAAACAACGGCCACCCCTTCTCCCCTCCCCATCACCAAGAACCCCACCACAAGCTTCGTCCCTCATAAAAACTGAACTTCTGCAAATATGAGTCTAGGTTTTGAATTCGAGTTAGGGTATCTTTCTCCCACACCATCACCACCGGACAACCACAACCTCACCACCTCCATACAGAACCTGTTGTGTCGAATAGAAACTGTATCTCGTTGCATATGTAGTTCCGGCGACCCGGAGCGACATGATATTGAATATTACGATTGATGAAGATGAAAGCATGCGAGAGATCTTAGATGTTACTTGTAAACCAGAGATAACAGATCAAGTGGCTACAAGGCCACGTATGGGGTAACGGGTTCGTGGAGAAAGTGTGATGACAAGATGGTGCTGCTATCATCTTTTGTGTGCACTTGTAACTCAAGATACCATCATCAAAAGTGTGCTTATGAATCACAAAGTACAATCCTACATAAAACACCAACCTAACATAATATACAACACCTAATTGTCTAAAGTTGCAATTTATATTATATAAATTATATATTAGGAATTTAAAAGTATAGTGTAAACGATTAAGTTTGTAAGTTGTGTTTACGACTCAAAGTTGATGTTTATTAATGCAACAACTACTTGGGAGGGGGGGGGGGGGGGGTAACCTATGACTTTTTAATGTAGAGGTTACGGGTTGGACTCTTGGTGTGTAATTTACAGGCAATTTGTTTCAAGTGGGTCACGGGTTTTACCATCAGAGGTCTTCAGGAGGTGAGTTTCCATTGGAATAGTGAGCGGGCTTAGTCACCAACGTTATCCACATATGTAGGGTGTGGGTGATCTTTCATCAATTGGTTTGCTTGGTAGACCAAGCTTATATAGTATTCGTTGGTTGCTCAAAATTTTTTTTAATGCAACAACTAATGACCTGGTTAAACATATAACACTTTTAAATTTATAGTTCTAATATTTTAGTAAAATTTAAAATTCTAAAAGGGATTGAATAAAAACACTAAGGTTTGTTCGTTTCATGTATTGTAATGGAAATGGAATGGGAATCCGCGCAGAAACTGAAATTTGATTTGTAATTTAGGTGTGTTTGCTTTGTAAAATGGAATAAATTTTGGATTGAATTGGAATGTAGATTCCCTTCTTTATGTTGTTCAATTCCAATTCATTTTCTTGTTGAAACCAATAAAATAAGTAGTGAAATCAACATTTCAATTACATCAAGATTCCATTAATCTTGTGAAATGAGATGATCTTCGAGGGGATCAAGTTAGGGTGGACCGAGTTGTTGATAGGATTAAAGAAGATCCTTTCAGTGGTTAAAGAATTGATCTCCGTATACGAACTTTGAATGAGAGAGATGGTGTAATTTTAATGTTTGAGATATAATTATGTAATGTTTTCCGTTTCGTTTGGGACTTTTATTTTCCTGCTGGACCCATGTATCTATTTTGTGATTCTAATAAAATAGTCGCAGTTCAAAAAAAAAGTGTTTGTGGACAATGGTGGCATTGGCTATAGTGTCCATTTATGAGAATTTATAGAAATTCAGAAATCCATTAGTTTAGAAACATCGATAACGATGGTTATATGCATTAGTTTTTGAATATATAACATTTATTCAACTATACTAAAACAAAACATATATTGAATCTACTTATTATTAGCTTGAACCATTAATTTTCACATGAAATCCTAATATTTCTTGATAGAAAAAAAAGAGCAATAAAACCACATAAACCTTATGCCTCTCTTGCTTTCTTCACACGCTTCTTATTCCCCTCTCAACTTTCTATCAGATCGGAGTTTTTATAATGAAGATAACCTTTCCTTTGTATCTTACGTTGCAAATCAAAAACCCTAAATCTAAGCCCTGGTGGTGAAGCAGGTCTGATTGAAATCGAAGGATCGAGACATGCATCTTGCTTCATCGCAACAAAATCAAAGTAACCCTAAATCCCCTTCGTTAACGCATTCCCAGTCGCTTTAATGTTGTCTTCAACATCCATAGGAATCAACTCTCTCCTTTTATTCTTAGTCACCGTGTTAAAGTTGTTTATTTCTTTGTTTACCCTTGGTGTTTTGGTTGCTGATTGTTAACGGTTCTGCGGGGAAATCAGGTCCGAAAACCAGCAGTAACAACACATGTCTCAGAATTTATATTTTATTTAGTTTGTAAAATGCTATGGCTCTTTTTTATGTATAATTAATAGGTTGAAGAGCTAGACCAGAAGCCATTAGCAAAACAGATTTACCCTGTTATAGGTTATTATGTCTTCAAAGAATGGTATATTGCTCGGTTGGGCTTTGAATAAAAAATGAATGGGTACAACAGGTCGAGTGATAGGTGTAGAGTCAAAAACATATTCTGCTTTGTTATTGTAGAAGTAAACCTATTTTTTTTTATTTTAATGATTATATTAGGATTTAACGGGTATTAAGATGAAGAAAGCTATTCATCCATTTTAGAGCTGCACATAGAACAATGTCCTATTCTGGATAAAGAAGGGATGTAGATTGATACCTTGACGATATTGCTGCAGTAGCAAGCATTAGCGGGTCGGTTCTGCTGTATTGGATCATGGGTCGTATCAATGCCCTCCCCTTGAGACGAGACCTTGTCCTCAAGGTCCAAGATAGTAACACCGGACGGAGTGGCGGGGTTAGGCTGTTGTTGATGACCTTGTCGTGAGACCTGACAATTCTTGAAGCGGAACGAGAGAGACGGAACCGAAAATCAGCCGTGATTGTTCCCAAAGAACGTAGCCAGTCATCCTTTGAAGGCAAACAGGAACATGGGCGTCGAAAAAGAGGTCCCATCCAAACAGATAGATACTTTAGGGCAATAACCATGGTAATGGAGTGGTTCACCATTTCCAATCGAGAATCGGGAAGGGTTTCATGGGTTGGACGGTTAGGTTATGAGTGCTACCCGAATCCACAAGGATGCTTACTGGTCGGTTATGGATCAATCTCATGAGACGCATAGAAGTAGCAGTGAGCATTCCGTAGTAAATCGTTGGCGACAGAGAAAGGAATTGTGGGAAATCGACATCATCGGTTATGGTCATTGGTGGAATGGGTGGTGGTTCGGGTCCATGTTTTCGGCGATGAGTAAGAATTGGGGCGGGTTGCAACGATGGCCGACATGTATTTATCGGGACACTTGAAACAAAGCCGGCAGCGCGACATTGTTGTAACTGCTCAGGCGAGAGACGAGCGGTCGAGAAGGCGTTGGTAGCGGAAGGAGCAGCAGGGAGCATGCTGGTAGCGGCATTTGGGTAGGTAAGAGGGCAGGTGTGGTGGTTGGAGTCAGCAAGGGTGTTGTTTTGTTGGTGTCCAGGGAAAGTGGCAGCTGCTATCTTTTCTTCCAATAATTTTGCAAGCCCCACAGCTGCTGGAAGGAAGTAGGTTTGAGTACTGAGAGCTCCCTGTGAATGTCGGTACGGAGACCGCAATTAAAGCAGTTCAAATTCCGGTGATAATCTGACGACATAATTGCTCAATCTTTCAAATTCCGCAACATACGCAGTAACCATAGTGAGTTGTGTAAGTTTAAACAAAGCTGCTTGTGGTGACGAGGGACCAAAGCGGAGCTCGAGAGCACGTGAGAATTCGTTCCAAGTCGTAAGTTAATTCTAAAACCTATCTAGTTTATCATAGTCTTGGTTGGTTTATATGGGTAGTGGGTAGCTAACTTGACAAATGCAACAAGTTAAACCAATGGGGAAAACTATTTAATTCTATATGTATTAAATACCAACTTTGTTGTGCATTAGAGCTTGAACATTGTACTTTGTTGATTTTTATAGTTTTCTTAATTTTTCTAACTCCTATACTTTTCATTTTTTACAAATTCTTCACAAAACTTCATTCATTATTAACCCCATCAGCCAACACTAGTCGTTTGTAGATTTGTAACCTCATTAAGCCTGACCAAACATGGCTGAGCCTAATATATATTGGCCCAAAAGCACCGAGTCTGCCTATCTTTTGTAGAGAGGAGGCTTAATCCCATTAAAAAAAACTTGCTTCCTTGATTGCTCGTTACCACGATATTTCCTCTTGCAGATTCATTAACTCTTGCTTTCTCTACTACTCTCATATATATCATACACAATCATATACATATCGATTTAGATGAATCCTGATCCGAGGCTTTGTCCTCAAACCCCTTCTAACGAGTTTTCACTATGAAGGTATAGTGTGACCTGTCCGTCCATCTCTTCAACTGTTGCATCAAACCCCAGATCTCCCCTCAGTGGATCCTTATTGCAACATTAACGCCATTCGTGGTATCACACCCCGAATTTCGATGTTGCGGAAGTGCCGCGAGGTGTGTCAGAGCGGTTATCGTTGCATTCAATCAAGTAAGCAATATAAAACATAGTAAGATGTTCATTCATACAGTTTATTTAAAAACCGACTTTACAATTGTAATTTTGTTCAAAGGAAACCAACTACAACTTCAATGACAACATTCAAGATTTAAACAGAATTTTACAAAACATAATAACCAAAACTGGATGGCATCTAAAGCTTGACTTCATGACAATATGGACTCATTTTTCTCGAAGCCGTCCACTAGTTACTTGTAATATATGTTAGTTTTGAAAAAAACGTCAACAAAAGCTGGTGAAGTCATGTATTTAGTTTTCGTATCAAATGAATCTTTAAAACATTTGAAGTATTAAATATGGTATGTATAGCATAAAACTTGTAAGATCATTAATGTTTTACAAGGACACTAATATGTATGCCAAATAGGAGCCAACCAAACCTTGACGATAAATTGTGTCTAAGACACTTGTTTTAGACACAAAAGTACTCTTAATGATCTGTTTTTGTTGCCGTTAAGAGTGGGGCTCGCCAAAACCCAAAAGATCTATCACTTTCATTCCTCGGTACTTGAATGTTTATTAATGGTCCTGTAACGCTTCACATTCGTGTACTTTCCACAATTAGAAAGTGTAATCGTATTTCTATTTTTGGAAACTTGTATCGTACCTTATTCGTATTTCTATCCCAAGCTTGTAATCTGAGACATCAATCATAATAGACAATTAAACTTTACGCATACTTTTATACTTGTTATTCAAACAAAACATACATGTCAACGTATGCTATTCATACAAACGATTGTCTAAATACGTGATCCTTATGCAATCTACATTCAAGATACACGCTATGCACACACGACACATTCCAATGCGTAAAAACGCTTAAAACTGACTAAAACGCGAAAACTTAGCCTCAAACTAAGCCCCTCGTAAGGACAGACACACTTCGTACGAAGTGGCCACTACCTTGTATGAAGTGGACAGTCACTTCGCACGAAGTGATACCTCGCACGAATGCTTCTGCCAGCTCCCTTCTCCTATAAATCAGACATCTCCCCTCCATTTCCAGCCTTCCGAAAATTCTCTCATTACCACTCGAAACTACAGATTCTTGGCATAATATTCTTGACTTTTAAGTGAGTTATAGCTCACTTTACTTACAAACTTCTCCAAAATTCTTCATACTTTCTCCAATTTTCTTTCGTACAAACATGTGAGCTAACCCAAGTTATAAATAACTAAGTGTTAAGCTAGTGCGAGAACGTTGGGAGCTAAGGTTTTCCGAATTAAGTTTCACCATTATTTCTACACGTTTTTACTCCTAAAACCGATTCGGTCTTCATTAGAGTGACAATGCTGCGACACGTCCCCAAACACCATTATGTACGGGATGCACGCACCTAGCTCGCTCACTCGGCTGATAATGTTTTAGACCATTTTGAATTTTGTAATTCATGACCAACTGGGTTGACAAACTTTGTGCTTTGGTGAATCATATAATGAGGTGTTCACACCCCCATGCTTGACTTCTATGATAAACTTGACTAAACTATACTTATTTTATTTACGAACGGATCTGGACATAATATTAATCACAATCTGATCTAGTGTTATGACTCGGACTATCCTGCCTCGTCATCACGGCCCCCGTTCATAGAAACCAGTGTTAAAATGGTACAAAACAGGCTAACACGTTCTAGGATTGTTGCCTCGCATGAGGTGAATAGTCAACTCGTACGAGTTGCAAGTCAGCTCGTATGAGGCGGACAGACCACTTCGTACGAAGTGGCATTTTTTCTGTTTTCTTTCCATACTTTCTGTTTCAGAATCTGGATCTCTCGTCCGACTCCGTATTTTCACGCCCACTTGTTACCCAATGTAGGGTAACTTCGGGTTGCATCACCTGAGCACTCTACACACGGAAAACTAGGAAGCTTGCATAACTATGAGTACACTCGAACACCCTTTTACGCTTTACACTTTGGGTGCAATATGTTAACCTATCAAATGCACAATCACACATGCATTTATGCAAACACACAAACAATCCATCATACATGCTAAAGATATGTGATACGTGATTTGTATACATGGAACACTCTTATGTGATACGACTTGTCATTAACTTCGTACGAGCCTCCCCTTCACATGTATAGCGCTATAGGAGTAACGCACCGCCCGTATTCTTGAGGTCATGTTAAGTTTATTCTATTTTGCGGTGACCCTTGAGGATTGACTTGAAAATCGCATGCCTTGCTTACATTAATCTAGTATACTATTTTAACATGTGGATTCGTTTTAACTATATCATACTTATCTATATCAAACTTGTGTACTCGCCAATGCTTTTGTGTTGAACTATATTTTTAACATGTTGCAGGTTAAGGATGACGCCATTGATGAAACTTAGTAGGGACTTTCTAGAAAGGCAATTTGAAATTTCTAGCCTTTATGTTGCATATTGTTAATCATGTCGTACTTTGAAATTTCTTATGTTGTACTTTGAAAAAATTCGAAATGAAATGAAATTTTGTTATCTTAACTATTGTCGCAAACTAGAGTTAGGTTAACTCAAGCAATCTATTTTATCTCGCCTCTGATGTCTCCGCCATCGGTTGGGGTGTGACAGATTGATATCAGAGCCATAGCTATAGGGAATTACGTAGAATTGCCATGTTCAACCTAGTTTATAGTTTAGTGACCAACTTTTTGATACAATTTTGTGTCTGTCGCTTGTTCTTAATTACAGTTGTAATTGTACGGTCTTTGCTCAAGTGTCTGTATAGGTTTGGTCGTGTCGAACAGATCGAGATATCCTTCTATCTTGATCCAGTACAACATCTTAGCTTGTTTGTGTTAATCAGTTGCATGTGTGCATACTGATAAGTCTTGTGTACGGCATGTCTGCTCACGTTCTCCAAGAATAAGGATTCTATGCAAGTCAGAGGTTTCATACGAATCACATGTTTCGTACGAAAGATTCAGTGGTTTCGTACGAGTGAAGCATTTCGTACGAAACAGCTGTTCCGTACCAATATTCTGGAGCGTGTCTCGTGTGAAATAGTGTGTTCAGTATGTCTAGATTCGTGTTTTGTACGAATGTCTAGATAGACACTATATAAGAGAAATGCACCTCTCAGTCAGAGGGAGTTAGTTGGTTAAGTGAGCCTCTCAGCATTTCTAGTGAAGACAAAGACACAAGAACACAACAAGTTTGTTTGAGTCATACGAGCATTGTGTGTATATGTTTGTACTTGTTCTCAATCATTAATCAAGATAGTGAATCTTTGGTTACCCGTGTTCTTTACTTTGCTTTGGTTGCATGCACACTTGGATTCCGCACTTGTGTGTATGTTATATGAACAAGGAATAGGTTCGACATCCGTAGGTGGACCTAAAGTGGTATCAGAGCTTTGGCTCTTTTCTTGTTCAAAACGGGCTTAGTTGTGTCTGAGCTAGTTTGAAGATTTTTGAAGTGTTCTTGAATCTCCAGCAGAAAATTTAAGTTTTGGAAAAGATAACTAACTTAAAACCTGGTCAAAATTTGTTGCATGCAGAAAATTGTTTGTATGGTAAAATTTTTCTGAAGAACACACTTGAAGAAGAAATCTGCAAAAATTTGAATCTGATTAGTTTTGGTAGGGCTGACATTTTCTTACTTGGATCTGGACTTGGACTATTGACTGTTAAAAATACGTGTTTTAACTAAAAGTGAGTAAGACAACAAGTATTTTCGAAAAAGCAGGTCTACACAAGAATGGAAATTTCTCACCAAACCATTTCTGAAAAGATTCCTCTGAAAAACGCTGACAAAGCAGTTTGTACGACTGAAAAGATTCGTGCGAAACATCTGATCGCACGAAACAACTGTCTCGCACGAAACATCCTTGTTTCGCACGAAAGAGTTGTTCATTCGCACGAACTTGGTTCGTACGAATAACTTTCGTCATTGTTTGTTTTTCGTGTTTTCAAAGACTTTCAGAATTTGTCGTATTTTCAGATCTGTGAATTTTAAAAGGTAATTGTTATTGTGAAACTAATAAAACCTTTAAATTTTCATAAAACAAGAAAATATAATGAGTTCTAACCCGTGGGATTGGAGTTGTTAAGCTCAAATCAGGAGTCTTCGCAAAGCTCCGCAATATCATGGGTAAAATATTTGATGCCTCAACATACAACTATGATCTCTGCAAATCAGTGGCGTGTGTTGCAAATCAGAATCAAAGCATCCAAACTCTGTTAATGAGCGAAAGTGAAATAGGGAGTAATAACCGACCATCGAAATTAAATCACATGAATGATTATCCTTCATGGAAAAGTCGTTTTCATACGTATGTTCTCGGTCAAAACAGGAATTGTGGACGTGTTTCACTACCCCCTACAATGAAGCACTTGAAGAAGCTGGATCAAATCCAACCTCATTGGCCAATCTAGTCGAAAGTGACAAGAAAGCTTACGATCTAGAGAAAAGGCTTTTGCTATCCTTACACAAGCTCTGCATAAAGACATTTATCATCAGTTTGTGTATTGTACTACAACGAAAAATTTGTGGGACACTTTGGAAGCAAGAGGTGAAGGTAACGTTGCTACCAGGAAGATTCGACATGATCTGCTCAAGAAAGAGTTTGAAGGTTTCATGTTCATGGAGAACGAAACCTTGAATGATATGACCACTCGGTTTTATCATCTTCTCAGCGAAATGTACTCGTATAAAGTGTTAGCAGCACCACAAGAAATTGTGATGCGATTTGCTGATGCTTTACCCCAAAATGGGGTCAATTTATTGATCTTTTAAAACACACATGTGTTTTGGACTCAATTAGTATTTATGAATTTGTGCAGAAACTGGAGAACAAGAATGAAGAAGAACTCCAGAAGGCACAACGAGTCTCTGCTCCACAAAACCCTGAAATGTATTTTGGAGGTATAAATGCAGGTACAAGCTCAAGTCAGCAACCAAAGCTGCAGACCGCGTTTTTGTCAAACGTGAACCCTTTTCTACCCCAACTAGTTCAATCAAGTCAGTCTACAGGTTCGAGTAATCAAGCCTATGGACAAGCTTTTGATCCGAAAGCCTTCCTTCCACAGCCAAGGGATTTGGCGCATAAAGCTGTACAGCAAACTCCTTAACAAGCTTTCTATGGAAGCAACAGTCAATCTGCAAATCCCAACACTGTCAAACTTGACACGTCAAATCTCTCCAAAATAAATGTAGAAGTTTCACAGGAACATGCGGAGCTTCTAAATACCATGGTCAGTGCGTATTGTGGTTTAGTTGCAGGTCAACTAGGGAACATCAATTTGACAAACGAAGACTATGACAAATTGACCGAGATGAAATGGAGCTGATGGACATCAAGTGGGCATTTGAAAGTGCTATGAGAAGAGTGAAGGATTATATGAGAAGAACAGGTAGAACCAGTTTGGAAAGCAAGAAGGATACAAAATACAGCTTTGACAAAACCGCCGTTACTTGCTTTAACTGCGGAGAAAAAGGTCACTTCAAGTGGGAATGCACAAGACCCATCAATGAAGGAAATCACAACCCCTTTCGAAATCAGTCTCACCATCCAACACAGCACAGTACAACAATGAAAGAAGAATAGTAACTGTTGGCAACTCTAACAACACCAATCAATCAGGACCTTCAAATACACACAGAGCTTTGGTAGTTCAGTCTGATGAAGGATGCGATTGGTCAGTATAGTTGGGAACTGAGAACAACGGAAGAACTGCATGCTATGCGAAGATCGTGAGTCAAATCAAGCATGATCACAACATCAACACTCCAAATAATGATGATACATCTGGGGATGCTGGTAGTTCTGATGAAGAATGTTCAAGTTCAGATGGTTATGAATCTAATTCTGATGTGAAGAAAGGAAGTGAAGCTGAGGTTGAAAAGTTGCTGAGTGAAACTGAGATGTTGAAATCTGAAAAGGTAGGTATGACGAGGAATGCAGAAGATGGGGTGAAAGAGACAGAGACACTCTCTACAGATGGTGCGGCTTTTCCTCATCATACTGCCTTTATGGCAAATGTTGAAGGTTCTTCAAAACAGGTAACTTCTGAACCTCCTACTGTTTGCAATGACTGTGTTGAATTGAAAATAAAGTATGAAACCGTCAACAGTCATAATCAAAATTTAGTTCTTGAACTATCAAAATGCAAAGAGGCGAATTTGGCGCTAACTAGAAATGAAAAAGAATTCAAATCTGTAATAGAAACCCTTAAGAAAAGTGTTTCTGAATTAACAAAACCAGTTTTGAATAAATAGACATGAATTAATAACTACATTAATCTCCTAGAAGAAACAAAGAAAGGGTTAGCCATCGCCAAATGCGAATATGATTCGATCAAACGCAAATTGGAAAGTTATTCGAACTCCCAATATGTGCTTATCATATTATTGAAGTTCAAAAACTAAAGGGAGATGCTCAATGCATAGGGTATAAGTCGTGTCCACCCCCAATTAAACACAACTATACCAAAATGCCTGATGAAGAGGAGATGCCTCGTTTTGAACCCTCTGTACCTTTGAATCCTGAGGAATTCAAAGCAGGGTTAGGGTTCAAACTAGGCAATTCCTCTCAAGAACCAAGCAAGCTAGAAAGTTCTTCATAAGATGAAGAAGAGGATGATACATCAGATGATGAATCAAGAAATGATGACCAGGATCAGCCTCTTGATGAAAGGAAAAGAGTAGAATCTTCTGTTACTCCTAGTACTCAATCTGTTGAGAATCAAGAGACAGTTCCTAAGAAATCTGTCAAGACACAAGTGTCGACAGATGAAGCAGATAATGTGTTGTATACTTTGGTTGGAGATGAGAAAATCTATTCAAACAAAGATTTTCCAATTAAAAACGTAAATCCAATCTCTATAGATCAGGTTTTTGAAAAGTCAACAACCAAACCTTTAGAGAGGAAAAAGCCCTCCAAATCACAACCATTATCTGCTTCAAAAGAAAAACAATGGAAGCGAGTTGAAAAGCCTACAGTTTCTCAACCAAAGGTTGAAGCAAAAGGTTCTCACTACCAGAAAAAGGCTAAAATTGTTAAATTTGTGAGTTCGAAAGGTACCGATAAAGTCGAAACTTTTCTAGGAAAATCTAATGTTGATTTTGTAAAGAAAGTTAAGATTTTGAAAGGAAATCGTCAAACAATTACACCCAACACACCGACGGATGTAATGAAAATGACCTAGTACCTCAAAACCCACAAGTTCAACGTCAAGCCAAGAAACACGATCTCCTAGTTTTGTTGAAAGAAGAACATGTTTCAAATGTGGAGAATTTGGCCACATTATAAAGGATTGTCAAAATCCAGGCAAATCAAGATATTTAGAGAAAACCCCTCATGAACCAACTTGCAAACGTAAATCTGTTTCTCCGACACAAGATAAACGAATTAATAAAGATAAAAAAGAAAAAGAAAAACGTAAACAAGTAAAAGCAATTGAGAAAGCTTTAAAATCGGCCTCTTCTAATAAGGATCAAAGATCTTCAAAGTCAACAAAACCAGACACTGTTAAAACTGTAAATAATAGTAAATCTGGTAATAAACAAGGATCTTGGAAACAAAAGACCGGTAATGGTTCAAAAGGAGTCTCTCAGTTTGTTAATCATCAAGAAATTGAGATTACATTTCTCGATGATAAGGGACGACCCAAGATCACTAAAGGCTTGGGTCCCCATCTCAAACTAATCTTGTTTGTGTAATGTGCAGGGTGTTCCAGGAGGAACTGTAAACAGTCATTGGATTGTTGACAGTGGAGCATCAAGGCACATGATTGGCGACTTGCGGCTCCTATATGATGTGAAAAGCATAAGGGGTGGTTATGTTGCTTTTGCTGGTGACAAAGGTGGATACATCACTGGAGAAGGAATGGTCTCCAATGGTGTTGTGAGCTTTGACAAGATCAATTATGTGCAGCAAATTGATCACAATCTTCTTAGCGTTTCTCAAATCTACGACAAGAAGTTCACAGTACATTTTGATGATGCCAGATGTTATGTGCTGAAGCCTGGATTCAAGATCCCCAAGGAATGGATTCTCCTGTCGGCTCCAAGAATTAATGATTTGTATATTCTTGATATGAGCCAAGCTATTACAACATCTGCACAAGTCACATGTTTTGTCTCCAAAGCCACCGAGAAGGAATCAATCTCTTGGCATAGACGTATGGGACACATTCACCTGAGGAAAATGAACTATTTGGTAAAGAACAATCTAGTGAATGGTGTACCAGTGAAGAACTTTCATCTTCAAGATGTCTGTGTATCATGCCAGAAAGGGAAGCAAGCAAGAAAGTCCCATCCCGTGAAGAAGATCAACACTGTAAATATGCCACTGGAATGTCTTCATATGGACCTCTTTGGACCTATGAAACACAAGACAACCTTTGGTGATTCTTATTGTCTGGTAGTTACTGATGACTATTCCAGATTTTCATGGGTAAACATGTTGGCACACAAGAGTGAAGTTCCTACTATCCTCAAGAATCTCCTGACTCTGTTAGAAAATCTGTATAATCTGAAGGTAAGGAGAATCAGAAGCGACAATGGCACGAAATTCAAGAATCAAGTTATGGATGAGTACTGTTCCTCAAAGGGTATTCTACATGAGTACAGTTCTCGATATACTCCACAACAAAATGGCGCCGCTGAGAGGAAAATCAAACTCTTATTGAAACTGCAAGAACCATGTTGGTAGAATCAGAACTTCCCGTTCAATTTTGGGGAGAAGCTGTTGCTACTGCGTGCTACACGATGAATAGAGTTCTGACGGTGAAGAGACATGGGAAGACATGCTTTGAATTGTTACATAAAAGGAAACCGGATGTTTCTTTTTTAGAACCTTTTGGAGCTCCATGCACTATGATCGACCCACATGGAATGTTTGGTCCGAAGGCTATCGAAGGATTCTTTCTTGGATCTGCTACTCCTAATTTCCGGGTATGGAATTTGTCTTCAAAGAAGATTGAAGAATGGGGTGAAGTCAAGGTTCAGACATATACAGAAGCAGTTAGAGCTCCGGGTGCTCCTTGGATGTTTGACTACAATGGGCTGTTTGACTCCTTTAATCTGCCAACTTTTGATGATGCAACAGCTGCTTCTCAGATGCTTTTGGAAAGTGATAAAACAGTGGACTCATCATTGGCGAAACTTAATATTGAAAACGACGAAAATTTATATATATATTGTTTGTTTACGAAATTGCAGGTTGTGTTTTGATAAATAAATCGACAACTAGTATTGTCGGGATCGTCCAAAAACAGAGGAAACTCTATCCGATTTTCGTAAAAATCCAAAATACGAAAAGTAATTATATTCTAAAAACCACACCTATCGTGATTCAAAGTATTTTTATAAAATAGATATAAATATATTACTTCGACGACTCCTTAAAACTCGCCAAACAAGTTTACGACATCTCAACGAACAAGGTTTGCAAGATAACCAAACTCGGGAATTTTTATAAAACAAATATAATTAGTTATACTTGTTTCAAACGTCAGAATTTGGAAAGTGACACATTACCATGAGGTGGTAACACGATGTAGTATCCGAATTATTACCTAAACAAACAAACGAAGGTCGATTCTAACAAATGTACAACTATGTAATTATTTTATTAATTATAAACGGGATGCAAGGTTATTACAACTACGTGGCGACTACTTGGAAACATACAAACATGTATTATTTTTATATTAACACTTGTTTGCGTACACGCGCGACCATTCGAAACGACTAATACGATTCTATAAGTATATTTATATTTTTATATGAATATGTATATATGTATATATATTCTAAATCTCTCGGGAACTAAGTGTATCCAAACTTAGTAACTATCACCGGAATTAAATTGAACTTAACAAGTATAGCTTATCCGTTCCCATCTAGATAACAACTTACCATCGAATCGTTCGGCTAACGATCGGTAGAGCTCGGTTACACGTAGTTTAGCTACGCTTTTTAATAGAATCTTATAAGTTTATTCCTTGATAGGATTGTTATAGATTGCATGCTAGCGAATTTATATTTTGGAAAACGACATTATGGATCACATTAAGCTAGCTTTGCACTGGATTATCCAAGTGAGTTCATAACCCCCACTTTTTACCGTTTTACATTTTTATAAATGTTTTCGGGGGTGGAAAGACATGCGAGTTTTGCGAATGCATAAAATGTTTCGATGAACGAAAATCAACAGATTTGTAAACCATGATACGAATGAACTCCAACCAACTCAAATGGTTTACAAAAGGTTATTTCTAAACCATGTTGCAAATGAATTTCATTGAACTTAAATGGTCTACGAAAGGTTTATGCTAAACCTACCGGTTTTACAAAACACTCACGTATTTTCGAAACGTGCATGAGTTTCATGACTAGTGACGGGAAGGTCCTAGTTTCAACGGGACTGGTTTGTCCTGCATATAAATAAGGGGACTGGTTGGTCCTGCTTACAAACTCATATGGGCTAGGCCCATTCTCACTTGTGCGAGGCACAAAGACTCGAGTGGGTTAGACCCACCTATACTCGTGCGAGGCACGAAGACCCAAGGACTGGATTGTCCTCCACTCACCAATAAGGGCTGTAGGGTCGTTTAAAACTGTACAGTGAAGTCCACGCTACATATCGGAACTATAACCGCCTGCTAGTCTACCGTCTTGAGTAAACGGTTCGGCGAGGCACTTACTAGCTTGAGGTGGGTTATAGGCTTATGCGGGCATGTTGTCTTTGTCGTACGCGGACATCGATGGTTATTCAAATATTACAAAAAAACAAGGTTTTCAATTGACATGCCGGGAAAAATGGTTTTATTACGTTTTCTCAACAATATTTAAACCGGTTACCAAAAAGATTTATTTTAAACCTTTTCGAACAAACTATGAACTCGCCAACTTTATGTTGATTTTTTGCATGTTTCTTTCTCAGGTTACGATTACAAGTATGGCACGGTTGGAATAGTGAAACCCATGGGAATTCGAGTAATTAGCGGGCGTTCATTTATTAGAAACCTTAGCCATCATGTCCACTTCCGATGTGCAATGAAGATACCAGTCAGATAACGCCCGGCTCTGATGGTCTTATCGGGGTGTGACAGATTGGTATCAAACCTGGCTCCGATAACAGATAGGTTTCTGTGGAGATACCTAGGCTCTAACCTCACTTTCCTTTGGGGACATTAGATCATTAAGACTTAAATATATACAGAACGCCTAGCACTCAAATATGGGTTCCAACCGTGGCCGAAAACAGTAAGTCAACATTTTGATTTTAAACATACACTAGTGTGGTGTTTCATATACGGTACACGAGAATATGACATACCGTAAGCAAAACTTTGAGAGTTTTGACAACATGCATTTAAGACCTTTAGAAAGCCTATGCCAATGTCCATTAAAGGTCAGCACGTAGGAACCACGATTATTAACTCGGGCAAACACATTACATATATTGTCGCTACTATTTTATTTACCCGAGCAGGTAGCCTACGCAAAACGAAAACGCTAGTGGAAAATATACGTGAAACTTAAATGATACGACAACGGAAGTTGAGGTACATTACACACGACTTTCGAGACGCGGCCTTGAAAAACACGACATTACGACAACGATGATAACCCCATCAGCGGGAGAACTACCGACTAGAATGCGACAATCTATCAAGTGGTCCTGAAAACGACACGAAAAACGTTGAAGTACGTTCAAACGAGAATTCATAACAGTCGGTACTTATTACAATGGTAATCACAACAAATGGCTTTGTAAAAGAATTCACATGTCATCGCATTCCCCCTACTTTATTAACGACGACTACCCCATGTTCGACATTCAGTGGTAATGTCACGAAACAATAAGTCATCACAGGAAATACCAGGTAAAGTCCTCGAATTCTGTTTGTTGAAAAATTTCAACTTTGCATATATTGAGTAGGTTTGCATACCTCTGCTCCTCATAACGGTCATTGTGTAACGGAAATTCTTTCTTGATTAGCGAACGCATATTGCATCATTTCTTGTCAAATTTACATGATACGCATGCCTTGTTTGTTATGCATGTGGTTAACTTGATACACGGAGACCATCAGGGTCTTCACTTCGAATGTTCATTTCATCAATAATTCAAAGGTTGGTTCGCTATATTTAAATTTTCGCTTTGTGATCTAGATGACCTGCATTATTGTGAGTATTGACTACTTGATATCGAGTCAACGAATTCTTGAAATTTCATTTTCTTTCCAAGTTGCATACATGGGTTTTTGTAGTAAAAATTTCGAAACTTGTTCGAATCACGTATTTATTGTTGGATTGTGTCAAACCAAGTTCAATTGTTTGAACTTGCTCACTGTATACAAAGTTCAATTCAAGGATTTCATATGACGGATTAAGGCCGTCATATTCAAAGTAATATCGACAAGCAATTCATTTGTTTCGAACCATTGTAGACTGGTTCAGTCTGCACCCTTTTAAAGTCATTTATTGGCTACGACACCTTGTGGTGGCATTTTGCTAGTTGAAGCTTGCGCTGACATCGCTTTCACAACTCACGTACGGATTTAATTACTTAATTATTTATTCATTTTTAAATCCCCTTGTTGGATCATTTTCTTAAAATATTCTTAATACAATCGTGTATTAAGAAAAGGGTACGCAAATTTATGATCTATTTCAGTGTACCTCGTAATGGTTCTTTCATCATCTGTCGAAAATTTTGGGATATTTATTGTTCTTCCACTAGCGACCGAAAAATTATATTTATTTGTTCTTTCATTTTCAGTTGAAAATTGTATGGGATTTATTTGGAACAAATATTCAGACTTACTTGATTGAACTTTTCGTTGTAAATACGGTGAATTTGTTCGATCACCGCTATTATTGAATTATTTCGATGGCTATGACGCCTTGTGGCGTCGGTATAAACTTGTAGCTTAGGCTAATCATTGAAAGTGGTCTTAATGCAACTATGTATTAAGACAATGATACACTAATTTCGGTTGTAATTCGGTGTATCCTTGCAATTCAATAGTGTTAACTCATGGTTCGAAAAGTTAACATATCATCTTCATGTTTCTAATTCAGTTGAGCTTGTTGATTCAAAGTGTCACCGATCCAACAACCAACGCTAGTTTTCGTTGGAAGAGATTCCTATTGTTTACAAAATTCATTTACAGATTGTGAACGCCTTGGAAATTTATCTCAAGATTCTCATTTGTATAACCCATGTAAACTCAATCATATTGTTGTCATGTCATTACGTTTCGTTCACTTGGCATCGATTCTGAAAACAGATTTAGTTGAACCAGTGTTTTCATATTGTTGTAGTAAGTCATTGTATTCATATAATCCAGAGAAGTCTCGATGCGATTACATGGTCATTTACCTTGGTAGTATTAATACTTATCTACGCATGACAAAAATCTAAGGAGATAACATAACGTAAATTTCGAGGACGAAATTTTTATAACAAGGGGAGAATGTGACAACGGCACTTTCCGGTTGTAATTAAGCGCATAACGAACAGTAATACCAAATTATAATTAGCGTAATTAGACGTAAATCAACTCGATCAGTCCTTTGGAAAGCCTAGGAACTTCTACATGCTTCAGTTACATGATTTGGCGATAATCGAAGACACTAAACGGAAATCGAACGATAAGTGAACTGATGCCGAACAAATACTGACAAGGCCTAAAAACAGAATTTTGTACTTGTATTTATCATGCATTCATAATTATGCGATAAATTTGGATCGTTGAACGTCGCAAAGCACAACGCAGGAAGTTACGTGGAAAACAGAAAACACCGGGAAGGAAACGGAAGCCACAGGACTAGAGATACGTCTAAATATTAATATATTATGATATATTTGACTTTGTTTTCGAATTTTAACGCAAGAAACCAGAACGAAAAACGGATCAGAAACGACAAACAGGGCAACTACGCGATTTTTAACGCAACGAACGGATTACGCGTCAAAACCCGACCCCTATATAATTGAAAACATTTTCGAGTCTAAAGGAATAAATTTCGATAAATAACAACACTCGGATCGAAAAAACGGACAAGAAACATCAACCGAAGCATTTCGCGCAGTTTAACGAAACCGGACGAACGCAAGCAATAAATATCGAATACCGACACACTCTATATGATTATGACCCTAAAATTATACTCTACGACATTTCACAAAGTTCGGGAAACGAAAACGGGCCTTGGATACATATTTGGGCTTGAAAACGTTAACGGACTTTGGGCCAACCCGCCTAAAACCTTAAGTATATAAGCTCCTTTAACTAACCTAAACATAAAAATCCCCTCATTTTTGTTTTAGAAAACCCTAGTCCCCAAACAAATACTCTCTGCCCCTCTCTCCGGTTCGAATCCAGTCACCGGATTCCGGTGACCGCCGGCCTACTCCGACGCGACACACACGCCCTGGTCTCTCTCTCTCCACAACAAACCCGACGCAGATCTCGGAGCCGGCGACGCGGCGGTTGCAGTCATCTCCGGTCACGCACACACACACCCTAATGCATACGTACAGAGAGACAACAGATGCGAGAGAGACAAGGTAGATAGACGGCGGCGGCAGTCGCCGCGTTCAGCGGCGACGACTGTGCCGCCGGTGGGGGTTCATGATGGCATGTCCGCAGGCGCGACACCCCTCCCGATTATTCGACAGTCGATCGGCGACAGCGGCGGTGGAGTCTGGGGTTCCGGTTCAACTTGTTCCGACTTAGCTTTCGGTTAGGTCAGATCTGGGTCGGGTATCAACTGCAGTCGGCGGTTGCTGGTAGACACGGTGGCCGTCTTGGTTCAGTTCTGGTTCGTGTCCAGTTCAGGTGTGGTTTGACTTGGTTAACACGGCTCAACTCGTTTCAACGCGGTTCGACTCGGTTCAACGCGGTCAGTTTTGTCTCGGGTCTCGGTTTGGGTTCGAAAAGGGTCGCAGCAGTTTTGGTTTGGGTTTGTTCAAATGCGGCTCGGGTTCGGTTCACTCGATCGACTCAGTCCAAACCGGTTCAGTTCAAATGCGGTCAGGTTTCGTGTCAAGTTTGAAATCAGTTTCGTTTCAATTCGGGATTATTTTTTCGGTTCAGTTTAAAATTCTCACTGTTTTGTTTCAGGTTCAGTCTAGGTTCGAGTTCGGTTCAACTTGGTCAACGAAAGTCAATGGTCAACCCAGTCAACATGAGTCAAACCTGGTCAAACCCGGTCAACGGGTCAACCCATGACTCGGTAAAAATTAATTACGACGCGAAAATTTAAATTATATTAATTTATATATTTAATATATATATCTCGCTAAACCGAGCTCGAACCCGACCCGTAATGGTTATATATCGCCAAAGAAAATAAATAATATATAACAATCAATCCGACTTCGTAACTCGTTTAAAATCATTAAATAAAATCAAACCGACGTCGTTAGTTAAATATATAAATCAGAAATTAAATCGGCGAAACTTAATATTGAAAAAGACGAAAAATTATATATATATATTGTTTGTTTGCGAAATTGCAGGTTGTGTTTTGATAAATAAATCGACAACTAGTATTGTCGGGGTGATCCAAAAACAGAGGAAACTTTGTCCGATTTTCGTAAAAATCCGAAATACGAAACGTAATTATATTCTAAAAACCACACCTATCGGGATTCAAAGTATTTTTATAAATAGATATAAATATATATTTACTTCGACGACTCCCTAAAACTCGCCAAACAAGTTTACGACATCTCAACGAACAAGGTTTGCAAGATAACCAAACTCGGGAATTTTTATAAAACAAATATAATTAGTTTTACTTATTTCAAACATCAGAATTCGGAAAGTATTTTCAAACGTTAGTAGTCGTAATCCACACAAAATAAATATGATCATTATATCCATTTCAAGTGTCGAGATTCGAATACTTATATACAAAAGATTTACTAGTTTATATTCACTTCAAACATCGCGAAGCCGAATATTTATTTCATCAGCCGACTTCGCCACTTTTATAAAATAAATATAATTTGTTTCAAACGTCGCAAATGCGTGTACTTTTATAAAAGGATATAATTGTTTATATCTACTTTAAACGTCTTGAATTCGAAGTTTTATTTACTTCAAACGTCTTGTTACGAAACTTAATTATAAGTGACACATTACCATGAGGTGGTAACCCCATGTAGTATCCGAATTATTACCTAAACAAACAAACGAAGGTCGATTCTAACAAACGTACAACTATGTAATTATTTTATTAATTATAAACGGGACGCAAGGTTATTACAACTACTGCGGCGACTACTTGGAAACATACACAAACAGTTACACATTTTATTTTTATACTAACACTTGTTTGCGTACACGCGCGACCATTCGAAACGACTAATACGATTCTATAAGTATATTTATATTTTTATATGAATATGTATATATGTATATATATTCTAAATCTCTCGGGAACTAAGTGTATCCAAACTTAGTAACTATCACCGGAATTAAATTGAACTTAACAGTATAGCTTATCCGTTCCCATCTAGATAACAACTTACCATCGAATCGTTCGGCTAACGATCGGTAGAGCTCGGTTACACGTAGTTTAGCTACGCTTTTTAATAGAATCTTATAAGTTTATTCCCTTTGATAGGAATGTTATAGATTGCATGCTAGCGAATTTATATTTTGGAAAACGACATATGGATCACATTAAGCTAGCTTTGCACTGGATTATCCAAGTGAGTTCATAACCCCACTTTTTACCGTTTTACTTTTTATAAATGTTTTCGGGGGTGGAAAGACATGCGAGTTTTGCGAATGCATAAAATGTTTCGATGAACGAAAATCAACAGATTTGTAAACCATGATACGAATGAACTCCAACCAACTCAAATGGTTTACAAAAGGTTATTTCTAAACCATGTTGCAAATGAATTTCATTGAACTTAAATGGTCTACGAAAGGTTTTTGCTAAACATACCGGTTTTACAAAACACTCACGTATTTTCGAAACAGTGCATGAGTTTCATGACTAGTGACGGGAAGGTCCTAGTTTCAACGGGACTGGTTTGTCCTGCATACAAATAAGGGGACTTGTTGGTCCTGCTTACAAACTCAATGGGCTTGGCCTATTCTCACTTGTGCGAGGCACAAAGACTCGAGTGGGTTAGACCCACCTATACTCGTGCGAGGCACGAAGACACAAGGACTGGATTGTCCTCCACTCAACAATAAGGGCCGTAGGGTCGTTTAAAACTGACAGTGAAGTCCTCGCTACATATCGGAACTATAACCGCCTGCTAGTCTACCGTCTTCAGTAAACGGTTGGCGAGGCACTTACTAGCTTGAGGTGGGTTATAGGCTTATGCGGGCATGTTGTCTTTGTCGTACGCGGACATCGATGGTATTCAAAATTACAAAAAACAAGGTTTTCAATTGACATGCCGGGAAAAATGGTTTTATTACGTTTTCTCAAATATTTAAACCGGTTACCAAAAGATTTATTTTAAACCTTTTCGAACAAACTATGAACTCGCCAACTTTATGTTGATTTTTCGCATGTTTGTTTCTCAGGTTACGATTACAAAGCACGGTTGGAATAGTGAAACCCATGGAATTCGAGTAATTAGCGGGCGTTCATTTATTAGAAACCTTAGCCATCATGTCCACTTCCGTGTGCAATGAAGATACCAGTCAGATCACGCCCGGCTCTGATGGTCTTATCGGGGTGTCGAAAATTTCGTTATTATTTAGGTTAGTTTTCTTCGCCGATTAAATCCTCAATTCGTACGCATTCTTCATCAATCAAAAAACTCACCCACTGTGAGTGAATCCTTACAAATTCCCCTTTTTAATCATTTTGGGTGTATCATCTGTCGTTACATATTTTATTTATTCAAACACTTGTGCTATCACAATTATGTGATCTAATGTATATATGTTTGTGTGGTTATGTGTGGATACATTTTATCATTTCAGTGCAATCATTCATTTAAGGCCCATCAGTTCCTCGTGGGATACGAGTTGAGCATCAGGTGCCTTATTAGATCGGCTTCGTGTGATTGGCCTTGATCTCAAGTTCATCATGCATCTTGTTCATATGTTCATCATTATTATTATGTGGGTTGTGATCTAATTACATATACATAAGTTTCATATATGGTTCATGCACATTTTTATTACAACAACCAATATATTAAACCATTAAAATCTTAAATTTAGATTCACTCTCCAACTTTTGTTGACCCAAACTTTTGTTTTACACATGATACAGGTGGACAGGCAGAGGAGAGGAACACATAGGAATGGCCTTAGAAGATAAATAAAATACAACTTGTTTAAAACAATGTTTTTCTTGTGCTTATATGTTGCCTTGTGTTTGGATATTTGAATTTTAATATCAACTTAATAAATATGAAACCTATTATTAGTAAATGTCATGAGCTTTGGTGATAACCCAATTATGCCCCGACTTTTAGTTCCGCTGCGGGTCGGGTGTGACACAGTTTTAGTAGTAGTCACAAATGCCTAGCCCCCTTTTGCTGTAGGGGTTTCCTTTTTCTTGTTGTTTGGCCTGGATCCCTTCTTGAAATGAGAAAACTTTCTTTTGTTGTCATGTGAAGATGACTCTACATGTGTCTCCTTTTTTTCTCAGTACATTTCCTAGTCAACTTATGCATTCTACCGTCTCTTTGCTAACACTCACAACAATAGTTATGGTTTCAGTGATCGTAGCCGGATGTGATGATGTGACCATACTCCTAATCTCAGGGGCTAATCCCAAAATGTAACATTCAATTCTTTTGAACTCGGGAGTCACCATGTATGGAACAACCCGTGGTATACTCGTAAATGTCAGCTCCGACCATAGTTAAGTTCCAAAATTTCGTCTCTAATTTTTGTAATTCCGCTCTTGAACAATACTTTGCTTCCATCATCTCTTTCAATCTTTCCATGAAATAGCATAAGCAGCTGCATCTCCTAGTGTTTGTACTTGTAGTTCCACCACGAAAGAGCTTCATCAATGAACAAACCCGAAACATACATAACCCTCTGATTAGGAGAACAATTGCTCATACGGATCACAAAGTCCGTCTTTTCAGTCCATCGAACAAATGCCATAGCACCGCCAGTGCCATCAAAGTTTAGTGGCTTTCAATCCAAGAATTGCTTGTACGTGCACCCTGAAATGTTTGTTCTCAAAATTTTTCAAAAATATAAATTTTGCAGATAAATATTGATGAAAAATATTTTGGTAAGGTTATGAATAACCAACCGTTAGCCATATTTAGAACTCTCGGTGGGGTTTGAACCCTAGCTTTGTTATCCTAATATGTACGATTTATTTCGTGCTGTGCGATCGCTTCGTCGATTCGCTGGTTCAACAGAGCATCAAGTTCAGCTTGTGATGCAGGTAGAGGGGTTTGTTGAAGTTGGTGTATATTTCTTCTTTTTGGTGCCATGATCTTTATATATAATAACATATAAAAGTGATTAGACAAATATTTAAAATAAATATTGTCATTCATGGACTTAAATTGAATAAATAATCATTATATAATACTATTATATAAAGGTCAGAAAAATCAAATCATCTCTCACGTAAAGCATCCATATTATAATTATCATAACATATACATAACGAAAATAACAGTGCATAATAAAAGAAAAGATATTAAACTTTTATATATTATATATATATATATATATATATATGTATTATATATTCAACTTGATACATCATTTTTGTGAAGAAACAAAAATAATTCGGAGTTACATCACTTCGATATACAAGCTATATACAATACACAAAACAAAGTAGATACTTTCTTCACATTGTTCTTCAACGGTCTTCAAGTTGACTATATATCTTCAAAAAGTCTTCGGTCTTCTACAAAGACAGGTATCGGTACCTACCCTCAAAAGATGATAATATACCATGACTACACTGATGGTGGGGGTGTCGGTAGTGATGGTAGTGGTGGAGGTGATGGTGTGGGTAATGGTGGCTAGGATGATGATGATGGTGGAGTACTCAAAGATGCTCGAATAGCAGAACCCTGGGCATTAAGATCATGAAACGACTAAACAGAATACCGAGCTGAATCTCAGTAGAGGTGACTCTATACTCTGTAGTAGTAAGTGGCATGTGACTAGGGTTTTAAGGTTCAGATGGGCTCATGCCCGGTGGTGGTGACTGAACATGTGAATCTGAAAAGTAAGGTGAAGGATAAGTAACAGTACTATGCGTGAAAGGTGGGGGATGAGATGAATCTCCTATAGTGGGGGTCGGTTATAAGGATGATATCCAGTCGTAGAGTGAACTGAGGTCAGTAGGAATGACGTGTGAGGGTCCAGCTGCATATGGAGACTGATAAGGTCGAGAATCGGTGTAGAGACAGTAGGTGATGGTCCAATAAAAGGATGAGGTGGTACGTGCTCAAAAGACTAGGAAGTACCTCCAAGAGTATAACGAGATGGTCAAGTAAATGGAAGAGAGATCAGGTGATAAGTGGGGTGTGTAGTATCTCTTGATGGGTACTGAGGTGGTACAGATCCAGATATATGATCGAAAGTGAGTGTATCTGATGGAACAAGATCGACATGAACAGGTAAACCATCTGAGGATGGTGGTAAAATAGTATCATGTGAAAGTACAGGAGGTGAGTGTCTCTATAGCAGAGGATGAGATGTCAATGACTGTGATCTTGGGTGGAGCTACCTCCAAAATGGCTATGTCGAAGTCCTCCCGATGCCAAGGTCGTCATCAAGGTTGTCAACATGAACAACAGGGATGATATCATCATCATTAACGACAGAGGAATGATGTGACCGTCAGCATTGATATCACCATCAAATGGACCTACACCTTAAGTAGTATAGAAAGTACTCTACAACATGTTCACCATTGGGGTGACCAAAAAAAATCATGTCGTGATAATGTGGGTCGGCTAATACGTCGTCCTCCATAGGAATATCTGCATGAATAGGATTAGGAAGGGCGACGGGCTGAAAATCAATGTTCATCCACTCATCATTCCAAAGATCATCACGGAGATGATGATGGGTGCAATGTGATCGTCTAGTGGTATAAAATCAGTGTCCGAGGAAGCACCCATAGAATTCGTATCTGAACTGCTATCTGTAGACGTGGTCCTGAATCAATAATCCGTACAACTTATATGTAAACAATTATTACTTATAATAATTTTTTGGGCAATGGTATTGTGGTTTCGTTGTAAGTTATCTCATGTATTGTTTGGATCAACTTATTTTTATCGTGTCTAATCCTCAAAGACTACTCATATAATGTCCTTGCATTATTTGTTTTGAAATACAGTTCATACTAGTGAACTTTTTGTAAAAAATGAAATGAAAATACTTGTGGTATTTTTGTAAATGATTAACAAAAGCTCTTTTTTTTATTATAAAAATGTTCATTCTGAAATTTAGACTAGACTCAAAAGAATCCTAATTCACTATAATTGAAGCTCTAATACCAAGTTTGTCACACCCCAAATTTTCGATGTTGCGGAAGCGCCACGAGGTGTGGCCAGAGCAGTAATCGTTGCATTCAATCAAGTAAACAATATAAAACATAGTAAGATGTTCATCCATTCAGTTTATTCAAAAACCGAGTTTATAACTTGTCATTTTGTTCAAAGGAAACCAACTACAACTTCAAGGACAACATTCAAGATTTAAACACAAGTTTACAAAGCATAATAACTAAAACTGGATGACATCTAAAGCTTGACTTCATGACAACACAGACTCCTTTTTTCCAAAGCCGTCCACTAGTTACCTGTAATACATGTTAGTTTTGAAAAAAACGTCAGCAAAAGCTGGTGAATTCATACATTTAGTTTTGTATCAAATGAATCATTAAAAATTTGAAGTATTAAAATATGGTATGTATAGCATAAATGAAACTTGTAAGATCATTAATGTTTTGCAAGGACACTAATATGTATTTTGAATAGGAGGCAACCAAACCTTGACGATAAATTGTGTCTAAGAAACTCGTTTTAGACACAAAAGCACTCTTAACGATATGTTTTTTGTTGTCGTTAAGAGTGAGGCTCGCCAAAACACCAAAAGATCTATCACTTTCATTCCTTGGTACTTGAATGTTCATTAATGGTCCCTTCGTATAAATCTATCCGCATGTGATCTAAATATTTTCATTTTCTAGCTTAATTATACCAGTTGTAACATGTATACTTCCCCGAGCATTTAAAACTATAAAACAGTTAAATAAAATGGGAAACATGAACTCACAAATTTGCATTCCGTGCAAATCTTTATGCGATGTCTGATTCTGCATTCGTGTCTCAACCTACAAGTATTATAATCTCATTAGACACTTAGGTTTATGTTTATTTTCGTAAAATACTTCATCTTGAATTAATAATTATACTTGTATTTGTTTGCTTTCTTTGTTTGTATATATGTATTTCATATATTTTATATCTTTTTAGTTGCAATGGGCATAGGCCCAAAAGTAGTTAAGTGTAAAAGCCCAATTTCTTATGCTTAGTATGTATGGGCCTAGCCAATTTGATTTATAGGAGTGGGTCAAGTTTAAATTAGTTTATAAAGATGGGCCTAGCCCAAATTAATTTATAAGAGTGGGCCTAGCCCAATTTGGTTAATAAAAGTGGGCCTAGCCTAAATTAATTTTATAATAGTAGTGGCCTAGCCCAAAAATTTTATTATATAAATGGGCTTAGCCTAATAATTTTGTAATGGGCGTGATCTATGATTAAAGTTTACTTGTATTTTTATAAAAATTAGTTTATAAAAACTTTTATATATTTTATATAACTTATTTTTATAAGTTCTAGTATACATAACTTTAGTAAACATGTATGACGGTTCGTATGTTTATTTGATCGTTTCGTTCGTGTCGTCCGTTTCGTTCGCGTTATTCATTTCATATTGTCGTTTGTTTCGTCCGTGTCATTTGTTTTTTGGCGTCGTTTGTCTATTTTGTCCGATTTGTTCGAATTGTCGGATTTGTTTGTTTTGTCCAAGTTTGGACATATGTATGTGTTATACTAGTCAAAATTTTAAGTATGTTTATGTTTGCGGTTGTGTGAGTGTTTAAACTAGTATGTATTTCATAACTTTTCTAAATACATACAGATAAATACATACCATTATATATACATAATTTTTGGTAACTTATATATATACTTTTCATTCTAAATATATATTTAACACATATTTAGTTTAAGAAAAAATCTTGTAATTTTAATCTTAAACCTTTTTACCCAAAACTTGTATAATCATGATTAAACTTTCTAATCATTTTTAAACAAAGTAATATTTAGTTTAACTCACTTTAATCATGATTAATTTAATAAAAATTTTGCCAAGTTTCCCTTAAACTATGGACTTTTCCCTTGTTTTATAAACATGATTATGCATACTTTTTAAAATCAAAATTTCCCACTCTTTCAATAATAACAATATGAACTAAAATATCTTAATATGAAGCATCATGAACTTGTAAGTAACCTTGTCTAGTTCAAAAACCATATGTTAAAGTGTTAATCTTTAATTTTTATAAGATGATCATGTAAACTTTTTAGTTGAACAAAAGCTTTATGCAAACTTTATTTACATATTTTTAAAGACTACACTTTTGTGATATGATTCTTATGTTAGACTATGTATTACATGTTTTATAAAAACATTTTTAGACAAGTTATAAGTTCATGATTTTTATGTTAATGGATCTTGCTAGATCTAAACATGTATGTCTTTAGATCATCTTTTTAACCACCAAAATGCAAGATCATATACTTTATGACATTCAAGATCATCATAATAACCAAGTAATCATACTAGTTCATTTAGTTTTTATTAATGTTTTCAAGTGATTTTTAATTAAGTTTCAAGATAATCTTGTACATTTATGCCAAATCACAACATGAGAAATGTAGTTACTAGATATGAAGTTACTAGCTTGAGATAACTAAGATTAAGCTGATGAGAATATGATGAAGGTCCTAGAGCTCCAAGACTTGAGAAATGCTTCAAACAACTTCCATCAACTTGCAAATGTATTTGATCACCATGAAGGAGCCATGCTTGTAATAAAATTGATGATTTATGAAGATCAAAAAGTTGATGTTCTTGAGGATTATGAAGATATGAAGATGAAGATGAAGATGAAGATGAAGATGAAGATGAAGAAAGTGTTGGTGATTTGTTATGAAAATGGAAGAGTAATGGTTAGTGGTGTTATAATTCTTCTCATACACATGTACAACACTTAACACACTAGAATTGTTACAACACATCACAAAAATGGTTAGTGGGATGTCCACTAAAATCTTTATTATTATTTTTTATGAAGTTTACTTATATAGTTTATATTTTATAAACTTTGATAATAAACGGTTAGTTTTTATAAAAACTAACAACCCGACACATTATTTGTGATATTAAAATTTGGTTAACTAGTTCGTAGATTAGTTGTTTTGTTGTTCGGACAAGGATCCGCTTATGTTTCGTACCGGATCAAATACGACAATTTGTATTTTTTCGGAATTGTTTGTATATCTATCTTGAGATATTTTTACGTCCAAAATTCGTTAACTAGTTCGCTAAGCCATTAAATTTGCTATTTTGGTCATAGTTTTTGTAACGGCTTTGTTATCGGGTAGCTACCGAATTAGTTGTGCAACTTCAACCGGTAATGTTTATATAGGGATTCTTGTGTCATTTTTAATACCCTATACATTGTTTATGATAAATAATATTTGTTTTTGGATTTCAGACATTTGTTGTTTTGTTTTGTGGAGTGTTGTATATTTCTACAGAATTCCTGAATTTGTCTGCGGACAAGACAATTTAGTGTTTATATAATGTTTCTTGAAAGTATTATTTGTTAGTTGTTTCCTACTAATGTTTCTATGTAATAATTTTTGCAGACATATTTTTATGTCTCATTTTTTGCCATGTCGGGCTGTACCACGACTAGTACCTGACATGAATAGTGTGTTCGTATTTCTGCCGCCAGTCTAGGAAATAGTTTTATACTATTTCCAATTTTGGCGGAACTGTTATCTACTAAGCTATGATATTTTACATTCTTATACTTTTTAGACTTAATTAAATAAAAATTAAGTCGAAGTATACGAAAATAAATCATATGATAAATGTTTATGTTGTACGGAATTTACGGTATTTTTACCGAATATCACACGTGGAACACAAATCACGAACACATGGTTAGAAGCCATTGAGCACCCATGTATATAAAATATACAATGTTCAATTTTAATTCATGAGTGAAATATTTCATATTCAAATCATTCTAACAATTCAACACATTTGTTGTTCTAGTTGTTAGAAGCATTGCATATTTCACTTGGAAGGAAAGAAGTAATCATACAAATAAAATAAATGGTCACGATTATGCGTGTTAAAATAGTCATCTTATCTTTTGATAGTGTAAGGTTAGCTAACAAATAAAACCATACAAACATCGTTATTTTCTAATCGGACAAATAAGAAGCATTTTATCTGAATTTTTTCCTTTAATTTAATTGCTTTTTAACGGCATTTATAATTGCTTACATAAATGTTTTTTCATTGAATTGAAAGTGCAATTTACCCTCGCATCTGTTCCGTGAACATCCTTTAAATATGTTTAAATACCACCCTTTTTAATGCATACATGTATGTCATTTCTTACATTATTCATACCTTATGTTAAATATCAATTATCAATCTATTTTGGAATTTCTCTCCGTAATGTATCATCGGGCGAAAGTATCACGATAGTGAACAAGTCATGGTAGGCACAATCAGCCTATATAATTGCCCAAAGCCTTGTGACACATAGTGGCGGACCAAAGAATTCTCTTCTGGAGGTGCGAACAAAAGCTTAAACTAAACTTTTCAAAAAGTGTGATTAGGATTTTTTTCAATAAAATACACTAAAACTTTTTGTTAAAAGAGCCCGTCACCTACCACAACACCTAAGTCCGCCATATTGATTGGTTTTTTCATTCGTTATCACAGGTCTCGCAATATTTAACGTTCTCAAGATAACCTCTCCTATATATATTATATATATATATATACAACAACATATTTTGTACATTCTTATCATGTATAAAATGACCTACTTATGTTATCTGCTCGCACAGTGTTTGTTAATGTTCATGTATTATCGTAGCTCATGTAATGTGTTACTTATAGAAGTTTATTGTACATATACCACATGTATACGGCTAGCCTTATGCGTTTCGTGCTGAGACTTGTTCTCTTATATATGTATTTGTTCCTATAATTGTTTAATCATAAGTATATACTTATAACATTATATTGTTAATATATGTACATATTTTACTTTTTTCTATATATGTATTTGTCTTGTATATATATTTATTAAATATTTATATATATATATATATATATATATATGTTCTCAAATACATATGTTACATATCTTAGTTAGAGATATTGTTAAAATAAATATCTTTAACATTGAACTTGTTTAAGTGTATATGTATAATGTTCTCTTGTATGTGTATCATCTCGTCTAGTGTACTTGTGTATTTATACATATACGTATACCTATTGGAAATTGAACTCTACTAAAGAACAGATGATAGAAAGCCAAAATATACTACAACCTCTAATCCAAAGAATAATGTAACATCTGTCCAAGTAAAGATCTGTTGAAGACTAAATGTTCAAGGTCTGCCATAGCTATACTCTGTTGAAGACTAAAGCTAGAAGGTCTGCCAAGACTAGCTCTGCTGAAGATCAAAGCTAAAAATCTGTTAAGGCAAAGCTTTGCTGAAGATCAAAGCTAAAAGTCTATTAAGGCAAAGCTCTGCTGAAGATCAACAGAGGATGTGTCCATAAGTGTTTTCTATCAGTCCTTGTAATGTTTAGTGTATAGAGTGGTTAGCTTAGCATATGTTACCAGTTTGTTATTTCTTGTTAAATGTCATTTTCATGCTGACATCACAATCAATACTTAGTGGTTAGGATTGTAGTATAAATAGAACAGTGCCCGTACTATTCTATTTTATCACTTCATCTTACATCAGCCAAATCTATTTTCTTACATTCTGTACGAACAAATCAATGATCTTAGGCTGAGGGGGAGATTGTGAGTCTTATGCAAGTAATCATAATTACGAAAAGCATGACGATGAAAACAATCTCTCAACTTTGTGAATTAAATTTCTTCTTTTCCCGCTACAATTTCATCAGATTTATTTTCATTCATTTACCACTTTTGGAACTTTCACAAACAGTTTTAAAACTCAGATCCTAACAATTGGTATCAGAGCTTGGTCAATCGAATTTGATTTAACAATCAATTTGATTAAAATAGATTAGCTCTCACTACTAATTCCGTTTTTCGGTTTTATTGACAAACAAAGTTTGATTACTTTCTAAAAAGCTTTTTAAACTAAAACTGTTTTTGCAAACAATCAGAATGTCACACACTTCACAAGATCCTCACAACACCGGCACCATGTTAAACCACCGATTCTAGTCAGATCTAAAGTATATTATCTGGCAAAATGGTGGTCATGTCCTTGCTCAGCAAAACACCCGTTGTTGGAAGTCGGTCACCTTTGGACCTCATGTTCCAATATACCGAGTACCGAGGACCCTAAAGTCCAAGTACCAAAGAATCCCAAAAAATTCCGAGCAAGATTTCCAAAAGATCGAGCTAGATGCAAAGGCATTTAGCATCGTGGCCTCTGTGTTGTCAAACGATATCTATGCTGGCCTGTTGCATTGCAACAGTGCAAAGGAATTATGGGATGCTTTGAAGGAGCAATTCGGTGGGACTGAGTAAGTGATTGAAAACAATAGAGAGGTTCTGAATCAACAATATGAAATGTTTTTCAAAAGTGCCAACAGATGTTAGCTCAATGATTCACATTTTGTAGCCTTCACCTCATAATGCCATCATTCCATACAAGGGAGATTTAATCTACCTTAAAAACCATCCATCAGACCTTATCATTGGCAACATAAATGAAGGGGTGCTCACAAGAAAACAATCCCAAAACATTTATCTTTTTGTAGGCTTTCTATCTCTCACACAACTTGTCAATTACCAAGAGGCACTGAAAGACAATAGTTGGGTAGAAACCATGCAGGAAGAGCTCCTCCAGTTTAAAGGACAACAAGTATGGGAACTGTACCATTGCCGAAGGATGTATATCCAATTGGCACAAAATGGGTCTTCAAGAACAAAACAATGAGATGGGTATTGTTGTAAAAAATAAAGCTAGGATTGTGGTTCAAGGCTACAGACAAGAAGAAGACATTTATTATGATGAAACCTTTGATCCAGTAGCAAGATTAGAAGCCATCAGATTGTTCATAGCTTTTCCTGCCAACCACAATATCAAGGTGTTTCAGATGGATATAAAAAGTGCATTCTTGTATGACAAAATCAAAGAAGAGGTCTTGTTTGTCAACCTCCTGGCTTTGAAAATGTATTTTATACAGATCATGTCTACAAGCTTATCAAAGCTTTGTATGGCTTTGAAACAAGCACCTAGAGGCCTTACCTTTCTCTTATCCATTGGTTTTTCAAGGGGTAAAATTGATAAAACCTTATTTTTAAAATGGAAAGGAAATAATTTGATGCTTTTCCACATTTATGTGGATGACATCATTTTTTGATCCACATGCACTGCCATGTGTGAAGAGTTTCAAAAACTCATGGCAACATAGTTTGAAATGAGTGCAATGGGTGAGCTTCAATGTTTTCTTGGTCTCCAGTAAAACAGTTGCAAAATGGTACATTCATTCATCAAAGTAAGTATGTCAAAGAACTTCTTAAAAAAATTGATATGAATGATTGCAAACCATGTTGCACACCCATGGCAACTTCAAAGCTCATCCCTGTTGAAGAAAATGAATAGAAGCATGATAGGTTCATTACTGTATCTAACTGCATCAAGGCCAGACATCATGTATGCAACATGTGTTTGTGCTAGATCCCAGTCAGCACCTAGAAAGTCCAATCTCATTACCGTAAAAAGGATATTCAGATACATAAAAGGTGCTCCCACACTTGGTATCTGGTATCCAGCTAATGGTAATATTGAGCTTTCAGGTTTCTCAGACAGTGATTTTGCTGGATGTAAAACCTTAAGGAAGTCCACTTCAGGAGGCTGCCAATTCCTAGGCAGCTGCTTAGTGTCTTGGCAGAGCAAAAAGCAGGCTGCAGTATCAACATCCACAGCAAAGGCTGAGTATATTGCTGCTGCAAGCTGCACTGCTCAACTCCTGTGGCTTCAGAATCAGTTGCTGTATGTTGGTGTAACTGCTTTAAAGACTCCTCTTATGTTAGATAGTCAAACAGCTGAAAACATTATTAAAAATCCAGTATCTCATTCTACCACCAAACATATTGATATCAGACATCACTTTGTGAGAGATTGCTATGAAAAATGTTTGAGTTCTCTTCATCATGTCCTAATTAAAGATCAACCGACAGATGTTCAAACAAAAGCATTAAATACATCTACCTTTGAAAGTTGATCTCTAGGCTGGGAATGCTAAACATGGAATAAAAACAATTTTTTTTTGAATTCCATGTGTAAAAAGCATTAAAATGTGTTCAGAAAAACAACTTTTCATCCTTAAAAAACTAAAATTGAATTTTTTTTCAATAAATCTCAAAAGTCTGCTCACAACCACTATTTCTCAAAACCTCTGCTTGGCATAAAATCTATCCATTGCTCACAGTGTATCCTCAGTTCTTACTTGCACTGTTCGTGAAACCATTGTTTTCCAATCCACTGATAATCTATCCTCTGATAGTGTAAAATCACCACTGCTCATCCCACTGTTTAGAACCACTACTGGTTTTCAGCAGAGGTTACCAAACAACTGTCATCCATTACTCAATAGAGTTGACACGTACACAGATGATAGCCATCAGATCTTTTGGAAACCCCAGCCACGTCAGCACTTACTTTTTCCCTTCATAAACCCGGTTTCATTCAAACAGAGTTTCCCCATACCATTTCCCTCTCACACACACAAATATCTCAATTTCTCCATTACTCTTCTTCTTCTTCTTCTCAAAACCCTAAAATCCTAACTTCTCACCATGAGTCTCATCCTAAAAAATCCCCATAACTACCTTCCCATTTTCGAAAAAACCAACAATAATTAAGTATTTCACTCCATGATCAATGTTTTACAAACATCATCATACAAAGATGTGTCACTTGCCAAGCCCCCATCTACATCGAAACCCTCCGCCAATTTTGGGCAAACGCTGAACTTCAAGTTCAGAACAAAAAGCCTTTCGCTATACATCAAAGATTGGCCAGTCACTGGTCCAAAGTTCTCCTTCCACCATCTCCACCATTTTTGGTCTTGATAACCTAGACGCCCCCACATATTTCTCAAAGAAAGATTTACATGCCAAATTCATTGAACGCGGATATGAAGGTCAGTTATCTGGAATTACCATTTTCAAACCTGAATTTCCGGCTGACATGAAATTCTTTTTCCACACCCTTTTACTCTGTTGTCAGCTAAAACCACTGCGTTTAACAAAATACCCTTAAACATTCAATACCTAGGTTATGCTATTTTAACCGGAACTAAATTTAATTTTTCTCAGGTATTGTTTTCAGATTTGGTTGCAAACTTTATTAATCTTAAAAAGGGAAAAGCTTTTTGGATACATCCTAGGTTGTTGAGCTTTTATTTACAAAACCAAGTTTCTGCTTCTGATTTTCAACAAGGTGCCACCTGTGAAGTTGGTAGCCTTAAAAATTGAACTTTTACTCGCCTCTCAACACAAAAACCTAGGGTGTTAAAAACAAAATCAATGGTGACTGAGCACATTTTGACATCTGTCACAACCACTGCTACTTCATCAGTTGTTGAGCCCACTTCTCCTGGTGACCACAGTACTGAAACCAGTGTTGTGGAACCCACACCAGCCATCCCCAAAAAGAAACCCACAAAAACCACCAAGCTCTACAAACACCAAAAAACGGTAGCTCTGGAAGATGACATGCCAGATGTCTTACCGGTGATAACACAAAAGTCACAAATAACCACTGTTTCTACTTCCTCACAGCAGTTGGCTCAAAGATCTCCACCAGCTCAAACTCCCCTTGTCTCCTCACAGAAGGAACAAGTTGTACACACGGGGACACCACATTATTGGGTAGATGTCTCAATCGAACATCTGTTCTCTAGCCCCTCTCCCAAGGCTATGTCTCTTTCCACTCCTTTACCCACTTCACCAATAGCACCTACTGTCATTCCATTGTTTGAGGCAATAGAGAAAACTCAGACACTGAGCAGTCCTTCTCAATCACCATTACTACGCGTCAACTTATACAGATGATTGCATGACAACTCTATCTGCTAGCCCACAAGCAATTGAGGAGGCTACACCCCACGAGTTACTTGTAACTCTTGGTGGTAATTCAAGTGAAGCAGCCACTACAACTGTAGTCACAACAGTGGCTCAGTTGGACAATGGTTCAATCAGTAAGACTTTCTTGAAGGCAACAACTGCTGAGGCTACAACAGTAACCTCTGAGCCAGTTGGAATTCCCGTACCACGAACAAGGGGCATTTGGTGCTGTTTCCTTGAGACTCCTCAAGATGATGAACCAGATGCAACTACCTCTGGTAGGAATTTGGATGATCCTATTAACTTAGGTGACAAATTACAATTCAAGAATTGATGGAGAGGATGTCTTCCATGGAATAAACTATAGATGCCCTCAAAACGATGATGAACAGGTCCTACAAAACCTCCAACCTCAACCATATCCCACACAAAATGCTGATGAGAGACAATTGGCCGATATTCAACATGAAATCCATATGAACTGATCAGAAATATGGTCGAGGCTTGCTATAAAGATACACAAGATGACATCAAAGCCATCAAGGACCATCTTCTCAAAATTACTAGCTCTGCCCCGGTGATCATTCTTCAAGATGACAATGAACATGATGCCAAAAAGGGGGAGAAATATTCAATGAAAAATTTACAACCTGATCAAAAGTCAAACCTCAGGTGCAACAACAGCCAGCAACTACTACACTTAACATCTGAAGCAACTTTGAGTAGGAAATTGATGAATCATTAAACAAAGAAGCTGAAAGGATTGCAAATGAAAGCAACAAAGACAAGATACACTCGAAGAAAAAGCTTTAGACTCATAAAAGAAGAAAAAGGCTAAGCAGCTTGAAAAAGAAGATGTTGGCACTTCGAAAAGAAGGAAATCTACTAAAAAGTCAGACAGTCAACTTCCACTCCTTCTACAACAACTGCTGAAGCCACTACTTATGTATCCTTTGTCCCCATTATACCAGCAGAGTTTGGTGCCACTGCTGAGAAGGCTAATGTTGTAACAACAGATGTTGGAACAACAACTGTTGGATCAGAAGAGGTTATCCAAACCACTGTTATGGTCACTTTCCAACTACAACAGAATGATTACCCACACCATCTCGTATTCCCATACATCCACCCTCACCCAAACTTAAATTCCAAAAGAAAAACTTTTGTAGTTGATGATGATGAAGAATACCAATCACCACTCCCCATTTCTTCACAACCTATATCACAACCATCCTCATCACCTCCATGCTCTGAAACTCCATTTCCACCATTTCATATCATGCACCTATCTTCTTCGTTTTCTTCATATGGGTGCACTATACCCACTCGAACCCTTCTTTGTCAAAGGTGAGATTGAAGCTTTCTTCAAAATAGAAGATCCACTAAAAGAGACTTCCCTTCCTTGCTAAGATATTGAAAGCCTAGGAATCTTTATGAATATCTACATTTAAGGCTAGGCAGGCAAAGCACATAGCTAAAGACAAATCTAAAGCAAAGATGACAGGCCTTACAGCTAGCCTTACAATATCAACTCAGCAAAGTCAGATGTCTTGAAGAATTTGTTAAGGAGCTAAGTAACTCTGTCTCTGAACAGCCAACCACTGAAGATCCAGAGCTTAAAGAAGATTATCTAGACCACTTCATGAAGCATAAGCCTTATAAAGCAACAAGGGCATAATTTAAAGGCTGGTCGGCAAATGAGCTCAAAGAAGAAATTGACAAATTCATTCCATGATCAAAGATCAGTCTAAAGAAGTCTACTCCTCCTATCTGGAAAAAGGCCAAAGTAGACAGCCAAGACCATGCTCTAAGATTAAAAGAATGAAAGCTGAACTTGTAGATGCTTGTATGGTATAACAAGGCAAATTGCTCGATGGTCTGAATCTAAAGTGGTAGATACTTATAGGAGGTTGGAAGATTTAAGGAAAATGGATCCTTCTGTTTGAAAAAACTAATCTATGACCAAAGTACCTCAGCTCTTAACCAGACCCCTTTCTCCAAAAAGATCAACTTCGAACACCACTTGTCCACCATTGCTTTGAGTCAAGCAAAAAGGCAAAAGCAGGTAGAAGAGAAGATCAGAGGATGCATGAAGTATTAGAAAAGAGGGAATAAAAAATTAACTTTTGTTTCATACTGATGCTGCAAAGTGACAAAGTCAGAGCCTCACTTTCAACACTTGTACACAGACCAACATCACCAAACTCATCAAAAATAACCCTACTCCCAAGAAAACAATCGTACTAAAAAAAATTCTAAAATAAAGTCAAACTAAGACAACCATGAATTGACATTGCTCAGGTCAGATGGTAGAGTTAAAAAGATAAAGATGGAGGATGCATATGGTCTGGATGCAACTGATCTCCAAGACTATGCTGAATCTTGAACTTGAAAGGGATGTAGAAGATATGATTGCCCTGGATTTTGAACTTCAATTCAAAGGCCAAATAAGGAATCATTGATGAGAAATAAAGATTAGAAATAAAGTTTAGTATTGGCATCATCTGTTCTAGGGGAGATTGTTGGAAATTGAACCCTACAAAAGAATAGATGATAGAAAGCCAAAATATACTACAACCTCTGATCCAAAGAATAATGTTACATTGCCTAAGTAAAGCTTGCTGAAGACTAAATGTTCAAGTCTCCATAGCTATACTCTGTTGAATAAAGCTCTGTTGAAGACAAGCTCTGTTAAAGACTAAAGCTAGAAGGTCTACCAAGACAAGCTTTGCTGAAGATCAAAGCTAAAAGTCTGTTAAGGCAAAGCTCTGCTGAAATCAACAGAGGATGTGCCATCAGTGTTTTCTATCAGTCCTTGTAATGTTTAGTGTATAGAAGTGGTTAGCTTAGCAGAGGTTATCAGTTTGTTATTTCTTGTTAAATGTCATTTCATGCTGACATCACAATAAGATGCTCAGTGGTTAGGATTGGTAGTATAAATAGAATAGTTCCTGTACTGTTCTATTTTATCACTTCATCTTACATCAATCAAATCTATCTTTCTTACATTCTGTACGAACAAATCAGTGATCTTAGGCTGAGGGGGAGATTGTGAGTCTTATGCAAGTAATCATAATTACGAAAAGCATGACGATGAAAACAATCTCTCAATTGTTATGAATTAAACTTCTTCTATTTTCCTGCAATTTCATATGATTTATTCTCATTCATTTACCACTTTTGGAACTTTCACAAACAGTTTTAAAACTCAGATCCTATAAATACCATGTATGTATACTTTTGATTTAGGTTTTGTGTCGCATTGTACGTATATGTGTATACATGTACATTACTTATAATTCTTGTATTTTACTAAGTGTCTTGGTGTACGTTTTTCTACATATAAGTATACTTATATAGTTGTATTCTTACACTTAGCCATTTTTATATAACTTTGCGGACTTGTTATAGGTGAAAATATATCTTTTAAGTCATTAAAAATAATATATTTTTAGGACTAGTCGATGAGTCTGTATATATTTTTCTTGTCGGTATAATATATTCCTTGTCCAATTTTAGTTCGATATGTATATGTATATGTATATGTATGTGTATGTGTATTATGTATATGTATATGTATATGTATATGTATATGTATATGTGTATATGTATATGTATATGTATATAGTAATTAATGTCCAATGTTGTCCGTTTCGTCCGATATATTTGTTTAAGGATATAATGAATGTGTGGTGTGTGTGTGTATATATATATATTCCTTGTATACTTGTCCATGTGCCCATGTATAGGTAAGTGTATTTGTGTTAGTATATATTTATATACTTTATCAAGTTCCTTGTGTTTACTTGTTTCTTGTATTTTTGTGTAAGTATTTAGTTATCATGTACGTCCTACATCTTCTAAATACATACAAGTAACACATAAGTGTATACACACTACGAATATATATATATATATATATATTTATATATTTGTATCCTAAAATAGATATACATAAGTTTGTTTTAGTTTAAAAAACAATATTAAGTTTAACTTAACTTTTCCACCAAAATTTTGTATAATCGTGATTAAGTGTTCTTATCACCTTTTTAGTTTTGTAAACCCCTTGCTAATAACACTTTAATCATGATTATATTTTTAGTAAAATTTTGCACATAATTTTTCTTATATTATGGATTTTTTTGCACGTTTTCAAAACGTATTTTAACACAATTTTCAACTTAACAAGATCATCAAGATTTACCAAAGTCTTCAAAAATTAATCAACATGAAATTACATATATTCTCAACATCAAGTATCATGAACTTTTATATTTAAAATGTAAGATTTTCAAGACAACTTTTGCTATTATGTTCATCATTATTTTCCAATTTATATAAACATTTACTTCCAAGATTAAGCCATGAACATGAGTTTTTAGTCTTAACATAAACTTTTTACTTTCTAAAACTCATTTTAAGATTATATTAAAGTTCATGATGCTTCATGTTTATGGATCTTGCTATATCTAAATATATACGTGTTTAGATCTTATTTTTAACTATGAACATGCAAGATCCTGTGTTTAACCATAATCTACAAAAATATTAACACTAAGATCTACCATAAATTCACCAGAACAACAAGTACATCAAGTAGATTATATTATTTTGTACTTCCATAATCTATATATATCAAGAAGCTTTAAATGGTTAGAAGATGCTTACTACTAGCACTTAGTCTAGGGAAGATCTTAAGATGAGAGATGAGATGATGAGAATGATGAAGCTCAAAGAGAAGTGAACAAGCTCCTTGAAAGACTCCACACTTAGCATCTTATATCATCTTCTAATGCTCCATGGATACTTGTATTTTGTAGTTTAAGACTTGAAAATGAAGAGAATAGTGAGAGAGGGGTGAGCTATAGGTTATGAGTGAAGGAAGGATAGTATGATTGTGGTTTCTTTGAAATGAGAAGTGTAAGTGAGGTGGTGAAGTTTGGTGTATATAATCTACATGTTCATTAGTCAAAGAATATCTTTGAAGACCATACTCTTCTTCATCATCATTACTCAACATTATGGAGGGCATGTGGGGCCCTCCATTGTCATCAACCTCGGGGGGGGGGGGGGGGGAGCATTGTGATGTTAATATTAAACTCAAATTAGACATTTGTTGATTTGAAATTTTATTTCGATTATGTTAATTGAAAGTGATTAGGTGTTAATTGTTGTTTTGGATGCTAAACAATGTTAACTAGTTCACTAGACTAGTTTAAATGGTGTTTAGATATTAAAACCGACACTAGTTTCGTTATCGAATAAGTTACCGGCATTTTATGTAATGAAACTTGGTAATTTAGAGATGTACATTCTAGTGATATATGAAATATCCATATGTTTGTTGATGACTATTAACATGATTTAATGATCTTTACAATGTCTTTGTGATTATATATTTGTTACAGGTTTATGTAAATTGTAGCGTTGGTGAATAGGAATGGAGAATGTAGATGTTTATGCATTTTTTTGGAAAGTTGTAAGATTACAAGTTGTTTTCCCTTTCAGGGTTTTGTATGAGTATTGCTTTTCATATCCCTTTTTTGTCGTTTCATGGAGTACCAGAACTTTCCTAGCATGAATAGTATGTTTGCATCGTCTACCAACGCTTTCGGACATAGTTGTATCGTTTCGTGATGCGGCTGAATATAATGATATGATATGATATGTAATTGTATGTCCTTGGATTGCTAGAGTTTTTAAGACACAATCATACAAAAATTAAGTCTAATGCACATAATTAATTATGTGATAGTGATTAAGTTGTACAAATTACCTGTTATTTTGTCGTTTGTCACACTCTCAAGATAATAGCTTATGATACAAACAGAGGAAACAACATCTGTTAGTCCACTTGGTGCACCATCTATGGAGAACTCAACCATTTGACAAACAATGCTCTTTTCTCAAACCCTATGACATGAACTTAAAATAGGTTAAGAAAGAAAATGAGTTTCAAAAGGGATGATGGCCCTATCAACAGGGGTCCACAATCATTTTCGAAAAGAGTCGAGTGCAGTCAATCACCTGTCACACAAAACATGAACCAATACCCTGCACAAAGGGATGGTCAAGTATCTGTTGCACAACCCACATTTCCAAGAGGCTATGGGCAACCACTATGCACCAGGGTATCTTATAGGTATGCAGAACCTGTGCAAATGCCCCAAAAGCCAAGGATCAATAAAAACCCTCACGAGTACAATCATCTTATTAGGAATGGTCAACCAATAGTTGATCCAAGTGTGAAAATGCTTGCAGAGGGCCAAAAACACCTGTTTGAGATGGTACAAAAACTTTTTGTGGCAAATGACCAATCCCAAGGAGCCATTATAGTGGTTAACACCTAATGCAAAGCAGTTAATGCTTTGGACCATCTGCAAGATTGTCCCATTCACGACTGCATGTAGGGAACATCTATTGGCAATTTGAAAGTGCAAACAGATGATACCCAAGCACATATCTCCATCCAAATAAAAGAAAGAAATATGTTTTGAAAAACTTATAAAAAGGCTCTTTACAACATTAAAATGTTGTCTTAAAATGAAGAAAATCAAAAAGTACTATTTTAAAATCAAGAAAAGAGTGTTGAAAATCAACAAAATCAAAACTCTGTTCAAAAGAGTAAAACATCTGTCTCAGTGGTTCAAAAGTCTGTTTAACCTTGGTCAACCACTGTTTAAGGCAAAACAACCATTGATTCATCAACACTATTTGAGTAAAAGAGGTCAAACAGACCCACTGTTTATCAAAACAACCACTGTTTTCACTTCAAAACTCTGTTTAACTCAACAGAGGTTTCAAACATGGGTTCACATCCATTTGTTATCCAAAAGTCAAACACATATTCAAACCACTAATCTGGTCACACAAATATCTATTGACCACAGTAGAGGTTTCAAATAGATTTTTTTAAAACAAACCTTATCTTTCTTCTTCAAAGGGTTTCCTCAATAGGACCCACGTTCTGAACAGAGATTTGTCATAATGAATGAAAAATGGCCACATAGACCAAAACGTAACCGTTGGTCACGCTGGCATCCCTGTTCGTTAGACCTAATAAAAACCCATGACAAACAGAGTTTACATCCATCTTCCGTACTTAACAAAATCAAAGCATTTCAAAAAGAAAAATCTATGAATTTGCTTCCAACAAACTTTGTGCTAAACCAAAAGATTTTCTGTTAAAAGATTATGTGAAGATTTGACCAAATCTCACCATGTATCTCGAATTGAAGTCCTCTCACAATTACTTACCGTATCTTGTAAAACACAGCAAGAACACGATTTTCAACACCATCAACGACACTATCAATACATCCAAATATATCCATATTCTCACTACAAACACCCCCATACATCTATCCACCCTTAGGGAGTTTCAGGAAAATGCGAAAATTTCGCTTCAAAACAAAAGGCTACATCTCATCACTTCTACCATAAATAAAGAACATGTTGACATAACCCCAGAATCCATCTCCAACATGTTCAAGCTACAAGATTTGGCAGGTATGGATACGAATCTTCATAAATGAGTTCATAGAAAGGGGTTATGAAGCTTAAATGGTGGGAGCAAGACTTTTTAAACCAAAGTTCCCACTATAAATAAATTCTTTATCCATACCCTCTTTGTTTGTTTAGTCTACTAAGACCACTTCTTTTAATGAAATTCCCTAAAAACTAAGTATCTGAGGTATGCTATTTTGAGAAATTCAGATTATAAGCTATCCCAGACACTATTTATGGATTTGGTAGCATACATAAAAGCAATCAAAAGAGGCACTGGCAATCTTTCTTTACTATACCCAAGACTGTTAAGCTTCTCCTTGAAAAATGTTTTAACACAAGTGAGCATTGAACAATGTGAAGCCATTGAAATTAGCAATCTATCAAACGAAATTTTCTCCCACATGATGACTAAAAATCAAGAAAATGTGGGTGAATTATTTTTTTTTTTTTGCAAAACCAAGCAGTAGATGTTACAACATCCGTTGCTGAGCCCACTTCCCTTGGTGACCAAGGTGCACAACCCAACATAATAGAACACACACCAGACATTTCCACAAAAACCATTTCCATTCATATCCACAAATCCAAAAGAAAAACAAAAAGAAGGAATCACTAGGGGATGAGGTGGGAGAGGTACCTACTGTTACACAAATGCAACAAACATCTGTTGGTACTTCCTCACAACAGATGCAAAATCTTCACCTTTCCAAACTCCTCACTCAGGAGAGTGCTGTAAGCACATGGGAACCAATCAAGAGGGAGATACTTTAGTTGAACATCTCTACTCAAGCCCCACTCCTAGGGCTGCTTCTATTTCCACACCATTACTCACTAAAACAATCCCATCATCATTCCTAAATTGCTTGATGCAATTGATATAACAGACTTACACATACCTAGTTCTTCTCAGCAATAATTCATAGAGAGTACACTTTAATAAGTAACTAGGGCAAGCTCAGAAATCATTGCAAACCCACAAGCAGAGGAGGCTACACCACCCGTATCCCAAGAGGCACTTGTAGGTATTTCAAATTTGGGCAACTACAACAAGTGTCAAGACAACAGCCTCACAGTTGGACACTGGTTAAATTATTAAGACCCCTTGAAGGCAAAATCTATTGAGACAATAGTCTCTTCACCCGTTGGAAGTCCCTAGTACCAAGAAAAAATGGCACCTAGTTCAACACTAAGTACATGTGATAACCTGCATTTTTAGGTTAACACAATTAACTTTCTTAGTTAAATCTTTGCGATTTAATGAACACTCATACATGTCACACCCTGACCCGCAGTGGAATAGGTGATCGGGCCATGATTGGGTTAACTCGAGAGCTTATGACTTGCTATTACTTGTTTTAGATAATCATTGATTAGTAACAATTGTTTCACAAAACAAATAATTCAAATAAACAATTACAAACACAAGACGTTGTTCATAACAAATAAACTGCACTAATTCGTTTCTTGTTAACTAAGGCCCATCCCATGTCTGATCTTCTCTTTGTACATGTTCACATGTATCATGTGTAAAAGTGGTTTTTGTGTCAACAAAGGTTGGTGAGTGAACCTTATTATTATCAGAAAAATAGTATGTTTTAAGTTTGGCTTATTGGGAAAACGTGCGTTAACCAATGTAAATAAATATGATGTATGTCATATGTCAACCCCATAACACAACCTCAAACATTAAACAAGTCAACTGAAATGATTCAATAAATTTAAGCATGTTGCAAGAAATTAGGGTGTGCCAATGAATGAATGTATGTTGCACGGTATTATGGTGTGCTGCAAGGTCTAAGCTCAATCAAACGGAGCTTACCTCGTATGATTGGCAACGTCAAGTTCCACTCATAGGTATTAGGGAATAGACGAGCCTATGATGATGTGATATCCAAAATGAATAAAAATGCACCAAATGATAAACAACCAAACAACACATAACATAGATACTTCACATAATGGTACTTGAACGTAATTGAACTTTGTAAAACGGAATAAAGATATACGACACATGATACACCCCAAAACGTATAAATAAAAAGTAAAAGGGGGGAGTTGTAAGATTTACTCACAATGGTTGCGTTTATGATTCCTGGTAGAATAACGCACGAGTAAAGATTGAGAAAAACAAACGAACGGAATGGTTATCCTAGATATTTACAAAACCACACAACGAACTTATTAATATCTATAGGCAAAATATAATTCCTAATATATAGTTTTTAAATTAATTAATTAGATATTAAAATTATCACATCATTAGTTTTTTTATTGTTATAAAAGAATCTTTGTAAAAGATTGTCTTGTTATTAAAATTTAAGGTTTTTATTATTAAAGATGAAAGAAATAAATAGAAAAAAAAATAAAAAGGATATAAACTATTGAAATTTAAGGGTTCTGTATAAATAACTAAAAAAATTCTAAAAAAAACAAAACATCTCCAAACGGCCCTAATGAAGAATCGAACTCTTGACTTCTCGTTTGCGTGCACACAGCCCGACCAACTGGGCTATGTGTCTAACATGTTATAACCTGACTTTTAATTCATTTATATTAAACTGAGTTCCATTCCATTACTGATTATGTCTAAAGAAAATAAAAGTCCATCCATAGCGATTGAAATCGGGTTCGAACTTGGGCCTCTTTTTCGTTACAAAACCCTAAATCCAACTAGTCTACACTGATGTTTGTGTTGAAACTTTATATATATCGTTTATTAAACTGGCATTAGTCTGTTTTACATAAAGGTTTTATAAAGAAAAAAAAATGGTGCAGTGACAAACACGGGAGTTCGGGTTCGAACCCGTGACCTCTGTGTGGGATTAAACTACATCGACCGCTAATCTATGTCAACAACAATGTAATCTTTCCGAATTTTATTTCATTTAAATAAATAAATTAGCGGTCATCTTCTTCATAGTTTAACTAATCTGAACATGACGACCTACTGAAAATTTTGATTCGTAATTAATAATCGTTTCTGCAGTTACATCGATATGTATAAAAATAAAACGAATGTATTGAAATGAAAAAGAAAGTACACAGAACCGACATATGCAGGTTTCTGGTTGGATCCTTGATCCCCGACGAGTTTTCCGGCAAGCTTTTCAGCTCCGGTAAGCCTATTTCCCTGTCGAATGAGTATTGAAAGTGGAGTGAAAGTGACAGAGTGTGCGAGGGTGAAGTAAACCATCATAGGAGGAATAATGGTTTAGATTATAGAAGTAGAGGGTGGTTTATTTAGGGTTTTTCGGTCATCGTGAAGAAGCCGATCCAAGAATGTCGAGTGTTAATGTGGTCCTACGCGTTTACATGTTGTCACGAGTCTATATATGGAAACCTTGCTGGGTTGATTCAATCCCGTGTGGTTATTCGAAAATCAAAAGAGGATGCCCTGTTTATGGTCAAGACTTAGAGCAGCAAGAATTGATTTAAAACTAAAGACTATTATAAATATATTTCGGTAGGGTTTATAACATATCTTCAATTAGTGATGGGGTGGTACAATATTTTCTTGGTTAATGGTGAGGCCCGGGTTCGAGTCCCGCGGGCCACCATTTTCTGCTTCAAATTTAAATTTCAACTTTTAAAATGTTACAATCAGCCCCCTTAATTATACTAACTGGACTAACTTGGTTATTAACTTAATTTACCTTAAAAAACTCATTTTAAAACCTAACAACTAACTAGATTATATATGTAAATTTTAAATTTGCAATATTAATTAAATTAATTAATCAAATAAATAAATAAATAACTATGTCAATAAATGGATGTAACTAAGAGTAATATCTTTCAACGCTTATTTATTTCGTAGATATTTTCCGAGGTTCAAAGGTTAGGATCCAGACTTCTAAACGGGTTGGATTTCTGGGTATCCGTTTTTGGCGGATGTTACAGTCTCCCCTACTTTTAGGGATTTCGTCCCAAAATTAAGAGGAAGCTGTAATCGGTACTATTTTAGCATATCCCTTAGGAATTTACATTAAAAGAGTCAAAGTAGGGTTTAGGTTCGATTGTGGCGGTAACGTTCCTGGTAGAAGTATCATTCTTTGTTGTCAGAGGTGTAGAAGTGAAAGGCGTCATAACACGAAGTTGGCTTGTAATATGTCAAGGATTTACTACTGAGTTGTAATTATACTCATGATGGCTAACTAGAAATTGTATCATGATAAGGGATTTTAAGAAAGTAGAAGCGTCATAATGATAAAGTTACATATAAATTCACAAAACAAAATCTTCGACCACATCGCTATCCAAATTAAGATTGACACTACTTACACAGAAGTTCCCATAACCATCTAACAATGCTTTTGATCACCTGAAAAGAACACTTATATATAGTAAGTACCTGCAGCGTATCCACCATGTCCTTGTCAAATTTTCATTGGCCTCGTTACTAAGTCACGATTAGTTCTATGTGACTCGTCCTAAAATCTACCAAACATAAACAAACACAACAACCAATACTTGAGTCTCGAATCCGAAGAAAGCAAGACTAAATGACGGTGGTACCTCTATCTTGTGTTATAAGAAAGTGGTCAGCCTAAGAAAAAGTGAGACGTGACCCACTTTCCCTAAGTTATGAGACGAGGTTTACCTTGATGTATGATGACATGAATTTAATCGATGCAAAAATGACATGATGTGAAATGTAACAAAAACAATTGGCATAGCATAACATTAATTGCAATATGTTGATTTAGGACTTAAAATTAGTACCACGACTAACTATAGGAGATTATGAGACACTCCAACTAGAATTTTGTCAATCAGGCTGACGAATGTTTTTCTATAAATTAAATAGTAAACTGTCATCAGACTACAATTTTGACCTTTGTGTAACATATATTTTTGCACGAATTTTCTATAAGTATTCAGGTCAAAGATTACACAAGCTCTTATGGACTATTTGACACGCCTCATAAAATATATAGGATTGTTCTGACCCGTTTAGTATTATAAATAAAATCCACAAGCCAGCTGAAAATCTGATGTTGAGCTGAAACTACAGAACCATTGGGTTAACATGTAACGGTGAATCTAATGGATTTTGCTAGTGTTCTTGGAATGTGTAACCTAAATAAATGTCATTGAACATGTATTTGTGATTACATGACATGTGTATACATGAAACTTGTCCTGACCGTGTCGTAGAATAATCTGCATGGTAGCATACGTGTGTAACATGAAAACTAGTTAAGTGTGTGCGTACATGTATTATAAATACCTACGTGAAACCACATTGTGATATCCTAATAACTTAACCAACAACAACTTGGTAAATATACCAGAACATCCTTGACCCATAACTTTCCCTAGCTACTTAACTTTTACCGAGGAAATCTAAGGTGAGTGTCACCATTTTTCTAAAACATGCATCCCTAGTTTGGGACTACATTTATTTAGGAAGGAATACTTTTTCTCTTAATGCCTTAGTTTAATTTCATGTGTATATTGTGGACTAAACAAACATCTATCTTGAAAGTCCCTACTTTATACCGAATCAGTTGTTGGGGGCAAACGGGGTATTAGTTGATAGCGCTATTAGGTTTGATGAACCTCACACATTGCTAGGAGCCAGTTGTGAACTTTTGACTCAATCTTTATATAAATGCTAATAGACATTGAAGTGGGGCACAACACTTAATCAGTCAGTTTTTCGTTACTTCTTGTTTAGTTGCTTAACAGTGGGTTAGCAAACCATGACATGCTTTTATAACATTTTGTTGCTACATTTGAGCATGCTTTTGTAGGGCGCTAGGTACATGGCACTTTAGAGCATTGGAGTTGCCCGATTAAATGTCACACCCCGACCCGCAGCGGAAAAGGTGATCGGGGCATAATTGGGTTATCATCAAAGCTCATGACATTTATTATATGTTTCATATTCATTAATACAATTTAATGGAAATTTACAATAAATGATACAACATGTTCTAACTATCAGTCTAAGCTTCTTGGTTCTCTTCTAAGGCATATCCTATGTTTTCCTTGCTTCAACCTGTCCACCTGTATCATGTGTAAAAAGGTTTTTGGATCAACATAATGTTGGCGAGTGAATCCTATGGAAAAACATTTGAACAAGTTTATCCAATTGATTATAAATAATGTGCATACCACATATGAGTAAATGTAGATGTAAATTTATTCACACAACACAAATATTGAATATTGAACACACAAACACCAAATGATTGTTTTGAGGCACGCGTTGTTCGACTCGTCTCCCACGAGGAACTGATGGGCCTAATGAATGAGTTTTGAGGCACGCGTTGTTCTTACGAACTGATGGGCCTAATGAATGAGTTTTAAGGCACGCGTTGTTCTCGTCTCCCACGAGGAACTGATGGGCCTAATGAATGAGTTTTAAGGCACGCGTTGTTCTCGTCTCCCACGAGGAACTGATAGGCCTAATGAATGAGTTTTGAGGCACGCGTTGTTCTTACGAACTAATGGGCCTAATGAATGAGTTTTAAGGCACGCGTTGTTCTCGTCTCCCACGAGGAACTGATGGGCCTAATGAATGAGTTTTAAGGCACGCGTTGTTCTCGTCTCCCACGAGGAACTGATGGGCCTAAATAATTTGCATACAACTTTGACAATATGTAATACATCACAACCAATAATAGTTACATTCTAGTTTAGTTCATAAAATGGTATAGCACGAATTTGCATAAGAGAATTAGTTTAAGCGACACATGATACACCCCAAAACATGAATAAAAAGGGGAGTTTGTAAGAATTCACTCACATTGGGTGCGTTCGGTTGATGAGGTTGAATGCACGCGAAATGGTGTTAACCACGAGTGAAATTAACCTAGATAAATCGTATTACGGTTTGGTAAGTAAACGGGTTTTATTAATCTATTTTAGTAGGATTGTTGGGTGTATTTTTGTGAGTTTGAGGCTATTTTCTAACCTTAAAAATGTTATTTTTAAGTATTTATAATTGATTTTTAATTAAAATAATTAAATAAAAATAATAAAAAAATATTTTATTTTTGCTACAGTTGACTTTGACCGTTTGACTTTGACTGACGTTGACCGGTTCGGAAGGCATATTATTGTGCGCTGGGTGAGGCTCGAACCCGAGACCTCCCGTACGCGTGCACGCAGCTCTACCAACTGAGCTACGTGTCTAACCCGTCATATATCCGATTTTAATTATATATATATATTAATTAGAGTTAAACAGAAATCCTTTTATTTTAAAAACGGATTAAATCACAAAACCGGTGCGCTCCACAGGTCTCGAACCCGGGACCTGTGGGTTAGCGGACACACAGTCCACCGCTGGACTGTGTGTCTCACTTGGTTATAAACTCGGTTATCAATATACTTAACATATACTTAAATCAACCCGGTTCAGTTTGCTGAAAAAGGAATTTTTATCACGGCAGCGTGTGAGGGACAATACTCGAACTCGTGACCTTAGCGTTAAAAGTGCACACAGTCCACCGCTGGACTGTGTGTCTAACCTGGTAATTAACTTGATTTTAATTATACTTAACCATTACTGAAACGTCGTCTTCTTCACTGGTTTTAACCGGAAGTGACGACTGACTGGTTCGAAAAGTTGATTCAGTTTCCTTTAGCGTTTAATGATCAATTTCAGTCGAGATAAAAGTAAAAAGGAAAGGAATTAGGCGTGTAAAGTACCGACTGTTTCTCCTCTGTTTTCCGGCAGAACTCCGGTGGCAGCAAGTTCTTCCGGCGACGAGTGTCTTGCAGCAGAGAGTCTTCCGAAAGCTTACAAAGGGTGTGGGTGACTTCGGTAAAAGTTTAGGGGGTTCAGTAAAGCTCGGAGGTTAATGATACGGTTTTCCGGCGATGTATCAAATATTTCCGGCGAGTGATTTTTCGCCGAGAAAGGGTGCGATTTGAGTGTGAAATGTTTCTGGCGAGTTGTGGGTGAATTTATAGGGTAGTATCGAGATGAATGGGGTCTGGATTCGGTCTAAATTCGAAGTCAGCCATTCTCCGGCGGTTATGGCTGATGTCGCGGGTTCAGACGTCGGTTATAACCGTTGTGAGAGTTAAGGCTTCGGTTAAATTGGGCGAAAACGTAATTAAACGGCGAGTTCGTCGGGATTTCCAACGACTGCTATTTGGGCGGAAATTACTGAATTTAACTTTCGAGTTGAATATTTGAATTAAATGTTTCCTGATATTACCATAGAATCAAAGCGGCGGAGCGGTTGTTCGGTTGAGTGATAGTTGTTTGGTTTGAACCGGTACAGACCCGAGTTCGAAACCCGGCATGAGTATAACATTTTTATTTTGTTATTTTTGACAGATTTTCAAAAACTAAATACATATCCCCGCATAATAATTGATTACGTATCGTTTAAAATTAATTTGGGCATTTAATTCGCAACGAAAATTTTAACTGACTGTTCGGTTGATAAACGGAGCGGGTTTGGTAAATCCGTTTTTGACGGATGTTACAGTATCCCCTGCTTTTTAGAAATTTCATCCCGAAATTTAAATAGGGATATAATTGACTAAAAGAATGATGGTGTTGAGTTTGACAGTTACATGTTTAGAAGAAAATAATGGTTTAAGTTTTTGTTTGAGGCGGTAACGTTCCTTGTAAAGGTTAAGTATCCTAATAAAGAAATCGCTTTTTGTTGCCTACTGTATAAGTATTGTTAAGCAGGAATGATTCGCTAAAATGATATCGTGTATAAGAGTTTAGATATGTTTGGAAAAGTATGGTTATATCCTAAGGCAAAACTTCTAATACTACAATCTACACAAAAACACAACAACTAATAATTGAATCCACATTCTGATAGTATATATGTTTGAATGGTGACAGTTCCTCTCTCGTTTGTTATGATGGAGAGGTTAGTCTATGTAGAAATGGATCACAATCCAATTTCTTTAAATAGTGAGATGATATAAATGTAACACAAATTTCAACCAAGGCAATACTAAATCCTACATGGAACTTCTCATAACCGCCTGATAACGCCTCTGATCCTTTGGCAAGAATACTTATATATAGGAAGTACCAGCGGCGTATCCACCATATTCTTGTCAAATTTTCATTGGTTTTATCAGTGAATTATGATTAGTCCTATAACTCTACAACCAATACATCAAACATAAAAATACTGAAATGAAATATATCTGTGCGATCGAGGCTCAATCAAACGGAGCCGATCGTATTGTATGTACTGAAATTGAAATGTCTGTGCGCTCAAGGCTCAATCAAACGGAGCCGAACGTATTGAATGTATTGAAAATGAAATTGTCTATGTGCTCAAGGCTCAATCAAACGGAGCCGAGCTTATTGCATGTACTGAAAATGAATAACTTAATCAAACAAACAACCTATACATGGAACCTCTCATAACCGCCTGATAATGCCTCCGATCATTTGACCTTATCCGCAAGTTATGATTAGTTCTATGCGACTCTACAACATAAACAACACAACAACCAGCGCTTGAGTCTTAATTCTGATAGTACCCGTGTTTGACAAAACCTCTCTCGTTTAATATGATGGAGAGGTTAGTCTATGTAGAAGTGAGGCACAACTCAACTTCTTTAAATGATGAAACTGAGATATGTTGTGAAGTATGATGATATGAATATTAAATCAATGAGTATAAAACAAACTGAACTAGTAATTTGCATTAAAATTTCTTGGATAAAATTCCAACTGAGATACATGAAAATCGAGATATAAAGAAAAACATAAAAACTGAGTGGTTGGAGTTGAATCTTGATTCTTGGTGAGAGAAGGCTAGTTAAGTGGTTGGTTTGGTCCGTTAACATCTTCAACAGGATTGGCGTTGATGTTATAAACTCTTCCTCTTGCTGGCGGTGGAGCTGGATTTGCTTGGTTTGCTTGGTTAACTGGGTTTGCTTGAGCTTGGGCGTTTATGATGTTAACCAAACGAGGGCACGTGTTTCTAAAATGGGTAGGGTCGCCACAATTGAAACAAGCTCGAACATATGGGTACATGGGGTATTGAGGTTGTTGATATGTTTGGATCATGGGTTGAGTAGGGGTTGAGGTTTGGTTTTGAGAGGTGCGGCAAACGTTGCTCAAATGACCGTAGCGTCCACAATTCGCACATAGTCGACAGGGTAAGGTAGATGGATGGTGATAAAAGCAGGTGTTGCATTGAGGGTGAGGTCCAATGTAAGGTTTCTTATTTGGGTAAGTTGAGTTGGGTGCTACTTGAGCGTTTGGGATAGTTTGAGGAGGTACAACTTGTGAAGCTGGTTGGTTGCGTTGGGTGACGGCGAAAATTTGCCCATCTCGTTTTCTCTTAAGAATAGGTGGTGTGGAGGATTCGGTTCGGGTGGAGTTTGAGGTTTCGGTTGATGCTTTATCCTTCTTCTTCTCCTCTTTGAAATCTTTGTTCCGGATTCGGTTCTCGGTGAGCGCGGTTGCTAGCTCCATTGCTGCTTCCAAAGTTGCAGGCGAGGTACTTATTACAGAGTCTTGAATCTTTGATGGAAGACCACGAATGTAGTGCTCGATCAAACGGTAGAGGGGAGTAAACAAATTGGGAACCATTTGATTTAACTCAAGGAATCTCTTGTTGTATGTGGTGTGGTCGCCTTCCTTTTGTTTCAAAGCATGGAACTCATCCTCCAATTTCTTGATTTCACTTCTTGGGCAAAACCGTCTTGTCATGATTCCCTTCAATTCTTCCCAAGTCAAGGTCATAGTTTCTTCAACACCTCGTTTGGTCTTCTCTGTATTCCACCATGTGAGTGCTGTTCCAAGTAAACGACCGGTAGCATAACGCACCTTGCGATCATCGGGGCAATCGCAATTTAGAAAAGTGTTCTCCATTTCTTCGAACCAATGGAGGAGAGCGGTGACACCTTCAGTACCTTCGTATTTTGGAGGATCGCATGATTTGAAATGTTTGTAGGTGCATTTAGTGACTGAAAGGTTGACAGTGTTTTGATCCTCTTGTTGGGTTGGGTTAACGGAATTAGCGGTAAGGGCTTGTTGAACTTGAACTACGATGTTTGGTATTACGGTCGCCATTTGCTGAGCGATTTGGGTAGCCATGCGTTCACGGGCTTTTCCTGCTCTCATCTTCCTACGGGCGAGGTTAGAAGACATCTACAAGGAATACATGTCAAGAGTATGAGTTGGATGCCTTTGGGATCGTGGGTCGTGTTTTGGGAATGAACGTTCATAAAATAAATATAGAAAAATAAATCTACTACATCCATAGGATGTCTTGGGCTTTGCTCGTATTTGGGCCTTGCATGCCGCCATACTTCACCTTCGTAATCATGTGGGCCCCCATGATTACCGGGTTTTTCATATGGTTCGCATGTGTTAGCCTGGTTACGTACACTAAAACCCGGAGAAAATCGAGAAATATGTAACGTATGATATTCGGAATGTGCCCCGGCATGGACACGGTGACATCTCAAAGTGAGGTTAGTTCGAACGACGTTTGGTGTGGCATGCTTTGGCCTAATAGGTCCGTCGTACTCTCATCGTTAGTCCCCAGGTAGGCAAACTGGTCCGTTATTTTGGATTTATACGAATGCCAACCTAGACAGGACGTCCCGACTACCGGTACTTGTACCCTTCCGGTTACTACATGCCCGTCGCAGAACTTACTTTGATGGGATTTGAAAATTGCAACAAAATCCTTGAATAATGAGAGTATGAAAATGAATTGAATATATGAACATTGATATATGTATAACAAATATGTATATAAGCATGTATGTTTGACTGTAATATGAAACAAATAAATATCACAAGTTTGTATGTAACCACCTAATCAATTAAAATTTAGGCAGACTATAGTATAGGCTCTAAGGGTCTAATAACCTATCCTATATCCCTATAGTCATGGCTCTGATACCAATCTGTCACACCCCGACCCGCAGCGGAAAAGGTGATCGGGGCATAATTGGGTTATCATCAAAGCTCATGACATTTATTATATGTTTCATATTCATTAATACAATTTAATGGAAATTTACAATAAATGATACAACATGTTCTAACTATCAGTCTAAGCTTCTTGGTTCTCTTCTAAGGCATATCCTATGTTTTCCTTGCTTCAACCTGTCCACCTGTATCATGTGTAAAAAGGTTTTTGGATCAACATAATGTTGGCGAGTGAATCCTATGGAAAAACATTTGAACAAGTTTATCCAATTGATTATAAATAATGTGCATACCACATATGAGTAAATGTAGATGTAAATTTATTCACACAACACATAATATTGAATATTGAACACACAAACACCAAATGATTGTTTTGAGGCACGCGTTGTTCGACTCGTCTCCACGAGGAACTGATGGGCCTAATGAATGAGTTTTGAGGCACGCGTTGTTCTTACGAACTGATGGGCCTAATGAATGAGTTTTAAGGCACGCGTTGTTCTCGTCTCCCACGAGGAACTGATGGGCCTAATGAATGAGTTTTAAGGCACGCGTTGTTCTCGTCTCCCACGAGGAACTGATGGGCCTAATGAATGAGTTTTGAGGCACGCGTTGTTCTTACGAACCGATGGGCCTAATGAATGAGTTTTAAGGCACGAGTTGTTCTCGTCTCCCACGAGGAACTGATGGGCCTAATGAATGAGTTTTAAGGCACGCGTTGTTCTCGTCTCCCACGAGGAACTGATGGGCCTAATGAATGAGTTTTAAGGCACGCGTTGTTCTCGTCTCCCACGAGGAACTGATGGGCCTAAATAATTTGCATACAACTTTGACAATATGTAATACATCACAACCAATAATAGTTACATTCTAGTTTAGTTCATAAAATGGTATAGCACGAATTTGCATAAGAGAATTAGTTTAAGCGACACATGATACACCCCAAAACATGAATAAAAAGGGGAGTTTGTAAGAATTCACTCACATTGGGTGCGTTCGGTTGATGAGGTTGAATGCACGCGAAATGGTGTTAACCACGAGTGAAATTAACCTAGATAAATCGTATTACGGTTTGGTAAGTAAACGGGTTTTATTAATCTATTTTAGTAGGATTGTTGGGTGTATTTTTGTGAGTTTGAGGCTATTTTCTAACCTTAAAAATGTTATTTTTAAGTATTTATAATTGATTTTTAATTAAAATAATTAAATAAAATAATAAAAAAATATTTTATTTTTGCTACAGTTGACTTTGACCGTTTGACTTTGACTGACGTTGACCAGTTCGGAAGGCATATTATTGTGCGCTGGGTGAGGCTTGAACCCGAGACCTCCCGTACGCGTGCACGCAGCTCTACCAACTGAGCTACGTGTCTAACCCGTCATATATCCGATTTTAATTATATATATATATTAATTAGAGTTAAACAGAAATCCTTTTATTTTAAAAACGGATTAAATCACAAAACCGGTGCGCTCCACAGGTCTCGAACCCGGGACCTGTGGGTTAGCGGACACACAGTCCACCGCTGGACTGTGTGTCTCACTTGGTTATAAACCGGTTATCAATATACTTAACATATACTTAAATCAACCCGGTTCAGTTTGCTGAAAAAGGAATTTTTATCACGGCAGCGTGTGAGGGACAATACTCGAACTCGTGACCTTAGCGTTAAAAGTGCACACAGTCCACCGCTGGACTGTGTGTCTAACCTGGTAATTAACTTGATTTTAATTATACTTAACCATTACTGAAACGTCGTCTTCTTCACTGGTTTTAACCGGAAGTGACGACTGACTGGTTCGAAAAGTTGATTCAGTTTCCTTTAGCATTTAATGATCAATTTCAGTCGAGATAAAAGTAAAAAGGAAAGGAATTAGGCGTGTAAAGTACCGACTGTTTCTCCTCTGTTTTCCGGCAGAACTCCGGTGGCAGCAAGTTCTTCCGGCGACGAGTGTCTTGCAGCAGAGAGTCTTCCGAAAGCTTACAAAGGGTGTGGGTGACTTCGGTAAAAGTTTAGGGGGTTCAGTAAAGCTCGGAGGTTAATGATACGGTTTTCCGGCGATGTATCAAATATTTCCGGCGAGTGATTTTTCGCCGAGAAAGGGTGCGATTTGAGTGTGAAATGTTTCTGGTGAGTTGTGGGTGAATTTATAGGGTAGTATCGAGATGAATGGGGTCTGGATTCGGTCTAAATTCGAAGTCAGCCGTTCTCCGACGGTTATGGCTGATGTCGCGGGTTCAGACGTCGGTTATAACCGTTGTGAGAGTTAAGGCTTCGGTTAAATTGGGCGAAAACGTAATTAAACGGCGAGTTCGTCGGGATTTCCGACGACTGCTATTTGGGCGGAAATTACTGAATTTAACTTTCAAGTTGAATATTTGAATTAAATGTTTCCTGATATTACCATAGAATCAAAGCGGCGGAGCGGTTGTTCGGTTGAGTGATAGTTGTTTGGTTTGAACCGGTACAGACCCGAGTTCGAAACTCGGCATGAGTATAACATTTTTATTTTGTTATTTTTGACAGATTTTCAAAAACTAAATACATATCCCCGCATAATAATTGATTACGTATCGTTTAAAATTATTTTGGGCATTTAATTCGCAACGAAAATTTTAACTGACTGTTCGGTTGATAAACAGAGCGGGTTTGGTAAATCCGTTTTTGACGGATGTTACATTAAATATTTAGACATCGTACTTATTTGCTTTCACAAACTACGCGTGGGTTTTGGGCACGTGTTTTGCGCAAGACTTAATCTTTTATTTTGATTTATGCTTCCGCATTTACTCAATAACTTTTAGAGGAACTTAATTACTTATATAAAGATATAAATGGATGAGAATGTTTTCTAGCATATGAGTTCGCTCAGTGTAATTAATGGCTATGTGGATCCTAGTTTATCACATGCCTCGCAATAAAACCCCGCTAGTGGAATTTGAGGGCGTGAAAGATTATGACCGTTGTATAAAAGATTGGTATAATAGCCATTGGTTATAATGAACTTGCTTTATAATTTTTGAAAACCAGACTGTAACCTTTTTCTTTTTTTGAGGATACTACAATGACACTACACTCCAAATGCATGGTGCCTCATTCTCATTTCATACGCTACACACTTGTTCACATAAAACATGGTACAGGTAAAATATGGTACCAAATCACATTGTTATGTAATAAATATGTAATTTTAATGATGGAAATAAATAATTTAACTCACAAACTAACCGAACCGACAAGTGAGTTGAAGGTGTAACAATAGTTGGATGATTGGGTAATGACTAAAGTATGTTATTACTTTCAGGAATTTGTTGGACTATATAAAAATATATGTTTCCATACTACCTGAAAAATATGAATTGGACGATTGATTTTTGGAAAATTGTAGAAAACTTGTGTTGTCTGGTTTGCGCAAAAACAGGGGAAGCCCTTCCCAAATTTTCTATAAAACTAAACCATAGCTTACGTTGTGTGTACGCCCTCATACGAAAGTATCAAAGATCTTTTAAAATGTTTTAAGAAAGGGAAATCTCATCGCGAGACGTTATTTTCACAAACTAATTATTATGTAGAATACATATATATGTATATATATATATATATGAAATTTATATGTTTAACCGATCAAGACAGTTATTTTCGGGATTTTTATCAATTCAAATTGGTTTCAATATTGTAATAAATTCGACCTTATATGTTATTGTTGCAGAGAATATTTTTTTTGTTTTGATAATTCAGTATCTTTGATTGAATGCATACGTGATTTTGTGATTGAAAGTCGAATACATCTGCCCTAATATATCCTTTTTGATGGATAACCATGAACCAGGTATGAATGTAAGGTGTTTGTTTGTATTCGATCTCGATCTGTTCCATCTTTTTTGTTTTTCTTGTGATCAGAATGAATACCTTTGTTCTCAATTAGTTTGAACGATTTTTTAGTTTCCAATAGTGCGGTGTTGATATGGTTTGTTCATATACTTAGGAGTGTAGGGTTTTTTTTCATGTATCGCATGGTGTTTTTTGAATTGGTGTTATGTTGGCTTATTTAAAGAGTGGTTTTAGTGTTCGGAAATAGGTGTACTTAATGAGTAAGGTGTGGTATGGTGTCTTATTTAATAGGTGTTTTTTTAGATCGTGACATTTAGTTGATCATTATGGCTTTCAGTTTTAACCTTTACGTGCATTTATGGTGTTTTTAAAATGGTATTATGGTGTCTTTATTAATGGATTAAGTGTATAACTTTTAAATGGTATTTTATGGTGTTATTTTTGTTATAACTAATGTTCTTTCATGGTGGTATAACTAATGGAAGTTGTGTGTGTTTCTTATGTGTGCTTACGTGTGCCTTCTGGTGTTATTTCATGGTGTTATTTCTATTATAAATATTGTAAGTTTCAAACAGTGTTATGGTGTCTTTTTTATGGGGTGATGTTTTATGGTGTTACAACTAATGGAAGTTTGTATGTCTGCCTATGTGTGCCATCTGGGTTCTATGTGTGCTTATATATATGTAGTGTTATTTCTGTTATAACCAATGTTCCTTCATGGTGTTATTTATGAGCTATGGTGCTGGTTTTAAATATATACATTTATATTGTTATTTCTGTTATAATTAATGTTCTTTCATGGTGTTATTTCTGTTATAAATAGTGTAAGTTCCAAACAGTGTTTTTATGAGTTATGGTGCCGTTTTTTAATATATATATGTATATATTGTTATGGTGTGTTCTTTCATGGTGTTATTTATAAGTATGTTTTTTAATGGATTAAGTGTATTATAGTTATATGCCATCGTTGTTTATATATATATATATATATGTATATAATTAGGATCATCTGTGAACAATTTCATGAGAGTGAACTGAGTGAACTGATCTTGGCCTTTGATCATTTTATAGATTAAAATGGTAAGATTGATATTAGTCAAGTACTTTTAATTAAAATCGCTTAATTTTCTCATCTCTTAATTTTCTCTCTCTCTCTCTCTCTCTCATTTTTAATTATTTTTCTATTATTTTAATTATAAGAGATTAAAGGGCTAATGTTTATTTTTAAGTAAACTTTAATGTTCTTTTTAAAATTAAATATTAAACCTAATTAAATTATGTTTTTTACATGTGTGTATAAAGGTCAGTATATACAAGACTTATACACTTGTGTATTCCCAGAGGTTGGTATAAACTAGATTTATACACATGTGCATTATTCAAGTACATATGTGTATAAACTAATAGCTGTGTATCTTGTATAATTGATAGTTAGCGAGACTGTACATATGTGTATAAACTAACATATGTGTATCTTGTATAAACTAATACTATCGAGACTGTACACATGTGTATACATTATCAACTGTGTATCTTGTATATACGGAAACTAGTAAGATTTTAGGAATTTTGATTATATTGTTTAATAAATGCAATTTACAAAAGACGCAAATACCCTTTGTCAATTAATTTAAAGGGAAGTTACAACATTATAATTACAATGTTGTCATTGTTTAAAAATCTCTAGATGATATAATCCAATGGCTCAGATTAGTTCAAATAGTTCACTCCCAACCTATTGTTCACTCTAGAAACCCTATCATATATATATATATATATATATATATATATATATATATATATATATATATATATATATATTGTTATGGTGTTTTTTTTTTACAGGGGATCTATTTTTATGGGTGGTTTATGTGTCGGTTTGGTGTCCTGAATTAATGGCATAATTTGTAGTCTACATGTTTTTTTTGACTTTCTGAAATACATAATATGTAGGGCTTCAGAATTACCATCCTGTTGAGCGTCCACGTCTGTCTCCTAAATCCAGTAAGAGGACTTTTTTACCTGAGGTGGAAGAGTCGCTTAGGCCGAGAGAGAAAATGACATTCGACACACTAAATAATGCATTTTTTTTTTTATCAAAAGTATGGCGATGGCTGCAGGCTTTACCCCTGGAAGTCTTCACAATATAAGCTGCATGATGTTATCAAATCCAAATATTTCGTTTGCTCAAAGGAAGGAACCAAACCTTTTAAGGTGATCGACTCATTTAAAGTGGTCGACACTTCAAATATTGGTTCAAAAAGGAAATCTATTCGACGGGTCCCTTCTATTAGGACTGGATGCGAAGCACGTCTATGCTTAAAGTTAAATGATTCGAATATTTATGAGGTATATTATTTCAAGAAGGACCATAACCACTCTTTTGTTGCTGACGAGGATAGGTATTTACTTCCCGTTAACCGAGGAATGAACTATACGCAAGAGCAAGCAGTTAATGCTTTGAGTGCGATAAATATTGGACATGTCAAAGCATTTAATATCATGAGGACATTGTATGGTGGCTTTGACAAGGTTGGGGCAACCAAATCCGATTTCAAGAATTTTAAATGAGGTATGAACAGGTACATATCTGAGTTTGATGCTGATATGATGATTAAACTGTTGTTGAGAAAGAAAGAGTATATGCCAAACTTTTCAATAGAGTATACAACCACTGAAGATGGTATTTTAAGGGCTTTGTTCTGGGCAGACTGACATGATATCGTTGTCTCACGTAAATTTATTCCAAATATTGCTTCCAATTAGCAGTAAGTGGGTACCGAACACAGGGAATTGTGGAAGTTGCGTTAGCGAAATGTTGTGCTACTTTAACTAATTACCTAATTTGCAAGAAATTTAATTTAGAATTTGGTTGATGTTTTTAGATTTTAACTACTAGTAATTCAAAAATTGATTAGTTAGCAAATTAAAAAGGAAGTGACCATCTTAAGTTTCCGGTTAAAAAACGCATGTGTTTCAACTCAACTAGAAAGAGTCACATAGACATGACTCGTGCTTGATTAACTGTTTGTGATAAAAGGGAACCAAGTACTCGGATTATTACAATGCGAGGTCATTACCCGAGGACCAATTGACTAATATCCAACCCGTAAACCTCCCCGTGATATCTCGATTGTCAACGACACCAAGAACGTACGAAATAGGCAATGACTAAAATATCAATCAACAGTTTACAAACAATCATTCAACACCATAACAACCATAACATTGCAATTATTCTAGAAATCATGAATTGAAACACAATTGTTCAACAAACCTTCCACATAAGATGATCACCAAGATTTCTAGCCTCTCATGTTCTTGCAATCAAACATACTTCAATTGTTTTGTTCATAAGAATCAACAACACCAAAATAATGTTTAGAAATTGTTTAGAATCACTAAGATCACTCAGAATCACCCCTTGTTGCTCTACTGTTCGTCTCCAATGATTGATACTTGAAAAGTCTCATCAAAACCAATTAAAATGGGCAGTTACACATTTTCCGCAGCTCACCACCGTAAGCTACGATGCCCACCGTAGCTTACGGTGGGCAATAAATTCCTTACGGTGGTAAGCCACTGTCTTACGGTGGGAATTGAAAGAGAACTCCACCATAAGCTACGGCGCCCACCGTAGCTTACGGTGGTCAGCATGATTTCCCATTTTGCCCTTCATTCAATCTCTCGAGTCCATATCTTTAATTAGCCACTTGCAAGTCCCCAAAAAAGCACGTTTAAACTTCCTGGTTATACTCTTCGTTACCTGCAAAGCCATACACACCATAGACATCAAATCGTAACAATTAAACCGTTTAAACGTGGAATATCAATCGTTTTATCGTACTTACGGGTTGTCCAATAGACCACCCGTCACATCCCGACACTTAAACGTTGCGTGCCCCAATCAACACTTTCACAAAATTTTCAAACTTACAAGTGATCATTATGTAAACCGAACACAAACAAATCGCCCATTGTCAACTTACCTTCATATTACATAACACACCCCTCACTAGGTGACAAAAATTGTGTCACACCCCGACCCGCAGCGGAATAAGAGTCGGGGCATAATTGGGTTATCACCAAAGCTCATGACATTTACTAATATGTTTCATATTTAATAAAGTCAAAGTTACATTTCCAAATATCCAAACATGTTCATACAATACAAAGAAAATAAACCAATCATAACAATCCCAACTCTAAATCATTTTATTCTTCTAGTCCAATCCTATGTGTTCCTAGCTGCTGCTGGTTCACCTGTATCATGTGTAAAAATGGGGGTTTTTGGGTCAACATAAGTTGGCGAGTGAACCTTATTAGATAAACATTTATTAATGAATTACTTGTTAGTTTATCAATGAAAAATTGTGCATAATCATAAATGAGCAAATGTAAATAATCAAGCAGTGGCAAATAGCAATCAAAACTAAAACATACAATAACAGATGACAGCATACATGAACATACCAACATCATACGATAAATAACATAAATGAAACTGTGCGATCAAGGCTCAATCAAACGGAGCCGATCGTATTGCATGTACTGAAAATGAAAATGTCTGTGCGATCAAGGCTCAATCAAACGGAGCCGAACGTATGTGGGCACGCCAGGTTCAACCTCATGATAAAATGGGGAACATGCTCAAAGCTCATAATGTAATGGGGAGCGGCGGCCTATGAAATTGCATGTACTGAAAATAATAAATTGCATCCAACAATAACTACACAACAGAAACAAACTGAATACACAAGTTCATGATATGATGTATGCACAATGGTTTAAGTATAATATATATATCAAGACACATGGTACACCCCAAAACGTGATTAAACGGGGAATTTGTAAAGATTCACTCACATTGGGTGCGTTGGATTGGAGATGGTGAGATGCGCACGAATTAGGTTAGCGGAACAACGAGAAATACTAACCTAAATAATAACGGAAAAATATATTAAATGAGTGGATTTTATTAAGGATTTTAATGAAATTTTTAGATATATTTTTGTGAGTTTAAGGCTATTTTCTATCTTTAAAAATGTTATTTTTAAGTATTTTTAATTGATTTTTAAATTAAATTAAATAAATAAAAATATAATTTTTTTTTTGCGTTGACCGTTGACCGTTGACCTGTTGACTTGTTGACCGGTTCGGTCAGTGAAATAGTTTGCGCCGGGTGAGGCTCGAACCCGAGACCTCCCGTACGCGTGCACGCAGCTCTACCAACTGAGCTACGTGTCTAACCCGAAATAATCGTGTTTTTAATTATATTTATATACTAATTCGGTTTAACCAAAATTCTTTTAATTTCAAAAACATTTTAATTCAACGAACCGGTGCCAGTGACGGGTTTCGAACTCGCGATGTGTGACTTAGTGTTGCACACAGTCCACCGCTGGACTGTGTGTCTAACCTGGTTATTATCTCGGTTTTTATTATACTTAATAACTATCTGAGTTAACCCGGTATAGTTTTTAAACAAAAAGGCATTTTATTACATAAGGAGTGCGTGTATCAGGGATCGAACTCGGGACATGCGTATATGTTTTGCACATAGTCCACCGCTGGACTGTGTGTCTAACCCGTTCATTTTACTGGTTTTAAATAAACTTATAACTTAATGTACTTCGTCTTCTTCATTCAAATTTCCGTCGACTGAATCACTGATCCGTTTCTTGTTTTTATGATTATCAAACATTCTTAAGGTTAAAATGAAATGACAGAAACGGTGTTGGAACTAACATACCGTAGGAATGATATATCACAGAATTTCCGGCAAATGCGTCGGCTCTGTTTTTGTGCACCTCAACTGAACCAAAACAATTAACCATTTTGATTAGTCAATCGTGGAATTGAAGTGATAAACAAACGTTAACAGCGGGATTGAAGGTCCTTACCGTTTCACAGACGGAAATAAAGACTTTCAGGAAATTTCCGGCGAACTGGAATTAGCTGAATACAGCGCCTGAATTCGATTTCAATTGAGAGGTTTAAGTTAGAAATAGCCTAACAATTGTTGAACTACAATGATATTGAAAGATTTACCGTTTGAGGATGAATACGGTTTTCCGGCGAAATTTGCAGAAAATTCCGGCGAGCTGATTTAAGCGTTCTGATGGTCTGAAAATGTGACGAAAGTGAAATGGAATGTTGGTATGATGTTTCTGAGTGGCGAGAGGGGTCTGGAGTTGAAGTAATTGGGACTTGATTATTTTTCGGTTATAAAAACCGATAATGATGAGACTTGATGTTCAATCAGTTCCGACTTGATTAAAAATCGTCGGTGCATCGGTTATAAACTGAATGTGCGAGTAATCAAGCGATTTGACGATTGATTTGCCGATTTCCGTTTCTCAGTTGGCGCAACCGGTTTAACCGAGTTTGTGTATAAATCTCATTTGTTTCCTAGAGATAACAGAAAACACAAAGTGGCGGAGTGGTGATGTGAGTGTGTGTTAAGTCGTTGGAGTTGTAAATCGGCTGACCCGGGTTCGAGTCCCGGCAGCAGCATTTCTTTTTTATTTATTTTGTTTTAACTTTTTATCAAATATAATTTTTATAGTTTAGTTTATTTATTAATTATGTATCATTTTAAATCAAAATACTCATAAATATTCAACGTGACTTTTATAACTTGATATTCGATTACAAAACGGAGCGGGTTTTGGAAACCCGTTTTTGACAAATGTTACAGTATCCCCTACTTTTCGGAATTTCGTCCCGAAATTTAAGTAGTTGAAGTAGTAGGAAAAAGATGCGGGTATTTTTCACGCATTGAGTCTTCACGTTCCCAAGTAAACTCAGGTCCCCGTTTCGACTCCCAGCGTACCCTAACAATTGGAATGCGACTTCGTCGCAGACGTTTTTCCCCGAAGTCCATGATCTCTACAGGTCTTTCAATAAAATGCATAGATTCATCAATATGAATATCTTCCAGAGGAATGTGGAGATTTTCATCAGCGAGGCACTTCTTCAAGTTCGACACGTGGAATGTGGGATGAATCCTGTTGAGTTCTTCTGGTAGATCAAGCTTGTATGCTACAGGACCTACTCTTTCGAGTATCTTGAAAGGTCCTACGTAATGTGGTGCTAGCTTACCCTTTTGACCAAAACGAACTACTCCCTTCCACGGTGAGACTTCTAAAAGTACATGATCACCAATGTTAAACTCTAAGGGCTTCCGTCGTTTATCTGCATAACTCTTTTGACGACTTTGAGCCGCTAGAAGATTGTTTCGAATTTGATGGATCTTGTCTGTGGTTTCTTGGATCAATTCTGGACTAGTAATTTGAGCTTCCCCAATTTCGTGCCAACATACAGGAGATCGGCACTTACGACCATATAAGGCTTCAAAAGGTGCCATGCCGATGCTTGAATGATAGCTGTTGTTGTACGAAAATTCAACTAATGGTAGGTGGGCGTCCCAATTTCCCTTGAAGTCTATGACACATGCTCAAAGCATATCTTCAAGAGTTTGAATGGTGCGCTCAGACTGTCCATCAGTTTGAGGATGATAGGCGGTACTGAGATCTAATCGCGTGCCCATAGCGGATTGTACTGCTTGCCATGTTCGTGAAGTGAAACGACCATCACGATCAGAAATAATGCTTAACGGTACCCCATGTCGGCTTACGATTTTGTTGATATAAATACGGGCAAGCTTTTCATTCTTGAAATCTTCACGGATCGGAATAAAGTGTGCTGATTTTGTAAGTCGGTCTATAATTACCTATATAGTGTCATACCCACCAGAAGTGCGAGGTAACCCGGTAATGAAATCCATGGTTATATTTTCCCACTTCCATACAGGTATTTCCGGTTGGACCAGAAGTCCTGAGGGTCTTTGGTGCTCAGCCTTCACCTTGGAACATGTAAGGCACTTGGAAACAAAAACGGCAATATCCTTCTTCATTCCAGGCCACCAATAGGTATATCGTAGGTCTTGATACATCTTATCGGCTCCTGGGTGTATAGAATATCGCGTTTTGTGAGCTTCATTCATAAGAATTTCACGAAGATTGTTGTGGTTAGGAATCCAGATACGATCTAGGTAATACAGAATACCGTCAGATTTAGTTTCAATTTTTAGCTCAGCTCCACAGGACATCTCCTTTCGTACATCTTCTTCCGCTATTGAAACGTGTTGGGCTTCTCGAATTTGATCTTTAATGTCAGTTATAATTTGCGAACATAGAAGACGAATGGAGTTCGCATAACCCTTTCGACTAAGTGCATCAGCCACCACATTTGCTTTACCAGGGTGGTTTCTAATTTCACAGTCGTAGTCATTTAGAAGTTCGACCCATCTTCTTTGCCTCATGTTTAACTCCTTTTGATTAAAGATATGTTGAAGACTCTTGTGGTCAGTGTATATTTCACACTTAGTACCATAGAGATAATGTCTCCATATCTTAAGAGCGAACACAACGGCTCCAAGTTCTAGGTCATGAGTGGTGTAGTTCTTTTCATGTGTCTTGAGTTGTCTCGAAGCATAAGCTATGACTTTTCCTCTTTGCATTAGAACGCAGCCTAATCCTTGCCCTGACGCGTCGCAATAGACTACAAAATCATCACAACCTTCAGGAAGAGTGAGGATTGGTGCATCACAAAGTTTTTGTTTAAGAGTTTGAAAAGCTTCTTCTTGCTTGGGTCCCCATACGAAAGGTTTTCCCTTATGAGTTAAAGCCGTGAGTGGTACAGCAATGCGAGAGAAGTTTGAAATGAACCGATGATAATAGCCAGCTAGACCAACGAAAGATCTTACTTCAGTTGGTGTACGTGGAGCTTGCCATTCTTGAACCGCTTTGATCTTTGAAGGGTCGACATGTATTCCCTTGTCATTGACTACATGCCAGAGGAATTGCACCTCTTTTAACCAGAATTCACATTTAGAGAATTTGGCATAAAGCTTTTCCTTTTCTAGAAGTGCAAGGATGAGTCGAAGATGACGCTCATGATCAGATTTAGATTTTGAATAAATAAGAATATCGTCGATGAAGACTATAACAAATCGATCAAGATAAGGTTTGCAGACTCTGTTCATTAGGTCCATGAAGACAGCTGGTGCGTTGGTTAAACAAAATGGCATAACCATGAATTCATAGTGGCCATAACGAGTTCGAAAAGCAGTCTTAGGGACGTCTTCTTCATGCACTCTAAGTTGATGATAGCCAGATCGAAGGTCGATTTTTGAAAAGCAGCTGGCACCTTGTAGTTGGTCAAGAAGATCATCAATGCGAGGTAAAGGATAGCGATTCTTGATTGTTAACTTGTTAAGCTCTCTGTAGTCGATGCACATACGAAACGATCCATCTTTCTTCTTTACAAAAAGGACAGGTGCACCCCAAGGCGACGAGCTAGGACGTATGAATCCCTTGTCAGTCAACTCTTGTAATTGACTGGCTAGCTCTTGCATTTCAGAGGGGGCTAACCTATAAGGAGACTTTGCAACTGGTGTAGCACCAGGTATAAGATCAATACGGAATTCGACGTCTCTAACTGGAGGAAGTCCTGAAATGTCGTCAGGAAAAAACTTGCGGGAAGTCTTTTACTACAGGAATGTCTTCAAGTTTCCTCTCCATGGTTCCCTTTTTGATGATATGAGCTAAAAATGCGACATAATTCTTGCGAAGATATTTTTGAGCTTGAAGACAAGACATTAAGCTGAGCCCTTTCGACGAGGTTTCTCCAATGATTCGAAGAGTCTGACCGTTTGAAAGAGGAATACGAATAAATTTTTCACGACATACAACTTCTGCCTGATGTTGACTGAGCCAATCCATACCGATTATGATATCAAAACTTCCCAGCTTCATAGGAATAAGGTCAACTGAGAAATCGTGGTCGTTTAAGGTGAGTGTACAGTTGCGTATAATAGAGTTTAATGAAACTGGTTTCCCGTCCGCAACTTCTACCGTTATGGATTCTGTGAGCTTATCCCGATTTTTGCTTAAGATAGGTTCAAATTCTAAAGACACAAAACTTCTATCCGCACCAGTATCAAATAAAATAGATGCATATCTACCATTTATAAGGAACGTACCGTTAACCACATTGCCGTCAGCTCTGGCCTGGTTAGCATTGATATTGAAAGCTCTCCCTCTTGCAGGTGGAGGAGCTTGGTTTGTTTGATTCACCGGGTTGGCTTCGGCCTGAGCATGAATAATGTTTACCAACCTTGGACAAGTGTTTCTGAAGTGGCTTGGATCTCCGCAATTGTAGCAAGACCGCATTGGTTGACCCATAGGATAATTGGGCTGGTAATATGTTTGGGCTAAATGTTGGGTGGGGGGTAATAGTAGGGGTTGTTGGGCTTGACCCATTAATTGTTGGTGGGTTTGGGTTAAAGGTTGGTGGCGGTTCGTTCGTTGAGGCATGCAGCAGGTTTGAACAGTATGACCTGCGCGACCGCAGCCGGTGCAATATTGGCAAGGATGATCAGGGGAATGGTGATATTGGCAACGATTGCATTTTGGTAACGGGCCAGTGTAAGGTCTTCTGTATGGTGCGGGTGAAGGAGTGACTTGAGTAATGGGTGCAGCAGGAATTGGGAGGTTGGTTTGAGTAACAGCGAAATTTCTGGTGTTGCGCTTCCTCTTGTTGGCAAACTTAGAGGAAGAAATGGGATGGTTTGAAGTTTGACCCTCAACAGGGGCTTTCTTTTTTCTTCTTTGAACTTCCCGTTGCGAATTCGGTTCTCGGTCAGTTCAGTTGCTAGCTCCATAGCAGCTTCAAGTGTTACTGGTGAAACGCTGAGAACTGAATCTTGGATTTTCGAGGGAAGTCCTCGAATATAATGCTCGATCAGACGATAGGTTGGGGTGAACAAATTTGGAACCATTTGGTTCAATTCCAAGAACCTCTTGTTATAGGTGGTGTGATCACCCTCCTTTTGCTTTAGAGAATGAAATTCGTCCTCCAGCTTTTTAATTTCACTACTAGGACAGAAACGCCTAGTCATGATTTCCCTTAACTCCTCCCACGTTAAGGCCATTGCATCATCAATTCCCCTCTTCCCCTTTTCAGTATTCCACCAGGTGAGAGCTACCCCAAATAGTCTCCCGGTGGCGTATCGAACCTTGCGATCCTCAGGACAATCGCAGTTGAGAAAAGTGTTTTCCATCTACTCAAACCAGTGGAGGAGAGCAGTGACACCTTCGGTCCCTTCAAATTTAGGAGGATCACAAGACTTGAAATGTTTATATGAGCACTTGCTGGTAGGAGGGTTGTCGATGTCATGGTCATGTTGTTGGGGAGGATGAGTAGGATTTGTAGCGAGGACTTGTTGTACTTGGACCACAATGTCAGGCAGTATCGTGGCCATTTGTTTCGCGATTTGTGTGGCCAAGCGTTCCTGAGACCTTCCTGATCTTTTACCCCTTCGTTGTTGTCCAGACGATATCTACAGGAACGTACATAAGAAGATTGTGAGTTTATGGAGTCTTTTTAGGTGTCATGTGTCTTTAAGAAAATGAAAATAACATAAATATCAATAATGCAACTACATCCATAGGATGTCTTGGGTTTGCTCATGTTGGGCCTCAAATGTCCCCCATACCTTCACCTATATAGTCATGTGGGCCCCCATGGCTATTGGCTTGGTAGGATTCACATTAGTATTGGCAATTTAACACTCGCATCACCCGAATGCAAACCACAAAATATGTTCATGAAATGTTTGGTCGGAACGTGTCCAGGTGTAGACATAATGACAACTCAAAGTGGGGTTAGCTCACACGATGTTTGGTATAGCATGCTTTGGCCTAATAGGTACTTCGTACTCTCATCGTTAGTCCCCAGGTAGGCAAACTGGTCCTTTATTTTGGATTTATACGAATGCCAGCCTAGACAGGACGTTCCGACTACCGGTACTGGTATCCTTCCAGTTACTACATGCCCGTCATGAGAACTCACTTTGATGAGATTTGAAAACACAAAAATCATTGTAAAAGCAATCATGATGTGGTGTGTGCTTTCATGGATGTGATATGTTATGAGTATATGATTCATGATAGGCATTATATGATAATACATACTTATGAACATGCTTGCATAATATTGAATGTAACATTTAACATAAAACATATAAACATCATGAAATTTGGCATGTAACACACAAAAATCTTATAAGTTTCTAATCAACTATAGTATAGGCTCTAAGGGTCTAATAACCTATCCTATATCCCTATAGTCATGGCTCTGATACCAATCTGTCACACCCCGACCCGCAGCGGAATAAGAGTGGGGCATAATTGGGTTATCACCAAAGCTCATGACATTTACTAATATGTTTCATATTTAATAAAGTCAAAGTTACATTTCCAAATATCCAAACATGTTCATACAATACAAAGAAAATAAACCAATCATAACAATCCCAACTCTAAATCATTTTATTCTTCTAGTCCAATCCTATGTGCTCCTAGCTGCTGCTGGTTCACCTGTATCATGTGTAAAAATGGGGGTTTTTGGGTCAACATAAGTTGGCGAGTGAACCTTATTAGATAAACATTTATTAATGAATTACTTGTTAGTTTATCAATGAAAAATTGTGCATAATCATAAATGAGCAAATGTAAATAATCAAGCAGTGGCAAATAGCAATCACAACTATAACATACAATAACAGATGACAGCATACATGAACATACCAACATCATACGATAAATAACATAAATGAAACTGTGCGATCAAGGCTCAATTAAACGGAGCCGATCGTATTGCATGTACTGAAAATGAAAATGTCTGTGCGATCAAGGCTCAATCAAACGGAGCCGATCGTATGTGGGCACGCCAGGTTCAACGCTCATAATGTAATGGGGAGTGGCGGCCTATGAAATTGCATGTACTGAAAATAATAAATTGCATCCAACAATAACTACACAACAGAAACAAACTGAATACACAAGTTCATGATATGATGTATGCATAATGGTTTAAGTATAATATATATATCAAGACACATGATACACCCCAAAACGTGATTAAACGGGGAATTTGTAAAGATTCACTCACATTGGGTGCGTTGGATTGGAGATGGTGAGATGCGCACGAATTAGATGAGCGGAACAACGAGAAATACTAACCTAAATAATAACGGAAAAATATATTAAATGAGTGGATTTTATTAAGTATTTTAATGAAATTTTTAGATATATTTTTGTGAGTTTAAGGCTATTTTCTATCTTTAAAAATGTTATTTTTAAGTATTTTTAATTGATTTTTAAATTAAATTAAATAAATAAAAATATAAAAAAAATTGTTTATTTTGCGTTGACCGTTGACCGTTGACCGTTGACCTGTTGACTTGTTGACCGGTTCGGTCAGTGAAATAGTTTGCGCCGGGTGAGGCTCGAACCCGAGACCTCCCGTACGCGTGCACGCAGCTCTACCAACTGAGCTACGTGTCTAACCCGAAATAATCGTGTTTTTAATTATATTTATATACTAATTCGGTTTAACCAAAATTCTTTTAATTTCAAAAACATTTTAATTCAACGAACCGGTGCCAGTGACGGGTTTCGAACTCGCGACGTGTGACTTAGTGTTGCACACAGTCCACCGCTTGACTGTGTGTCTAACCTGGTTATTATCTCGGTTTTTATTATACTTAATAACTAACTGAGTTAACCCGGTTTAGTTTTTAAAGAAAAAGGCATTTTATTACATAAGGAGTGCGTGTATCAGGGATCGAACTCGGGACATGCGTATATGTTTTCACACAGTCCACCGCTGGACTGTGTGTCTAACCCGTTCAATTTACTGGTTTAAATAAACTTATAACTTAATTAACTTCGTCTTCTTCATTCAAATTTCCGTCGACTGAATCACTGATCCGTTTCTTGTTTTATGATTATCAAACATTCTTAAGGTTAAAATGAAATGACAGAAACGGTGTTGGAAGTAACATACCGTAGGAATGATATATCACAGAATTTCCGGCAAATGCGTCGGCTATGTTTTTGTGCATCTCAACTGAACCAAAACAATTAACCATTTTGATTAGTCAATCGTGGAATTGAAGTGATAAACAAACGTTAACAGCGTGATTGAAGGTCCTTACCGTTTCACAGACGGAAATAAAGACTTTCAGGAAATTTCCGGGGAACTGGAATTAGCTGAATACAGCGCCTGAATTCGATTTCAATTGAGAGGTTTAAGTTAGAAATAGCCTAACAATTGTTGATCTACAATGATATTGAAAGATTTACCATTTGAGGATGAATACGGTTTTCCGGTGAAATTTGCAGAAAATTCCGGCGAGCTGATTTAAGCGTTCTGATGGTCTGAAAATGTGATGAAAGTGAAATGGAATGTTGGTATGATGTTTCTGAGTCACGAGAGGGGTCTGGAGTTGAAGTAATTGGGGCTTGATTATTTTTCGGTTATAAAAACCGATAATGATGAGACTTGATGTTCAATCAATTCCGACTTGATTAAAAATCGTCGGTGCATCGGTTATAAACTGAATGTGCGAGTAATCAAGCGATTTGACGATTGATTTGCCGATTTTTCGTTTCTCAGTTGGCGCAACCGGTTTAACCGAGTTTGTGTATAAATCTCATTTGTTTCCTAGAGATAACAGAAAACACAAAGTGGCGGAGTGGTGATGTGAGTGTGTGTTAAGTCGTTGGAGTTGTAAACCGGCTGACCCGGGTTCGAGTCCCGGCAGAAGCATTTCTTTTTTATTTATTTTGTTTTAACTTTTTATCAAATATAATTTTTATAGTTTAGTTTATTTATTAATTATGTATCATTTTAAATCAAAATACTCATAAATATTCAACGTGACTTTTATAACTTGATATTCGATTACAAAACGGAGCGGGTTTTGGAAACTCGTTTTTGACAAATGTTACAAATGGTACTAGCAAGATTGTGCTAGATCACTCAATGCAAATATGTAAATGTGCGACAATAAGCTTGGATAATAATCAAGTCTTTACCTACAAATTGCTTAACATACTTATAAATCAAAAGGACTTTAAGTTGGAACAAAGCTGTGTATGGGTGAGAATTGATGGGATATATGCATGTTTCTCGTTTAATTGACCCGATTTATTATTACAACCAACACAAATAACCAACTCTATTTGTACAACCAACTTCTCTTTTTTTTCATTTTCTTCTTTCTTTTTAAGACAATATTGCATCAAAATAGCAAACATCGCATTACAACTACTGAAAGAAAGAATACATACATAACAATATCAAACTATCTAAACCAGGTCGATTAAAAGGTAGAATTTTGTAGGACATAGGCTTGGGTAACAATTGAATGGTTAAAAGCTCAAATTGGTCTAGTAATGTCCAAACCCCCGTCCCGCTCACTATCAAACTCATATATGTAACTTATGAGGTCCAACCCCCCAAACCCACACTCAACACACATCCAGACGAGGCTACCTAAATGCCCTCATCATATTCACAAGCATGTAAACTTAGGTTTTGACAAGCATCTATTATCCAAGTTCTATTAACACAATGTACACACCGCCACTCAACCAAAAAGCATTTAATCTCTAAAGTACATCTATGTGGCTCAATCCTCACCAAGAAAGAAATAAAAATGGATACCGATGTGTCATGTATATTATGGTAGTAAATTCAAACTTTGACAACTGTTTGGTTCGGTTCACACAAAAATTTTTCAAAATCTCAAAAAAAATTCCCCCATCCCCACACTTGGGATATATTGTCCCTAATGTATGGTTTTGAAGGAATGATCACTAAAATTACTTCCAATATCACCTTTCGTTTAAAAACTCAAATCCCAAATTTCTTTTTTTATTTTTTTATTTTTATATAAAAACATGAGAACTCAGCCACAAAACCACCAACCCAACATGACTATCAATCACAATACACCCCCTTCATCCCAACCATAAACACAATGCAACAAAATAAAGTTTACAATACTGTACAAGGAAGAACACAACCTGATCAATAATAGCGTGACTGAGGAGGTCCAAAGATGGAAGTCATCATCTCCGAAAACTCATTGAATGCGAACGTGCCACTGCCAATTCCTCCTTCTTCTTGATGCCCGGAGCTCTACTGCTGCTGCTGCTGCTGTTGCCCATACTAAGGATCCACCCATTGAGAATGATGCATCGGCGGTGTTGGATAAGAAACACTACCGTCATAGGGTTGCAGGGTCGAGTACTCTACTAGTGGTGGGTCCACAACCACCGGTCGCCCTGCATGCCAATTAATATGCATCCGCTGGTTTTGATCATCCAAATATCGGTTATTTATCTCTTGTTCAAATGCGTACGCATGGGAGCGATTCCAAGATTCTTGTCGGTCAAAATTATGTCTCAATGCACGCTCCATACTCACACCCATGAATGTCTTATGATCAAAGAACGTTCTCTCAGCCTCACTCCAGCTATCAAACACCGAAGGTCTTTAACTCTCAATTACTTCTTGCATTGTATCTTCATGAGCCCAGTTCGGCTCATACGGATATCTAGAGAAGTAAAAAAAACCTCCAGTTGGAACACTACTCGAACTTCCTCACTCAACATTCATTGGGGCAACATGTGGGTCATCCATGTAGTCTTCATCCCCACTCGGGCCTTCTTCCTCGCTTTCCGGTTCATCCTCTTCACCCGGTCTAAGTGGCCGTGCGTCGGACTTCAACACCCTCCATCGTTGCCCCTCGCTCTTCAACTTATGATACCGCTCAGATTCCGTATACTTCCACCTAGCTCCCAATTGTCGGATGTCAAATGGCTTAAATTTTTTATATGATCCCTTATCATCCACACCTATCACCCCGTGCATTTTTAAAGAGAACTGTAATAAGGCGACAATGTGGAATGATTTTCCGCTGATCACTATTCCAACTAATCCATACGTTATTCATCACCAAAAAACGAAACGAAAACATAGGGGCCCCGGTCAACAATGCATAGAGCACCGGCACTTCCGGCCGTCTAACCTCAGTTTTGTCACCCCGCCTTGGGATGACATTTTGCATGCAAATGGCCAACATCACCTTTCCCTCAATTCTTAAGTTCTTTCGGTATAGCTTTCCGTGAGTGGTACCCGACAGAAACAAGTAATCAATCATCGTGTTCCACCGCGGATGCTTCTCGGGTTCAAAGTAAAGATCTTCCAACCTTGGAAGCATATATATTGATTTACTGGTTTACTATCAAACTTTGCCACCCGCCGCAAAGAATCAAAAGACATCATCACCTCTATGCCATTTACAGTTCCAATTAACCTCATTCTTGACGCTCCACCTCGGTATGAAGGACACCTAAGAGTGGCCATCCACTCCTGAATTTCAGCATCATACAAGTTTGTGCCTTCATAATCGTAACATTTCAGAGCTGTTCCCATCCTAGTGCCCGAAACTTATCCGTTATCCCAAATGGTCGAAAATCTGCTTCCCTCACCTCCTTTTCGCAAATAAACGCTTCTTTTCTCTGTGCCAACCTATTGATTTAGTCATTGAATAACTCAGCCTGCCATTCCTCTGGCTAATCATGTAACGGACCAGATGTCCACCTTGGCTTCAGCCCACGATCAGGCAGATCTTCCTCTATGTCTTCCTCAATGTCACTCGAAGAACCCACTTTTTCTTTATCTTTACATCCCATAATAATAATTCTGCAAAGCATATACATAACAAACACACATCATTCATCTTCTCAAAACCCACATTATCCCCACACTTGCTTATTACTATGGTCATGGAAACTAGTCAAAACATAAATTCATCATATGCAAAAATTTGAACAACATTCTCCTAAGTTAACAAAATTTTGCCCAAAAATCATGTTTTTATCACATAACTAGCTTCCATAACCATAATCATTCAAAAACCAATCAAGTTCATCTCAAAATAATCAACTATAAGCAAGTATGGGATCATGATAACCTAGTACTTACAATCCTACAATGCAATGATAATAATGTAAGAAATCGCATACCCTAACTTTGTAGAAAGGAAGAACCCTAAAAACTTGAAGATTAACAAAAACCCAACAAGAACCCTAAAAATTTCGGATCAAAAAGTTCCAAATTGATCCCCCAACCGTTGGATTTGACCAAATGCAAGCACAAAATCGAAATCCTTGTGAAATTTTAGCCAAGATTGACCCAAAAATCACTCGGTTTGGTGAGAAATTGAAGGATTTGTGTAGGTTAAAGTGAGTGTTCTTGAAGGTAAATAAGCGGAAAAAGAATGGAGATTGTGGCTGAAAAAGATGCAGAAAATGGGTGGTTTGGGTATATTTCCCGTGTTAAAATCACTGTTTTGCGGATCCCTTTACGCCCAGTGGCCACTGTAAGCTATGGTGCCAGGGTTTATAAAGGGGATCGCAAGACAGATGCTTGACACCATAAAGGATTTGGGGTCCACCGTAGCTTATGGTGGGGACGGTAAGCTACGGTGGTCACTGACAATTTTCAAATTTTTTTTTAACCTCAAAATAGCATTTTTACATATTTTAACCTACCATCCGCCTCGAAAAACCCGTGTTGTCCTTAACACAGTGTATGAGAAATTTCGAAAAACTTCCCCACACTTGTTTCAAACACAAATCAAATAAGTTCGGATAATGACTCGAAACAAACTAAACAAAATACTATGTATTTACACTACCAAACCTAGGCTTTTTGCGTTTAATCCACATCCAATTTCCGTAGGATGTAGCCCACTTTGTCAAGTTCAAGATGTTTAATATCATTTCCTTCCAAATATGGTTTAAGCCGATGCCCATTCACCGTTTGCTTCACGTTGGTCCGTTCATCCACAATATCAACATCTCCAAACCTGTCACTCGTGTAATAACATAGGGGCCCATCCACTTGCTTTTTAATTTGCCCGCAAACATCTTTAGCCTTGAATTGAACAACCACACCTTTTGACCCGTTTCAAAAGTTCGCTTCCGAATCTTTGCATCATGAACCTTCTTGAGCTTATCTTTGTATGCAGCTGCACACTAATATGCTTCATCTCAAATCTCTTCGATCTCACTCAATTGAAGTTTCCGGATCTTCCCCGCTTCGTCATAATCTGCGTTTACCGTCTTGATAGCCCAATGTGCCCTATGAGCCAATTCCATTGGTAAATGACACCCCTTCCCAAACACCATCCGGTAAGGAGTTGTACCAATAGGAATTTTGTAGGCCGTCCAGTACGCCCACAACGCATCATCCAACTTGCTCGACCATTCCTTCATATCCGTTCGCACCGTCTTCATTAAAATTTCTTTGATTTGCGGTTGGACACTTCAACTTGTCCACTAGTTTGTGGATGATACGGTGTGGCAATTCGGTGGTTCACATTATACCTCTTCAATAATTTCCCGAAATTAAAGTTTTTAAAATGCGAACCACCATCACTGATTATAACACGTGGAATCCCAAAACGAGCAAAGATATTCGATTGTACAAACTTGCAAACAACCGAATGATCGTTAGTGCTTGTCGGTATGGCTTCAATCCATTTCGAAACATAATCCACGACCACCAATATATACAAGAACTCGTTTGAACTTGGAAACGACCCCATGAAATCTATCCCCCACACATCAAAGATCTCTACCACCAAGATAGGTTGCATGGGCATTTCATCCCTCTTTGAAATACTCCCCATCTTTTGGCAATTTAGACAATTCCGGGAAATTCACATGCGTCTTTAAAAATTGTAGGCCAATAGAACCCGCATGTGAGCACCGGTACCCTTCTTGTGACCACTAAAGTGTCCCCCACAAGCGGATGAATGAGCATAGTTTAAAATTTCGGCCACTACACACCTTCTAATTACTTGATCGGGCCCAATTTTGAACAAATAGGGTTCATCCCAAATGTACTAGTTAACTTGAACCATGAACTGTTGTCTTCTTCTCTTTGTCCAATGACTGGGAAAAGCACCAGTGGCCAAATACTTTACATAATGCGCATACCACGGTGCCGTAGAAGTAGAGACAGCTAACAACTGTTCATCGGGAAACCGTTCATTAATCTCACTAAAATCATCAGCCCCTTCTATTGGAATTCGAGACAAGTGGTCCACCACCACATTTTCACTTCCCTTTTTATCTCGAATTTCCAAATCAAATTCTTGTAACAAAAGTACCCATCGAAGCAACCGAGGTTTAGCATCCTTTTTCTCCATCAAGTACCGAACTACACTATGATCAGAATATACCACCACCTTGCTTCCCTAAATATACGAACGAAACTTATCCAAAGCATACACCACCGCTAATAATTCTTTTTCGGTTCTGGTGTAATTCAGTTGCGCCTCAGATAAAGTTTTACTCGCATAATAAGTTGCCACCGGCTTCTTATCAACCCTTTGACCCAAAACCGCTCCAATAGTTGTATCGCTGGCATCGCACATAATCTCGAACGACTTTGACCAATCCAGCGGTTGCAAAATAGGGGTCTTCACCAGTTGTTCCTTCAAAACATTGATAGCTTGCAAACATTCGTTAGTAAAATCAAAATGAACATCTTTCAGTAATAGATTACATAAAGGCTTAGTAATAACACTAAAACCCTTAATAAATCTTCTATAAAAACCAGCATGCCCAAAAATGACCTTACGCCTTTTACATTTTTAGAAGGAGGCAACGATGATATTACACAAATTTTCGCTTTGTCTACCTCCATCCCTTTTTCAGAAACAACATGGCCCAACACAATACCTTCTTGGACCATGAAATGACTTTCTCCCAACTCAGCACTAAGTTTTTCTCGACACATCTTTTTAAAACCTTTTCTAACTCGTCGAGGCACGACTCAACCATGTGCCAAAAATTGAAAAATCATCCATGAACACCTCAAGCGACTCTCCAACCATGTCCGAGAAAATACTCATCATACATCGTTGAAAAGTTGCCGGGGCATTGCACAAGCCAAATGGCATTCGTCGAAAGGCGAAAGTACCATAAGGACATGTAAAGGTGGTTTTATGTTGGTCATCAGGGTGAATAGCAATTTGGTTGTATCCTAAGTACCCATCCAAAAAACAGTAGTATTTTTTACCCCAAAAGCTTTTCAATTATTTGGTCAATAAAAGCTAATGGGAAATGGTCCTTAGAAGTTGTGGTATTCAATTTTCTATAATCAATACAAACCCGCCACCCGGTGACCGGTCGGGTGGCAATTTGTTCACCATTTTTGTCCTTAATCACTTGAATACTGACCTTTTTAGGCACCACTTGGGTAGGACTTACCCAAGCACGATCAGATATAGGGTAAATAATACCTGCATCCAACCATTTGATTACCTCCTTTTTACTACTTCGCACAAATTCGGATTCAACCTTCTTTGTGCTTCCTTCGATGGCTTGGCATCATCATATGTAATTATCTTATGCATAACAGCAGATGGGCTTATTCCCTTCAGATCAGCAATTGTCCATCCAATGGCCGCCCGATTCGCTTTGAGCACCCTTAACAATTTATGCTCTTGGGCCACCTCTAAATTAGAGGTAATAATGACCAGTTATGTGTCATTATCCCCTAGAAATGCGTACTTCAAATGGCTTGGCAATTCCTTCAATTCTAATATTGGGGACTCCTCCAAAGATGGCTTCGTACCCGAACTAATTTCCGCCGGCAGACTCTCAAACTGATGAGTCCACGACGGTCGCCCTTCTTTCATAGCTATCACATCCTACTTTTCTTCCTCCACCCGCAAATCACTAGCATGTACCTGCTCATGTGGGTCACACCCATCCACTAGATCTGCCATGAAACACTCATCAACACCAACAGAATTAGATGTGTTAGTAAAAACATTTAATCGCATTTTTCTGTTACCGAATGTCATGTCAACCGTACCAAGTCGACAATCAATTACGGTGTGGGCGGTGCTTAAGAATGGCCGACAAAATAATGTTTTGTGGTTGTTTTGGGTCAGCGGATGAGTAATCAAGTACCAAAAAGTCTACCAGATAGTAGAATTCATTGACTTTCACAATTACGTCTTGGACCATCCCTCGGGGTAACTTGTGAGACAAATCGGCTAAAACCATCGTTGTCTCGACCCGAGCCAATGGACCGAAGTCATACTGGTTATACAACCCACCCGGTAATATACTTACTCCGGCTCCAAGATCTAGCAACGCCTTTGACATTGGAAAATTTCCAACTTGGATATTTTTGAGTGGCGTTCCCGGATCTTGGAGCTTGGGAGGAAGAACCCCTTTTAGCACCGCACTAACCTGTCCGGTTAGATCTACCCACTTAGGCAACTTCTTCTTTTGTTGTGTTTTTTGAGTACATAATTCTTTTAAGAATTTTGCATAAACGGGTACTAGCTTAATAGCAACAAGTAGTGGGAGATTTACTTTGACCTGTTTAAACACATCCAATAGCTCTTCCTTTTGAGGACCCCTTGTTGAAATAAAAATTTTCTTTCACGGGTCAACTAAAGCGGAAGGAAACGGGACTTGACTTGGTCCCCCTTCCTCCTTTGTTTCATTTAAGATTTCACCCAAACCCGGTGTTTTAATTACTTTTTCAACAATAGGGTCTTTAGACACATTTGGTGATGAGACATCATCCTCATCACTCTCAATACCCGTAATATCCTCAACCACCCCTTCAACCAAACCCGGTTCCAAATTTGCTTTAAATTCTTTACCGCTTTGTAAAACAATTACATGGTTAATATTAATATTACGTGGGAAGTATTGTGAGAGGGATTTACCTTTGTGTCACTAGGAAGTTGGCCCTTACCTTTTTTTAGTTCCGCTACCTCAGATGCGAGTTGACCCATTTGAGTGGTGAACGCTTGGATACTTTTGTCACGGACTTCATCCTTTTGCAGACGAGCTTCATCGAGTTGATTTCTCCATTGCATGTCTTGTTGCATCATTCGAAGCATATCCATAACCTCGTTACTGCTTGATGAAGTTTGACCCACATTTCCACTTTGGTAACCCCCTTGTTGAAATTGACCATGATACCCTTGACCATTTCCTCCCCTAAAGTTCCCTTGATTATATTGTTGACGAGGAGCAAAACTCCATTGTGCTCCATGGAAAATTAGGGTTGGCTTGATTCGCCGGGTTCCCATAGCAGAAATTTGGATGATTCCGTAACCCGGGATGGTACGTGTTGGAATTCATATTAAAGTTTCGACCACCCCCCGCAATTGCATCAACTTCCTCGACTTGATTTTCACTCACTCCCACCAAGCATACCTCAGCTGCATGACCCAATTCATTACAGTTAGTACAAACGTTATATACCTGATTTGACTCTCCATCCTCTACCACATACACTTGAGGTCTCGTGATTACATGCCTAGCCCGCCGTGAAGATTGAGCTTTCCTTTTTGATGTGACCGCCATTTGTTCTAAGAATGCCCAATCGTCTTGTTCAAAGTTTGTACCAAATGTACCGTTTGTGATAGACATCAAATCACGAGCATCCTTCGAGCTCAACCCTTCATGGAAAGCATTCAACAACTCCCACAATGCAATGCCATGATGAGGAAAATTCTTCAACATCATATTGAATCTTTCAAACGCCTCATGAAATATTTCCCCGGTTGTTGTTGGAAACTATGTAAGCTCCGCCTAGCTTCATTTGTCTTTTGGGCCGTGAAAAATTATTCAAGAAACCTTTGTTGCATATCGGCCCAAGTTAAATCGATGCGGACGGTAGAGTGTGGAACCACCTCTTTGCCTTATCTTCCAACGAAAACTGAAACAATACCAATTTAACATCATCCGAAGAAAAACCTTGCCCCCCGATGGTGTTGCAAATGGAATCATATGTTTCCAAATGGAAGTTCAGTTCCTCCGTTGCTAGACCCTTGTACTTCGGCAACCTTTGTAATGCGGTCGTCCTAACCTCAAATGTTCTCCCATTCGGGAGTTGTGTTATCACTACCGAAGAAGGATTATTTGTAATAACCGGACGAAAATGTGCTTCAACCCCCGTACTACCTTTCGATGATGTCTTCGCGGAACACCTAAAGGTACTCTTGGTCGACCCGTGTAACCTTGTCTTACCCCTTGAGGTATGAAGTGTGTTAATGTTGGGGTTGATGCAATGATCTTTGAAATTGAGGTTGTTGGTGTTGACCTTGCACTTGTTGTAAAGGCATTGGTTGTTGGAACGGTGTCCTTGAGGATGAACTTGTTGTACCCCCGTAGGTTGCCTAACCATCTCTTGTACTTGTTCCACTGGTTGCCTTTGTGGGTAACCCATTCCCCCTTGCGGTCCCAAGTTACCTCGATCACCCCCATAATAATAACCTTCATCTTCATACCCTCCGAATTCTTCTTCATAACCATCTTCATACCCATCTCCTCCTACACCCGATGTTTGCACAAACTGTGAGGAAGGATTATGGAAACCAGGTTGGGTTGGTGGTTGAAATGTCGAGGATTTATGGACAATTGTTGAACTTGGTAAAGTTTGACTTGGCAATGGTTGTTGGGTGGATGATGATTGACGGAGGTTGGGAAAAAGGATGAGAATGGTGGAACCATTGATGTGGTATTGGGGGGATTGACTTCATGTGTTGAGGGTGGATTGGTGGTAGGAATTGGTGGAGGTGTAGATGGTGTTGTTTGGCTTGTGGTAGTAGGTAATGGTTCCATGATGTTGAGTGGTGTTATTGGTGTAGTAGGTGTAGTTGGCGAACCACTAATCTTGTTTTCTCGTAACAAAACCCTGTTGCGTCGTAAAGTTTGTTCAATCTCCAGATCAAATACCAATGGTGATAGCTTGTTAGAGCCTCAAGTATGCATACACCTGTAAGATCCTGAAGACTAACACAACTAGCGTAAACCCGGAAAAATAACAAACTATACTAGCTCAAAACAATAACACACATTGCGCACAAGTCCCCGGCAACGACGCAAAATTTGACATGATGTCATTGTCTCACGTAAATTTAATCCAAATACTACGACCAGTTAGCGGTAAGTGGGTATCGAACACAGGGAATTGTGGAAGTTGCGTTATCGAAAGGTTGTGCTACTTTAACTAATTGCCTAATTTGCAAGAAATTTAGTTTAGAATTTGGTTGATGTTTTAAGATTTTAACTACTAGTAATTCAAAAATTGATTTGTTAACAGATTAAAAAGGAAGTGACCATCTTAAGTTTCCGGTTCAAAAACGCATGTGTTTCAATTCAACTAGAAAGAGTCACATAGACATGAATCGTGCTTGATTAACTATTTGTGAAAAAGGGAACCAAGTACTCGGATTATTACAATGCGAGGTCGTTACCCGATGACCAGTTGTCTAATATCCAACCCGTAAACCTCCCCATGATATCTCGATTGTCAACGACACCAAGAACGTACGAAATAGGAAACGTCTAAAATATCAATCAACAGTTTACAAACAATCATTCAACACCATAACAACCATAACTTAGCAATTATTCTAGAAATCATGAATTGAAACACAATTGTTCAACAAACCTTCCACATAAGATGATCACCAAGATTCCTAGCCTCTCATGTTCTTGCAATCAAACATACTTCAATTGTTTTGTTCATAAGAATCAACAACGCCAAAATAATGTTTAGAAATTGTTTAGAATCACTAAGATCACTCAGAATCGCCCCTTGTTGCTCTGTTGTTCCTCTCCAATGATTGGTACTTGAAAAGTCTCATCAAAACCACTTAAAATGGGCAGTTACACATTTTCCTCAGCTCACCACCGTACCGTAGCTTACGGTGGCAATAAATTCCTTACGGTGGTAAGCCACTGTCTTATGGTGGGAATTGAAAGAGAACTCCACCGTAAGCTACGGCCCCCACCGTAGCTTACGCTGGTCAGCATGATTTCCCATTTTGCCCTTCATTCAATCTCTCGAGTCCATATCTTCAATTAGCCACTTGCAAGTCCCGAAAAAGCACGTTTAAACTTCCTCGTTATGCTCTTCGGTACTTGCAAAGCCATACACACCATAGACATCAAAGCGTAACAATTAAATCGTTTAAACATGGAATATCTATCGTTTTATCGTACTTACGGGTTGTCCAATAGACCACCCGTCACAGACGAGGAGGCCATGTAGAATTATTCAGTGTTTGGTGACGTTGTTTCATTTGATGCTACATATCGGTGTAACAAGTTTGTTTACTAATTATATCTTGTTTGTTTTTTTTTAAATTCTTTTTAGTTATATATAAAAGACATTCATATCGTGTTTTTTTGTGTTAGGTACAAAATGATGTCCGTACCATTTACTGGTATCAAAAATCACAATCATAATGTTACACTTGGCGCCACTATAATAGGAAACGAAACCGCTGAAACGTATAGCTGGTTGCTTAAGGTGTTTGGTGAATCTTTTGGTCGTGCTCCTCCGGTTGTTGTGACCGACCAAGACCCAACCATGAAGAAGGCTATTGAAGATACATGGCCTGAGAGTAGGCATAGGTTATGCATATGGCATATAATTGACAAGCTTACTGTTAGGTGTTTTTGCTTATTCTATGTATTAAGATTTTTCCATTTGTTTTTATGGTCCTTATTTTTTTACATGTTTTTTCAATGGTGTTTTAGGTTGGCCCTACAATTTGTAATAGTACAGATTTCAAGAAGAGGTTGTGTGCCATTGTGTGGACCGATTCTATACTACCCGAGAAGTTTGAAAGTGAATGGGGTACCATAATGAATGACTTTAATCTTTCTGAGCATGAATAGTTACAATCAATTTATCAGATCAGGGATAGTTGGATACCCGCGTATTATTGTGACGAATACATGTCTGGCTCATGCGCACCTCATCTCGTTCAGAGAGTGAGAACCATTTTTTGGTCAGTTTTGCAACCCGGAGTGTACCCTTGTTGAAGTTTTGGGGCATTTTGATTCTGCAATTGAAGCTCAAAGACATGAGCATAGGAAGAACGACCATAACACTAGAAACACGATTGCTGACATATGGGCAGTAGACTTTGTTTTGGAGGAGGAGGCCACGAGGTTATACACACGCACTATTTTTTTATGTCCAATTGGAGACACAAAATGGTATACATAGATGTGCTATTGGAAAGTGGGAAACTATTGATGACTTCGTTAAATTTTTTATGAAGGATTGGGAACAACCATGCATCACTTTCTTCGAGGTATACAATAGACTTTATTTTTGTTGCTTTTGTTTACATTTTTTTTGTGGTGTTATATACCAAGATTAAATATAGTTGGTCCCGACACATGAATTAGTATGGTGTCATTTGGTGTTATATATAAAAAATTATAGTTATATGCTTATTTGTGTGAATTTTTCTATTTTTATTGTCTCATAGGTAATGGTGCGGGAGGCCGACATAACTATATGCTGTCCATGCAAAAGATTCGAATAGTTTGGGTTGTTGTGATCACACATATTCTACGTGCTTAGGATGCTTGACGTAATGGAATTCCCACAACAATATAACCTTAGACGTTGGACGAGGGAGGCTGTTCCCAATAGCACTCCTGGTGCTATTTTAGGTATGAACAAGATAGAAGTTCGGTATAATGAAGTTAACCGGGTTGTACGTGAGATAACACAATATACTGAGTCGGTTATTAACATGCTTGTTACCAATTTCGATGCATTGTGCTCATTTAGGGATCATGTGGTTAAGTTTTTTGATTCAGCTGACGAGGTCGTGGGTAGTGCACCTCGCAAGAGTTGTAGGGAAAGGTTCGCTGAAATAACTGGCAATACACAACCATCTACAGCGGGTCTCTGTTGGAAGTAGATATACAGGTATGGGTGAGCCAAAACGGATGAAGTCTAAATGTGAAATTGTAAGAAGCCAAACGGGTAATAAGAGACGTCGTTGTCAAAACTGTTTTAGGTACGGTCATAACATACGCACTTGTAAACACCCTAAAAGGAAAGAAGAAGATGCTAGTTCTGAGAAGACGGGGGGGGGGGGGGGGAGAAGTGGACGAATCTGATGTGGGAGTAGACGAGGATGAAGCAAACGAGGAGGAAGGAGAGGATTAGTGATTGTTGGATAAGTCATTTTTAAGTGTTGTCCAAAGTGGATTTCGGTTGAACGCCTAATTTTTTTTTGAAATGTTATACACTTGATTAGTTTTTTCTTTTATGTGTTTTTTTACGTGTCAACTTCAAAAGTGTACATATTGCATGGTGTTATAACAAAGTATTTTTGTTTCATGTATCGAAATGTATGGTGTTTTTAAATATCATATGGTGTCTTGTCAATTGGTTATTACAGTGTTATTTATATTTTAAAGAGAGGTTTAGCCAACTGAATAGGTTTATGTAATAGTGTTATAACAATTTACATGGTTGTTATCGTGTCTTTATGTAATAGTGTTTTTTTAAGCATATATACTGTGATATTCGGTAATTCCATCTGTTTTGAACGATATAAAATTAGTTTATTGCATTAAAATATTTTAGAAAGTAAAAAAAAACACATAAAAATGACCAATGTCACACCATTTTTGAATCTAAAAAACACCAAAGAATGATCATACGTCACACCATTGTTTAGAGCAACCAAATTGAAAATGTACCAACTGTATTGCATTTTTCTGTGACAAATCCTATGTGACAAATCCTCTGGAATACGTCACACCATTGTTTAGAGCAACCAAATGTACCAACTGGATTAAGTTATTTGAAACCTACATTATACCATCCAATTTGTGACAAATCCTCTGGATTGCATTTTCTTCAAGCTTCACCCTTTCATCCTCGTCAAAACATGCAAACTCTCTAACTTCTTTCTCTACAATCACTCGTTCGGTGTTCACCTCACTAAGAAGCATTTTTGATACATACTTCTTGCGTAGATCGGTGATTTCCTTTCTTTGATTTTCTAAGACTTCCCCCTTTGTGTTTCTCTCTGCTGGTTGTCCACACTTCCACTCTTTCACGCTTTTTCCTATATAAGACAAAAGACATGTGTTTTCATAAGCAGATACACTCATGCACACTTATAGGTATGTTTTTCAATATAAGAGGTAACCTTTAGCTTACCGTTGTAAGTCCCCATATGTCGCATCAAGAAAATAACACAGTCGGTACAGTTAAATAGAGTCTACTATGGGAATTCCAGTCTTACGGGTTTGGTAACTCTTAGTTTCGCAGCTACTACTAGCTGTATATGGCTTAGGAACCCACAAAATGCACTTACCTGAAATAATACATTCAGTAATGTCAAATATTATTGTTTTTTTACAATCTATAAATATAGTTAAGTATATATCTGAGTTGATCGTACCATCTTTTCGATCGTCCCGCCGTATCTTTCTTCTATACCTGCTTCACCCTCTATGTTGTTGATGATCAATATTTGGCTCGTTGACAAGTTGAAAAAAAACAGAAAGTAGTGTTCCCCATTCAAGATAGGGATGTATACCATATGGAAACCTTTAAATGTCTTTTGTTCCGTACCGGCTAGCACAAACTTCATGTTCTCACCAAACATTCATATCCGGTCTTTTTCAGGTAAGTCGAACTCCTTTTCTAGATGCATATGGTTTTTTTTTGTCAAACACTGTTAGATGATATGGTGTTATTATGTTTTGTTTTTCAAACCCCAACAGTTGTTGTAACACCCTGTAAAATCGTGTCCAATAGTATAGTGACACGTGTTGTATTTTAAATATAGTCTATGAAAGATAAGACTAAAGGCGTCAACATGCTCAAACTTAGCCTCTGAGTGACGGTCCGATGTCAACATGCATAAATAACAGCCTCTGAACGGCTGATACGTCAACATGCTTAAATCATTAGCCTCTGAGTTATGATATTTCAACATGCTTAAAATTTGGCCTCTGAGTGACTGATATGTCAACATGCCCAGCCTCTGAGTGACATCGGAGTCAACATGCTTATAATAAGCCTCTGAGTGATCCTTTGCAAGTCCTAACTCTCATAAGTGCCAATTGTTGGACGAGAGGGTTCAATTTTGTAAATATGTGAAAGTTGGATAATGGAGGGATTAAAAGTGTCAACATTTTAATTCATACCTCTGAGTGACCTTTTAACGAACCAAGAGCTCGACAATGTCCGGGCATAATCCTAGGTATGCCAAGAATTGGCTACTGAGGGCTAAAAGTGCCAAAAAGGTGTTTAAAAAGGTTTTTAGAAGCTTTATAAAGTTATGGGGGTTAAAGTGTCAATTTTTGAAACTGGCCAAGGGACGGTCGCGGGCCGCGAGAGACCTGGCCTGGGTCTCTCGCGGGGCGCGAGAAGCACTCTGCTGCAGAAAGTTTTGCTTGGTCTCCAAACAAAACTCCAAAAAACCATTAAATCGAAACCATGGCTTGCCAAACTGCTATGCCACATTTTGGGACACTTGTAAGCTCCTTCTTACACCCCTAAACACCTGGCATCACCTCCTTTGAGTTCTCCAACTATAAATAGGTGATCAAGTTCACCATTTGAACTTGCACCTTTCTTATTCATACTCTTCTCCTTCCTCTAGAAAGTTCCTAGCTAAAAGGAGCATCCAACATAGTTCTTTTGCACCCTAGGAATCACTAGTAAGTGTTCCTTCATTGTGCATTTTCGTTTATAGGCTTTTATAGCCAAAAGTCAAGCGTTTTTTGGAAAACGCTTTGACTTTCGGTTAAGACCATTATGCTCCAGCCATTGTTCAAAATGAACATGGCTAAGTGATTGTAATAAGGTAGGTGTTAATCCCTATAAAGGGCATGTCCTGAAGATCACGTTTGCTAGACCAATTGACGGTTCAAAGTTTATATATTAAAAAGTCAAACATGTCATTTTTAAAAAAAAATCATAAATTGATCTTATATATGTTATGTAACCTGTTTTGATACTTAAAAAAGTTGGTAATAATTATTAGAACATGTATGAACATGTTCGGCTCGTCAATTTCAGTTCTAGGGTCGGTTCGCAACTGAAAGTCGTGAAGTTTGACTTCTGCTTTGACTTTCAATTCTGACCCGATTTAGATTAGTTACCTACTGATCTAAAGTTGCATTATGATCGTAATATAATGTAGCATAACCTCTGAGGTTATATTACATGATCATAATCAGAATCTAAGTTTATGCACAAGTTCCATAATTATGCCATCTTTGACTAAAATGCCCTTTTTGTATAAAACAAGGTTTTAAATGGTAATGAACTTGAAAATGAGTTTTCTACTAATGTTATATTATAAGTAGGATTATTTGGGATATTAAACCAAGTTATAAACTGAGTTTTCAAGCAAGTCCTTAAACTATGTCGATAAATGACGATTTTAGCCCCTGTGGCATATAAAATGGTTTTAATCAAATCTTTTCAAGGTAAATCATTTACCTACTGGTATGTTATATTAAATATCATATTTAAGACATTTTAATCTGACTTTAACATCAGGTTTCGTAAACATCGCATAAAGACGTCATTTTACAACATAAGCGTCGTTTCGGTGCATAGTACGGTTTTAAACCATATTATTGACCAAGACTTGATACCTACTGATTTTAAAACTGATTTTTAAACATATTTACATTAGGTACATGTTATAAACTCAGAATCCCAAATAATCTGTAAACTATGTGTAAAATGATCAAAATGCCCCATCGGTGCATAGTTTGGTCATCATAAGATAAATTACACATATAATAGATATCCTACTGATATTATATCATAAATAAACTATTTTTCCAGAATACTCATGATTATAAATTTAAATTATATTCAAGTTCCTTTTATATGGTATGAAATTACCAAAATGCCCTTATGAGGCATAATTTCGTTTTAAAACCTTAACGGCCATATAAGTTGATATCCTACTGATATTTTAACTTATTTAAAATATAATGGCATATAGAACTTATCCATGACTTATCCGGTTACCCATTATTGCTTATAAGCATACGGTTAATTATATGTAACTACTTTACGAAATTTAACCAAAGCGGGTTTAACCTTATCATTTTAATCTCAAAATCCAGAATGTTAATTGTTTACCCATATTATGCAAGTCAAAGTACTTATCGGGTTTAAAATACATTCTATTCAATCATCGTTTAATCAAGCATTATACGTTTTGATCATGTACACTACTCGGTCTAAGTCTATGACTTAAATAAAGACCGATAGTATTTAACTGGTTAGCTTATGCCATAATCCAGACTAGAGCCTTGCCGGTAAATGATATCTACACGTTAGTACTTTTGTATACGGCTGAGTTATTGAAATTAAAAAGAAGACTAGCTCAGGTAAATACTCTCGACTTATTTTCCTTACACGGCTTGGGATACGGTAAACTATTACCGCTTGGTCAGAAATGGGATCAATCGAATGCCGGATTATGGCTAGTAAATCCGCATATTCTGTTTTAATTAGTTTTGTTTGATAACTTAAACATCAGGGGTTAAATTACCGTGTCCTGGATATCCTCGGCTCATTAGATTAGTTAATGGCCACGACCTTAGCGCGGGGTGTAGGCATACACCTGACAGACGCTCAAATGCAAATTACCCAAGACGTTGGGATAACTCCTCTGTGAGTTCTAAGTGATGTGTATTTAATCATGTCTCGGTCTCTGTACTGGGCCCTGTATGTATGGACAAACATGTGAATCTGTTAACAAGGTTAGAAAGTAACTTTCCCAAGTTATAAAAGATTTGGTGCCCTGTGCACTTAAAATCATTTTTAAATATTTTCAAAATGAGTCAGTTGGGTGTATTTACCAGCGAAAGCTGACGTATCATCCAAAGACTAAACTGCAGCTACAATACGAAATAGGCTGGAAGCTGCTCGGTAGTAACTAAGAGGATCTTGCAAATCCTTAGATCTGCCCTAAAGTCTGTTTTATATTCTTTCTTGTACATTTAATGATCCGCCTGTGGATCTTCTATTACAAGCCTGCATATTATTTTGTACTTCCGAACATTTGGGTTTGTAATAGTAATTTTACTCCAAGACTTCCGTTGTGCCGTGTTTAATGGACAATGATGTTATCAACTGACGTCACGATACTCCCCACCCGGGCCGACTGGTGTATGGATTTGGCTTAGAAATCGGGGTGTGACAGGTTGGTATCAGAGCCAACGTTTGAGAGAATTAAACACTAGCCGTTTGTGTTTAATCTCAAACTTACATGAGCACATTCCTTAGACTTCCGAGTCTAGGCAATTAAGTTATTAGTATTGTTTTTGAATTGATTTTTAACAGGAAAATGCCGCCACGTATACGAGGACAAAGTGGGAGAGGAAAAGGTCCAATGAGGGAAGGACCATCGGGCGCATTCCCCCTCAACCTCACAACTCAGATGCCTACCAAGAATCAGGAGATTCATCTCCTTCGCAACCAGCAAGACATTCTGTCTCTCATAGACACTCGCCCCACATTTCCAAAATTCTTACCACTCTAACCACTCCTATCATTCACACCATTCTCACCATCCTCACCATTCCCATTCACACTCTTACCATGAAGAATTTAACCCAAACTACTACTTTAATATGCCTCCAACTGATCAAAATCAGTTGGACCAGCCAAACCCTATGGACGAGGACTCCAACCCGAAGATGCCGCCGTCGGGATCGAATACGCATCCCATAGAAATTTCAAGCGATTCGAACTCTTATGCCGGATCACCCTACCAAGGTCCTAATGAATGGGACCAATATTGGAACCAATTCACCTTCGCCCACACTCCTTCTCATCACTCTCAACCACTTTCTGTTCAAGAAGATGTCCACACGGAACCAGTGGGCCAACCTCAACCACCGCTGAACCACCAAGAAGGAAGCGTGGAGCACGTATGTCGGTACGTTCCGGACAAAGGTCAGGATCGCTGCCACCTTTGCCCAGCTCCTACCCCACAATTCAATAGGACCCACAAATGGGTGGACCCTCTAACACCTCACCTGTGGTAGAACCAACACCAACACCCACACCTATAGTTCAATCACCACCATCAGGTTATAGTAACCCGATCCCCACATATCCAGATATGTCTGGATATGATCCTTTTAACCCGTCTACACCGGTAGACTATCAAGCATGGTCACAAGACCCCTATATGCAAGCAGTTATGCACAATGCACTTTACCCGTCTCCTTTCCCACCTACTGATCCACCGACTGGATATCCAACTTATGGGGTACCAGTATCCGGTTATGCCACAACCACAACCTCCGCCACCACTCGAGGCCATCAATGAGGCCTTAGAAAGAATGAAAGAGATGCAGCAGTAAGCGGAGAAAACGGGAGAAGAAGACAAACAAGTTCTTCAAGAAACTCTCCAAGTTGGTCAAGAGAAAGAAGGACGAGTGAAGTCTCTTCTAAATAATATGTAGTCCCTACGAGGACATTGTTATTTCTTTAGTCCCTGCATGGACATTTTTATTTCTTTAAAGTCATTGCATGGATAGTTTATTTCATTTTTCTAGTATTGTAATTTCTAATTTGAAATTTAATTAAGTATTTTGGAATTATATATATATATATATATATATATATATATATATATATATATATATATATATATATATATATATATATATATATATATATATATATCGTCTTCAAATGAACATCTCAATTTTACTCGAAATTTATGCTCTGCGATATAATTCCAAAAAGATCTTAATGGTTTTGATTAGCCAAGTGGCACAGACCACACATTTGGCCAAATTATAACTGATAGTTAAGTACGAAGGGGTCTTCTATCAGGATAGTTAAGGAAAGTTATCCTTCTATCCAGAGGTGGTGGACTTAAGTTCAAGCCTCAAGTCGTTAAGGTCAGTGCGACCAGGACTATTAATCAACCATTAAGTTACTCTTATGTTAAAATTCAAGAATGTTCATACTCTTGGTAGTGTGAGTTGAGGAATCACACTAGCCTTCAAGGTAAAGGACTATGTCCTGACCTTATATAGCCTATGTGATCAAATTTGATTCCGGCTAATATCATCAGTGCGATGATAAAACATCCATTAGTGATGTATTGCCCTTGGGGCTATGATTAAACATCCATTAGCGATGTATTGCCCTTGGGGCTATGATTAAACATCCATTTGTGATGTATTGCCCTTGGGGCTATTATTAAAACATCCATTAGTGATGTACTGCCCTTGGGGCTATGATTAAACATCGATTTGTGATGTATTGCCCTTAGGGCTATGATTAAACATCCATTAGTGATGTATTGCCCTTGGGGCTATTATTAAAACATCCATTAGCGATGTACTGCCCTTGGGCTATGATTAAACATCATTAGCGATGTATTGCCCTTGGGGCTATGATTAAACATCCATTTGTGATGTATTGCCCTTGGAGCTATGATTAAAACATCCATTAGTGATGTACTACCCTTGGAGCTATGATTCAAAAATCCACTAGTGATGTACTGCCCTTGGGGTTATGATTAAAACATCCATTAGTGATGTACTGCCCTTGGGGCTATGATTAAAACATCCATTAGTGATGTACTGCCCTTGGGGCTGTGATTAAACATCCATTAGTGATGTATTGCCTTGGGCTATGATTCAAACATCCATTAGTGATATAGTGCCTACGGCCACATTTCATGTCCATTAGTGACAGGCCTATGTGCCATATTTTGTGTCCATTAGTGACGGGCCTATGTGCCATAAAATTTTTTGTCCTTTGAGACAAGCTTATGAGCTAAATAAAAGAATTGTCAAATTATGACAATAACAGTTGTGACAATGCGATCCACTGTCTAGTAATATATGGACTATGTCCAAATTGTAATTTGATTTTAATGGTCTTATTAAGACCTAGGCCAAATATAGTTATGTTAAGCCTAAGAGTTGTGATGTTATTCACACTAGAATAGGCAATGGATTGTTATATCCAATGTTTTAAGCCCAAAATGGTTGACATACCATGGCTAAGTGAAGCTTTATTGGTGTATAGAACCAAAGCTTAAGGATGCCTAACTCAAATGAAGCACAAAGTAGCCACCGGAATGTTGAATCTAACAAAGCTGAAAACAGAGATATCGATAATGATAATTTTCAAGCTCGCATTGACGCGGAAGTTGAAAAGGCCATGGAAAAGGCCACAGAAAAGCTTAGAGAGTCGAGTGCTACTCGCTCTAGACCTTTATCTATTCCACCATCTTCAGCTCATAAGAAGAGCTCCGTTCACTCTTCAAATGCGAAGAGTGAACCGAGAAAACAGATTTTGCTGAAAGGTCCCGTTCTGTTAAAGACGGATGTACCTATAAGTACTTTGTCTCCTATAAGCCCCAAGACTTTAACGAGGAGAAGGGAGCTGTGGAAGCCCTAAAGTGGCTAGATGAGATGGAAACGATTGTAGATATCAACAACTTGCTGATAAGGATATGGTTAAGTATGTATCACAGTCCTTTAAGGCGATGCCCTAATCTGGTGAAAGCCATGATCCAGTCTACAGGTAAAGTACACATGTATAATTTGGGGTGGTCCAAATTTGTGGACCTTGTTAAGGAAACATATTGCCCACCTCATGAGGTGGAGAAGTTAGAGACCGATCTCTTGTCTCTTTCCATGAAAAACCTAGATTGTCAGAAATATGTTTCCGATTTCAATTCCCTATCTAGGTTAGTTTCCTATTTGATTACCCCGGAGCCCAAACGCATTACGCGTTTTATTAATGGCTTAGCGCCCGAGAAAAAGGGCATGGTAAAGGCTACTTAGCCTACTAACTATAGGTCTGCTGTTGACCTATCTCTCTCCCTTACCTTGGATTTGGTAAGGCAAAAGTCAGTTAAGTCTGAAATTGACGGGAAAAGGAAGAGAGAAGATGACAACTCCCATAGGTTTAATAAGAAGAATAAAGGGAGATTTGGGTTCAAAGGGAACCAAGGCAAAACGGCTGTGATGCCAACATGCAAAACTTGCAACTTGGGGACAGTGTAATTTTAGTTCACAGGCTAAACCTGTGGCATCTGTAAGAGAAAGGGGCATAAGACCCTAGAATGTAAGTGTTAGGTCCTAGAAGTGTGAGACTGAAGCATCAAATATACGCAACAGTCTATAGTAGTTAACTGGGTTAAACTGGGTTAGTTTGTGTTAGGTTTGGACCTTTATAGGTCATTTGGGCATGCCATAGGCCATGTGGGCTAGGCAAGCCCATTAGGGTTATGCCTTACCCTAGGTATAAATAGAATGTTATGTCATTCCTAGGGTTAAGACTTTTGAAGCTTTTGGGATTTCTCTAGAGAGAGCCTCCATCTTGTACCAGATGGTTTTGCTTGTTCAAGTAATAGAATCGTGTGCAAGGTGTTAAAGTGAATTAGTATTGTTCTTCATCATTTAGGTTTTCTTAAAGATCACCAAGTTTGGATTCCGCCCATCCTTGGTGATTGTGTGATATCAGTGTTAGATCCGGATTAACGGGACTTACAAGTGGTATCAGATCCTGTTGAACCTGTTTTCCAGGCTCAGATCTGATATTACACGATTCTGTTCGGTTTCTACTAAAGAGCACGAAGAACACGAAGAACATTCAAGCATTTCGGATCAACATTCAAGGATTTTGGATTTTCTGGTTACATTTCGGATTTATTTCGGATTAATCTACTGCTTTTCGGATAAAAATCTTGAATTTCTGTTAGATTTCGGATAAATCTTCAAGCATTTCGGATTTTCTTCAAGGATTTCAGATAATCTTCAAAGATTCCAGATTCGTAACTGTTCCAAATTCGGATAGACTTTCATTCTGGATTACTGTTCTGGATTCTGACTGTTGCTGTGTATCTGATAGCATTCCGGATTACTATTCTGGATTTGGTCTTCATTCCGGATTTGATATTCATTCCGGGTTTAGTCTTCATTTCGGATCAGGGTTACATTTCGGACTAGATTCACTATTCGGATTCTCTCATCTCAGATTGCTTCTCGGATCACTGTTCTAATTACCATATCGGATCTCTGATTCTGGATTCCGTCTCGGATCGTTAATCCGAGTTACTGTTCCAAATTTGGTACTGTTTCGAGTTGTACCCAAAAAGTGGAAAGTTAACCAGCTGACGTAACCGGAGTTAAACGTTTTCGTACACAGAATTTGATCCTTAGACAATTTTAACAAACCGGTTGCACAACTAGATTCGTGTGATTTAGGGTAAAAAAAACAGTCTAACAGTACATTTTGGTAAAAAACAGTTTTCGGACACTTTTTATCGTGTTTACCGGTCCAGTTTTCGATTATCCGAAGATGTTTGCAGCCTAAACTCAGCATTCGAGCCTACGGGATGAAGTGAAGGAAAGGCTAAATGAGTTTATCGGAGACTACAATGTTGATCCGGTTGCTGACTATGTGATGCGTTTGCAAGGAATGATTTGAATAGCTTTTTGGGTGATGGCAAAGACTCTTTTGTATCTTGGTTATGGGATCGATTACAATTAAACCAAGATCTCCAAGATCGATGTGCAAAATCAACTGGGTCTAATCCTGAAGAAGTGTCTGAGCAGAAACCTCAACCACAACAAGCAATAATCAGAAGCTCAGCACCCCAAACTCAACCTCAGGCCCAAACTAACGCGACAAATCAAGCTCGCCCATTGACATAGTCAACTATCTTTTGTGCACTGAACCTTGCAGGAATAGGGTTGCTCAACTCTAGGCTCTTATTCCAAAATGACTGATGAATACCACCATGCAGTGGCTCGGTGCATCAGCCTTCGAGAAAGTAACAAGTTACTCGAAGAAAAGTTGAAGCTCAAAAGAAATACATAGCTCAGCTTCACCTGGACGTAAATCAACAGAAATGTTGGGTCCATGATTACAAAACCAGATTAGAATCAAAAACCATGGAATGCGACTTGGTAAGAGTTGAGCTGGGACTTCTTACTGGAAAATATCAACAAAACGAAGTGAATATAAAGAAGTTTGATACATCCAGCAAGCTTGTTAAAAGACGTGTGCAATGTGCAGCTGCATATAAGGGGAACAAAGGAAGGGGTTGGGATTCAATCAGGTTGCCCCACCAGTATAATGAACAACTACACAACAATGCCTGAAACCGACGAAAGATATTGAGGAAGCACAACATATGGTGTACGGCAAACCCTGTGATTTAAGCCAGACGCACGGGAACCATCTTGTGCTGATAACTCCTAAATGAGTCAGCTGATGAAGAGACAGCTGATGTGAACAAGGTTCCAAGTGCGCAAACTAAACAATCTGAACCATCTGCTACTGATGAAAAGGTCAGAGCAAGCTAAAAGAGTAGAAACGAGCAAATCAGAGAAGAAGAAAGCAGAAGTCCAAACGTCAAGGAAAATCAAGTTCTCTAAAATCATCAGTGGGCAGCAATAGCCCTCAATAGGCTAGTGTTGTGAAAAATGCTTTGTTAAGCCGGTCTTTAATGGAAAATGTGAAAAATATGCTTTTGACCGTGCTAGCAAAGCTTTTGGAAAGGTTGGGGAGATTTCTAAAAAGGATTTGAAGTCCAAACAAAATAAGAAAAATCAAAAGAAATCTCCACAATAGAAGAAGGCCCTTGCAACGACAAGTACAAACATCCAAATTCTTTTTCGTCTGCAAGACATGTGCAAGGAAGCGAGCACAAAGGGATCAGTCATCCTTCAAGGCCTGCAAGAGCAAATCAAGCTGATCAGAAATGTTTTTATATGTGAAGAGACAAACGTGCTTCAATTGCGGCATTCCTGGTCACATTGCTCGAAACTGTACACGTGGTCCCCATGTTCCGTGTCATGCTAAAAATCAGAAGGTTACACCAAAGAATAACAATATTCCAAGCCGATGAAGGTATCATCACCTAAGGCAATGAAGAATGTGAATTCCAAGGTTAAACCATCTGATGGGGATTGGAATGTTGCCAAAAACAAATGCAAGGCTGTTCAGAAACAAAAATCTTTTTATAAAACGACTAAACCTGAAAAGCCAAAGTTGCTCAATCAAGGGCAACAACCGTGTTTGTTAAAACAAAACAGATTTGGAAACCCAAATCCAAGATGGTAGCAACATCACCAATCCTTGAAACAAAAGGGATTTGTGTCTTAAGAAGAGTGTCTTATTTTGATGCTTCAGGGAAACCCAGGACCACGATGGCCTGGGTCCCACTGTCTTACTAATCTCCTTAATTTTCAGGAACAACCAAGGAGGAGCTGTTGACAATCTCTGGAGTGTTAATAGCGGTTGTTCCAGGGACATGAAGGATAACATCTCACTGTTGCAAAAAGGTTCAAATTTTTACGATTGTGATGTTTCCTTGGAGGAGATGAGGTAAGAAAAGATAACGAAAAGGTACAAATTTGAATTTCGTGCTTTAATTTTGAAATTATTAGTTTTTAATCTAATGACGGAACGGTTAAGCTAAAACAACAATTTTTCCTTTTCCTTTTGTTTAAAACTTTGTGCATATTTTTCTTTATTAGGTAAATTTGTGCATAAAGTATGATGCACAAATTTAGGGGGGAGAGGGCGATATGATATATGTATTGTTTGAGGGGGAGAAAATTAGAAAAATACAAAAAAATTATTTGAAAAACAGAAAATACAAAAATAAAAAGTCATGGGAAATGAAATGAATATTCGTGATATACGGCGTGACTGACACATGTAAGGTGTCGTAGCTGAAAAGACTAGGATCTAATGTGATATGTCAGTAGGCTTACGCTCAAAGTGATTAAAAGATACTAAGTGATATAAACATAGCGAACTATGTATCTTGTGGGTAACATACCATCAGGCGTATGATTTCATGGTCTTAAATCTTGGTTGATAGATAGCCAACATCTGAGGTTTCGTGTCTTTATGCTGTTGAGTCATCCGGGGATATCTTGGCTGCCCTTCTGTTGCATCTAGATTATATGCAAACCTAGGCACAATCAGGATATCTTTAAAAGATACAAAATAAAAAGGCCAAAACCTTAAAAGAAAGGAAGTCTCATCACAAGAAAATTCCATGTGCTTGAAAAGTCAAACATACCAGATAAGGTATTTGCCTAACCCTCGTTAGATACTATTGGTCACTCTGCTGTACAAAAGTACTGACCTGTTCACCAATAGTCTGACGTTGTAAAAGATAAAGGATGATCTCAGTATACTCACCTACTACGATGAATCCTTGTGCTTACCTTGATCGCAGGGGTATGTCATGGTATGGGACCATGGATATTATAGTATAATACTACATTAAGCAAATCACGAAGTTGAAAAATGAAAGTTGAGCGTTAAAGTTTAAGTGGACAAACATATTGGCAATCACATAGACCAGTCTGAATAAGTTTGCACTGAAAAGTGTTCCTTGGTTCGCCTGAAAACGATTTTGATCCCATTGCATATCTATAGTTGTAACAATTGAGTTAGTTTCTTTGCTTATTTGTATTCCTGTTTATATTCTTATACTTAAAAATTAAAAATAAAAAGGGAAAATTAAAAATAAAAAAATAGAGTGCTTTATCTGTTTTATTAAAAATTATTACTAACGTTCTTGAAGATTTGGCTAATCATCAAAGGATGAAAGAAATTTGAATTTCGATCCGAGTACGAGTACTTGGATGTACCAAGTGTTTATGTGGTACTCTCCCTGTTGCATAAGAATGTTTTGCTTATAAATTTATGAGAATTATGCAGATCTTGGTTTAGATCAAGAAACAGGGGTTGCTGAAATTGAGAAGTTGTTAGTTGCCGACAAAGCATGGAAAGCATCACAACAGCAAAGTGTACCTGAGTCAGAAGAACCAGATTCCAGTCATCATCTAACAGTGATAGTGCATTTGAAGAAGTACATGTGAACCTGCTTGCTTGAAAGAGAAAGATTGAAGAAGAAAAGAGCTACTGAGATTCCTCATCTCACATTCTTTTTGACAAAGATGTTTCAAGCAAAGCTGATCGAGCCCTGATATGAAGCTAACCAAAGGTAGAAGCAAAATACTCAGTGCTGAGAGTTCGTTCAAGTATGAGGTCCAAGAAGTATGAAACTGACTTCCACAACACTTACAGCATAGCGGAACCATAGATTCTGTTGAAGACTTTGTTGAATTTAACTATGAAGACAATTTGATGCATCAGTCTAGTGGGAGATTGTTAGGTCCTAGAAGTGTGAGACTGAAGCATCAAATATACGGAACAGTCTACGGTAGTTAACGGGTTTAACTGGGTTAGTTTATGTTAGGTTTGGACCTTTATAGGTCATTTGGGCATGCCATAGGCCATGTGCCAGGCAAGCCCATAGGCAAGCCCATTAGGGTTATGCCTTACCCTAGGTAAAATAGAATGTTATGTCATTCCTAGGGTTAAGATTTTGAAGCTTTTGGGATTTCTCTAGAGAAGCCTCCATCTTGTACTAGACGATTTTGCTTGTTCAAGTAATAGAATCGTGTGCAAGGTGTTAAAGTGAATTCGTATTGTTCTTCATCATTTCGGTTTTCTTGAAGATCACCAAGTTTGGATTCCTCCCATCCTTGGTGATTGTGTGATATCAGTGTAAGATCCGGATTAACAGGACTTACAGTAAGGATCTTAAGGATGCCATCTGCTACGTCTGCAATGAAAGGGGCATATTAAGACTAACTGCCCTAAGATCCTTAAGAATAATAATGCAAAGCCCGGAGAGACCAAAAGGGGAATGCTCGTGCCTTTCAAATAACTCAAGAGAGGCTGTTAATGACGACAATGTCATAAAGGTACATTCCTCATTAATGATATTTATGCTAGAGTTCTTTTTGATTCGGGTGCAGATAGATCATTTGTTGATCATAAGTTTAGTAAACTATTAAACCTGCCCATACGAACTCTAGATAAAACTTATGAGATAGAACTTGTTGATGGAACGATAGAAACAGCATCTTCCATTCTTGATGGATGCTCTATATCCATTAAGAATCATTCCATCCCTATCTCTCTTCTACCAATGAAATTGGCGGGGTTCGATGTAGTTTTAGGCATGGATTGGTTATCTCATAACCAAGTCTGCATTGCCTGCGATAAGAAACTCATCGAAATTAAAACCCCATCTGGTGAAATGATCACCATCCCTAGAGACTCACACTATGGATTGCCAGACAATGTGTCGTTATTTAAGGATCCAAGTGTTTGAGAAGAGGCTGTATCATCTACATGGCACAAGTCACCATAAATGAGCCTAAGCCAAACATGGAAGACCTACCAGTTATCTCGAAATATTCAGATGTCTTTCCAGAAGAATTACCAGGTCTACCTCCAGACAGACAAGTGAGTTCAGGATCGATATCATACCAGGATCGGCACCTGTAGCTAGAGCTCCATATAGGCTAGCACCTACGGAAATGAAGGAATTAAGGACGCAGCTAGACGAACTCTTGGAAGAAAGGCTTTATTCATCCTAGTTCCTCGCCTTGGGGAGCTCCTATCCTCTTTGTAAAGAAGAAAGATGGTTCGATGTGAATGTACATCGATTACAGAGAGCTAAACAAGTTAACAATCAAAATAAATATCCTCTGCCCAGGATCAATGATTTATTTGACCAACTTCAAGGGGCTAGTTACTTCTCCAAGATCAATTTGAGATCAGATATCACCAGCTGAAGGTTAGGAGTGAAGATATTCCTAAGACAGCATTCAGGACCCGTTACAGTCATTTTGAATTCTTGGTGATGCCTTTTGGGCTCACAAATACACCTGCAGCATTCATGGATCTCATGAATAGAGTCTGCAAGCCATATCTGGATAAGTTTGTTATTGTCTTCATAGACGACATCGTAATTAAGCTGATCACGAGAAACATCTTCGGTGCGTCTTAGGACTGCTAAGGCAAGAGAAGCTTTATTCTAATTCTCTAAGTGTGAGTTTTGGCTTAGAGAGGTCCAATTTCTTGGACACATGGTAAGTGAGCATGGTATCCAAGTGGATCCCGCCAAAATTGAGGCCATCATGAATTGGGAAGTTCCAAAGACCCCATCGGAGATTCGTAGTTTCCTAGGATTGGTTGGATACTACACGAGATTCTTTGAGAACTTTTCAGAATAGCCACTCCTTTAACTACCTTAACCCGAAAGAATGTTAAGTATAATTGTGGTCCAAAACAACAAGAATCTTTTGAGGTTCTTAAGCACAAGTTGAGCAATGCTCCTGTGTTATCCCTACCATAGGGTGTTGAAGATTTTGTAGTCTACTGTTATGCATTGCACACTGGCATGGGCTGTGTGATAATGCAAAAAGGCAAAGTGATTGCCTATACATCATGACAGTTAAAGGTGCACGAAAGGAATTACACCACCCATGCTTTGGAATTAGGTGTCGTTGTATTTGCACTAAAACTGTGGAGACATTACTTGTATGGCACAAAGTGTATTATATACACAGACCATAAAAGTCTCCAGCATTTGTTCAATCAGAAATAATTGAACATGCGACAACGTTGATGGATGGAAACACTTAATGACTATGATTGCGAGATTCGCTACCATCGAGGCAAGGCAAATGTAGTTGTTGATGCCTTAAGTCACAAGGAATGGGTTAAACCTATAAGGATTAATGCCAAGAACATTGAGCTCAGTAATAGCTTAAATGAGAAGCTATTAGATGCGCAGAAGCAAGCCCTATTAGTGACTAATACTCCTATTGAGGGATTAGGCGGAACTATTGATCAATTAGCGCCTAGGAAAGATGGAATCCTTAGATTTAATGAAAGGATCTGGCTTCCAATCTTTGGGGGACTTATCTAATCCTCCAAGAAGCGCATAACTCAAGATACTCAGTTCACCCAGGTGGTGACAAGATGTATCAAGATCTGAAGAAGAATTATTGGTGGATGGGTTTGAAGAAATCCATAGGCACTTATGTAGCTAAGTGTCTGATGTGTTTGCGGGTTAAGGCCGAACATCAAAAGCCGTCAGGACATCTACAACAATTAAAAATTCCCACAAGGAAATGGGAAATGGTAACTATGGACTTGATTACCAAGTTACCTAAGACCAAAAGTGGAAATGACACTATTTGGGTCATTCTAGATATGCTGACCAAGTCAGCACATTTCTTGCCAATTAAAGAAACGTATAATTCAAACAAATTGGCTAAGTTGTAAGTGGACAAGATTGTGTCCCTACACAGTGTGCCGGTATCTATTGTATCTGATAGAGATACTAGATATACATCTCACTTTTGGAAAAGTTTCCAACAATCTTTAGGCACACGATTAAACATTAGTACGGCTTACCATCTACAGACCGATGGTCAAAGTGAGCATATATCAAGACACCGGAAGACATGCTTAGGGCATGTGTGATTAATTTAGGTGGAAGTTGGGATGACAACTTACCCCTAATAGAATTCTCCTATAATAACAGTTATCATACTAGCATCAAGGCTGCTCCTTTTGAGGCCTTGTATGGGAGAAAGTGTCGAACGCTCGTGTGCTAGGCAAAAGTTGGGGAAGCCCAATTATCAGGACCAGAGATTGTCCTGGAGACCATGGAAAAGATTGTGCAAATCCGTGATCGTCTCAAAGCTGGCAGGGATAGGCAGAAGAGTTATGCTGACAAAAGGCGTAAACCTCTTAAGTTCCAAGTAGGGGACAAGGTCATGCTAAAGGTATCACCCTGGAAAGATGTGATGCGCTTCAGAAAGAAGGGCAAGTTGAGCCCAAGATATATTGGACCATTTGAGATAATCGAATGCGTCGGTACTGTAGCTTATAAGCTCAGGTTGCCAGAGGAGCTTAGTGGGATTCATGATGTGTTCCATATCAGTAATCTTAAGAAATGTCTAGCCGATGAGTCACTAGCAATGTCGCACAATTATGTGCAGATTGATGAAAACCTGAGGTTCATTGACAAACCGATTTCGATCGAAGATCGACAGGTTAAGAAGCTCCGAAAGAAAATGATACCTATAGTAAAGGTTAAGTGGGACGCTTTTAGAGGTCCCGAGTATACATGAGAGGTTGAGTCCACTATGTGACAAAAGTACCCCTATCTTTTTGAATAAAATCTCGAGGTCGAGATTTCTTTTAAGGGGATGAGGATGTAACATCCTGTAAAATCGTGTCCAATAGTATAGTGACACGTGTTGTATTTTAAATATAGTCTATTAAAGACCAATAAGGACTAAAGGAATCAACATGCTCAAACTGAGCCTCTGAGTGATGGTCCAATGTCAACATGCATAAATAACAGCCTCTGAATGACTGATACGTCAACATGCTTAAATCATTAGCCTCTGAGTGACTGATATGTCAACATGCTCAGCCTCTGAGTGACATCGGAGTCAACATGCTTATAATAAGCCTCTAAGTGGTCCTTTGCGAAGTCCTAACTCTCATACGTGCCAATTGTTGGACGAGAGGGTTCAATTTTGTGAATATGTGAAAGTTGGATAATGGAGGGATTAAAAGTGTCAACATGTTAATTTATACCTCTGAGTGACCTTTTAACGAACCGAGAGCTCGACAATGTCCGAGCATAATCCCGGGTATGCCAAGAATTGGCTACAGAGGGCTAAAAGTGCCAAAAAGGAATTTAAAAAGGTTTTTAGAAGCTTTATAAAGTTAATGGGTTAAAGTGTCAATTTTTGAAACTGGCCAAGGGGCGGTCGCGGGCCGCAAGAGACCTGGCCTGGGTCTCTCGTGGGCCACGAGAAGCCCTCTACTGCAGAAAGTTTTGCTTGGTCTCCAAACAAAACTCCAAAAAATCATTAAATCGAAACCATGGCTTGCCAAACTGCTATGCCACATTTTGGGACACTTGTAACCTCCCTCTTACACCCCTAAACACCTGGCATCACCTCCTTTGAGTTCTCCAACTATAAATAGGTGATCAAAGTTCACCATTTGAACTTGCACCTTTCTTATTCATACTCTTCTCCCTCCTCTGGAAAGTTCCTAGCTAAAAGGAGCATCCAACATAGTTCTTTTGCACCCTAGGAATCACTAGTAAGTGTTCCTTCATTGCGCATTTTCGTTTATAGGCTTTTATAGCTAAAAATCAAGCGTTTTTTAGAAAACGCTTTGACTTTCGGTTAAGAACATTATGGTCCAGCCATTGTTTGAAATGAACATGGCCAAGTGATTGTAATAAGGTAGGTGTTAATCCCTATATAAAGGGCACCTCCTGAAAATCACGTTTGCTAGACCAATTGACGGGTCAAAGTTTATATATTAAAAAGTCAAACATACTATTTTTTGGAAAAATCAAAAATTGATCTTATATATGTTATGTAGCCTGCTTTGACACTTAAACAAGTTGGTAATAATTATTAGAACATGTATGAACATGTTCGGCTCGTCATTTCAGTTCTAGGGTCGGTTCGCAACCGAAAGTCGTGAAGTTTGACTTCTGCTTTGACTTTCGATTCTGACCCGATTTAGATTAGTTACCTATTGATCTAAAGTTGCATTATGATCATAATATAATGTAGCATAACCCTCGGAGGTTATATTACATGATCATAATAAGAATCTAAGTTTATGCGCAAGTTCCATAATTATGCCATCTTTGACTAAAATGCCCTTTTTGTATAAGACAATGTTTTAAATGGTAATGAGCTTGAAATAAGTTTTCTACTGATGTAATATTATAAGTAGGATTATTTGGGATGTTAAATTGAGTTTTCAAGCAAGTCCTTAAACTATGTCGATAAATGACGATTTTAGCCCCTGTGGCTTATAAAATAGTTTTAATCAAATCTTTTCAAGGTAAATCATTTATCTACTGGTACGTTATATTAAATAACATATTTAAGACATTTTAATCTGACCTTAACATCAGTTTTCGTGAACATCGCATAAAGACGTCATTTTACGACATAAGCGCCGTTTCGGCGCATAATATGGTTTTAAACCATATTATTGACCACAACTTGATACCTACTAATTTTAAAACTTAATTTTAAACATGTTTACAGTAAGTACATGTTATAAACTCAGAATCCTAAATAATCTGTAAACTATATGTAAAATGACCAAAATGCCCCTTCGGTGTATAGTTTGGTCATAAAAGATAAATTACACATATAATAGATATCCTACTGATATTATATCATAAATAAACTATTTTTCCAGAATACTCATGATTATAAATTTAAATTATTGTAGGTCCCCTATTCCTTATGGATCTTGACATAATCGTCTATCTAATCTAGAGTGCGGAATCCCCTACATCAGATTTAATAGAAAACACAAGAACACGAACACGAATTCCTTTAAACCGTCTTCTATTGATTAACAAACACAAAGTTTAACAATCAATTCAAGACTCTCTCTCCAAAACTCTCTGAAGCAATTCTTGCAGCAACTGAACAATAGAACCAGCAACTAACTGAGCAACCTTAACCCTAATCACAACCTCCCTATATATAGAGATTAATTATGCTCATGGGCTAGGGTTTCCTACATGGATTGCTAATGGGTTTAAGGCCCAATTCGCCTACCATGTGTTATATTGTTTCTAGTTCAGCCCAATTACTTCTAATTCACTAATACAAAACTAAACACGCTAACCGTTTATTATTTAACTAATTACAAGATATACAAAGACCAAATCTAAGCTGTTGTCACAAATATGCACCAACAAACTCCCCCTTGACAATAGCTTCATAAAATAACTTAGTCTTCAGTCTTCTTGCAATCTTCAACATCTTTGACACTTAAACAAAATACATGAACATTTCAAGTTCCATTACCTCATGATCTGCTTTGATAATTTATTACAGATTTACTAGGGTGTCCCTCTTCAGGAGATACCCCCGCGATCAAGGTATGCACAAAAATTCATCGTAGTAGGTGAGTATACCGAAATTCATCTTTTTGAATTACAACGTTAGATAATCGGTGATCAGGTCAGTACTTCCTTACAGTAAAGAGACCAATATCCAACGAGGGTGAGGACAAATACCAAATTTTGGTAAGATTAATGCAATTTGCACTTATTAATGAGTCTTTTGGAGAGCTTCTTCAATATTTGGGATTTGGCATTTTAGCTCTTTTAAGATATCCCGGTTGTTCCTAGGTCAGCATATATCTGGATGCAGCAGAAGGACAACGTTGATACCCCGGATGAAATAACGATATAAAGACCTAAAACCTCAGATTTTGGCAATCTATCAACGCAAGATTTAAGGTTATAAAACCATATGCCACTGATATGTTACCCACTCATACACAATTTATTTCTGATTGTATCACAAAGGTAAGTTGATTATTTCATGCCTTTTGCCTACTGGTACATCATATGATGAAGCTGCTATCACACTTAAGCAATTTTCTTTTAATTTCAGTGTGACAATCTAATTTCTGATGTACTATCATTTCTTCTTTTTCACATAGTGAAAAACTCATTTTTGGTTTTCCATTTTTTTATTACGTTTTGATTTTCTAATTTTTTTATTTTGAAACCTAGTAAATTATTTACAAACTATTTTTATGGAAAAATGGTTATTCAGGATTTCTCATCCCGTTGAGTTCAATTAAATGTTCAAAACGAGCCCTGTCAAATGCTTTTGTGTAAAGATCTGCCGGGTTATCTAGTGTGTCAACTCAATGTAGTTCAATTAATTTCTTTTCAGCACAATCCCGTATAAAATGATGACGAATGTCAATATGTTTTGTGCGACTGTGTTTTACGGGATTGTTGGTGATTGATATAGTGCCATTATTGTCTATCATAATAGGAGTACGAGTGAAATTCAAACCATAATCGCGCATCTGCTGTTGGATCCAGAGAACCTGAGAGCAATAGCTACCTGCAAGAATATATTCAGCTTCACACGTCGAGGTAGACACGCAAGACTGCTTCTTGCATGCAATGACACTAGCCTCCCTCCTAAGAACTGACAACCACCTGTGGTAGACTTTCTTGTAGATTTGCATCCTCCAAAGTCCAAATCAGTAAAAGCAACAAACTTCAATCACTAGCAGCTGGATACCATTACCCAAGTTTAGGATTCCCCTTCAAGTAACAAGAATCCGCTTCACCGCTTTCATGTGGACTCCTTTGGATTCGCTTGATATCTGGCATAAAGACATACTGCGAACATGATGTGGGGGCTTGAAGCATTCAAGACATCAGAGAACCAATCATTACCCTGTATTGAGTTGGATCAACATCCTCCCCACTCTCATGATCTGGACCAAGATTGTGATTCTCACAGATAGGTGTATGGAAAGTAGCGCAATCCTCATCTTGAAACGAGACAGAATGTCATACACATACTTTGTCTGATAAATAAACATCCCATCCTTCTTCTGTTCAACTTGTAAACCCAAGAAGTAGGATAGCTCACTCATCGCACTCATCTCAAACTTGCTCTTCAACACCTCTTCGAAATCATGACACATGTTCCAAAGATGATGTCATCAACGTATACCTGTACCACTAGAAAGTCTTCCTTCTTCCTTTTAATGAACAGTATACTGTCAACTGACCTCTTTGAAACCATGTTTTAACAAATGTGATGACATGTCTCATACCATGCCCTAGGTGCCTGATGCAATCCATACAATGCCTTATCAAGTCGATAGACTCGATCTGGATAGTCCAGATCAGTAAACCCGCCTGGCTGTGAGACATACACCACTTCTTGGACTTTTCTTGTAAGAAACGCACTCTTCACGTCAAGTTAGTAAACTTTGAAGCCCTTGAATGAAGCAAAAGCTAGGAACAAACGAATTGCTTCCAACCTTGCTATTTGGTGCAAACACTTCATTGTAATCAATCCCCTCTGCTGATTAAAACCTTTCACTACCAACCGAGCCTTATTCCTTATCACAATCCCTCGATCGTCTTTCTTGCACTTAAACACCCACTTAGTGCCTATTTCCTTTTCTCCTTCAGGTAGATCAACTAGCTCCAGAAACTTTCAATTTCTTGAACTGAGCTAGTTCCTCTTGCATAGCTTCTACCCAACAATTGTCTTTTAGAGCCATATGGACATTCTCCGGCTCCTCTTGGGTAATAAAGCAGCTATACAAACATTCATTAATCAACCCAGTCTTCTGAATCGAAGTAAACAAACAGGAACCTTCAGCACACCTCTTCTCGCCTGAACACCTGCATAGGATCACCAATGATGTTTTCAACTGGATGATCTCAGTGTGGTAGCAATGGTGTCAACAACCAGATTGTCTCCCATATTAGATCCAATCTCCCCTGAATATTAGCAATAGCAAACGGATTAGTGAAATCCTCCTCCTGAATAGGTTCAGACTCACTATCACTAGAGTCCTTTGGAGCTGCACTGGAAGAAGTTTCTGGAGCATCTGTCATCGATACACTCGATCTAGGCATGAAGTCACACTCACCATCTTCACTGATCACAGTATGGATCACTTGAGATTCATCTGCATTAGAAAAATCAGGAATAGTAAATGATTTAAACACACTGTCATAATCATATAATATAGGAGGACCACTTGTTGATTGTTGAGGTGTATAACTAGTGATTTCCATGTTAAACACCATCTCAATTTTACCAGTTTTTAGGTTGAAGACCCTTTATTCAGTGTTCCAGGCATATAGCCTAGAAAGTAACCCTCATCAGTTACCTCACCGAATTTTTGCTTATCTTTGTTTCACACAATGGTGCAGGGTAATCCAAATGGTTCAAAGCCTTTTAAGTTTGGTTTTCGGTTAAACAATAATTCATGACATGTGTTGTTATAACCGTTTAACCATCAAAACTTTGTTCAGGACATAGCAAGCTGTGTTCACAGCTTCTCCCCAGAAGAGAACTGGAAGCTTTGAATCAGATAGCATAGTCCTTGCGGCTTCAATCAACGTCCTGTTCTTCCGCTCAGTGACTCCATTCTGTTAAGGTGTATAAGGAGCATAATATTGATGTTCAATTCCCTTGCAAAGACAATAGAGATCCAGAACTTGGTTCTTGAACTCCGTGCCATTATCACTCCTATCCTCTTGATCCGTGCATCATGGACATTTTCCAATTTTGTAAAAAGATCAATCAGCATCTCCATTGTCTCATCTTTTGTACCTAAAAAAGAAAACCCATGAATAATGTGAGTAATCTTCAGTGACAACTAAACAATAGTACTTTCCACCTATGCTCCTTACGTTCACTGGACCGAATAGATCCATATGAAGTAATTCATAAGGGGCATCTATGGAATTTACTGTTTTAGACTTGTTAGGTTTCTTATGTTGTTTTCCCTTTTGACATGAAAGACATTTATCTCCCACGTGAAACCTCTGCACTGGCACCCCTTCCACTAAACCATTTTTAATAATGTAATTCATTTTTCTGTAGTGAATGTGGGCCATGCGTCTGTGCCACAACAATGACTCAGCTTCAGATGCTTTTGATAGTAAACACGCCACCACAGAAGACGAGTCCTTGGCACCCATGTCCATGACATAAGTGTCATTTCTCCTTGGTGGTCTCATCACTATCCAGTCATCCGGTATCACCAAACCAGGTTTCAACACCAAAGCTTCAGACTTTGTAAAGTGGACAGAGTGACCCTTGTAGCAGACTTGAGACACGCTCATCAGATTGTGCTTCAGCTGCTCAACATAGTTCACTTTGTCCAGTGTGATCTTCCGTTGGTTACTTTTCCTCGACCGGTAACGTAGCCCTCCTTTAGCACCTGCAAAATTCACATAACCACCATCTATATTCTCAAACTCTGTCAGCAACCTTGCATCCCCCGTCATGTGCCTGGAGCAGCCACTATCAACATACCACAAGTTGATAATCCTCCTTAGCAACTCTTGCACCATCCAACAAAATTAGTTAGATTGGGGGACCCAAGCCTTAATGGTCTTGGGTCTTCCAGATTCATCAATCATAGGAACATCCATCCAGTATCCATCACTCCTCACAGGAGTCTTGGATCTTAGACCTATTGATGGAAATGGTTTTTGATTTCCACTAGGTCTGTGGTCCTGAGGTTTCCTAACAAAGTTTGGACTTTTTAACCTTGGGAAATTATGGTTTTGGTGCCATGATTTTGATGATGATAATTTCTAAAGCCATCGTTATAAAAATTTCGATTACCAACATTCTTGTATCGATTTTGATATTGACCTTGACTTCTAAAATTATTTGATTAACCATGAAAGTTATTCATTCTTGGTGAATTACTTCTAGGTCTATCAATCTGCCTGATGTAGATGCAGGCTGAAATCTTTGTTGATTTCTTTGAAAACGAGGAACTTGAGGAGTTCCTTTTTCAGCCTTATCTACACCCTCAGCAACACTTTGTTGCCTGGTAGCAGATATCTTTGGTGAGTTAACCTTCTTCTCACCATCACCACTTTTTGCTGGTGATTTTTCTTTCTGCCTCTCACTTACCTGTGCTTCACTCTTTTTGTTAGGATAGCAGCTGCTACATGTCCTTTTTCATGACATTTGAAACAAGATTTTCTAGCCGAAGACTTCTTTACAGAAGCCTCTTGCTTAGATTCATCAGGCGATGATGATGAAGATGCTTTAGAAGGATCTTGTTTAGTTTGCTTAACTTCTGATTTTTCTTTGTTTTTTTAGCAAACTGCACATTAGACTCTTTTGTAATAACAGGGACCTCTTCATTCATGTCACTCCCCTTAACAAAATCAACCTTTTTAACAAAAAATTGTTTTTGATTCTTAGGGTGTGTATTCCTTGTTCACAAAACAATGTCTCTGTTATTATCCTTCTTGGCATTTTCAGAACCATCAACACTTCCTGATGTGGAACTACCAGGTGTAGTTGACACAAAGTTTGTAAGCTCTTCTTCATCTGGCAAGAAAGAATAGTCGTGACCAAGAGGTGGTGGAACTTCATTCAAACCTTTGAATCCCACACACGTCTTGTCATTACTCTTCTTCAAGCCACTCATCATATGTTTCATGACAAAAGAGGAATCTCTGAATTGATTTAATTTCTTTTCAAGCTCACAAATTTTAAGTTGTGCTTCAGACAACTCTTTGCACTTTTCAGAAACCTCGTTTGTTTTCTCACTCATCATATCATGAGCTAAGTCAATAACTTGAAGTTTTTCATTTAGCTTACAGGTTAGAATATTAATTTATTCTTCATAACCTTTAATTTTCTTCAAGTATAATGACTCATTTCGTTTTACGAAAAGTTTGATTCTTTTAAGTTCGAGAGCTCATTAGCCAGACTTTGGTTTTGTTGTGTTAATGTGTCAACCTCACTTTGCAGGTCACAACATTTCAAACAAACAAACTACCATAGTTAGAACATACATCGCCTGTTGATTTGCTTAGATCAGCCATGAAAGCATCAAAATCAGCAACCATCTTCTTCTCTGTAGCAGTCTGTTTTCCATCAACCTTCTCAGCTACCTTCTCTTGCTCTCCCTCAGCATCAGCTTTCACTTCTTCATCAGCAACTGGAGCCATCTCAGCATGAACGCCTGTGAGGAGTTGTTATCACTCTTCAGATGAAAACTCCAATCATAAGAACCCTCTCTATCATTTTTTATTTTCATTTCCTCTTTTCCTGTCAGTAGAAATCAGGGCCTTTGATCCAGTGTTGTTTGATGCATTCCAATTGCTTGAACCAGACCAGGAGAATCTTGAAAGGATGAACTAGAACGCGATTTCAGACTTTGCTCTTTGACATTCTCTAGCAAAATGTCCATAGTTGTGACAGTTGTAACACTTCACTTTTGACTTGTCAAAGCCCACACTTTTGCCAATGAACTTCCTGCTCGTTCTGTTCATGAACCTCTTCACCCTTCTAGAAATCATGGCCATCTGCCATTGCAAATCCATCTCCTTTAAGTCATCGGGGTCGATGTGATCATAATCTTCATCAAACGTAGCAGGATCAGATATTTTTCCCTGAATATAGTTCTCGTAAGAAGCAACGAAAGAAGCAAGCAATGCCAGGTGTTCTTCAGCACATTTGACACTCAGAGGCATAGACTTAGAACTGTTGTTACTTGATTGTTGTTTCTTAGCCCCTGACGAGCCTCCTGAAGCAGCAACAAAACATACTTCTCCATCAGAATTTGTCACGATCTGTTCATTCTCAGATGAGAGAAACGTAGTTGCAGTGTCACTCGAAGCATTGTTGGAAGATGAAGGTGATAAGACCTTTATATATCCTAGGAGCATGAACCTGATCATAACCCGTTTGCTTCTTCTTCATATTGATCTCATAAGCTCTCAACTTTCCAACAACCTCTTCCAAGTCTTTCTTTTCATAATAAGCTTCACCCTTTATCATTAACGTGTAAATATCCCACTTTGCAGGTAAAGCATCCAGCAACTAATCATTTATCTCCACATCTGTGTGTCCCTCTATGTCATAATTATCGATTTCTAACATCAAATGATAATATCTCGTGATAATATCTTCTAGGGATTCATTTCTCATCCCTTTGAACACAGCAAACTGTTTCTTCAGCAGATCAACCTTATTCTTCTTCAAATCAGTATTGCCCTCATACTTCTTTTCTAAGGCATCCCACATCTCCTTTGATGTTGTATAATGCTTGAACGTATGTTTGATGCCATCAGGTAATGACATCTTGATAGAAGCTAAGGCCTTCTTTTCAGACTCATATATCCTCTTCTCAGCTTCAGACTTATTCACGTAAGCAGTAACACGTTGTCTGCCCTCAAAATCATGCGTTGGGTTAGCATACCCATCTTGAATACAGATCCACATCCGTGTGTCCTAGTATTCAATAAAGGATTGAAATCTATCCTTCCATGTCAGATAGTTCTCTACCTTCAGCATCTTTGGAGGTTTATTTGTTGTGCCAGCCTCATGCTCCATCCTCAACAGCTCATTTAAGTTTGACATGTTCGACATTTTTATCGAACCGGCTCGATAAAAACTTTAAAACTTGTCCTAAATGAGTGGTTACCAAATTATACCATTAGACTCGTCTCGTCGATACGATTCTAACGATATAGAATGTCCGGTTATGATTTTTGGAATTTTCGTGCCTTTCTTTTTCTTGTTGTCCTAAAAATCAACCGAGTCTAACTGTCCAAACGGTTCGTCAAAATTGTCTATGGATCAATTTCTATGTCCGAAAACGATTAAATTTAGTTACTTCAGCTGATTAAGTTTCCACCTTTTTATGAGTGAGTCAGAACAGTGTCAAATCCGGAATGGTAACTCTGGTTGACAATCCGAAATGTAAATCCGGAACAGTAATCCGAAATGCTAATCCGAAATGGGAATCCGGAAGAGTGATCCGAGATGAAATCGGAATGCACTGTTCTGATCCGAAATAGACTACTCTAATCCGAAATGGAATCCGAAATGGTACTAATCCGAGATGGAATCCGGAATAGCTACTGACATGAAATTCAATCGAAATCCAATCCGAAATGGCTTCTGATCCGAAATACAATCCGAATTGCACTGTTTTCCAGATCCAAAATGCAGATTCTGGTCCGGAATTCAAGTCTTCAATCCGAATTCCTATGCTTTTTAATCCGGAATGCAAGTATTCAATCCGGAATACTATGCTTTTCAATCCGGAATGCAAGTCTTCAAACCGAAATGCCTGCTGCTAATCCGAAATCACTGCAGAAAATCCGAAATACCTGCAAAAAATCCGAAATACTGCAAAACCCTAAATCAGCCGTCACAAACTAACAGCCTCCAAAAACGCCCAAAATCCAATTTTTTCTGCTGTTACGATTCTGAACTTAGCAATAATCAAGAGCCGAAAGCTCAGATACCAATTGTAGGTCCCCTATTCCTTATGGATCTTGACAGAATCGTCTATCTAATCTAGAGTGCGGAATCCCCTAGATCAGATTTAACAAAAACACAAGAACACGAACACGAATTCCTTTAAACCGTCTTCTATTGATTATCAAACACAAAGTTTTACAATCAATTCAAGACTCTCTCTCCAAAACTCTCTGAAGCAATTCTTGCAGCAACTGAATAATAGAACCAGCAACTAAATGAGCAACCTTAACCCTAATCACAACCTCCTTATATATAGAGGTTAGTTATGCTCATGGGCTAGGGTTTCCTACATGGACTGCTAATGGGTTTAAGGCCCAATTCGCCTACCATGTGTTATATTGTTTCTAGTTCAGCCCAATTACTTCTAACTCACTAATACAAAACTAAACCCGCTAACCGTTTATCATTTTACTAATTACAAGATATCCAAAGACCAAATCTAAGCTGTTGTCACAAATATGCACCAACAATAATATTCAAGTTCTTTTTATATGGTATGAAATTACCAAAATGCCCTTATGAGGCATAATTTCATTTTAAAACCTTAACGGGCATATAAGTTGATATCCTACTAATATTTTAACTTATTTAAAATATAATGGCATATAGAACTTGTCCATGACTTATTCGGTTACCCGTTATCGCTTATAAGCATACGGTTATTTATACATAACTAGTTTAGGAATTTAACCAAAGCGGGTTTAATCTTATCATTTTGATCACAAAATCCAGAATGTTAATTGTTTACCCATATTATGCAAGTCAAAGTACTTGTCGGCTTTAAACTACATTCTATCCAATCATCGTTTAATCAAGCGTTTTATGTCTTGATCATGTACACTACTCGGTCTAAGTCTATGACTTAAATAAAGACCGATAGTATTTAATTGGTTAGCTTATGCCATAATCCACACTAGAGCCTTGCCCGGAAATGCTATCTGCACGTTAGTACTTTTGTATACGGCTGAGTTATTGAATTTAAAAAGAAGACTAGCTCAGGTAAATACTCTCGACTTATTTTCCCTATACTGGCTTGGGATATGGTAAACTATTACCGCTTGGTCAAAAATGTGATCAATCGAATGCCGAACTGTGGCTAGTAAATCCGCATATTTTGTTTTAATCAGTTTTGTTTTATAACTTAAACATCGGGGGTTAAATTACCGTGTCCTGGATATCCTCGGCTCATTAGATTAGTTAATGGCCACGACTTTAGCGCGGGGTGTAGGCATACACCTGACAGACGCTCAAATGCAAATTACCCAAGACGTTGGATAACTCCTCTGTGAGTTCTAAGTGGTGTGTATTTAATCATGTCTCGGTCTCTGTACTGGGCCCTGTATGTATGGACAAACATGTGAATATGTTAACAAGGTTACAAAGTAACTTTCCCAAGTTATAAAAGATTTTGTGCCCTGTGCTCTTAAAATCATTTTAAAATGTTTTCAAAATGAGTCAGTTGGGTGTATTTACCAGCGAAAGCTGACGTATCGTCCAAAGACTAAACTGCAGCTACAATACGAAATAGGCCGGAAGCTGCTCGGTAGTGACTAAGAGGATCTTGCAAATCCTTAGATCTGCCCTAAAGTCTGTTTTATATTCTTTCTTGTATATTTTAATGATCCACCTGTGGATCTTCTATTAAAAGCCTACATATTATTTTGTACTTCCGAACATTTGGTTTGTAATAGTAATTTTACTCCAAGACTTCCGATGTTCTGTGTTTAATTGACAATCATGTTATCAACTGACGTCACGATACTCCCACCCGGGCCCACCGGTGTATGGATTTGGGTTAGAAATCCGGGGTGTGACAGGTTGGTATCGGAGCCAACGTTTGAGAGAATTAAACACTAGCCTTTTGTGTTTAATCTCAAACTTACACGAGCACATTCCTTCAACTCCCTAGTCTAGGCATTGACCAAGGATTACTTATTTCATTATTAAGTTATTAGTATTGTTTTTGAATTGATTTTTAACAGGAAAATGTCGCCACGTGTACGAGGACAAAGTAGAGAGGAAAAGGTTCAATGAGGGGAGGACCATTGGGCGCATTGGCCCTCAACCTCACAACTCAGATGCCTACCAAGAATCAGGAGATTCATCTCCTTTGCAACCAACAAGACGTTCTCTCTCATAAACATTCGCCCCCACATTTCCAAAATTCTTACCACTCTCACCACTCCTATCATTCACACAGTTCTCACCATTCTCACCATTCCCATTCACACTCTTACCACGAAGAATTTACCCTAACTACTACTTTAACATGCCTCCAGCTGATCAAAATCAGTTGGACCAGCCAAACCCTATGGACGAGGACTCCAACCCGGAGATGCCTCCGTCGGGATCGAATACGCATCCAATAGAAATTTCAAGGGATTCGAACTCTTATGCCGGATCGCCCTACCAAGGTCCTAATGAGTGGGAACAATATTGGAACCAATTCACCTTCGCCCACACTCATTCTCATCACTCTCAACCACCTCCTGTTCAAGAAGATGTCCACACAGAAACAGTGGACCAACCTCAACCACCACCTGAACCACCAAGGAGAAGCGTGGAGCACGTATGTCGGTACGTGCCGGAAAAAGGTCGGGATCGCTGCCACCTTTGCCCAGCTCCTACCCCGCAATTCAATAGAACCCACAAATGGGTGGACCCTCTAACACCTCACCTGTGGTATAACAAACACCAACATCCACATCTACAGTTCAACTACCACCATTAGGTTATAGTAACCCGATCCCCACATATCCAGATACGTCTGGATATGATCCTTTTAACCCGTCTACACCGGTAGACTATCAAGCATGGTCACAAGACCCCTATATGCAAGCAGTTATGCACAATGCACTTTACCGTCTACTTTCCCACCTACTGATCCACCGACTGGATAACCAACTTATGGGTACCAGTATCCGGTTATGCGACAACCACAACCACAACCTCCGCCGCCACTCGAGGCCATCAATGAGGCCTTAGAAAGAATGAAAGAGATACAGCATCAAGTGAAGAAGTCTCTTCAAGAAGCTCTCCAAGTTGGTCAAGGGAAAGAAGGACGAGTGAAGTCTCTTCTAAATAATATGTAGTCCCTGCGAGAACATTGTTATTTCTTTAGTCCATGCGTGGACATTTTTATTTCTTTAAAGTCCTTGCATGGATAGTTTATTTCATTTTTATAGTATTGTAATTTCTAATTTGAAATTTAATGAAGTATTTTGGAATTATATATATATATGAATCTATCCTCTTCAAACGAACGTCTTGATTTTACTCGAAACGTATGCTCTGCGATATAATTCTAAAAAGATCTTAATGGTTTTGATTAGCCAAGTGGCACAGACCACACATTTGGCCAAATTATAAATGATAGTTAAGTACGAAGGGGTCTTTATCAGGATAGTTAAGGGAAGTATCCTTCTATCCAGAGGTGGTGGACTTAAGTTCAAGCCTCCAAGTTGTAAGGTCAGTGCGACCAGGACTATTAATCAACCATTAAGGTACTCTTATGTTAACATTCAAGAATGTTCATACTCTTGGTAGTGTGACTTGAGGAATCACACTAGCCTTCAAGGTAAAGTCTGTTTTATATTCTTTCTTGTACATTTTAATGATCCGCCTATGGATCTTCTATTACAAGCCTGTATATGATTTTGTACTTCCAAACAATTGTTTGTAATAGTATTTTACTCCAAGACTTCCGCTATGCCGTGTTTAATTGACAATGATGTTATCAACTGAAATCACGATACTCCCACCCAGGCCCACCAGTGTATGGATTTCGGTTGGAAATCCGGGGTGTGACAGTTGTAACATCAAAACAGTATTATAACACTGGTCATCTTTTATAAAAGCACCAAAACAAATTAAGACATCAAGTCATATGTATTCACCATAAAAATAAATAAGAACTTACATTAGTTATAACAGGAATAACACCATGAGGGAACATTAGTTTTAATAGAACTCACACCACGAATATATAGCAGACATACAATACAAGACCAGTAGTATAACACATGTCAACACTTTAGACAGCATCAAAAACACAATTAACACCATAAATAATAAAGAACATATAAAAATACTTCAACAGTTATTGTAGAAAGAACATAGAATTAAACACCAGTTTTAACAATAGTATAACACATGAAAGAACTTATATAAGCACACATAGATCACCAGATGGCATACAACTTACAGTTAGTTATAACACCATGAAAAAAACATCAGTTTTAACAGAACCCACACCACAAATATATACGCAGACATACAAACACCAGAACAGTAGTATAACACATGTCAACACTTTAACACATCATAACACAATCAACACCATAATAAAGAACACATACCAACATTCCAGCGTTGTAGAACAATTTTGGGGTTATTCCCATCTTCCTCGTTCTCTCCTCGTAGTTCAAGACTACAAGCCCACGCACTTATGACATCAACATGTACCGTGACACCTGGTATAATTGACTCGAATGGTGCCTCATCACCGACATTTGACCATTATTGCTGAAAATTACATCCTATAACACGAGATACTTATTTTAAATAAATAATGTTGACGAATAATTATAGATATTTGATTGATACGTACCACGCGTTACGGACTCCGCAGAATATACATCGTGCAGGTTTCTTCTGCCTTCTCTCATCCGGCCCTCAACAAAACTACGTGGCTGACATACGATGACCGTAGCATAGGCGGCAAAATGATTGTCCTTTTTGGCCGTGGTGTTTTAGCGTGCATCACAGATCGCGCCACTTCATTACTTTCTTCATCAACCCAAACACTGTAAAGCCTCTTTGACAAGTTCAAGGCTTCAAGCCCTGATACATTGAACCGTGTTTGGGGTGTCTTTTTAGTATACACCGCGTCTATCGCTGCCTCTAACTATGCCACAAATGATGACGTCATTGGTGAAAAGGGAGATTTTTTTTGTGCCATACTTTCATGATTTTTCATTTTGGAGTAGTGTTATCACTGGTAAATGTTAACTACCTTCATGAGTTTTGACATCATACGTGCTGGCCTCATCCGAATATAGATGTTTCAACTTCAATGCATTCCATTTCAATGTTTTTTTCTTCAATATCTCACTTTCTGGGTACATGGTACTATGCCGCAATTGTCTCATTGATGCTGTGTACCATCCTTCAAGTCTCTGAATAATTTATCCAAAAGGTTGCACTTATCCTGTATCAAATCCGGTTAAACAACATTTTTGGTTAAAACAATATATATGGTATCAGTCTATTTACAACCTATTGTTTACTTACCACATCAGATTCCCTTTCAGATGCGGATGGTGGCGATGGTGTGTTTCCGTATTGCGATACCATCGGCACACGGAACGCTCCATCTGGACCTACAAGCATGGCACACGTTTGGGTGTCGTTTGTGTCAGTAAGTAGTCCGCACAATGATTGTATATAACAAGGTGTGCATCATCATCTTCAATTCTGTAGTACCTTCATTCACTTCTTTTTTTCCTTTCCACTGCTCTTCTTCTCCGATCCACGCTTCCTTTTTCCTCCCATTTTCTTCTGACTCAACATATCCAGCTGATTTGTTTTTATGTTCCATCTTAAAGCCACTCTTCAAACATGTCATCAGTTGCTAATGCAATGAGAGGCGAACTATGTGTTTTAAGGTATCTTTTTCTTTTCAATTGCATAGGCCATGTGACACATTTCATGGAAAAGAGGATTATTACATTTCTACAAATGTTTAATGCATGAATTCTTTTTGTTTATGTTTTAATGAGTATCAACTTACCATCAGTAAAACCATTGGGCCCCTAAAATGATCGTCGTCACCATGCCACGATCTTTTCATGTGGTTGAGGCACGCCACCATGTAAGTACACCAATCAAAACTTTTTATTTAAACTTCTGGTTTTATGCACGAAAGATATTGGACATTAACTGAGTTGTTATTGTAGTTTCTCCAGGAACAAAAGTAGACAACTAGGAAATTCAGGACGAACAACCGCCCATAGTCATCTATACCCAATATGTACAGGATCAGTTGTAATGGCGACAATCTTTTTCTTTGTATATCTTTAATTGATCCCTAAACTCCTGCATAACTGTATCCCTCCTCTTGCTTGCCCTTTTTCTGTTTAACCAACATAGTTTTTCCACTAGGCAGATTGAATACACGGTATACAAGGTCGGCAGTAATGGGTACTAGCCGGTCGTTTCCAACATTCAAGACACACGCATTTGGGTCATAATTTGAGACCAACCAGTGTTCGATTGAGTTGGGACACAATAACTTGAAGGTTGAAAATGGAGCCAAATCCTGATTTCGTAAATCTTTTCTCTCTGTTTCGCACTCAAACCATGCGTCAGATTTAACAAATTATCTATTGAAACTTTTGGCTTAATTTTTTCTCCAGTATATGGTTTGTAAGGTTGTGTTTGTACTTGGCGTTTTGCATGAATCGACGATTTTTTTGATAGTGACTTCTTTCGCTTTCCTGGTGGGGTGTCAACAAAGTCATCGTCCGGGTCGAACGGCAATGAAATCCTCTACTCAGGCCGAATTATCTTTCGATTCTACATTAAACAAACATACTATTAGTAATCCGCACGATATAGATATTTAGTTCAATATAATTTTCAAGTAAAATTCATAGCATTTGTGCTTGTTCTGAAACCAACCATCATGCTGTTGAATTAAATTGCTTCCCTGGCGGGAGCATTACTTTTGTTGTTTCTGGTTCAGGCTGTGTGTACCACTTCTTTATTTTTACTTGTAATCTCACTCATATGCTCAGCTATATGAGCATGCACATCTGCCTTAAATAAAGTCAAGTCTTATCAGTTGATTTTTCTGTTGCAATCGTTACATATAAGCTGACATTTAGTTGCAATGCAAGTACCTTTTTTTCTCATTTTCCTTTGTATCTAATTTTGAACAGATGGCAGCCGTTTCTTTTGTGTTCTTATTTTGATATGTACATTTTTATCTGAGTCACTGGCTTTTCCTAATTATAGAGTACACATGTACAACAAATGTATTATAACCCCAGTTATTACAACAAATGATATTATAACCCCAAGTTATTACAACAAATGTATTATAACACCAGGTATGAGACCAAAGCAGAGTTAAAACATAAATAAAAGAACACATAAACTTGTTGTGAAAGAACAATGCAAGGCCCTTTGTGCTTACATATATATTAAATAACACCCTAACATATATAACTCCCTAACAATAATAAATAACACCATGTTTTCTGTGAGTTATGAATACAACAGAAAATAAACCATAGCCATTAAATAACACCCTAACAATTATACCCTAACAGATAAACCCTAAGTCTTGGAATGCAATTTTTTGTTTGAATGAATACAACTTACAACGAACACCCTAGATGATAAATAACACCAAAAAAAGCATAACTCATTGAAAACACCACATCAGTTTTTGTTGAATGAGTACAACTTATAAATAACACCATAACAATAAAACACCATGTTTTCAATGAGTTATGAATACAACAGAAATAACACCATGGCCATTAAGTAACACCCTAATGATTATACCCTAACAGAAACCAAAAAAACAAGCCTAACAACTTATAAAATCCACCACAGAAACCAAAAACCACCCTAACAGATAACCATAAGTCTTAGAATGCAGTTTTGTTTGAATGAATACAACTTACAATGAACACCATAGATAATAAATACACCAAAAAACAGCTTAACTCATTGAAGACACCACAGCAGTTTGTGTTGAATGAATACAACTTATAAACAACACCATAACAATAATAACACCATGTTTTCAATGAGTTATGAATACAACAGAAATAACAACATAGCTATTAAATACACCCTAACAGATAAACCCTCACAGAAACCAAAAAACACCTTAACAACTTATAAAAAACTCCACATAACCAAAAAACACCCTAACAGATAAACCCTAACTCTTAGCATGCAGTTTTTGTTTGAATGAATACAACTTTACAACGAACACCATAAATAATAAATAACACCAAAAAACACATAACTCATTGAAAACACCATATCAGTTTTTGTTGATTGAATACACTTATAAATAATACCATAACAATAAAAACACCATGTTTTCAATGAGTTATGAATACAACAGAAATAACATATTAACATTAAATGACACCTAACAGACAAACCTTAACAACTTATAAAAAACACCACAGAAACTAAAAAACACCCTAACAGAACAACCCTAATTCCTAGAATGCAGTTTTTGTTTGAATGAATACAACTTACAACGAACACCATAGATAATAAATAACACCAAAAAACAGCATAACACATTGAAAACACCATAGCAGTTTTTATCGAATGAAATAAGGAACCATTGAAATCCCTAATTCATACCAACTAAAGTAATCAGGAATAACACCATAAATCGTTTGAAGATGACTAAAAAACACCCTAATTTCATAAAACAATACTTACTTTTAGGTGTTTTTGCTGGATCTCCTGGCGGTGTAAATTCCGATTTCGTGACCTTCTTCCGGTCGCCAACAGATTGTTGCTTAATCTTCTTCATTGTGCTGAGAGATTGCAATTGGAATTCGGATTGAAAATAGTTTCCTGATTAAGCTCCTAATTTCTCGATGGATTATTTTGATCGTTGGGGGAGAAGATACTGTTTTTGATTTGAAAGTGATTGAAAGTTCAAAAATACCCCTAAATGCTCCAATCAGTTATAATTTTTGGAAAGATTATTTACACAATTGCCACTATGATCTCAACCATTAGATATTTGATCTAATGGTTTATATTTTTTTCTTATCCTTCTCACACTTTTAAATTTTCTCACAATAACCTCACCCTATGTGTTATATATATATATATTATGTGTGTATATATATATATATATATATATATATATATATAGGGTAGGGATCAAGAGTGAACTGTGCGAATTGATCCAGACCGTTGATTTCAATCATCTTGAACATTTTAATAGGGGCATGATTGTAATTAATAGTAAATGTTTTACCTTAAAAATTAAAGGAAAAGGGTCTATTGGTAATTGAACATTTTTGCAAATCTATTTGAATAAGGAAACACAACCGTTTCCATACTACCTTCCCACAATTCAATCCACTTCTCCCCCAAATCGCGAATTGATTATGATTTGAAGAAATCAGAAACAATAATAACTTCCTCTCATCCGTATCAATCCAAACCACATTATCGCGTTTGTTTTGCGATATTGTGTAGAAGGAAGCCTAGAATTAGGGCGATTGTCGATAAGAGTCTTGGTTAAATCGAGTGCCGAATCAAGGTAATCGTAGTTTTGAAGTAGTATATTTTGATGATTTTCGTGTGTTTGTGTGTATGTTAGTACAGGCTTCAATAATTCGCCGAATCAAAAGTAATTGTAGTTGTTTAGGGTTTTTCATATTCGTGAACAGCAGTGATTGGTGCACTTTGAAATTTTTAAAGGTTCAGTTATGTGTTTTCCGTAGTTTGTATGAGTAATTTTAAAAAAAGTACAGAACACCAAAAAGCATAACTTGGTGAGTATTGGAATGTTGGTTGTTATATGTTTTCTAGAATCGTTGGTTTATGTGGATAGTTAGGTAATTGTTGTAGTACACATGTGGATTATGTTTTTGTATAGGGGTATGAGTTCCTTAAAACCGATTTATCTGAGTAATTTTAAACCGATTTCTGAGTAATTAATTTTTAACCCTTAGTTGTTATTAGTTTCGTTTTTGTTTAGGAGGTATACTTAGGTTCCCATGATTGTACACATTTTTATGTTGGTGATATGTGGTTTAACTAGCACTTTGGTTTAGAAAAACGTTTTGTCCGTTGTAATCATGTGTAAGAAGTGTGTTTTTTATGTATTTGATTGCCTAAAAATGTATTTGAGTATGGTAGAGAGTGTCACTAGGTTGTAAATGTTCTTACGATGGAAAAGCTTGTACATTTGTGTACTACATTATATAGTATAAGTACCCATCCTATTACATATGTGTATTACAGTATGTTTAGAGTTGTTTAGTTGTGATACATATGTGTATTTTTTGAGTTCATTATGAAAAAAATATTAATTATTATGGTTCTGTCATATTAACTATGCGAAAACTGAGTTCTTAAATGGATATTTATGTTTTGGCAGTGAAAATGAGTTCCCTTTTGAAACAAAAGAAGAATCGTTATGCAGAATGCGTAAGTTGTTAACCGCAAAATGAAATAAATGTTACGACAACTAAATTACTACTTCGTTGATATTATTGTGTTAATGTATAGGTACGAGAAGCGAAAGAATTGCGGTAAAAAAGCTAGTAAATTTATAATACTATGATGATCCAATTCGGTTTTCAGAGAGGACGAAGAAAACGACCAAGCAGAAACAGGTGAGTATAAATTTAGATGATGAGTATACTGTTTTTTTTAAATATAGAGTATTAGTTAAACACTACTTGTTAATTACTATCCCAATTTCTTATTATTGTATGTAATATGATTTAACGCAAACATTCGAGGCTGATTAATCGCATGAAATGACACCAAAAATAAGGGATTCGGAGAGCAATCGGAGGAAAAAATTAAAGCAAGAAAGAAGAGAAAAGAGAAAGAACTAAACCTTTAAAAGTTCCTTTCACGGACGATGAAGAAGCTATGTTTGTTTGTTTTTGTATCATTATATGTTTTTGAAGAAGCCTTATTTATGAAATAAAAATAAAAAGGGAAGATAAACTACAAATGACATGTAAAAATATTCGGCTTATTATAGATGTTAAAGCTAGTCTGTCGAAACATCCAGTGGTTGAACCAATAAGGAAAATAGGGGGGAAATGATAAAAAAATACAACAGGTATGGTTTGTACCCCCTAAAAATGTATGATTCAAATGGTTTGAAAATATGTAAAATTGTACACCTTGATATGTTGTTTCCCCAGACGGTATGAAGATTAATACACCCACCAAACTTGGAAAAAAAACTGTAGATGAAACTGTTAACCGAGCAAATGATGAATACGACGGTAAGACTTGAATTGCTCATTTGTTGGGTGTGTATTATTATTTTGATTTGCTTATTAATTTTTTTTGTAATAGTGAATGACACAAATACAAAGAAGGGGGTGAGGATGTTGAGCGGAATGACGTTACTGACGGAGATGAAGAGGCTGAAGGTATAATTTTAATATAGCTTCTAAATAGTGTTCCAAAATAATCTTATATGTTTAATCATTTAATATTATGTTGATAATGAAACAGTTGAGCTTTTTGGTTACCGAAAAGGCGACCGCAAAGGAAACAGAATAAAAAGAATACACAAAGGAAAAAACGTGCAAAACTTGAAGATGGTTTGTTTGGCATCAGGGTTAGAACGTCGCCCAACAAACTTTATGAAGCAATGCGGGTAATGAAAAATGACAGAAAGCGATGGTGACAGATATTGGGTTTGGTAAGTTGTTGGAGTTTCATGTCAGCGATGTTACAGCCCATCTCAGGCATTTTGTTATTGATAAGCTGGACACGAAGAACATGAGTATCGTTTTGGGTGAACGCCAAGTTAGGGTCGACAAAGAGTCTGTTAAAAAGATATTAGGTATTCCAAGTGGTAGTGAATGGTATCAAAGGTGAATAAAGATGAAGCAGGACATCCTATGAAGGAGAAAATGGTTTCTAGGTTTGATCAGCTACTGATTAGTTGTAAGAATATAGTTGACAAGATTCGCACAGATGAGTATGAGGATAGGGAAATGTTCAAACTCGACTTTGTGCTGTTGTTCATATCAATGATGATTGGATGCACTAAAAATGGTAGTGTTATGTACAATATGTTAGATTTATTTAACCATGAGAAGGAGTTCAAGGAGCATGATTGGTGTCAATTTGTGTTGGACCCGTGAAGAAATGTAAAGACGATTGGGTAAGATGTGACCCGAATGTGTACTTCAGAGGGCCTCTAACCTATCTGGTTGTATGTATTAAACACTCAAAGTTATATATTTGGTCACAATCTTCATAGTTTACTTTTAGTACACACGTGTTTATGGGGAAAATACACAAGTGCACAATGTTTAAGTGTAAAAAAACATATGGTTTTTTTGTTTATTTCTGTATCCTTTGTTTTTATTTTAATTGTATTTGTTTACGTATTTGATTATAACAGTTGTTGTATTTGGAGTCAACACGATGTCCTGGGTTCGACCATGAACGTAGGAAAGCTCCTCTGAGATTTTGGACACATGATTTGATGAACCAAAGGAAGGAGCAGGAGTTGAAGAATGGAGATTTTGGGCTGGGAGATTTAAGAGAATTATATGATGTGGAAGATGTTGATGAAATCAATAGTGAGGAAGGTCCGCTCACATTGCCAAGGATGAGTGCGTGAAAAAAACAAACGCACAAGAGACGTCGACGGTAGAGGTATGAGCATGTTAACAGTTTCAGTTTTCGTACGTTAAAAATAATGTTGGGTAATGGGTTATCGTTAATTTATGTATATATTTAGTTATTTTAATTTTTTGTAATACGCAGTTGAGTGGTGCGCGCATATTATCTATATGCGATGAAATTGAGAGTTTTAAATCAAGTTAGAAGATGGAATAAAAGAGCATATATGCGATACCCGTCACATCAGTCAGTTTTACCAATTTTAGAAAGGTACAAAAAATTTTCAACAAACCAGCTATTGGTGAGACGGGAGAAAAGGAATGCTATGCGAGTCCGTGTATGAAAGGAGCAGGTAATGATAAAATCATATTTTACTTTTTATATGATTTTATGTTTTACGTATGATTTTAGTATACCCAACAATAAACATGTTTACTATATATGTATATAGGTGCGAAGGACAATAAGGGAAAAGCAAAGTGTGCCAGTTTGCAAGATATGAGTAGAGATAACGTCACAACACACACATCACTTCGCCAACAACAAAGATTTTTATGAAATTAGCAGAAGTGATTTAGGACTACATTTCTGGTGCATATAATACCTAAAGGTTAGACGATATTCCGTCGTTCAGCCTTGGAATGACATAGGATGAATGTACCGCTAACATAATGCGTCAGTGAATGTCAAGCAAGAAATAAATGTAGCTGAGGTTGTTCAATCCGTCGGTAAGGGGAAAAGGAGAAAGATCGGCTCGAGGTATGTCCAATACCATTTTTGATGCGAGCTGTGAGTATCAACAGTTGGTTGAGCAAGAAAGAAAATATGCTGTGGAAATATTTGTCGATTTCTGCCGATCACAAGATGTAAGATTAATCATTAATATTATTAATTTTTTTGGTATTTAGGATGTTGTTGTCTTTGGAAAAGTAATGTCAATGAACACGATAGCAAGACCGAAGAACAAAAAGGTGACCGACGGGTCGATGAAACACCGTGATGAAAAAGAAGTCCGAGGTAGAAGCGACAAACGCGTAAGAACTCTTCCCGAAATCACTCTTGTTTAGATGTGTGCGTATATATATGTATATATGAACAATATACGGCCATGCATATTCTAGATAATACCCTTTGGACATATCATATAAATGGCTGTTTAATCATACCAGTTAACACGTGTGTACTGAAAGTAGTTATATATAAGGATAAAAACATGCACATGTGTAAAATAAAAAGTATGGTTAAGAATAACATTATATATAGGTGAAATGTGAATCTGACAATACATTGACATCTGAATCCACATGTGCATTAGTGGATTACTAGATTGGTTATCCTTGCCGTTCAATAAAGATTTTTCGAATGTAATCAAGTGTTGTTGGCGAGTAAATGTCTGTGTAATTAAATTAATTTTGTACTGTATGTTAATTTATAATATGTTTTGAAACAGACGATTGGTATTTGAAACCGTGACGGGGGTCGGTCTATACCATTTCCAAATGAAGGATTTGCAGCCAAGTCAATGGATTAAAAGTGGGGTCATTAATTGGTTTGCGTCAATGCTTAACCAAGAAGAGAATCATAGAAACTTCCAGGGAAAATATTTTTGCGGGAGATGATAAAGTTAAAGGCTCAAAGTCGCGCTTGTTTTGCCATACGGAATGTTTTGTAAGTTGATCCCCGTTAATATAGAAATTGTAGTTTGAGTGTTATTAACTGATGGATCGTTATTTTTTTTATTTTATTTTTTGTTTTTTATTGTACAGACGGAGGATGTGTTACATAATGTAAGGTGTGGAGATGTGCAACGGGTTGAAAAATTAAGAAGTTCTTTACTACACGTGGCAGAAAAAAGACCATATTTGTTGACTTTGTCCACTTATTGCGTAGTCTGCTTCCCAATTCTTGAAAAGGGACATTTTTATCTTGTCTGATTTGATCTTGAGACGGCATCGATAACGTGATTGTCAATATGGCTGCATCAAAAAGCCCAGTTTAACTGATAAATGATGAAAATTATTTCAGAAAAGCACTCCATACAAAGTTGTAAGACAATTCTAGACACAATTTATCTTATTTTAGTTTTTGCTTTTGATAGTATATAATTCACTTTAATCTTGTAATTTCGTTTGCAGAAGGACGTTTTCACAAGGTATTTGAAACTAATGAAACACCCGAAAGCAATACACATTGATAATGCAGTGCCGGAAATGTTAGAATTTGAGTGGAAGACCGTAGGAAACACTGTCGATTGTGGTGTATTTATTATATGCCACATGGAGACTTGGTATGGAGCCACGACCGAAAAATGGGATTGTGGATTCCCATTAGAACCTAGTCAGAAAAAAGCAACATTGACAAGGTTGCGTAAGAAATACGCGGTAAAGTTGGTGACATCTGATGCAAACATTCACCGAGACCGTATACTAGAGGAAGCGGAACAGTTTGAAAAGACATTTTATTTCAGTTAATTGTTGGAGCCGTTGGTTATTTCATGGAACATGATGAAACAATTTGTGGTTCGGGTTGGGGGTATTTGGTTCTTTGATGAAATTTGTTGAAACACATAAAACACATATAACTTTGAAGACCTTGTGTGTGGTTGTTGATGGAACTTTTTATGGAACCTTTGATGGAACTTGTTGATGAAACTTTTGATGGAACTTGAAACGTATTACATGTGTGTACTATATTATTTCAGTAACCAGATTCAGATGGTGCATATGTGTACTACATTACTAATATAATTATCCAGTTAAGTATTACATGTGTGTACTATAGTATTACAGACCACCTCATGGTGGTGCATATGTTTATTTCAGTTTAGTGTAATTGTCCAGTTAGGTACTAGTACACAAAAAACAGGAAAGTGACCATATCAACGATAAATGTATTAAAAGAGAAAACTTTAAGCCTAGAAAACTGGTGTTTTGTGTATCAATATATGTTGAAAATGTGGGTAGTATTGAATTAAGTGGTATTCACCAGATGTGCACAAGTACATATTAATTAAACATTTTCAACAAAAACGCCTGATGTATGTAATTTAAGGTTCACTTGTATAGTGTAAGAAAATTGTGGAGTCAAAATTGATGTTAATGCGACAATGTTTACCACTATCCAACACAAAGTCTTACCAAATACATTTTCAAAAACTCTAATATAGTTGCAAAAAACTGAAAACATAATGTACCAGTTGCATCAAATGAAATTTTTGTTATGGATCATATAGTTTAAGTTAAAACATAGTGTCATCATCTTCGCTCTCGTGCACCTGCACTTCACTTCCACTAGTAGTGCAGTCTTCATACTCGTTTGGTTCATCATCATCTTCCTCGCCATCTTCTTCTGTAGACGAATCGTCCTTTGTGATGTTGCCTTTTTTCAATGGCAATTTCTTTTATCATGCGTTCTCACCCTCTTCGACAATAATTGCAATTTTTTATGTTTTTGCATTGTTTTAATGCTTTCTCGCGAGTACCAATTGGACGTTTATGCTTTCCACATCCTTTGTTGTGTATTTTCTTTGGTGCGGTGCATGATACTTCTTCTGGTTCAGTATGATCAAGAATTTCCTAGTAAACGACAAACTTTTTTTAAGTTCCGGATCCGGTGGAACTTCGCTAAAAACATTATCTTTCAACAACTGTACTTGCTCATCTAGTTCCTGTAATTTATCAATCCTACCACGAACTCTCTCTCGACACATTTCCATATTGTCAAGTATCCTAGGCCAAATTCTTCCACTACGACTCTGATCTACAGATAACCTATTTTCAATGCTATATGCACTAGAAGCAAAGCGTCTCTCCTCCATCTTGGGTGAATATACCGTCCCAGAATGTTATGTACGTTATGGTGCCCAAAAACGCAGAAGATATGACGGCAAAAGATATCCGTTTCTAGTATAACCCATGCATTCACACGAATGAAGACATCTTGTTTGTTAAAGGTGACCTGTAATATAATGATACAAGATGGATAAATTAGGGAATATGTTTAGAATAATGCACACCTATATTTTAAGATAAGAAAACACACTTTACAGAATGTAAAAAAACCAACCGTGAACTCGTTTATAACTTCCTTCATGTGGTCTTGGTGAGCTATCACAAAGCTGCTTATACCTTTAGATACACATCGTTCAACAATAAACAATTTTCCTTGCCGTTCACTATTTCCTTGTGAACATCAAAAACAATTCTACATGTGTAGATATCATTTGCATGCCGTTAACAGGCCAAGATGTTTTGAATTCGGGATTAGTGGTGTTAGCTTTATGTGTTAGTTCCCTCTGTTCATTTCGTATCTCATCAACTGATGTGTCGTAACACAACATGAACTGAACCAAGGTGTTATGAGAACTAGAATTAGATTTGAACAAGTGGTTTGTACTCTCACACCTGATGTGGTCTTCATTAGCGTACACATAGGTATCTCCAGGAAATAAGCTGGTATCTAGTTCGCACGAATCGAATACATCTCGGACAACCACGAATGGTCTTGTAACCCGTATTCAACAATAAGATTTTGCCATCTACTCTCAAATGTCTGTGGTTTAATGTAAACATTCCAAACGAGTTTGTGGAACTTCTGTTTTATTTCTGCATCCTCCGGTCGTTCCCCTTGATCTACATTTAAGAAAAGAAAAAAGTTACTTAGTCGCCAGGCTGCTTTTGTATGATACATTTTGTACTGATAACAAAAAATTTTTATTCAGATTTAGTACCTTAACCGATAGTTTTTTGAATAATTGCCACATACACAACCTGTGAATTGACTTGTCAAAGACTTTCCGACACTAGTTTCATGGCACAATCTTGATCGTTAGCACCAGAAGAGGTTGTTTACCATTGTGTGCCTCAAGGAACTTTTTGAAGAAGCCATGTATAAGACTCGATAGTCTCATTATGAAACAACCCTGCACCAAAAATTGTACACCTTTTGTGGTGATCAACACCAGTAAAAGGTACAAAAATCATATCATACCTATTTTTACAAAACACAGTTAGATACGTATATTAAAAGATAAATAATAGATTACAAATTTCATGTAATACTTACATATTTGTATGATATGTCGCATCGAAGGCAATAACATCGCCAATGAGTTATAGTTTGATTTCGATACCGCATCACACCAAAAAATTAACTGAAGTTCGGTATCAACAATATGGGTGTTAAACGTGTAGTTTTCCTTGTTTTTGCTACGTTCCTTGAATTTGTCAATTATCATATGGACGTCTCTATCCCCGATAAAATCTCGGATATCACGCCCACAATTTTTGTAGTCGACAACGGTTTCGTGCACATTATGATGACACCTTTTAAAACTACATGTACTTTGTGAGACTTGGTAGGTCCTGGTTTGCGTTTCGGCATTTTGCTATAAACTCTTAGGTAGAAAAGTCAAGCTTCCTCTCTTCAGTGATAGATCAAGATTTTCAGGGTAGTAAAGCCATGGTTATGTTGTTCTACAAAGTCATATATTTCATACTCAGATGATTTTTTTACACGCACAAATTTAACACATGCCTTGCAGTCTGTGACTTTAATGTTGGACCTCTTTTTGGTGAACTTGAATTTACTTGTTCAGCCATAACATCTTTACGTTTAGGTTTGTTGGCTCTAGAACATAAAACGTATCGCCTATTAGTAACAATTTTGTCACCTATTTTTCCTTCTGCTATGTACCAAGACGGGTTCCAAAATCGGACAGTTGTTCATACTCTTCATACCTGGCTATAGCTTCTTCAATTGTACTAAATCTAGCATTAATAAACAGTTTGAAACCGGGAGGGATGGTTGGAGTCCAATACCTAGATCCATTAGGAGATTCATATACGTTGCTCGCAACAGATTCTGCAGAAATTATTAGAAAGTGAAAGAAACTGACTATGAAAAATCAAAGAATACACATATGCGTACTGAATATGGTAGACTATAATTTTTCAAAAAACAATAATAAAATTTAATGCCAGAATTACATAACAACTGCTAATTTTAAAAAGTATATGTGTTAAGATGTTAAATCGTACACAGTTAACTACATTTCCAAACTCACCTATAAAAATGCCCAAATATAATCAATGTGGGCTATATAATACATCTATAAAAACGTGTGCTAGTCTGGAGCAATCTTTACAATTACAGCATGTGTGAAAAATAAAGATGTCACACAATCAAACATGTACACATGGAATGTAACCGCAATTATACACAAGTGTACTAAATTGAATCTCTCCAAATTCATCAAAATTACAAATCACGGAACCAAAATCAAAGCATCACATACATTGTGTATACTACTGTCTATGCACAGTGAACTTATCTGTAACAAACATGTCATTAATATGTTTGGAACCAACACAACATCGGGGACACAAAACGGCAATGTTCAATTACATTTCTGGAATCTTGTTAACAAACGGGATGGACAGTTAAACACATAAACGGCAATGTTGAATACAAATACTCGATCAAAAAGTTGTAACAAATTACAAATATAATACTCTTAAAAAAGAAACACAACCTAACCTAGTCGATCCATAGTGGTCACAAAAACATTTTCGGTACCCTTGACGTAGTCTTCAACACCGATCGTAACATCTTCTGGTTGTTCCATTGTAAAAATAAAATCCAATGGAACAGTTTACCAAATCTGAATATGTAATGAAACTCTTGGAATTGCTAATCAAAATCTACGAATGAATTCGTATTCTTTGATTACCGAACAATATACTGAAATCGAAATTCAAATCAATTTGACTACCGGTTATTGTTGTAAATATAGGATTGATAGAATTTTAAAAATAAAAAGATATCTTGACTTAAAAATAGGAATAAGAAATCAATCTTGTAACTGACATGGTATTTCTTAAATGGATATTTAAAACTATATTAATACAAAATTACAATCCTAACCTTATCAAAAAATAAAGAGATCAATGGCCCAAATTAGTTCACACAGTTCGCTATGATGATTCTGTTCACAAATGATCCTATATATATATATAATATATATATATGTTATTCTCGAACTATATTTCCTCAAAATAAATATATAAAGTTATATATAATTATCCGTTTTACAAGAAGAGTTACAACTTGAACATATGCATTTCCTTTTATAAACCTGCAAAGCCTTTTCACACAAATAATGTTAATCATGTTACGTTAGACATTACGTTATACTTATATTTTATCCTATAAAAAAAAATACATTCAATAAACCCAAACTAAGGCCATATTGGTTCGTGAAGTGAAACCGTCTAAATCGAATAGTGTTCAATCTTTGGAGTTGATTTAACTATCTTTATTACCGAGTTGTGAAACTAGGATTATTTCCATTAGACCTAAGGAGTCCTTTATTTGTAGTAGGAAACGAGAAGGTTGGATACTCCAAGTATCGGGGATTGTTTTTCTTTATTTACAACATGGAATAGTATGCTTTGCACACCAGGTTAGTTCACGGCCCCTACTCTTTTAAATGTTTTTAAAACATAGGGGAAGAAAGCATGCATTACATACGGTAAAGTAACGTCATAATGTAATGGTAAGGTGACATCACAACTATTAGGGTTTTTGTTATATTAGTTATGGCTACAACTTACTGTTTCGGGTTTGAAATGATGGAAAACTTTTGGGAAAAAAGAACTTATTGTATGATTATAAACTATAACTTGTGAACTCACTCATCATTATGTGTTGACACTTGTTCTTGCATGTCTTTCTTAGGATGCTAAGGTATGACACATCAGGACTAGGATGCATTTTGGATTCACATTGATTTTATCAGACATTTAGACTCAACATTACTTACATTAGCCATTTATTTTTGTAAATACTTATGCTTCTGCAACACAATTGTTTAAAAAATATTTTCTAATGACTGTAATACTGGTTTGTCACGCGCCTCGCGGTAGAACTCTGCATGTGGAATTTAAGGGTGTGACAACCGAAATTCCAACCAGTCGTCTCTTACCAACCAAAACCAAGGATTGTATGCCGGCAACCATCCATTTGTAACAAGTGCAACTACCACCACTACGGGCAGTGTAGTAAAGGAACTTGCCAAAGGTGTGGGAAACCTTGTGATGCTGCAAAGGATTGCAGAGTTCAACTCCCGAGATAACAACAACAATTGGGCAACAATAAAGGTTGTTTCCAATGTGGGGGTTAGGGTCACTTCAAGAAAGACTACCCACAATTGAATATAAATGGCAAAAACAATGGCACCAACAATGGAAACAACAACGGTGGTACAAACAATAACAATAACAATGTTGCTCGAGGAAGGGCATTCGTGATAGGTTCGGGAGAAGTCCGGATAACAACAATGTGGTGATTGGTACGTACTCTGTGAATGACCATTTTGCAACCGTTCTATTTAATCCCAATGCTGATTTGAGTTATGTGTCTCTACTCTTTAGTAAACTCTTAGGGTCATTTCCAACTCCCCTTGAACACAAGCACAATTTAGAGTTAGCTGACGGTAAGCTTATTGAAGCACTTCATGTCCATAATGGGTGCAAACTTGAATTTTCTAGCCAAGTGTTTGATTTTGATCTTATCCCAGTTACCCTTAGTAGTTTCGATGTCATTGTTGGTATGGACTGGATGTCCAAGAATTGAGCTGAGATAATCTATCAAGAGAAAATTGTCTGCATCCCTCTCCGTAGCGGAAAAATCTTATATGTTTAAGGCTAGCAGAGTAGTGCTATTGCTGGTATCGTTTCATCTATGAAAGCCATGGGCAATACTACCATCTTAATTCTCGTTAGTGATAGTCAGGTTGAGGAAAAGAAGATCGAAGACATTCCGGTTGTTTATGACTTTTTCTGATTTTCTTCTCGACGAACTACCTGGACTCCCTCCAATTCGACAAGTAAAATTTCAAATGGAGCTTACGCCTGGAGAAGCCCCAATTGCTCATCCACCTTATCGCCTTGCACCAGGAGAGCTGCAAGAATTATCTACTTAACAACAAAAACTGTTAGATAGGGGTTTTATCCGACTTAGTTCTTCACCATGGGGAGCCCCAGTACTATTCATTAAGAAGAAATATAGGCCTTTCCGCATGTGTATCGACTATAAAGAACTGAACAAGGTAACTGTCAAGAACCATTATCCACGTCCTCGCATTGATGATATGTTTGACCAGTTACAAGGGTTAAGCTTCTATTCAAAATCGATTTGAGATAAGGCTATCATCAGCTGAGACTCCAAGAGCAAGATGTTACCAAAATAGCTTTCTGAATGAGGTACAACCATTATGAATTTTTGGTCATGCCATTCGGGTTAATCAATGCACGAGCTGTCTTCATGGATCTCATGAACCGAGTGTGCAAGCCATATCTTGACAAATTCGTTAATCTCTTCATCGATGACATACTGATCTACTCCTAGAGCAAGGAGGAACGCGAGCAACATTAACATCTTATATTGGACCTTTTGAGGAGAGAGCAACTTTATGCTAAATTCTCTAAGTGTGACTTCTGGATTCGGGAGGTACACTTTCTCGGACATGTAGTCAACGAAGCAATACCCAAGACACCTCTGGAGGTGCGACTGATTCTTGGTCTAGCGGATTATTACCGCCGGTTCATTGATGGATTTTCGAAAATCACTCAACCACTTACTACTCTAACCCAGAAGGGCGTTACCTATAAATGGGGAGAAGCCCAAGAAGTTACCTTTGTGCTAGTAATGCAAAAATCTACAGTGCACCTATACTGGCTTTGCCCGATGGAAGATGATTTCATAGTGTACTATGACGCTTCGACCCAAGGTCTTGGTTGTGCTTAAATGCAACGTGAGAAGGTTATTGCTTACGCTTACCTTGAAAGTTCATGAAAAGAACTCTACAACCCATGATTTGGATGTATTTTTGCACTTAAAATCTACTAGTACGGTGCCAAATGTACCATTTACACCGTCACAAGAGCTTCCTACACATCTTCGATCAGAAGGAGTTCAACATGCAACAACGTCGTTGGGTTGAACTCTTGAATGACTACGCCTATGCTATAAAATACCATCCAAACAAGGCTAACATGGTAGTCGATGCCCTCAGCCAGAAATAAAACAAACCCAAACGTGTTCGAGCCCTACAACTCACCATTCATTCCAATCTTCCCGATCAAATCCGTTCTACTTAGGTTGAAGCGTTGAAGGAGGAGAACCTCCAAGATGAATCAAGGCGGGGTATGGAAAAACAACTCGAAGTTAAATTAGATGGTATTCGCTATTTCATGGAGCCAATATGGGTTCCACTACATGGGAACTTGAGAGACCTTGTGATAGACGAAGCTCACAAGTCTCGATATTCCATCCTCCCTGGTTCCATTAAGATATACCAAGATTTAAGAGCACTATACTGGTGGCCAAACATGAAAGCTAATATAGCCACTTATGTAAGCAAGTGCTTGACCTATGTTAGAGTCAAGATCCAATACTAAAAGCCATATAGTTTGCTTCAGCGACCAGAACTACCAATGAGGAAATGGGAGCAAATTTCCATGTATTTTATAATAGACTTTCCTAAAAATTCGAGCGGGAACAACACCATCTGGGTGATCGTGGACCATTTAACCAAATCAGTTAACTTCCACGCATTCAAAGAAACATACAAGTTTGATAAACTGGCCAATATTTATTTGAAGGAAGTAGTCACTCGGCATGGAGTGCCAATTTCCATGATCTCCGATTGTGACCCCCGTTTTACATCTCACATGTGGAAATCAATGTAGAAATGTTTAGGCTCGTGCTTAGATAAGAGTACCGCGTACCATCCCTAAACCGATGGTCAAAGTAAACGTACCATCTAGACTCTCAAAGACAGGCTTCGGGCATGTGTTATCGACTTCGAGAACAGTTGGGAGAGATACCTACCCTTGGTGGAATTCTCGTACAATAAGGGTTACCATTCTAGCATTTAGGCAGCATCTTTCAAAGTATTGTACGGACAGAAATGCCGATCACATATCTATTGGGCTGAAGTCGGAGACAGCCAGATCACAAGTCATGAACTCGTGCTTGAAAGCTCCGAGAAGATTGATCAGATTAGAGATCGTATGGCGGCATCTCGTGACTGTCAGAAAAGTTATGCTAACATATGCAGAAAACCATTAGAAGTCCAAGTGGGTGACAAGGTTTTGTTGAAAGTCGCACCTTGGAAGGGTGTGGTCCGTTTTGGGAAATGACGCAAGTTAAATCTGCGTTACGTTGGACCATTCAAAATTGTAGAAAGAATCAGTACGGTGGCCTATAGTTTAGACCTACTTGAAGAACTCAGTGAGGTGCACAACATCTATCATGTCTCAAATCTAAGGAAGTGTCTATTTGATGAGATACTTGTGGTCCCACTCAAGGAGCTAAAAATAGATGACAAATTGCGCTTTATCAAGGAACCGGCAGAGATTATGGATTGGGAATTCAAAACCCTTAAGCACAACAAGATTCCTATTGTTAAGAGTTCGTTGGAATTCGAAACATGGACCAGAGTTCACATGGAGCACGAGGACCAAATGATGCGCAAATATCCTCAACTTTTCAAAATTGTTATGCTAAATACCGAACCTACTAGTGAATTTTGGGACAAAAGTCCCTTTTCAACTTGGTTATGATGTGATAACCTGGGAAAATTCCCAAACACTCTGACCTCTTCTTTAGTGACTGTGTAACAAATTTCGGGACGAAATTTCTTCAACTTGGGGATGATGTGACAACCTGCATTTTTAGGTTAACACTGTTAACTTTATCAGTTAAATATTTGGGATTTAATGAACACTCGTATATGCATTCATAAATTTTCTCAGTTAAATGTTTACGATTTATAGAGCACTAGTACATGCACTTGTGTCACACATGTAAATTACAACATAAGAAACTAATTCAAACTAGTGGGACTAGTCTTGTACACACATAGAGTGAATTTATTAACTTTTTATACAAATTTCAAGGTTTAGAAACTTGGGGGACTAGATCTATGAAATAACAAACTAGAAATTATAGCTTTCTATGCAAGTTCCAAGAATTTGAAACATGAGAGACTAAAGGTGTATTTATCAAATAAAAAAATATAACAAAAATAAACCCATCCCTTACCCGCCCATAACCTGCGACCTTCCTTGTCCCTCTCTTGGCTCTCTCATCTTGCAACAGACACACATACCTTCATACTTTTAGCGCCTCACTATCTCAGATCTCTCTCTCTCACAAGACTCTCTTGTTAAAACTTCATCATGTTATGTGCATTGCATATATGTGAATTAATGTTTTATATGATTCTTAGGGTATTGATTTTAAAAATGTGGATCGTGTATCATTAGATTTGACCTGGACCACGGATCCTTAATGGACGGTGCAGGAAGTCTGAGGATCAAGGATCCTTATTATTATTACCTATGTTGACTAACAACTGTTTCCTATATGTTGAACTTGTGTTCACAGGTATGTTACGAAATGGAATTGCTCTATGCTGGAAGGTCAGGAAATATGCTTATATTCAAGCACATGCAAGTGAAGTAATAGCCGTTATCGGTGATCGTGGGAGACTTGCCTATTTTTCGGATAGTTAGATAGATAGATATTTCTAATTATATCAGGGGTTTTTGAGCTTGAATTAGAACACACAACCCATATACAACTCGCATACTTGTTACTCTCGAATCTACTCTCAAACGCACATACACTAGAATTCAATTGTAACAAGCTCAAGATCATTCGAAGTTGTGTCTTTTTATGCAATATAGTTGGTGATCGTAGTTTCCATCACCCGAGGTTTTTTTTGCCGGATCTTCTAAAGATCAAGGGTTTTCTCCTCTTATAAATCCTCATGTTCATCATTGTTTATATTTCACATTTGTTAATACAATTGTTCAATACACTAGCACTCTACCTCACAATCAAAGTTTGGTAACATTATCCTTAAACCAATTTTTGACCAAAACAGTTTGGCGCCCACTGTGGGGCAAGTGGTGCTTCAATTCTATGAATTTTCATTCATTCTTGATCATTTACATTCATTTCCATCAACTTCATGGCCTCTTAGGGGAAAGCTACTTCAAGTGTCATGTCGGGGCTTACCTCATCACAAACCAGTGCATCTTGCTTCCTATTCCCCAGAATTCTAGAAGAATGCTGAAAATGCTCAGAAGAAGACATCTTCCGTCTTCACAGGAATAAAGCTCCTGCTAATTCTTCCTCTACACCTACTAACAATGATGTTGCTGCTTTGATTTTGCAGATGAAAACATGGAGCAGCAAGATAAAACCAACTAGAGGATCCTTCATGAGATTGATGAAATCAAGAAGCAGAAGAGACCAACAGAAGATTAGTCTCCCCTAATACCTAGGTCGTTAGATTTTGCTACTCCATCATCAGCATTTTAAGGGATCTAATGTCCAGTTTCAAGGATCCTCAAACCTCCAGCATGGATCGCTAGCAGTGACGCAGCCTCAAGGATCCTACTTCTAACCTAAAGGATCCTCTATCCTTTGGCGAGGATCACTGGAAATACTAAGCCTCAAGGATTCTTCTACGAACCTGGATGATCATAGAGAATGTATAAGCCCCAAGGATCCTACATTCAGCATCAAGGATCCTCAACTCTGATTCAAGGATCCATGGAGTATCCACCAAGACCTTCGGCACCAATGTATCCAGGACCCAACATCTTTCAGGATCAAGGATCCTCAAGGAGTTAATCACTTAGAAGTTCTGAAATCCATGAAGGAGATTTTATCCCCATGTAGACCATTGCTTCTTCCAGTCCTACTATTGCACCAGACATTCTTATCCTAGATACACTTCTAGAATACCAACTTCAAACCAGGCAGGAGGTAATAATTTCAATACATCTTTTGATACTAACTGTACTTACATGCAGAATGCAGGGATCAATCAAGCCATGGCCAGGGAATTGTAGAAACTCAAGGACATGATATCCAGTGTCCCTTGAGTGGTTAAACCCACTCCTCAGATTCCAGATGTGAGTCACAGAGTATCTCACTTTGCACCTCCCTTATGCAATGCGGAGATACCAAAACGTTTCCTAACCCCTAATATGAAGTTATACGATGGTACTACTGATCCAGAAGAGCATGTGGCTCAATATATAGAAAGGATGGAGATCAATCCCATCCCCGAAAGGTTGAAAGAAGTTTGTCTGTACAAGGGATTCGGATCCACACTTACTAGATCAAAACTATAATGGCTGCTAAGTCTTCCTCCCTATTACATAACTTTATTTTCTCACTTAGTTAATTTATGTGCTTTATCAAGGAACTGGTAGAGATTATGGATAGGGAATTCAAAACCCTTAAGCACAACAAGATTCCTATTGTTAAGAGTTCGTTGGAATTCGAAACATGGACCAGAGTTCACATGGGAGCACGAGGATCAAATGATGCGCAAATATCCTCTACTTTTCAAAATTGTTATGCCAAATACCGAACCTAATAGTAAATTTTGGGACGAAATTCCGTTTTCAACTTGGGTATGATGTTATAACCTGCGAAAATTCCCAGACACTCTGACCTCTTCTTTAGTGACTGTGTAACAAATTTCGGGACGAAATTTCTTCAACTTGGGGATGATGTGACAACCTGCATTTTTAGGTTAACACTGTTAACTTTATCAGTTAAATATTTGGGATTTAATGAACACTCGTATATGCATTCATAAATTTTCTCAGTTAAATGTTTACGATTTATAGAGCACTAGTACATGCACTTGTGTCACACATGTAAATTACAACATAAGAAACTAATTCAAACTAGTGGGACTAGTCTTGTACACACATAGAGTGAATTTATTAACTTTTTATACAAGTTTCAAGGTTTAGAAACTTGGGGGACTAGATGTATGAAATAACAAACTAGAAATTATAGCTTTCTATACAAGTTCCAAGAATTTGAAACATGAGAGACTAAAGGTGTATTTATCAAATAAAAAAATATAACAAAAATAAACCCATCCCTTACCCGCCCATAACCTGCGACCTTCCTTGTCCCTCTCTTGGCTCTCTCATCTTGCAACAGACACACATACCTTCATACTTTTAGCGCCTCACTATCTCTGATCTCTCTCTCTCACAAGACTCTCTTGTTAAAACTTCATCATGTTATGTGCATTGCATATATGTGAATTAATGTTTTATATGATTCTTAGGGTATTGATTTTAATAATGTGGATCATGTATCATTAGATTTGACCTGGACCACAGATCCTTAATGGACGGTGCAGGAAGTCTGAGGATCAAGGATCCTTATTATTATTACCTATGTTGACTAACAACTGTTTCCTATATGTTGAACTTGTGTTCACAGGTATATTACGAAATGGACTTGCTCTATGCTGGAAGGTCAGGGAATATGCTTATATTCAAGCACATGCAAGTGAAGTAATAGCCGTTATCGGTGATCGTGGGAGACTTGCCTATTTTTCGGATAGTTAGTTAGATAGATATTTCTAATTATATCAGGGGTTTTTGAGCTTGAATTAGAACACACAACACATATACAACTAGCACACTTGTTACTCTCGAATCGACTCTCAAACACACATACACTAGAATTCAATTGTGACAATCTCAAGATCATTCGAAGTTGTGTCTTTTTATGCAATATAGTTGGTGATCGGTAGTTTCCATCACCCGAGGTTTTTTTTGCCGGAACTTCTAAAGATGAAGGGTTTTCTCCTCATATAAATCCTCATGTTCATCATTGTTTATATTTCACATATGTTAATACAATTGTTCAATACACTAGCACTCTACCTCACAATCAAAGTTTGGTAACATTATCCTTAAACCAATTTTTGACCAAAACAGTTTGGCGCCAACCGTGGGGCAAGTGGTGCTTCAATTCTAAGAATTTTCATTCATTCTCGATCATTTACATTCATTTCCATCAACTTCATGGCCTCTTAGGGGAAAGCTACTTCAAGTGTCATGCCGGGGCTTACCTCATCACAAACCAGTGCATCATTGCCTTCTATTCCCCTGAATTCTAGAAGAATGCTGAAAATGCTCAGAAGAAGACATCTTACGTCTTCACAGGATCAAAGCTCCTGCTATTTCTTCCTCTACAACTACTAACAATGATGTTGCTGCTTTGATTTTGCAGATGAAAACATGGAGCAGCAAGATAAAACCAACTAGAGGATCCTTCATGAGATTGATAAAATCAAGAAGCAGAAGAGACCAGCAGAAGATTAGTCTCCACTAATACCTAGGTCGTTAGATTTTGCTACTCCATCATCAGCATTTAAGGGATCTAATGTCCAGTTTCAAGGATCCTCAAACCACCAGCATGGATCGCTAGCAGTGACGCAGCCTCAAGGATCCTACTTCTAACCTAAAGGATCCTCTATCCTTTGGCGTGGATCACTAGAATCACTAAGCCTCAAGGATTCTTCTACGAACCTGGATGATCATAGAGAATGTATAAGCCCCAAGGATCCTACATTCAGCATCAAGGATCCTCAACTCAGATTCAAGGATCCATGGAGTATCCACCAAGACCTTCGGCACCAATGTATCCAGGACCCAACATCTTTCAGGATCAAGGATCCTCAAGGAGTTAATCACTTAGAAGTTCTGAAATCCATGAAGGAGATTTTATCCCCATGTAGACCATTGCTTCTTCCAGTCCTACTATTGCACCAGACATTCTTATCCTAGATACACTTCTAGAATACCAACTTCAAACCAGGCAGGAGGTAATAATTTCAATACATCTTTTGATACTAACTGTACTTACATGCAGAATGCAGGGATCAATCAAGCCATGGCCAGGGAATTGTAGAAACTCAAGGACATGATATCCAGTGTCCCTTGAGTGGTTAAACCCACTCCTCAGATTCCAGATGTGAGTCACAGAGTATCTCACTTTGCACCTCCCTTATGCAATGCTGAGATACCAAAACGTTTCCTAACCCCTAATATGAAGTTATACGACGGTACTACTGATCCAGAAGAGCATGTGGCTCAATATAGAGAAAGGATGGAGATCAATGCCATCCCCGAAAGGTTGAAAGAAGTTTGTCTGTACAAGGGATTCGGATCCACACTTACTAGATCAAAACTATAATGGCTGCTAAGTCTTCCTCCCTATTACATAACTTTATTTTCTCACTAAGTTAATTTATGTGCTTTATCAAGGAACTGGCAGAGATTATGGATAGGAAATTCAAAACCCTTAAGCACAACAAGATTCCTATTGTTAAGAGTTCGTTGGAATTCGAAACATGGACCAGAGTTCACATGGGAGCACGAGGATCAAATGATGCGCAAATATCCTCAACTTTTAAAAATTGTTATGCCAAATACCGAACCTACTAGTGAATTTTGGGACGAAAGTCCCTTTTCAACTTGGTTATGATGTGATAACCTGGGAAAATTCCCAAACACTCTGACCTCTTCTTTAGTGACTGTGTAACAAATTTCGGGACGAAATTTCTTCAACTTGGGGATGATGTGACAACCTGCATTTTTAGGTTAACACTGTTAACTTTATCAGTTAAATATTTGGGATTTAATGAACACTCGTATATGCATTCATAAATTTTCTCAGTTAAATGTTTACGATTTATAGAGCACTAGTACATGCACTTGTGTCACACATGTAAATTACAACATAAGAAACTAATTCAAACTAGTGGGACTAGTCTTGTACACACATAGAGTGAATTTATTAACTTTTTATACAAATTTCAAGGTTTAGAAACTTGGGGGACTAGATCTATGAAATAACAAACTAGAAATTATAGCTTTCTATACAAGTTCCAAGAATTTGAAACATGAGAGACTAAAGGTGTATTTATCAAATAAAAAAATATAACAAAAATAAACCCATCCCTTACCCGCCCATAACCTGCGACCTTCCTTGTCCCTCTCTTGGCTCTCTCATCTTGCAACAGACACACATACCTTCATACTTTTAGAGCCTCACTATCTCAGATCTCTCTCTCTCACAAGACTCTCTTGTTAAAACTTCATCATGTTATGTGCATTGCATATATGTGAATTAATGTTTTATATGATTCTTAGGGTATTGATTTTAAAAATGTGGATCGTGTATCATTAGATTTGACCTGGACCACGGATCCTTAATGGACGGTGCAGGAAGTCTGAGGATCAAGGATCCTTATTATTATTACCTATGTTGACTAACAACTGTTTCCTATATGTTGAACTTGTGTTCACAGGTATGTTACGAAATGGAATTGCTCTATGCTGGAAGGTCAGGAAATATGCTTATATTCAAGCACATGCAAGTGAAGTAATAGCCGTTATCGGTGATCGTGGGAGACTTGCCTATTTTTCGGATAGTTAGATAGATAGATATTTCTAATTATATCAGGGGTTTTTGAGCTTGAATTAGAACACACAACCCATATACAACTCGCATACTTGTTACTCTCGAATCTACTCTCAAACGCACATACACTAGAATTCAATTGTAACAAGCTCAAGATCATTCGAAGTTGTGTCTTTTTATGCAATATAGTTGGTGATCGTTTCCATCACCCGAGGTTTTTTATGCCGGAGATCTTCTAAAGATCAAGGGCTTTCTCCTCATATAAATCCTCATGTTCATCATTGTTTATATAACACATTTGTTAATACAATTGTTCAATACACTAGCACTCTACCTCACAATTAAAGTTTGGTAACATTATCCTTAAACCAATTTTGACCAAACCAGTTTTGCGCCCACCGTGGGGCAAGTGGTGCTTCAATTCTAAGAATTTTCATTCATTCTCGATCATTTACATTCATTTCCATCAACTTCATGGCCTCTTAGGGGAAAACTACTTCAAGTGTCATGCCGGGGCTTACCTCATCACAAACCAGTGCATCATTGCTCCTATTCCCCTGCATTCTAGAAGAATGCTGAAAATGCTCAGAAGAAGACATCTTCCGTCTTCACAGGATCAAAGCTCCTGCTATTTCTTCCTCTACAACTACTAACAATGATGTTGCTGCTTTGATTTTGCAGATGAAAACATGGAGCAGCAAGATAAAACCAACTAGAGGATCCTTCATGAGATTGATGAAATCAAGAAGCAGAAGAGACCAGCAGAAGATTAGTCTCCACTAATACCTAGGTCGTTAGATTTTGCTACTCCATCATCAGCATTTTAAGGGATCTAATGTCCAGTTTCAAGGATCCTCAAACCTCCAGCATGGAACGCTGGCAGTGACGCATCCTCAAGGATCCTACTTCTAACCTAAAGGATCCTCTATCCTTTGGCGAGGATCACTGGAAATCACTAAGCCTCAAGGATTCTTCTACGAACCTGGAGGATCACAGAGAATGCATAAGCCCCAAGGATCCTACATTCAGCATCAAGGATCCTCAACTCAGATTCAAGGATCCATGGAATATCCACCAAGACCTTCGGCACCAATGTATCCAGGACCCAACATCTTTTAGGATCAAGGATCCTCAAGGAGTTAATCACTTAGAAGTTCTGAAATCCATGAAGGAGATTTTATCCCCATGTAGACCATTGCTTCTTCCAGTCCTACTATTGCACCAGACATTCTTATCCTAGATACACTTCTAGAATACCACTTCAAACCAGTCAGGAGGTAATAATTTCAATACATCTTTTGATACTAACTGTACTTACATGCAGAATGCAGGGATCAATCAAGCCATGGCTAGGGAATTGTAGAAACTCAAGGACATGATATCCAGTGTCCCTTGAGTGGTTAAACCCACTCCTCAGATTCCAGATGTGAGTCACAGAGTATCTCACTTTGCACCTCCTTCTGCAATGCTGAGATACCAAAACGTTTCCAAACCCTAATATGAAGTTATACGACGGTACTACTGATCTAGAAGAGCATGTGGCTCAATATAGAGAAAGGATGGAGATCAATCCATCCTCGAAAGGTTGAAAGAAGTTTATCTGTACAAGGGATTCGGATCCACACTTACTAGATCAAAACTAGAATGGCTGCTAAGTCTTCCTCCCTATTACATAACTTTATTTTCTCACTTAATTAATATATTCAATAACCAGGTTTCTTGTAGTTGAACCTTTGAAAGGTTAACTAGTGACTTATATAGCATCACCCAATCTCGTGATGAATCATTTAGAGATTATGTTACTAAATTTGGAGGAGAGTCCTTGGAAATCCCAAATTTAGACATCACCACTACTGTGGAAGTGTTTAAAATGGGACTACAAAAATATTCTCCTTTCTATGATGATCTTGTTATGACACCTTGTATGAACTTAGATGAAGTAAGGAACAAGGCCCTGAGGTTCATCCAACTAGAGGATGACAAACGGATCGAAGACAGGTTATCCGGATCATCAGAACAGGAGAAACAACGATCCTTCTACAAGAACAATCGATCCAAGCAATACTCCAAGCATGACAATCAAAATGATCATTCAGTTGAACAAGCGGAAGATGAGGAGGAATATCCTAAAGTGAACTAATCCTTGCTTTGTAGAATCTAGGTGAAAAGGCTAGATAGCCCAAGAAGAATGAAAAGTCTACATCCAACAAGGATAAATCAAAGTGGTGTGCATACCACGAAGACTTTGGCCACCTTGTCGATGAAGGCATTGCACTTGGAAAGGAGATAGGTTAGCTACATAGCAATGGTTACTTGAAAGAGCTGCTCGGAGAGAAGAAATCAAGGATCTAGGATCCTGAAAAAGTACCCGAAAGAGCTCCTGCATCATCGCAGATGCTCAAATCATTAACTTCATTTCCAGAGGATCCGATATATGTGGAACCTCATTCTCTACAGCAAAGAGACATGCTAAGGAAACCAAGCTGGAAAACAGAGACAGACCTATCCGAACCTCCACCCAGACTCGGCAGGAAATCATATCCTTTGATGAGCATGACCGTGTTGATATACAGGATCCTTGTTGTGTTGGTTTAGTCATTACTTTATTTATATCTAACCACTTTGTTCGAAGGATCCTTATTGATGTACGGAGCTCCGTGAACATTATTCAACTAGATGTCCTCAAGAGAATGAACATCCCGGAGACAAAAATAGTTCCGAGATCGTCTATCCTTGTAGGATTCAACAGCGAGACAAAGAACTTGCTGGAGGATATCAAACTCCCAATCTACATTGAGGAGGGTAAACTCTATACAAAAATTTTGTGTTATTGACTACTTGTCTTGTTGCAATATAATTCTTGGCAGGCCTTAGATACGTTATATGAAAGTTGTTCCCTCTACTTATCATCAATGTGTCAAGCTACCAACACCTTGGGGGTAGTGAAGATAAAGAGTGATCAACAAGAGGCAAAGAACTGTTACACCTCTTCTATGAAACCGACATCATAACCAAGAGTGGCACTGCAATCACAACAACCTACAAGGAGTGTCCTAGAGGCAGCAGAACAAGACATCAAAGAAGTAATTTTGGATCCTGAGGATCCTGAAATCATAGTACTCATAGGATCCAGGATCCTTGACAGTATAGAGCAGGGTCTAGTATCCTTCGTGAAGAATAGAAAGTCTACCTTTGCTTGGAAACACGGGGATATGATAGGGATATATAAAGATATTATAACACATAAACTTGGAATTGATAAATCTTTCAGGCCAATTCAGTAAAAAAGAAGATAATTTGCACCTGAGAGAAACCTTATCATCTAAGAGGAGGTATACAAACTCTTGAAGGCAGTATGATTAGAGAGGTTAAGTATCGAAGATGGTTAGCCAATGTAGTGGTGGTTCAAAAGAAAAAAGTAAAATGGAGGGTATGTGTTGATTTTACAGACCTAAATAAGGCATGTCCAAAAGATCCTTTCCCATTACCACACATTGACTCCATGGTGGATACAACGGCAAGGCATGAATTGCTTACCTTTATGGACGCTTCCTCGGGATTCCAACAAATTCATATGGAACTATCTAACCAAGAGGACACAGTGTTCATGACTCCTACTAGCATATATTGTTATATTGCAATGCCTTTTGGACTAAGAAATGCAGGTGCCACCTACCAAAGAATAGTCAACATGATGTTCAAAGAGAAGATTGGAGACACTATGGAAGTGTATATAGATGATATGGTGCTCAAGTCTAAGAGAGCAGAGGATCATCTTAAGGATCTTGAAGTGGCATTCAATGTCCTTGACCAATACAACATGAAGCTAAATCCTTCAAAGTACCATTTTGGTGTCAAAGTTTGAAAATTCCTAGGATACATGGTGACCAAGAGAGGAATTGAAGCAAGTCCAGTACAAATCAAGGTGATTGTGAATATAAAATCCCCTGCCAATGCCAAGGATGTCTTGAGATTGACTGGAAGGATCGCGGCCCTAAACAAATTCATTTCGAAATCCTATGAGAAATGCAAGGATTTTTATGATGTCCTAAGGAAGAATAAGAATTTGAGTGGACTGAAAAGCATGAAGCTGCACTCAAGGCTCTCAAGGATTATTTATCATTAGTTCCAGCCTAGATGAAACTAGAGGATGTTGAACCATTGTTCTTGTATTTGGTTGTCTCAGGTAAAGCGGTAAGCACTGTGTTAGTTAAGGATCAGGAAGGCCAACAACATGCGATATATATGTAAGTAAGAGCCTTCTTGATGCTGAAGCCAAGTCCTCTCATTTGGAGAAATTAATTCTTTCATTGATTATGGTTCCCAATAAACTTAAACATTATTTTGAAATCCATACTATTATTGTGAAAACTAACTATCCTACTAAATTTGTTCTCTTGAAACCTGAAATGTCAGGAAGAATGGTTAAGTGGGCAGTCAAACTTAGTGCATATGACATTAAGTACGAACCCAGGACTGCCATCAAGTCTCAAGCTTTAGCTGATTTTATGGCTGATTTCAATAGTGATCTACAAAGAGAAGCTGAACTAGAGGTTCAACAACTTGAGGAGGCCAAAGATCCTTGGACACTCTTCACAGATGGAGCCTTAAATGTAAAAGGAACTAGAATAGGCATACTACTAAAATTGCCACAGGGGGACACAATACCCCAATCTATTGCATGTGAATTCCAAACTACGAATAACGAAGCAGAGTATGAACCCTTAATAGTAGGTTTTTAATTAGCTAAACATATGAGAATCAGGTATCTTCAAGTATACATGGATTCTTTGCTAATTACTTAACCATTATAATGGCGCATATGCTGTGAAGGGTGATAAATTAATCAAGTGTTTAGAAATTGTTAAAAAACTAGCAAATGCTTTCGATTCTTTTAGCATAACACAGGTACCTAGAGAAGAAGATGTAGAGGCAGATGCCTTGGTAAACTTAGGATCATCCTTAAAGATATAAAAAGACGTGAGGATATCTATCATCCATATTCTTTTCCCTACAATCAAGGACAATGAAGCATTGGAGATAGTTGCGGATACTTCAATTGTACCTAATGATGAACAACCAAATTCAGGATCATGGATCCTTTCATTATGAAGTATATTCAGAATGGGGAAATTCCAACCGGGGAGAATCCTAGAGCCTTCAGGATTAAGGTATCTCAATTAACTTTATTAAATAACATCTTATACAAGAGATCTCTTGCAGGTTCCTATTTAAGGTGCATTGAGGATCTAGAGATTCAAGAAGTCTTTAAGGATTTTCATGATGGAGATTGTGGAAACCACACTGGGGCAGAGCATTATTCTCAAGGATCCTCAGAACAGGTTATTATTGGCCTAATCTGAAGAAGGATGTTGTGGAATACACAAGAAGATGTGATGCTTGTCAAAGACACAGCAACATCCTACATCTACCAACAAAGACTTTATATCCAATAATTTCTTCTTGGCCATTCATGAAATGGGGAATGGATATAGTTGGCAAACTTCCAAAGGCACCAGGAGGAAAAGTATTTATGCAAGCCATGACAAATTACTTCTCCATGTGGATAGAAGCTGAAGCTTTTGTTCAAGTCAAAGAAAAGGAAGTCATATCCTTCATTAAAAGTAACATTATTACTAGATTGAAATTCCTTCTGAAATATTTGTGATAATGGATCCCAATATATTGGGAGTAGAACTACTAACTTTTGTGACAGCTGGGGGATTAGGATGATAGCATCAAGACCAGTCCAAGCACAAGCTAATGATGAAGCGGAATCAAGTAATAAGATCATCATCAACAACTTGAAGAAGAAGCCTGGATCCAAGAAAGGGAAGTGAGTGAAGAGCTATCATATGTCTTGTGGGCAGATAGTACAACTCCAAAGAACGCCACAGGCCAGAATCCATTCTATCTAGTCTTTGGGACTGAGGCAGTGATCCTACAAAAATGGTGGTTCCTACAGCTAGAACAAGCATCCGTGATCCTGAAGCAAATGCTGAGAACCTGACCCAAGACCTTGATACTGTGGATAAGCTAAGAGATTTAGCACGAATAAGGATGGCCAGTTATCAAGACAGGATGGCTGGAGCATATAATAAGAATGTCAAGATCAAAAGATTCCAAGTTGGTGATGTGATACTAAGGAAAGCATTCTAGAACACAACCAATCAGGCTAACGGTAAGTTAGCACCAAAATGGGAAGGTCCCTACTTGATAGAAGTAGAAGTCGGAAATGGGGCATATCGCTTACTACCTATGGATGGTGATCTCCTACCTAGAGCTTGGAATGTTGTTCACATGAAGAAATATTTCATGTTAGAAGAATCTAGGATCCTTAGAGACTCTAGTATTCTAGCCTAGGTTCAAGGATCCTCAAAGGATATATGATCCTTACTTTGGTAACATTTTACTTTTAGTTTCAGTCACTGTGTACTTATTATTCATTATGAGGAAAGGATATTGAGGATCAAGTTTTGGTAACACTTTTTATCAATTTTTGAGCTTTTGCAGAGTTTTAACATTTTATACAGACGATCAAGGGGTTGGCCACCTCTCTCCCACGTTTAAGGTTCTTATACTTCTAAGGTTTAAAGGTTTTCATCTTTCTCAGAATTGGTTTTTGACACCCCGCCGGTAGCGCACGTTTATCCAAGTATGTTAATTTATAATATGTTGTTGAAACATACGATTGGTATTTGAAACCGTGACGGGGGTTGGTCTATACCATTTCCAAATGAAGGATTTGCAGCCAAGTCAATGGATTAATAGTGGGGTCATTAATTGGTTTGCGTCAATGCTTAACCAAGAAGAGAATCATAGAACTTCCAGGGAAAATATTTTTGTAGGAGATGATAAAGTTAAAGGCTCAAAGTCGCGCTTGTTTTCCATACGGAATGTTTTGTAAGTTGATCCCCTTAATATAGAAATTATAGTTTGAGTGTTATTAACTGATGGATCGTTATTTTTTTATTTTTATTTTTTGTTTTTGTTGTACAGACGGAGGATGTGTTACATAATGTAAGGTATGGAGATGTGCAACGGGTTGAAAAATTAAGAAGTTCTTTACTACACGTGGTAGAAAAAAGACCATATTTGTTGACTTTGTCCACTTATTGCGTAGTCTGCTTCCCAATTCTTGAAAAGGGACATTTTTATCTTGTCTTATTTGATCTTGAGACGACATCGATAACGGTGATTGTCAATATGGCTGCATCAGAAAGCCAGTTCAACTGATGATGAAAATTATTTCAAGAAAAGCACTCCATACAAAGTTGTAAGATATTCTAGACACAATTTATTTTATTTTAGTTTTGGCTTTTGATAGTATATAATTCACTTTAATCTTGTAATTTCGGTTGCAGAAGGACGTTTTCACAAGGTATTTGAAACTAATGAAACACTTGAAAGCAATACACATTGATAATGCAGTGCCGGAAATGTTAAAATTTGAGTGGAAGACCGTTGGAAACACTATCGATTGTGGTGTATTTGTTATACGCCACATGGAGACTTGGTATGGAGCCACGACCGAAAAATGGGTTGTGGATTCCCATTAGAACCTAGCAAGAAAAAAGCAACATTGACAAGGTTGCGTAAGAAATACGCGGTAAAGTTGGTGACATCTGATGCAAACATTCACCGGGACCGGATACTAGAGGAAGCGGAACAGTTTGAAAAGACATTTTATTTCAGTTAATTGTTGGAGCCGTTGGTTATTTCATGGAACATTATGAAACAATTTGTGGTTCGGGTTGGGGGTATTTGGTTCTTTGATGGAATTTGTTGAAACACATAAAACACATATAACTTTGAAGACCTTGTGTGTGGTTGTTGATGGAACTTTTTATGGAACTTTGATGAACTTGTTGATGAAACTTTTGATGGAACTTGAAACGTATTACATGTGTGTTTTTTCAGTAACCAGATTCAGATGGTGCATATGTACTACATTACTAATATAATTATCCAGTTAAGTATTACGTGTGTGTACTATAGTATTACAACCACCTCATGGTGGTGCATATGTGTATTTCAGTTTAGTGTAATTGTCCAGTTAGGTACTAGTACACAAAAAACAGGAAAGTGACCATATCAACGATAAATGTATTAAAAGAGAAAACTTTAAGCCTAAAAACTGATGTTTTGTGTATCAATATATGTTGAAAATGTGGGTAGCATTGAATAAGTGGTATTCACCAGATGTGCACAAGTACATATTAACTAAACATTTTCAACAAAAACGCCTGATTATGTAATTTGAGGTTCACTTGTATATTGTAAGAAAATTGTGGAGTCAAAATTGATGTTAATGCGACAATGTTTAACCACTATCCAACAAAATTCTTACCAAATACATTTTCAAAAACTCTAATATAGTTGCAAAAAACTGAAAACATAATGTACCAGTTGCATCAAATAAATTTTTGTATGGATCATATAGTTTAAGTTAAAACATAGTGTCATCATCTTCACTCTCGTGCACTTGCACTTCACTTCCACTATCAGTGTAGTCTTCATACTCCTTTGGTTCATCATCATCTTCCTCGCCATCTTCTTCTGTAGACGAATCGTCCTTGTGATATTGCCTTTTTTCAATGGGCAATTTCTTTTATCATGCGTTCTCACCCTCTTGCGACAATAATTGTCTTTTCTTCTATTTTTTTTGCATTGTTTTAATGCTTTCTCGCGAGGACCAACTGGACGTTTATGCTTTCCACATCCTTTGTTGCGCATTTTCTTTGGTGCGGTGCATGATACTTCTTCTGGTTCAGTATGATCAAGAATTTCCTGGTAAACGACAAACTTTTTTTAAGTTCCGGATCCGGTGGAACTTCGCTAAAAACCTTATCTTTCAACAACTGTACTTGCTATCTAGTTCCTGTAATTTATCAATCCTACCACGAATCTCTCTCGACACATTTCCATATTGTCAAGTATCCTACGCCAAATTCTTCCACACGACTCTGATCTACAGATAACCTATTTTCAACGCTATATACACTAGAAGGCAAAGCGTCTCTCCTCCATCTTAGTTGAATATACCGTCCCGGAACGTTATGTACGTTATGGTGCCTAAAAACGCAGAAGATATGACGGAATAGATATCCGTTTCTAGTATAACCCATGCAATTCACACGAAACGAAGACATCTTGTTTGTTAAAGGTGACCTGTAATATAATGATACAAGATGGATAAATTAGGGAATATGTTTAGAATAATGCACACCTATATTTTAAGATAAGAAAACATACTTTACTGCAATGTAAAAAAACCAACCGTGAACTCGTTTATAACTTCCTTCATGTGGTCTTGGTGAGCTATCACAAAGCTGCTTATACCTTCAGATACACATCGTTCAGCAATATAACAATTTTCCTTGTCGTTCACTATTTCCTTTTGAACATCAAAAAAAATTCTACGTGTGAAGATATCATTTTCATGCCGTTTAATAGGCCTAGATGTTTTAATTCGGGATTAGTGGTGTTAGCTTTATGTGTTAGTTCCCTCTGTTCGTTTCGTATCCCATCAACTATGTGTCGTAACACAACATGAACTGAACCAAGGTGTTATGAGAACTAGAATTAGATTTGAACAAGTGGTGTGTACTCTCACACCTGGATGTTGTCTTCATTAGCGTACACATAGGTATCTCGCGGAAATAAGCCGGTATCCCGTTCGCACGAATCGAATACATCTCGGACAACCACGAAAGGTCTTGTAACCCGTATTCAGCAATAAGATTTTGCCATATACTCTCAAATGTCTGTGGTTTAATGTAAACATTCCAAACGAGTTTGTGGAACTTTGTTTTATTTCTGCATTCCTACGGTCGTTCCCCTTGATCTACATTTAAAAAAAGAAAAAAATTACTTAGTCGCCAGGCTGCTTTAGTATGATACATTTGTGTACTGATAACAAAAATTTTTATTCAGATTTAGTACCTTAACCGGTAGTTTTTGAATAATGTGCCACATACACAACCTATGAATTACTTGTCAAAGACCTTTCCGACAGCTTGTTTCATGGCACAATCTTGATCAGTTAGCACCAGAAGAGGTTGTTTACCATTGTGTGCCTCAAGGAATTTTTGAAGAAGCCATGTATAAGACTCGATAGTCTCATTATGAAGCAACCCTGCACCAAAAATTGTACACCTTTTATGGTGATCAACACCAGTAAAAGGTACAAAAATCATATCACACCTATTTTTACAAAACACAGTTAGATACGATAAATAGATTACAAATTTCATGTAATACTTACATATTTGTATGATATGTCGCATGAAGGCAATAACATCGCCAAATGAGTTATAGTTTGATTTCGATACCGCATAACACCAAAAAAAATAACTGAAGTTCGGAATCAACAATATGGGTGTTAAACGTGTAGTTTTCATTGTTTTTGCTACGTTCCTTGAATTTGTCAATTATCATCTGGGCGTCTCTATCCCCGAATAAATCTCGGATATCACGCCCACAATTTTTGTAGTCAACAACGGTTCCGTGCACATTATGATGACCACCTTTTAAAACTAAATGTACTTTATGAGACTTGGTAGGTCCTAGGTTTGCGTTTCGGCATTTTGCTATAAACTCTTGGGTAGAAAAGTCAAGCTTCCTCCTCTTCTGTGATAGATCAAGATTTTCAGGGTAGTAAAGCCATGGTTATGTTGTTCTACAAAGTCATATATTTCATACTCAGATGATTTTTTTACACGCACAAATTTAACACATGCCTTGGAGTCTGTGACTTTAACGTTGGACCGTCTTTTTGGTGAACTGAATTTACTTGTTCAGCCTAACATCTTTACGTTTAGGTTTGTTGGCTCTAGAACATAAAACGTGTCGACTATTAGTAACAATTTATCACCTATTTTTTCCTTATGCTATTTACCAAGACGGGTTCCAAAACCGGACAGTTGTGCATACTCTTCATACCTAGCTATAGCTTCTTCAATTATACTAAATCTAGCATTAATAAACAGTTTGAAACCGGAGGGACGGTTGGAGTCCAATACCTAGATCCATTAGGAGATTCATATACGTTGCTCGCAACAGGATTCTACAGAAATTATTAGAAAGTGAAAGAAACTGACTATGAAAAATCAAAGAATACACATATGCGTACTGAATATGGTAGACTATAATTTTTCAAAAAACAATAATAAAATTTAATGCCAGAATTAAATAACAACTGCTAATTTTTAAAAGTATATGTGTTAAGATCTTAAACCGTTCACAGTTAACTACATTTCCAAATCACCTATAAAAATGCCCAAACATAATCAATGTGGGCTATATAATACAGCTATAAAAACGTGTGCTAGTCTGGAGCAATCTTTACAATTACAGCATGTGTGAAAAATGAAGATGTCATACAATCAAACATGTACACATGGAATGTAACCGCAATTATACACAAGTGTACTAAATTGAATCTTTCCTATTCATCAAAATTACAAATCACAAAACCAAAATCAAAACATCACATACATTGTGTATACTACTGTCTATGCACATGTGTACTTATCTGTAACAAACATGTCAGTTAATATGTTTGGAACCAACGACAACATCGGGACACAAAACGGCAATGTTCAATTACATTTCTGGAATCTTGTTAACAATCGGGATGGATAGTTAAACACATAAACGGCAATGTTGAATACAAATATATGTCGATCAAAAAGTTGTAACGAATTACAAATATAATACTCTTAAAAAAGAAACACAACCAAACCTGGTCGATCCATAGTGGTAACAAAAACATTTTCGGACCCATGACGTTGTCTTCAACACCGATCATAACATCTTCTGGTTGTTCCATTGTAATATAAAATCCGATGGAACAGTTTACCAAATACTGGAAATTATGTAAATGAAATTCTTGGGAAATTTGAGAATCAAAATCTGCGAATGAATTGTATTATTTGTTGAATTCGTATTCTTTGATTACCGAACAATATACTGAAATTGAAATTCAAATCAATTTTGACTACCGGGTGTTGTTGTAAATATAGGAATTGATATAATTTTAAAAAATAAAATGATATCTTGACTTAAAAATAGGAATAAGAAATCAATCTTGTAACTGACATGGTATTTCTTAAATGGATATTTAAAACTATATTAATACAAAATTACAATCCTAACCTTATAAAAAAATAAAGAGATCAATGGCCCAGATTAGTTCACACAGTTCACTATGATGATTCTATATATATATATGTTGTTCTCGAACTATATTTTATCATAATAAATATATAAAGTTATATATAATTATCCGTTTTACAAGACGAGTTACAACTTGAACATATGCATTTCCTTTTATAAACCTGCAAAGCCTTTTCACGCAAATTATGTTAATCATGTTATGTTAGACATTACATTATACTTATATTTTATCCTATATAAAAAAATACATTCACAATAAACCCAAACTAAGGCCATATTGGTTCGTGAAGTGAAACCGTCTAAATCGAATAGTGTTCAATCTAGAATAGGTAGTTGATTTAACTATCTTTATTACCGAGTTGTGAAACTAGGGATTATTTCCATTAGACCATAAGGAGTCCTTTATTTGTAGTAGGACACAAGAAGGTTGGATACTCCAAGTGTCGGGGATTGTTTTTCTTTATTTACAACATGGAATAGTATGCTTTGCACACTAGGTTAGTTCACGGCCCTACTCTTTTAAATGTTTTAAAAACATAGGGGGAGAAAGCATGCATTACATTACGGTAAAGTAACGTCATAATGTAATGGTAAGGGGACATCACAACTATTAGGGTTTTTTTTATATTAGTTATGGCTACAACTTACTGTTTCGGGTTTGAAACGATGGAAAACTTTTGGGAAAAAAGAACTTATTGTATGATTATAAACTATAACTTGTGAACTCACTCATCATTATGTGTTGACACTTGTTCTTGCATGTCTTTCTCAGGATGCTAAGGTATGACACATCAGGACTAGGATGCATTTTGGATTCACATTGATTTTATCAAACATTTAGACTGAGCATTACTTACATTATCCATTTGATTTTTGTAATTACTTATGCTTCTGCAACACAATTGTTTAAACAATATTTTCTAATGACTGTAATACTGGTTTGTCACGTGCCTCGTGGTAGAACTCTGCATGGAATTTGAGGTTGTGACAACCGAAATTCCAACCAGTCCTCTCTTACCAACCTAAACCAAGGATTATATGCCGGCAACCACCCTATTTGTAACAAGTGCAACTACCACCACTATGGGCAGTGTAGTAAAGGAACTTGCCAAAGGTGTGGGAAACCTTGTGATGCTGCAAAGGATTGCAGAGTTCAACTCCCGAGATAACAACAACAATTGGGCAACAATAAAGGTTAGATTCCAATGTGGGGGTGAGGGTCACTTCAAGAAAGACTACCCAAAATTGAATATAAATGGCAAAAAAAATGGCACCAACAATGGAAACAACAACGGTGGCACTAACAATAACAATAACAATGTTGCTCGAGGAAGGGCATTCGTGATAGGTTCAGGAGAAGTCCGGGATAACAACAATGTGGTGATTGGTACGTACTCTGTGAATGATCATTTTGCTACTGTTCTATTTAATCCCGATGCTGATTTGAGTTTTGTGTCTCTACTCTTTAGTAAACTCTTAAGGTCATTTCCAACTCCCCATGAACACAAGCACAATTTAGAGTTAGCTGACGGTAAGCTTATTGAAGCACTCCATGTCCATAATGGGTGCAAACTTGAATTGTCTAGCCAAGTGTTTGATTTCGATCTTATCCCAGTTACCCTTAGTAGTTTCGATGTCATTGTTGGTATGGACTGGATGTCCAAGAATCAAGCTGAGATAATCTATCAAGAGAAAATTGTCTGCATCCCTCTCCGTAGTGGAAAAATCTTCTATGTTTAAGGCTAGCAGAGTAGTGCTATTGCTGGTATCGTTTCATCTATGAAAGCCAAGGGCAATACTACCATCTTAATTCTCGTTAGTGATAGTCAGGTTGAGGAAAAGAAGATCGAAGACATTCCGGTTGTTTATGACTTTTTCTGATTTTCTTCTCGACGAACTACCTGGACTCCCTCCAATTCGACAAGTAAAATTTCAAATGGAGCTTACACCTGGAGAAGCCCCAATTGCTCATCCACCTTATCGCCTTGCACCCGGAGAGCTATAAGAAATATCTACTTAACTACAAAAACTTTTGGATAGGGGTTTTGTCCGACTTAGTTCTTCAACGTGGGGAGCCCCAGTCCTATTCATTAAGAAGAAATATAGGCCTTTCTGCATGTGTATCGACTATAAAGAACTGAACAAGGTAACTGTCAAGAACCATTATCCACGTCCTCGCATTGATGATCTGTTTGGCCAATTACAAGGGTTAAGCTTCTATTCCAAAATCGATTTGAGATAAGGCTATCATCAGCTGAGAGTCCAAGGGCAAGATGTTACCAAAATAGCTTTCTGAATGAGGTACAACCATTATGAATTTTTGGTCATGCATTCGGGTTAATCAATGCACGAGCGGTCTTCATGGATCTCATGAACCGAGTGTGCAAGCCATATCTTGACAAATTCGTTAATCTCTTCATCGATGACATACTGATCTACTCCTAGAGCAAGGAGGAACACGAGCAACATTAACATCTATCTTGGACCTTTTGAGGAGAGAGCAACTTTATGCTAAATTCTCTAAGTGTGACTTCTGGATTCGGGAGGTACACTTTCTCGGACATGTAGTCAACGAAGCAATACCCAAGACACCTCTGGAGGTGCGACGGATTCTTGGTCTCGCGGATTATTACCGCCGGTTCATTGATGGATTTTCTAAAATCGCTCAACCACTTACTACTCTAACCCAGAAGGGCGTTACCTATAAATGGGGAGAAGCCCAAGAAGCTACCTTTGAGCTAGTAACGCCAAAAATCTACAGTACACCTATACTATCTCTGCCCGATGGAACAGATGATTTCATAGTGTACTATGACGCTTCAACCCAAGATCTTGGTTGTTCTTAATGCAACGTGAGAAGGTTATTGCTTACGCTTACCCTGAAATTTCATGAAAAGAACTCTACAACCCATGATTTGGAGTTGCGAGCTGTATTTTTGCACTTCAAATATGAGGCATTACTAGTACGGTGCCAAATGTACCATTTACACCGATAACAAGAGCTTCCAACACATCTTCGATCAGAAAGAGTTGAACATGTAACAACGTCGTTGGGTTGAACTCTTGAATGACTACGCCTATGCTATAAAATACCATCCAAACAAGGCTAACAAGGTAGCCGATGCCCTCAGCCAGAAATAAAACAAACCTAAACGTGTTCGAGCCCTACAACTCACCATTCATTCCAATCTTCCCGATCAAATCCGTTCAACTTAGGTTGAAGCGATGAAGGAGGAGAACCTCCAAGATGAATCCAAGCGGGGTATGGAAAAACAACTCAAAGTTAAATTAGATGGTATTCGCTATTTCATGGAGCCAATATGGGTTCCACTACATGGGAACTTGAGAGACCTTGTGATAGACGAAGCTCACAAGTCTCGATATTCCATCCTCCCTGGTTCCATTAAGATATACCAAGATTTAAGAGCACTGTACTGGTGGCCAAACGTGAAAGCTAATATAGCCACTTAAGTAAGCAAGTGCTTGACCTGTGTTAGAGTCAAGATCCAATACTAAAAGCCATCTAGGTTGCTTCAGCGACCAGAACTACCAGTGAGGAAATGGGAGCAAATTTCCATGTATTTTGTAATAGACTTTCCTAAAACTTCGAGCGGGAACAACACCATCTGGGTGATCGTGGACCATTTAACCAAATCAGTTAACTTCCACGCAATCAAAGAAACATACAAGTTTGATAAACTGGCCAATATTTATTTGAAGGAAGGAGTCACTCGGCACGGAGTGCCAATTTCCATGATCTCCGATTGTGACCCCCGTTTTACATCTCACATGTGGAAATCAATGTAGAAATGTTTAGGCTCGTGCTTAGATAAGAGTACCGCGTACCATCCCTAAACCGATGGTCAAAGTAAACGTACCATCTAGACTCTCAAAGACATGCTTCGGGCATGTGTTATCGACTTCAAGAACAGTTGGGAGACTCACCTACCCTTGGTGGAAATCTCCTACAATAATGGTTATCATTCTAGCATTTAGGCAGCATCTTTCAAAGTATTGTGCGGACATAAATGCCGATCCCATATCTATTAGGCTGAAGTCGGAGACAGCCAGATCACAGGTCATGAACTCGTGCTTGAAAGCTCCGAGAAGATTGTTCAGATTAGAGATGTATGGCGGCAGCTCGTGACTGTCAAAAAAGTTATGCTAACATAGGTAGAAAACCATTAGAAGTCCAAGTGGGTGACAAGGTTTTGTTGAATGTCTCACCTTGGAAGGGTGTGGTTCGTTTTGGGAAATGACGCAAGTTAAATCTGAATTACGTTGGACCATTCAAAATGGTAGAAAGAATCAGTACGGTGGCCTATAGTTTAGACCTACTTGAAGAACTCAGTGAGGTGCACAACGTCTATCATGTCTCAAATCAAAGGAAGTGTCTATTTGATGAGACACTTGTGGTCCCACTCAAGGAGCTAAAAATAGATGACAAATTGCGCTTTATCAAGGAACCGGCAGAGATTATGGATAGCGAATTCAAAACCCTTAAGCACAACAAGATTCCTATTGTTAAGAGTTCGTTGGAATTCGAAACATGGACTAGAGTTCACATGGGAGCACGAGGACCAAATGATGCGCAAATATCCTCAACTTTTCAAAATTTTTATGCCAAATACCGAACCTACTATGAATTTTGGGACAAAATTCCCTTTTCAACTTGGGTATGATGTGATAACCTGGGAAAATTCCCAGACACTCTGACCTCTTCTTTAGTGACTGTGTAACAAATTTCGGGATGAAATTTCTTCAACTTGGGGATTATGTGACAACCTGCATTTTTAGGTTAACATTGTTAACTTTATCAGTTAAATATTTGGGATAAATGAACACTCGTTTATGCATTCATAAATTTTCTCAGTTAAATGTTTACGATTTATAGAGCACTAGTACATGCACTTGTGTCACACATGTAAATTACAACATAAGAAACTAATTCAAACTAGTGGGACTAGTCTTGTACACACTGAGTGAATTTATTAACTTTTTATGCAAGTTTCAACGTTTAGAAACTTGGGGGACTAGATGTGTGAAATAACAAACTAGAAATTATAGCTTTCTATACAAGTTCCAAGAATTGGAACACATGAGGGACTAAAGGTGTATTTATCAAATAAAAAAATATAACAAAAATAAACCCATCCCTTACCCGCCCATAACCTGCGACCTTCCTTGTCCCTCTCTTGGCTCTCTCATCTTGCAAACACACACACATACCTTCATACTTTTAGCGCCTCACTATCTCAGATCTCTCTCTCTCACAAGACTCTCTTGTTAAAACTTCATCATGTTATGTGCATTGCATATATGTGAATTAATGTTTTATATGATTCTTAGGGTATTGATTTTAATAATGTGGATCATGTATCATGAGATTTGACCTGGACCACGGATCCTTAATGGACGGTGCAGGAAGTCTGAGGATCAAGGATCCTTATTATTACCTATGTTGACTAACAATTGTTTCCTATATGTTTAACTTGTGTTCGCAGGTATATTACGAAATGGACTTGGTCTATGCTGGAAGGTCGGGGAATATGCTTATATTCAAGCACACGCAAGTAAAGTAATAGCCGTTATCGGTGATCGTGGGAGACTTACCTATTTTTCGGATAGTTAGTTAGATAGATATTTCTAATTATATCAGGGTTTTGAGCTTCAATTAGAACACACAACACTATACAACTCGCACACTTGTTACTCTCGAATCTACTCTCAAACACACATATACTAGAATTCAATTGTAACAAGCTCAAGATCATTCGAAGTTGTGTCTTTTTTTGCAATATAGTTGGTGATCGTAGTTTCCATCACCCGAGGTTTTTTTGCCGGATCTTCTAAAGATCAAGGGTTTTCTCCTCATATAAATCCTCATGTTCATCATTGTTTATATTTCACATTTGTTAATACAATTGTTCAACACACTAGCACTCTACCTCACATTCAAAGTTGGTAACATTATCCTTAAACTGATTTTTGACCAAAACAGTTTGGCGCCCACCGTGGGGCAAGTGGTGCTTCAATTCTAAGAATTTTCATTCATTCTCAATCATTTACATTCATTTCCATCAACTTCATGGCCTCTTAGGGGAAAGCTACTTCAAGTGTCATGTCGGGGCTTACCTCATCACAAACCAGTGCATCATTGCCTCCTATTCCCCTGCATTCTAGAAGAATGCTGAAAATGCTCAGAAGAAGACATCTTCCGTCTTCACAGGATCAAAGCTCCTGCTATTTCTTCCTCTACAACTACTAACAATGATGTTGCTGCTTTGATTTTGCAGATGAAAACATGGAGCAGCAAGATAAAACCAACTAGAGGATCCTTCATGAGATTGATGAAATCAAGAAGCAGAAGAGACCAGCAGAAGATTAGTCTCCACTAATACCTAGGTCGTTAGATTTTGCTACTCCATCATCAGCATTTTAAGGGATCTAATGTCCAGTTTCAAGGATCCTCAACATGGATCGCTAGCAGTGACGCAGCCTCAAGGATCCTACTTCTAACCTAAAGGATCCTCTATCCTTTGCGAGGATCACTGGAAATCACTAAGCCTCAAGGATTCTTCTACGAACCTGGAGGATCACAGAGAATGTATAAGCCCCAAGGATCCTACATTCAGCAAACAAGGATCCTCAACTCAGATTCAAGGATCCATGGAGTATCCACCAAGACCTTCGGCACCAATGTATCCAGGACCCAACATCTTTCAGGATCAAGGATCCTCAAGGAGTTAATCACTTAGAAGTTCTGAAATCCATGAAGGAGAATTTATCCCCATGTAGACCATTGCTTCTTCCAGTCCTACTATTGCACCAGACATTCTTATCCTAGATACACTTCTAGAATACCAACTTCAAACCAGGCATGAGGTAATAATTTCAATACATCTTTTGATACTAACTGTACTTACATGCAGAATGCAAGGATCAATCAAGCCATGGCCAGGGAATTGTAAAAACTCAAGGACATGATATCCAGTGTCCCTTGAGTGGTTAAACCCACTCCTCAGATTCCAGATGTGAGTCACAGAGTATCTCACTTTGCACCTCCCTTATGCAATGCTGAGATACCAAAACGTTTCCTAACCCCTAATATGAAGTTATACGACGGTACTACTGATCAAGAAGAGCATGTGGCTCAATATAGAGAAAGGATGGAGATCAATTCCATCCCCGAAAGGTTGAAAGAAGTTTGTCTTTACAAGGGATTCGGATCCACACTTACTAGATCAAAACTATAATGGCTGCTAAGTCTTCCTCCCTATTACATAACTTTATTTTCTCACTTAGTTAATTTATTCAATAACCAGGTTTCTTGTAGTAGAACCTTTGAAAGATTAACTAATGACTTATATAGCATCACCCAATCTCGTGATGAATCACTTAGAGATTATTTACTAAATTTGGAGGAGAGTCCTTGGAAATCCCAAATTTAGACATTGCCACTACTGCGGAAGTGTTTAAAATGGGACTACAAAAAGATTCTCCTTTCTATGATGATCTTGTTATGACACCTTCTAGGAACTTAGATGAAGTAAGGAACAAGGCCCTGAGGTTCATCCAACTAGAGGATGACAAAAGGATCGAAGACAGGTTATCCGGATCATCGGAACAGGAGAAACAACGATCCTTCTACAAGAACAATCGATCCAAGCATGACAATCAAAATGATCATTCAGTTGAACAAGCGGAAGATGAAGAGGAATCCTAAAGTGAACTAATCCTTGCTTTGTAGAATCTAGGTGAAAAGGCTAGATAGCCCAAGAAGAATGAAAAGTCTACATCCAACAAGGATAAATCAAAGTGGTGTGCATACCACGAAGACTTTGGCCACCTTGCCGATGAAGGCATTGCACTTGGAAAGGAGATAGGTTAGCTACATAGCAAAGGTTACTTGAAAGAGCTGCTCGGAGAGAAGAAATCAAGGATCAGGATCTTGAAAAAGTACCCGAAAGAGCTCCTGCACCACCGCAGATGCTCAAATCATTAACTTCATTTCCAGAGGCTCCGATATATGTGGAACCTCATTCTCTACAGCAAAGAGACATGCTAAGGAAACTAAGCTGGAAAACGGAGACAGACCTATCCGAACCTCACCCAGACTCGGCAGGAAATCATATCCTTTGATGAGCATGACCGTGTTGATATACAGGATCCTTGTTATGTTGGTTTAGTCATTACTTTATTTATATCTAACCACTTTCTTTCGAAGGATCCTTATTGATGTACGGAGCTCCGTGAACATTATTCAACTAGATGTCCTCAAGAGAATGAACATCCCGGAGACAAAAATAGTTCCGAGATCGTCTATCCTTGTAGGATTCAACAGCGAGACAAAGAACTTGCTGGAGGACATCAAACTCCCAATCTACATTGAGGAGGGTAAACTCTATACAAAAATTTTGTGTCATTGACTACTTGTCTTGTTGCATGTAATTCTTGGCAGGCCTTAGATACATGATATGAAAGTTGTTCCCTACTTATCATCAATGTGTCAAGCTACCAACACCTTGGGGGTAGTGAAGATAAAGAGTGATCAACAAGGGGCAAAGAACTGTTACACCTCTTCTATAAACCGACATCATAACCAAGAGCGGCACAACAATCACAAGCAACCTCCAAGGAGTGTCCTAGAGGCAGCAGAACAAGACATCAAAGATGTAATTTTGGATCCTCAGGATCCTGAAATCATAGTACTCATAGGATCCAGGATCCTTGATAGTATAGAGCAGGGTCTAGTATCCTTCCTGAAGAATAGAAAGTCTACCTTTGCTTGGAAACAGAGGATATGACAGGGATATATAAAGATATTATAACACATAAACTTGGAATTGATAAATCTTTCAGGCCAATTCAGTAAAAAAGAAGAAATTTGCACCTGAGAGAAACCTTATCATCTAAGAGGAGGTATAAAAACTCTTGAAGGCAGGTATGATTAGAGAGGTTAAGTATCAAGATGGTTAGCCAATGTAGTGGTGGTTCAAAAGAAAAAAGGAAAATGGAGGTTATGTGTTGATTTTAAAGACCTAAATAAGCATGTCCAAAAGATCCATTTCCCATTACCACACATTGACTTCATGATGGATACAACGGCAAGGCATGAATTGCTAACCTTTATGGACGCTTCCTCGGGATTCCAACAAATTCATATGAAACTATCTAACCAAGAGGACACAGTGTTCATGACTCCTACTAGCATATATTGTTATATTGCAATGCCTTTTGGACTAAGAAATGCAGGTGCCACCTACTAAAGAATAGTCAACATGATGTTCAAAGAGAAGATTTGGAGACACGATAGAAGTGTATATAGATGATATGGTGCTCAAGTCTAAGAGAGCAGAGGATCATCTTAAGGATCTTGAAGTGGGATTCAATGTTCTTGACCAATACAACATGAAGCTAAATCCTTCAAAGTGCCATTTTGGTGTCAAAGTTGGAAATTCCTAGGATACATGGTGACCAAGAGGAATTGAAGCAAGTCCAGTACAAATCAAGGTGATTGTGAATATAAAATCCCCTGCCAATGCCAAGGATGTCTTGAGATTTACTGGAAGGATCGCGCCCTAAACAGATTCATTTCAAAATCCTATGAGAAATGCAAGGATTTTTATGATATCCTAAGGAAGAATAAGAAATTTGAGTGGACTAAAAGCATGAAGCTGCACTCAAGGCTCTCAAGGATTATTTATCATTAGTTCCAGCCTAGATGAAACTAGAGGATGTTGAACCATTGTTCTTGTATTTGGCCGTCTCAGGTAAAGCGGTAAGCACGTGTTAGTTAAGGATCAGGAAGGCCAACAACATCTGATATATATGTAAGTAAGAGCCTTTTGATGCTGAAGCCAAGTCCTCTAATTTAAAGAAATTAATTCTTGCATTGATTATGGCTTCCAATAAACTTAGACATTATTTTGAAATCCATACTATTATTGTGAAAACTAACTATCCTACTAAATTTGTTCTCTGGAAACCTGAAATGTCAGGAAGAATGGTTAAGTGGGAGTTAAACTTAGGCATATGACTTTAAGTACGAACCCAGGACTGCCATCAAGTCTCAAGCTTTAGCTGTTTATGGATTTCAATAGTGATCTACAAAGAGAAGCTGAACTAGAGGTTCAACAACTGAGGAGACCAAAGATCCTTGGACACTCTTCACAGATGGAGCCTTAAATGTAAAAGGAACTGGAATAGGCATACTACTAAAATCGCCACAGGGGGACACAATACCCCAATCTATTGCATGTGAATTCCAAACTGCGAATAACGAAGCAGAGTATGAAGCCTTAATAGCAGGTTTGTAATTAGCTAAACATATGAGAATCAGGTATCTTCAAGTATACATGTATTCTTTGCTAATTACTAACCATTATAATGGCTCATATGCTGTGAAGGGTGAGAAATTAATCAAGTGTTTAGAAATTGTTAAAAAACTAGCAAATGCTGTCGGATTCTTTTAGCATAAAACATGGTACCTAGAGAAGAAGATGTAGAGGCAGATGCCTTGGTAAACCTAGGATCATCCTTAAAGATATAAAAAGACGTGAGGATATCTATCATCCATATTCTTTTCCCTACAATCAAGGACATGAAGCATTGGAGATAGTTGAGGATACTGCAATTATACCTAGTGATGAACAACCAAATTCAGGATCATGGATCCTTCCAATTATGAAGTATATTCAGAATGGGAAATTCCCACCGGGGAGAATCCTAGAGCCTTCAGGATTAAGGTATCTCAATCACTTTATTAAATAACATCTTATACAAGAGATCTCTTGCAGGTTCTATTTAAGGTGCATTGAGGATCTAGAGATTCAAGAAGTCTTGAAGGATTTTCATGAAGGAGATTGTGGAAACCACACTGGGGCAGAGCATTATTCTCAAGGATCCTCAGAACAGGTTATTATTGGCCTAATCTGAAGAAGGATGTTGTGGAATACACAAGAAGATGTGATGCTTGTCAAAGACACGGCAACATCCTACATCTACCAACAAAGCCTTTATATCCAATAATTTCCTCTTGGCCATTCATGAAATGGGGAATGGATATAGTTGGCAAACTTCCAAAGGCACCAGGAGGAAAAGTATTTATGCAAGCCATGACAAATTACTTCTCCATGTGGATAGAAGCTGAAGCTTTTGTTCAAGTCAAAGAAAAGGAAGTCATATCCTTCATTAAAAGTAACATTATTACTAGATTGAAATTCCTTCTAAAAATATTTTTAATAATGGATCCCAATTTATTGGGAGTAGAACAACTAACTTTTATGACAGCTGGGGGATTAGGATGATAGCATCAAGACCAGTCCAACCACAAGCTAATGATGAAGCAGAATCAAGTAATAAGATCATTCATCAACAACTTGAAGAAGAAGCTTGGATCCAAGAAAGGGAAGTGAGTGAAGAGCTATCATATGTCTTTGGGCAGATAGTACAACTCCAAAAACGCCAAGGCCAGAATCCATTCTATCTAGTCTTTGGAACTGAGGCAGTGATCCTACAGAAATGGTGGTTCCTACAGTTAGAACAAGCATCGTGATCCTGAAGCAAATGCTGAGAACCTGACCCAAGACCTTGATACTGTGGATAAGCTCAGAGATTTAGCCACGAATAAGGATGTCCATTATCAAGAAGGATGGCTGGAGCATATAATAAGAATGTCAAGATCAAAAGATTCCAAGTTGGTGATGTGGTACTAAGGAAAGCATTCCAGAATACAACCATTCCGGCTAACGGCAAGTTAGCACCAAAATGGAAGGTCCCTACTTATAGAAGTAGAAGTCGGAAAGGGGGCATATCGCTTACTACCTATGGATGGTGATCTCCTACCTAGAGCTTGGAATGTTGTTCACATGAAGAAATATTTCATGTTAGAAGAATCTAGGATTCCTTAGAGAAACTAGTATTCTAGCCTAGGTTCAAGGATCCTCAAAGGATATATGATCCTTACTTTGGTAACATTTTACTTTTAGTTTCATTCACTGTGTACTTATTATTCATTATGAGGAAAGGATATTGAGGATCAAGTTTTGGTAACACTTTTTATCAAGTTTTGACCTTTTACAGAGTTTTAACATTTTATACAGAGGATCAAGGGGTTGGCCACCTCTCTCCCACATTTAAGGTATCTTATGCCTTCTAAGGTTTAAAGGTTTTCACCTTTCTGACGAATTGGTTTTTGACACCCCGCTGGTAGCGCATGTTTATCTAAGTATGGTTCGAGGCAATAGGACCAGTTACATGCTTTAGTGGCTGACAATTTCATTGTTGTTCGCCATATGAAGGATTCAAGTATAATGGTAGACGTACTGTTAGGCTTGGAGCTTAAAGGTTTATTCATTTATGTTGTATATTTGGGCTTTGTTGGCTTCCTAGTGCCAAGTGGGCCTAGGGTTGTATATTTGGGCTTTGTCATGTCTATAAATCAAGGGGTTAGGGCACTTGTTAGGGGGAGAGAGTTGATTACAAAAACTTGTATCTGACATCCTCTGGTGTATGCAAGTTATTATATTCAAGTTATTCAAGTTGTTCTTCATCCTAATCATTATTTCCGCAATTGATTAGGATAGCGATACCTGTTTGATCCGTTACACGGGACTTAACAATTGGTATCAGAGCCTGTTGTTCTAATACAGGCTCCGGGTATTGCTGTTTGAAGAAGTTTTTGAAGTTTATTGCTGCTGTTATGATTGATTTCTGACATTCCGGATCATTGTTCATCGACGAAGGATACTGTTCCGAAGAACTCGAAGAAGAACTACAGATTTCAGATTTGACACTGTTCCAGATCCCGAAGAGCACGAAGAAGGTCTTCATAATTCGGATTTGATACTGTTTCAGATTCCGAAAAACACGAAGGAGATCGTCATTCCGGATTGATCCCTGACTATTGCTTTATTCTGGATTGCGATCCGAGTTACTGTTGCTGTTTTGAATTCCTTGAATTCCGAAATTCGGTTACATAAAGGCGGAGACACTGTTACGGATTGGTTACTGTTCCGGATTAGGAGATAAGTCAGGCATTTCGGATTCTTCGTCCCGGATTCTTGATTTCGGATTTCATTTCAGAGGTGATTATTCCGGATCTGCTTTTCGGACTTTATTCCGGATCTGCTTTTCGACTTTATTCGGATCTGCTTTTCGGTTTCTATTTCGGATTTCTCTCGGATTTCTTATCGGATTTGTCATTTGGATCTTCAAATCGGATTCTTAAATCCAGATTCTTCATTCCGGATTCCTAATTCAGGATTGCTTAATTTCGGATATTTCATCCACTTTGACCATCGTTGACTTCCGGATTGCTAAACCTTCCGAGTTGACCATATTGACTGCAGAATTGACTGTTTCGGATTGGGCACTATTCATTAGGATCACTTAAGTTAATTAAACTTTAAATCAAATTTGGTAAATTTTAATTAATTTAATGGCTGGATTCATGGCCACACAGGACCTGACCAATGCCACACTGGCAGCCCTGCAATCGCAAACTTTAACCCTCCACCAAGAGCTGATCAGGTGAATGGCACATCCACCAAAGTGTCATTTTTGTTATACGGTGATGAATATTATGAGTGAAGTTCCGCTTCAACAGTATTGCAAGCAAAGGAGCCCGGCGTATGGAGATGCATCATGAATGGTCCAAGAACCATAGTGTCTAGCACAAGCAAGATCCCGAAACAAAAATTCCCAAGCCTATGCACTTATGGACTCCAGAGAAAAATCATAGAGGAAGATGAGAAGGCTTCTGCAAACACTAACCATGGCTCTAGGACCCGATATCTCTATCCGGTCAGGAACTGTAAAATGCTAAAGAGGTTTAGAGTGAGTTTAAAAATCTCTATGAAGGGAACGCTGACATGAAAGCAAGTAGGTGAACCAGCTGAATCAGCAATTCAGCTCGTTCAATCACATATATGGGAAACCATCGAGAATCAGATACGCCGCTATGTCAAACTGGTTTCCCAGATGATTTCAGCTGAGATCACCCTCACAAATAGCGCCATGAACCGAGAATTGTTGAATTCAATGCCCAAAAGTTGGGATGCAGACGTGGGCATGATCAAAAAGACAAAGAACCTGAACGACGTCACTCTCACTGAGATGATAGCTACTATCAAATCATGTGAAATTGATAACAAACAAAGGGAGATCAACAATCAGAGTAGTCTGATGGCCGCAGGGATGACAAGTCAGAACGTAGCGTTAATTTCACAGAATCTCGCCTATAGTCCTCTGCAAGGAACTGCACAAGCACCAGGTGGATCAAATGTGGTGTACAGTCCTGTTGTCAGCCTCAAAACACTTAGTACGTGTATGGGTTTCAATCTCCAAATCCTACAACGGTCTCAGCGACTCAAGTCCATACACAGTTGCATGCTCAGTATCCTAAGTGGTTTTCAGTCCTACAACTCCTCAAAACGTGCAACAAGGCGTTGTTGCTCAAGCAGGCGCACCTGTCCCTGGCTCTGCAGAACACGCGCCCAACTCTGCTTTTCTCACTAAGGAGAATGAAGAGAAGCTGGCAATTGCTGCATCAATGATCAAGAGCTTGAACGCCTTCCTGGCAGGCGATCTGACCCTCCATCTATTCTGCCAACAAAAGTTGATGAAATCATGGAGGAAGACCTGGATGAGATCGATGTCTCCTGGAACTTAGCAATGGCTACTTAAATTTCAGAAAAAATATGGAAGGCAACCTCTGTCCAACTTGAAGACTGGTCTCACAAAGGACAAACTCAGGTGCTAACGATGTCATGAACCAGGCCATTTCGCTAGGGAATGCAAGAAACCACCATCAGGGTATGTATCATCCAGGGTCGCCGACATACAGAGCAGTGACAGACAGTTGGTTCCCGTCTCTCCTTCCAAGTCAACTACGAGTCCATCTGGCAGCTCAGGCGGGAAGTCCACAGCACTTGTGGCCCAACAGCATGAGGGCTTCAACTGGGCAAATGCTGCAGCTCAAATGGAAACCTTGAATCTATCCAAGAACAGTAACCACTGCATGATGGCGCAGACAACTGAGACACCCGATCTTTCGGAAACGGTAAATCGAATACTTTGTTTAGATAATTGTCTTTTTAAATTATCCCAAATGCGCGCCCACAACTCAACTCTTGTGGCCGAGTATCAAGAAGCCGCGTCACAGAACATCGCCCTTAAACATAAGAACAAGCTTCTTATGGAGAAGGTTGAAGCATAGAAACAAGATGTGGCTCAGCTAAAGCTAGACTTGAACCAACAGTAATGTTGGGTCTATGACTATAAGCTAAAATTAACTGAAAAGGACATAGAACTTCAAGCAGCCTTAGCCAAGATGAATTCCTTGACAGGGAAGCTTCATGAAAATGAAATAAATATTAAGAAATTTGAAACTTCTAGCAAATTAGTCAAGGACTTATGTAACCCTCAGCTTAATTATCAAAAGAATTTCACTAAGGGTCTTGGGTACAATATGGGCACCTCCACCGTATAATCATAATTACATTAGAATGCCTGAACCTGAGGAAGAAATCAAAAATGCTGAAAAATGATGTATGGTAAATCGTCAGATTATTTATCTAAATCATGGACGCCCTATTATCCTAAGTTCTCAAAACCCACTGAACTTAAGAAGGATGATGTGTTTGTGGCTTCTACATCACCTCCTAGTGAAACTAGTAATCATCCATCTGATAGTACAGTGGAATTGGAGACAGAAGTGCCTGCGGCAGAACCATCCACATCCTCTACAACACCTAATGAAAGGGAATCTTCTGATGCTCAAACTAAATTTGTGAACGATACTAATGTGTCTAATTCATGTGCAGAAGAAATTTTAGTTGAGGACATCACACAGGATGATGAGGAAGAATGTCTGAATACACATTCAGACAATTCAGCTGATGATTATGTTTTTTATAAACCTGCCTTTGACATTTTAAATCACTTTCTTCCTGAACAATTTATATGCTCAAACAGTGTTGGTTGTGTTGAACATTTAGACAGTTTAAATTCTGATACTAATGTTTTGAATGATGATAATAGCTGTAACAATTTGTGTGATGAGAAAATGAATGTAGCTGCAGGATCTACATCAACGGATGACTCGGCCTCATCAGCTTCAGCTGAGGATTCCGAATGCTCATCTTCAGCTGAGGATACCGAGTGTTCATCTTCAGCTGAGGATGAGAGGATATCAAATGTTCACCTTCAGAGGCCGCATCTTTTGATGCATTTCATAGGAATGACAGTGTTAACGATAACCAACCAACTATTTTGTCAATATTGATGGTGACATTATTCTAGAAGATTTGGGCGACCCACTAAAGGGACTGATTCGGAAATGAAAGCAGTTGAACACAAATCTAAATTTGATTCAAATGCAACCTTTAAATCTGATAGTGAATCGAGATCTAAAATTTCTCTAAATTGTGAGGTTCCATCATCATCTGCTAAAATTTCTGAACATGATGTTCCTGTAGAGTCACTCGTGTCCTCTGCAGAATCTGTCTCAAGTGTGATTTGAAGAATAAGCCTAAAAAGAAAAGAACACATAGATCTAAAAAGAAGAAAACCAAAGAAGCATTTCAAACAATGCAAAGGCAACCGCTGAGTCCTCTCGTCAAACTGAGGAATTAACTCAGCAGTCGCCCATTTCATCTGTTATGAAACAATCTTCATGTTCAAAATCCTGTAATTCAAATCACAAATCTAACAAGTGTGCTGATGGTTGTGCGCAGGACACCGCCAAGCCAAAGACCGTGCAACAGCCGTCAGTAAACGCCATCAAGAAACTGACCCTTCCCAGAAGAGGAGAAACGACTGTTTCAATTGTGGATCTCCCGGGCACATTGCTCGAAACTGTCAAAGGACCTTTACCTCTTTCCATATTTTGTACTCAAGACATCAGAAGGCTATGCCTAGTCGCCAATATAAGGCTTGATTTGTGGCTAAATCTTCTGATCAAGATTGGAACTTGGCCAAGAAACAAAATGCTAAACCCTTAAGACCCTCGATGTCCCAGAATCCCTCTAGAACCCTAGGAATGTGCAGAGGTCTGATTCGGTGACATGGAGGCCTAAGTCAGTGCCAAGACTCAGTCTACAAACCCCTTATCTAGTAAATCAAAGCATCATCAACCTCATCCTCAACTAATTTGATATTTCGTGAGGTCACTTATGTTGATGCAACAGGCAAACCCAAATCTTCTATGGACTGGGTTCCCGTTTCTAACTAAACCTGTTGAAATGTGCAGGAACAGCTCTGGCACGCTCTTGTTCGATTATGGTATATTGATAGGGCTGTTCCAGGCACATGACAAGAGACATCTCGCAGTTGAATGACATTCAGTTTTTCGATGGCGGGTTTGTTTCCTTCCAGGTGAGAAACCGGGAAAATCACGATGAGAGGAACTGTTTGCAATGGAGCCCTGAGTTTTTAAAATGTCAACTATGTACCAGAATTGAAGCACAGTCCATTGAGTGTGTCTCAACTCTGCGACAATCATTGGATGTTCTCTTCACAAAGAAGAGCGTCTATTAATCATTCCAGATGATTGGATTCTTCTGAAAGCTACAAGAAAAGGAAACGCCTACGTCATTGATATGAACCAACTCCTTCTGACAAGCTCACATGCCATTTTTCTTCTACAGACGAACATGACGCCATGCTATGGCATTGCAGACTGGGTCACATCAACATGAAGAATTTAAATCGTCTCGAAGGTGGTTTGGTCAGAGATCTACTAGTTCGTGACTTCATGCAGATTCGAAAAATGTGAATCAGTGCTCGTGGAAGCAACATCGTCAGCTACATAAAACCAAAGCCATACCCTCCACTTCTCAGGTCTTAGAACTGCTCCACATGGATCTCTTCGGTCAGCAGACATTCGCAGCATTGGAGGGAAGGCTTACTGTTTGGTTATTATTGATGACTACTCTCGTTTCACCTGGGTTTTCTTTCTTACACATAAAAGTGAAACCCGCAGAGATAGTGAAACAATTTGTCACGCTTATGGAAAACCAGACAGATTCAAAGGTAAAGGCTATTCGGTGTGACAATGAGACAGAGTTTAAGAATCTTACCTTAAACTCTTTCTGCTCCTCCAAGGGAATTGACAGACATTTAATGCAGCCAGAACCCCACAGCAAAACGGGGTTGCCGAACGTAAAAATCGCACACTCATCGAGGCGCCACGAACTATGCTTGTTGAATCTGAGCTACCTCTCATTTCTGGGCCGAAGCAATCAACACTTGCATGCTACATTCAGAATCATGCCTGATCAACAAACGCCACATGAAGACTCCATACGAAGCAGGTTGAAGATCGCAAACCTTCGGTCAAGCATTTCTCAAATTTGGATGTCCTTGTGTACTCCTGCTCATGGATGCTAAAGGAAAGTTCAAAGCACGGGAGATCCTTGTATTTTCATTGGTTATTTTAAAAATACGATATATCGCGTTTATAACAAGATCAAGAAGATGGTGGCTGAAACCTATAATGTGGGTTGGCTGGAGGAAAATACCAAGGACAAACGCATTGGTCCTGATTGGTTGTATGACTACTCTACCTTATTTAATCATTTTGATGTGTCTTCTAATAGTCTACAGGAGATAGGTCGACATCTTTCCTTCCAACGGTGCCCATTCCTTCCGACGATGACGCTGACGCTGCCGCACTAAATGACACACTAAAGCAGCTAAGTATAGATCCTCCTGGATTCAATGACACTGTCTCACCATCCTCCACAGCTTCACCATCTCAAGCCCCATCCATCTCTTCGCCTGTTTAGCCTAATCTTACTGAGGATGTAGTTTCTCCTCTAGAGCCACCTACGGTAGATGAAGACTTCCTCCTGATGTTTTGGGCTCCTCCTTGTTTCCCGAGCCTACTCCCCTCGATTGTGCGGTGGATTCTTCACCACTACACCCTACAGGTGCCTCGTTGAGGGGGAGGCATCTAGAGTTGCTTCAGCTAGTGTCACTAACTTGCCAACCGATGTTTTGGTTCCTGCTACACCAATACCACAACGTTTACAGCGTGATCATCCCATTGAAAATATCATTGGTCCTGTAAACGCAGCGTTCGCACCCGCAGTCAATCTGGGGATATCAATACATATCTTTATTCTTGCTTTATCTCCAAATTGAACCTAAAATATTGATGTTGCCTTGCAGGAACCAGGCTGGGTGGATGCCATGCACGAAGAACTTAATCAATTTGAAAAACTTGGCGTTTGGCAACTGGTGTAAACTACCTCAGGGAAAGCATGCTCTTGGAACTCGCTGGGTCTTCTGCAACAAGCAGGATGACACTGGAGTTATTGTTCGAAATAAAGCTAGACTGGTGGTTCAAGGGTTTCGACAGATTGAAGGACTGGATTATGATGAGGTTTATGCACCTGTCGCGCGTTTGGAAGCTATACGTATCTTCTTGGTATACGCCTCTTATATGGACTTTACTGTCTATCAAATGGATGTCAAGACTGCGTTTCTATACGGCAAGGTGAAAGAGAAATTTACGTGGCACAACCACCGGGATTTACTGATCCTGACAAGCCAATTATGCTTATAAATTAGACAAAGCGTTGTACGGGTTGCATCAAGCGCCTCGCGCATGGTACGCTACTCTTACGGAGCATCTGCTTGCTGATGACTACACACGTGGAACTATTGACCAAACTTTGTTTATCAAACGCGTTGATAAGGACATTATTCTCGTCCAAATCTACGTTGATGATATTATTTTTGGTTCCACCAATGATGGTTTGTGCCGCAAGTTCGAAGAAATCATGAAGAAAAATTTGAGATGAGCCATTAGGGAGAGATGACCATGTTTTTAGGACTTCAAGTTCGTCAGAGCCCTCAGGGTATACTCATTCATCAAGGAAAATACGGACACGATGTTCTTTCCAAATTCAAGCTTACAGATTCCAAGCCAATGGCTTCACCTATAGCTGAACAGCCTCTGTTAAATGAAGATGTTGAAGGAACGCCTGTTAATTCTACCATGTATCGCTCTATGATTGATCACTCATGTATCTCACTGCAAGTCGGCCAGATATCATGTTTGCCATCTCCAGTGTGCTCGTTATCAGGCTACTCCTAAACTTTCTCATTTACATGCTGTTAAACGAATTTTTAGGTACCTCAAAGGGGCTCCATCTCTAGGCCTCTGGTATCCTAAAAAATTGAATTTGAACTGTTTCTTTCTCTAACAGTAATCTAGGAGGTACAGATAGGGACATGCGCTCAACGTCGGCTGGTTTCCAATTTCTGGGAGATCGCCTAATTTTGGTGGCAATGCAAGAAGCAGCAACGGTTTCGCTTTCCACTGCAGAGGCAGAATAGTCGTAGCATCTGCTTGCTGCTCCCAGGTTTTATGATGCAACATCAGCTTGCGGATTACGGTTTGACTTATTTAAACACCACGATTTATTGTGATAATGATGCCGCAATCCAAATAGTTAAAAACCCTTTTTCCACTCCAAAACCAAGCACATTAACATTAAAGTTCATTTTATACACGTTGCTATGAAAAGGGTCTCGTAAAGCTTGAGCAAATCCTACTGATGCAAATGTGGCGGATTTATTTACGAAACCCGTTAGCAACGCACGTTTTCAAGTGCTTGTGGATCTTCTCAAAATGATTCGGTTTTCTTTCTAGGCATCTACTATCTTCGTGTTTACTTACTGCTTTTCATTTCTTTTCGTTGCTTCATAAATTGTTCATATCTCTATGCACAAATTTAGGGGGAGAAAAAGTTAAAAAAAATGTTGATTTTGCAATGATAGGGAAATGAAATGAATATTCGTGATAAAATGGTTGACTAACACATGTAAGGTATAGAAGTGGAAAAATTTGGATCGAAAGTGATGTGTCGGTAGTCTAAAACTCAACCGGGCGGAAAAGTCAAATGATATAAACATAACGAACTTGTACTCAGTGGGTCACTTACTATAGGCATATGATTTTATAATCTTAAATCTTGCGTTGATGATAGCCAACATCTAAGGTTTCGGGTCTTTATGCTGCTGAGTCATCCGGGATATCTTGACTGCCCTTCTGTTGCATCCAATTATATGTAGACCTAGGCACAGTCAGGAATATCTTTATAAAAGAGCCAAAATGGAAAGGCCAAAACCTAAAAGAACAAAAGTTTCTTTCTAAGTTCTTACGTACCTCTTAAGGTATTTGCCTAACCCTCGTCGGTCACTATTGGTCTCTCTGCTGTACGGAAGTACTGACCTGTTCACCAATAGCCTGACGTTGTAAAACAAAGGATGACCTCGGTATAACTCACCTGCTACGATGAACCATTGTGCTTACCTTGATCGCGGGGGTATGTCATGGTATGGGACACACGAGTATCTTAGTATAAAATTACCTTAAGCATATCATAAAGTCTAATCTACAAGGGTTGAGTTTTGGATTTAAGTGGACAAGTATACTGACAATCGCTTAGACCAACCGAACTTGCTCATATCAAAAAATGTTCTTTGGTCTGCGTTTAAAACGATTTGATCCCTTAGCAATGCTGTGTTAATTATTTATGTATGTTTTAATAAGTTCTCTTTGTGATTGTTGGATGCTTGGTTAGTTTACTTGATGAATTTTGGTGGGATGGTTTTTTGTCAAGAGATATTGGACTGGCCCAGTGTGCTTTGGGATTTGAGCCAGCCTGATGAAATTGGTTTTAAGTCTAAAAATCAAAATTAAAGTTACTGTTTTGAATTGGGCTCGATTGGGCAAGGGATTACTGTTCCGGATTGGACCTTCCGGGAATGGCCTATTTAAGTCATTTTGAACAGGCCCAATGTGTTACTGTTCCGGATTGGGCCTGTCACAAGCCCAATCCGGACTCAAATATCAGGCCCAAGCCCATTTCGGAAAAACTATATTGTCATCTTTGTTCTCATTTCGGATCATTCTAAATCCGAGTTACTGTTTGTTCTCTCTGATTCTCTCTCAAATTGAATATTTCGGACTGCCCATTCCGGATCGGTACATGTGCATTCCGGATTGATCTTCAAAGAATTAGCATTTCGGATTGACAATAGTGCTCATTTCGGATGGATATTCATCCGAAATGATGAACTCGGATCTCATTTCGGATTAATCTTCATCCGGGATGCATGTCTATCAGAGATGCTTAATCCGGATTGATAAGAGTAATCCGAATTGATTCTATGTTTGGACCTTTTAATTGTTGAACCCCTTAACTAATTTGAACTGGCTTTAATTTGAACATTGACCTCTATTGACCTGTCCAGTTAGTGCTAACTCCATTAACTCAGTTAACTCAGTTATAGTTAACCAGTTAAATCAGTTTATTAGTTTGCTTCTGTTAGTTGGTTTCTAACTCGGTTGATTTTTGTCAGACATGGTGGAAGAAGCTTTCGATGCCGTGATGCTGGTTGAAGAGTAGTTTCACAATCAGGCTGGATATCTTTCAGATCCACCGGCTGAGTATTTTCAGGAGTTTCAGGCAATGATTGTGGGGCTTAACAGTTGTCAGATTGCCTATGCTCTTCGTACAAATCCGTGATATACAGAGATTTGGTTCGTTTGTTTTGGAAGAGAGCGCGGATACAGCCAAGAGGTGAAGATGGCAGACCGTTCATTCGATCACAGATTCAGGGGAAGGAGATTGTAGTTAATGAGGCTTGTGTGAGGGAAGTGCTGCAGCTAACAGATACTTACGGTGATCCAACCACGTATGTCAAAGAAAAGGTGTTGCCGGTACTGATGGAGATGGGGTACGAAGGTTCTTATCCGCCATTGCTAAAGAAGATGTTTCCGGCATACTGGAGACTACTTATACACATGTTTATGCAATGTGTGTCAGAGAACAAAGGTGGACTGGATCAGCCTAATCATGCACAGACTTCCGCGATCGTTTCATTGGTTATGGACTGGAAATATAACTACTCTGGTTATATTTTCGAAAATATGAGGAAGATATAAGAGCAGTCCAAGAAACGGATGATCCTGTTGTATCCACGGTTTATCCAACTGATTCTCGATGCTCGTTACCCCAACTTAGCTAAGGATGCTACAGACTTGAATTTACTGAATATGAAGCCAATGGAGCCTACCATTTTTGCAACTATGAAGAAGAAACCGTTCTACTTCAAGACAGTATTTGTAGGTAGGTTCCCTATGAAGAAGTTTGGCAAGTTTTCTGAAGTTATAGGTCTGCATGCTCCACCACCTCCTCCTCCTCCGGTAAATGTGATTGTCGCCCGAGGAACATGATATGCCAACAAAGGAAAAAGAGATAGAAGTCAAGGATTTGGTTACAGATGATGAGGATGATGTTGGACAAGCTTTTCTGGATGATCTGGATGCATTCAATGCTACATTAACTCCTGTTCTACCAGAGTTATCGTCTGGAATCTAGCTGCTCTGATTGCTCAACTGAAGGACATTCAAGAGAAACAGGTGATACCCCGCTTGACATTCCGTTTGTTGTTGCTACTACTGTTCAGCCTGATGAAGATGATAAGACAAGAAAATGAAGTTCCGTTGATCAAGAGACGCAGAACTGAGCCGACCATTTCAACGAGTACATCTGAGGCTCCAGTTGCTGTTACAGTTGCTACTTCTGAGTTGATTACATCTACTACTGTCGAGAGCATTGCTGCTGAGGTTATTATTACAAAATCGGTTGCTTGTACTTGATGGTTGACACGCCTATTGTTTCTACACAACCCACATTCCTAGTTATTACACAGTCTACAGTTGTATCGATTCCTGCTGCCATAGCGCTACAAATGATGGAATTTTGAGGCAGTTCATCGGGCGTAGGAGGTTCAGAAGCAGGTGGTAATGGTGCTGGTCATTCTGATGATATTGATGATGATTATATACGCAGATCTGAGAAGCGGGCATTTGAGTATGGGGGTTTAGACAGTGATGATGATGATACTGAGGTGGATGTTGTTGAGTTAAAGAAACGGGTTGTGGTACTGGAATAGGAGGCCATGTTAAAGGATGCGCAGATTGCCTCCCTGCAGAATCGTTTGGATGTTCGAGATCAAACATCGAACAGCTGCAGGGGGATGTGACTATGCTGATTACTATTTTTTTTATTTGAGGGGCAAGTTAGAGAACAAGTTTGGCAGAGAGTTTAGCGATCCAACCGATGATCCTATGAATGTTGAAACCCGTCATCGTGCAGCACAACAACGTATGGCGGAAGAAACCGAATTTCAGAGGTTGGCGGCCGAGCAATTAGCTAGCCGAACGTCAAGCTGGTATTGATGATTACTTGAATGATCCACGCAAGAAGTTCACAGTTAGTCAGAAACACACTGCAGATCCGAGGAAGAAGAAGCAGATGGTATTAATGAAGAATGTGAACTTAAATCCTCTGGACGAAAAACTTTCAGCTGAAAGATCCTACAAATCAATCAGATAGATACTAATGGAGTTGAGGTCGAGCTATTACATTATGGTGGGTAACAAGTCTAAAGTGTTGAGTTGGATGTATGACCATATCAAGAACATGTGGATCATTGTACGCCAAGATGGAACAAGAGAATATTATTCGAAAGAGGCACAGTTTGAGACTTAGAACGAAGGTCGCACTGACAGATCTGTTAAGAGCCCCATACACTGACAACGATACGACAGAGCGTGGACCAGGTTGGAGGTTCTTTAAAAAGCTTGAACGGGAGGTTAGGACAGGGTTTAAGAGTATGAAGACCGCCGAACCGTATATGAGAGCAACCAAAGGAGTTCGTGATAACACACAGGCAAAACGGTTTAAATCTGTGATGTGGCCTCCTACGGATAAAGAGTTGGTGATTCCAGTTGCTCCTACCTTTCCAAGAGGAATTTTGAAGAACTTTAATTTCTGGTTATACGATCCAAAGGTCGGAAGTGTTGCGATAGTGACGAAGGAGAAGGCTTTCAGGGTGAATGATGTTGTGGATTTGGTCAGCTTCCATGATGAAGATTTACAAGTTTTAGCTTCTCATGAAATACGTACTGCTGAACTATATGAGGTGTGTGCCAAAGATTGGACAGCTGCAGTTGCTGGAATTATTGCTGGACGTTTGGGAGTGGATGCGGCGCCGAAGGATAAATGAGGAAACCTAGGGGGAGACTTGTTGGGCTTGGAGCATAAAGGTTTATTCATTTATGTTGTATATTTGGGCTTTGTCGGCTTCCTAGTGCCAAGTGGGCCTAGGGTTGTATATTTGGGCTTTGTCATGTCTATAAATAGAGGGGTTAGGGCACTTGTTAGGGGTCAGAGAGTTGATTACAAAAACTTGTATCTGGTATCCTCTGGTGTATGCAAGTTATTATATTCAAGTTATTCAAGTTGTTCTTCATCCTGATCATTATTTCCGCAATTGATTAGGATAGCGATACCTGTTTGATCTGTTACACGGGACTTACACGTACCATACAGCCGTTATCCTAAGGTTTCTAACGTTTTCACGTTATCTAAGGTTTTGGCATTTTCATGTCACTTACGTTGGGCTTGTCCCTAGTTCGAGCCAGACCCTAAAGATTTTGGACTTGTCCCTAGTTTATTTGGGCTTGTCGCCAGTTTATTTGGGCTTGTCCTCAGTTTATTTGGGCTTGACCCCAGTTATAATGGGCTTATCCCAAAATATTTGGCTTAAACCTTAACCGACTTCTTTAGTTTGTTTAGCAATTATAAGTCTTAAGGATATAGAATCCTAACTTGGGTTCTCCGGTATGTTTTATCCTTAACTATATTTATATCATTGATTACACCTAGACCTTTCAATTTAGGATATATAATCCTTGATCATATAACTCTTCATAATTTTTAAAGTTGTTATGCTAGAGAATTTATATATTTTTCACAATCCAAAAATCTCTAAGTTTGGTAAAATCTCTAATATACATAAACATATCAAAACAACATTTCAGAAATAAAAGTACAACACAACATGTAGTTAAAAGGTTGTAACTTTTATTAAAACCCCATTATAGGCTTATCAGAATTATCAACCCAAGTTTCTAATAGCGAAAGTGGCCCGTCCACTTGGATTGATAAAGGGTGTCCATACTAATTGTTAATCAAGTGTAGGAAAATAAAAGTAAGGGGCGTCAAAGGCTTCATCCTCCACAAACAGAAGGACCCATCCACCTGTGCCACTTCCCTAGTGTCTTAAGGATCATGGATCCTTACCTTAGAAACTATTGTTCGGAATTACACACCATAAATTGTTCAAAATAAAAACACCATTAACAAAAAAACCAGAAAACCTAAAAAAGTGGGCTCAGACTTCGTCTATATTATCCTTCATTGCCCACAACAACAGCATCACCTTCAGCTGCACCACCACCTGCTTTGCCACCTTCAGCCCCGGCCTCGACCATCCTCCTTTGTCCCGTTGCTCCCAGCTTCTAGCATGTGCACCGGTTTAGGCTCTTTTTCATCTCCGAGCTATAGGAGTGTCTGCCTCCACCCAGCAAGATCCCATTCGGACCTATCAAAAGTAGGATCCATAGCTTCCTTGACTATTTTGATCCTTGCCCTCAGGATGGCTTGGGTTGTACAGACCTTTGCCTCATCAGCGGCCTCTAGTTGAGCTTTATTAGCCTCTATCTCTGCCACCATGATATGCGTCTCTAGGTTGTTGACCTCCTTCTCAAGTTGGAAGATCCTTTATACTTGCTGTGGCAATGGCACGAAGATCATCTAGACCCTCTTCAGCATCGGCTAGGCGCTTATCCTGGTTAGCCTGGATACGGGCAAACTTCTGCGAATAACAAGACAGGGTGGTCATGATCAATGATCCTTACCTCGGTGACAAAGTCATGGATTTGCTAGTCTATCTGAAGGGTGTCTTCAGCAGACTCGCTTGGCTTCTTCCTCTTGGACCTAGCCTTGGCACGGGTGGTCATGATCTTGGGCTCCGGTTAGCTTTGGCCTTTGGCCAGCTCTCTCTTGATCGAACGAGGGGAGATTATGTTGTCGATATCTCCAAGGCCAAACTTTGAGGTGGATTTGGATGAGGATCTGGTAGCACCTATTCAGACAAAATAAAGATAAGTATTCATGATCCTTTAATTGTATTTCTATTTTATAATCATACATGGATACTTACTTGACATTGTGAAGGAGGTGGAGCGGTATCTTCTAAATCCTTTGCTTTTGGCTTGAATGTTCTAACCATTGTATTGCCTAGAATGCGGCTATTCTTTCTACAGTTACAGGAGTTTCAGCGAGAGAAACAAAGTTGGTCACTGCACAAGTAAACAAAACAGGATCAGTTATCCTTACAAAAAAAGAGGACTCTCTACAGTTCTAACCTAAGGATCCTATATTCTGCCCTTCAAATTCCACTTTTTTGAAATACTATCTCCTAAACGAATAGTGTCCCTCCTCACAAAAGAAGAACAAGTTTTCCAGTTGGTGTCATTTTTGGTGGTTTTGAGGAGTGGGAGCGCCTGTGAGGTTTAGCTTTGAAAAGAAATCGGTAGGATCTATGAGATACGAGGTTATACAGGTGTGGGAGTTTAGAAATGGTGAAACTCAAACCCTCATCGCTTATGATTTGTTCAAGAGTGTACAACACCCTCCACAGCACGCATCGCCTGGCTATAGCACAAGCCGGTTCGGGTGAAGAAACTTTGGGTGAGCTAGAAAAGGGTAATTGATCTGGAATGGTGTAGCTAGGAAACAAACCTAGATAGAGCATTCAGAATCGCTTTTGAATGAAGAATCAAAAGTTCTTAAGATTGTTCCCTTAGGGAAACATCTTCGTAACTGATCAACTTCATGATCAGTGACTCCACATAGCACCAGGAAGGATTTTGTAGAAGGTTTTGACTCTTGGGTGACTATCATGTTCCTGATCCTTATTTAAAGGAGGAGTGAGCGCTATTTTAGCCATGGAATTAAAGTAGAAAGGTTGAGAGAGGGAAAGAATACCTGAAGGGTCTCCGGGTTGAAGATTTAAATAGGGGATTCTGATCTTAAATGGTTCTTCAAACTCTATCTCTATCCTATATATAATGATCTTTGTTGTAGGCAGTCCCATCATGACGTCAGTCCTATTCCAACGGAAATATGGCAGATTTACTGTGTGTTATATCTGCCAGATTTGGGGGCAACTGTTAGGGCATTGATTTTAATATTGTGGATCAGGTATCCTGAGATTTGACTTGGACCACGGATCCTTAATGGACGGTGTAGGAAGTCTGAGGATCAAGGATCCTTATTATTACCTATGTTGACTAATAATTGTTTCCTATATGTTTAGCTTGTGTTTGAAGGTATATTACGAAATGGACTTGGTCTATGCTAGAATGTTGGGGAATATGCTTATATTCAAGCACGTGCAAGTGAAGTAATAGCCGTTATGGGTGATCGTGGGAAACCTGCCTATTTTTCGGATAGTTAGTTAGATAGTTATTTCTAAGTATATCAGGGGTTTTTGAGCTTGAATTAGAACACACAACACATATACAACTCGCACACTTGTTACTCTCGAAACTGCTCTCAAACACACATACCTTAGAATTCAATTGTAATAAACTCAAGATCATCCGAAGTTGTGTCTTTTTATCCAATATAGTTGGTGATCGGTAGTTTCCATCACCCGAGGTTTTTTATGCCGGAGATCTTCTAAAGATCAAGGGCTTTTTATCGTACAAATCCTTGTGTTCATCATTGTTTACATTTCACATTTGTTAATACAATTTTCAATACATTAGCACTCTACCTACACAATCAAAGTTTGGTAACATTATTCTAAAACCGATTTTTGTCCAAAACAATGATTATAATCGGTTATGTGTATTTTAAAATTATTGTATATGAAGTTTTGTATATAGATTTCAGCATGTATGGTTGTTACGAGTATAAAAAAATTAAGTAGATATGCATGAATGGAGATTAGGGTTTGCATGAGGACCATGATTTTTTGATAAAAATATGTTTGAATCTACCCAAAAGGACATATGGATTCTAGAATGGCGGAAATTGCGACAATAATTACCATATACACGTTTTTGTTAACTGTAGTGAATTAACAGCTTCTGATTAGAATCTTGTGTTGATTTGTAACAGCCATATCTTGGCCAAAATAAAATGAAATTGAGTAATTTTTGGGTCTAAAGTCAAGTTCAAAGAATTTCCTTTCAAATCTCACTGGTTTCACATTTTTATGATGAGTTTTGGTCATTCAAGTATAAAACGAAATCAAAGGTTGAGTGGTTTATGATCAGAAAACGAGGTTTATGACGAGGGTTATAACTTGGTCAATATGTAAAGTCAGGAATTTGAATTTGTACAATGGTTAACAATAGGAGATTATGAGACACTCCAACTAGATTAATTAAACGGTAAACTGTCATCGGAAGATGAGAGTTTTGAACTTTGTGTAGAATATAATTTTTCACGAATTTTCTATAAAGTATTTAGGACCCAAGAAAATTACAAAAGCTCATATGGACTAGTTGACACGTCTCATAAAATGTTCATAATTTTTATGACCCGTTTAATATTATAAATAAAATCCACAAACCGACTGAAAAATTGATGTTGAGCTGAATACATAAACTTTGGTTTAACATGTAAGGGCGTATCTAATGGGTTTTGCAAAGTGTTCTTGGAGTGTGTAACATAAATAATTTAATTGAACATGTATTTGTGATTTGAAAAGTTACTGATGTCAGACGTGGTAGAATAATTCGCATGGTAGCATACATGTGTAACATGAAAACTAGTTAAGTTTGTACGTGCATGTATTATAAATACCTACGTGAAACCACATTGTGATATCCTAATAACTTAACTAACAACATGGTAAATATACCAGGACGTCTTTGATCCATAACCTCCCCTAGCTACTTAACTTTTACCGAGCAAATCTAAGGTGAGTGTCACTACTATTCTAAAGCAGGCATCCTTGGTTTAGGACAACATTTGTTCCTAGGAGGAATATTTTTTCTCTTAATACCTTAGTTTAATTCCATGTATATAGTGGACTAAACAAACATATATCTTGAAAGTTCCTATTTTATATTGAATTAGTTACCGGGGGCAAAAATGGTATTAGTTAATAGCACTATTAGGTATGACGAACCTCACACCGTGCTGAGAGCCAGTTGTGAAATTTTGACTATTTCTTTACATCAATGTTGATAGACATTGATGTGGTGCAGAACACTTAATCAGTCAGTTTTCCGGTACTTCATGTTTTGTTGCTTAACAGTGGATTAGCTACCCATGACATGCTTTTATAACTTTTTCATTTACATTACTTTCGTTGAACTACATGCTTTTACAGGGCGTTAAGTGCATGGCCCCTTTAGGGCATGCATTTGGAGTTGGACAATTGAACATTTAGACATCGCACTTATATGATTTTAGAAATTATGCATGGGTTTTGAGCGCGTGTTTTGCACAAGACTTATTATTTTATTTTGATTTATGCTTCCACATTTACTCAATGACTTTTGGATGAACTTAAATACTTTTATAAAGATATAAATGGATGAGAATGTTATCTAGCATATGATTCGTTCAGTGTAGTTAATGGCTATTTGGATCCTGGTTTGTCACACACCTCGCGGTCAAACCTTGCCGGTGGAATTTTGGGGTGTGACAGTACAACCACCTCTTTTGGGAACTCAGATGATCCAATTAAATTAGGTGATAGATTAAACTATCCTAAATTGATGGAGAAATTCACCAAGATGGAATCATCCGTTGAAGAAATCAAAGAGATGATGAAGATTTTGGTACAAAACTCTAAAACATCACCATCAGATGCAGACATTGAAAAAGAGGTAGGTGATCATGTACAGTGTATCTCCATCTTCAAAAGCAAGCTACAGACGAAAAACATACCATGCAAGTAGAGTTGATAGACAACTGGTTGATGCCAAGTACAAAGATACTCGGGCAGAGGTTAAAGCCATCAAAAACTTTATGCTTGAAAACACTTGCAAAACTCTCACTCTCCTTAAATATAAAGATGATGCCAAAAAGGGGGAGGAAGATTGCATGAGAAGGCTTCCACCTTTGGTCAAAAAGGTTGGAAAAAGGCCAACCATTGCTGCACTTAAAAAGGCAAGAAATAAGAGATTGCCAAGGTAGTAGAAAAAGAAAATCAGAAGAGATAAAGGGAAGCTAAACGTGAAGATAACAGTGCAAGAGATCATTTAAAGAAATAAGATCCAAGACAACCAAGGTTCTTCGACAGATGTTCCAGAAAGCACTGCTGCAACTATCCAAATCACTGTTACATCTATCCAAACATAGACTACTCAAACCATTGCTCCTATTCTCCAAACATATGTTGCCACTATAAAAGTGATAACAGAGGTTACAACTACACTACCACCACCACCAACACACATGTCCCCTAAAGGACTTCTTATCCATAAAAGAAAACCAACAAAACCACCCCACAACCACCATAAAAAACACAAATACCTCAACCAGAACCAGGATAACTAAACTCATTGTCCAAGATGATGATAAAGAAACTCCTAATGCATCTCCTATTAAAACCACAACCACTGCAACCTCATCTATCACATCTCAACCATCCACTACCACAACACTCATCATCACATCTCCTCCTAAAAAGTACCCCCACTATACTTGACCTATTGGAATTAGAAAATGTATCAAAAGAGATAAATAATTCTACTCCACAACTGATATCAGCAAACTTATCGTCCATCCCTCAAAATATATCAAAAGTATAATAATGTACAAGAGTACATGGAACTGAAGATCAAACAGGCTAAAAGATAGTTGCTTTCAAAAGCAAATTAAAAGTGAAATGAGGCTCAGCAAATCATGTTAGCAGAATTCACAGAAGTGAATAGAATTAAAGATCCTGCAAAAGATATTAGTAAAAAGAATTCTCAAGGACTAATAACAACCTGACTTTCAACCACCTATCAACAAGAAAAGGACAAGGAGAGAGAAAGGGTCAAAACCCACTAAGCTCTCATACCATGTTATTATGTTTGGAATGTGATGATCCCAAAGAATGGATCGTATACGTAAACAATGATTAGAAGTTACACTTAGGTTACATCAAAATGTTAAAATAATAGACTACACAAAGTATTAAATAATGATATTAATATATTTGCATTTTCACACTAGTCATCCATAGTTTGCTTGAAAAGTCAAAAGTCAAAATTTAACTAAACATGGGAATTTAACAGCTAGAACTCAAATTCAAACCATATTTAATGAAGATAATGAGAGGCCACCAACTTGGACAGAATTTCCACATAAAACAAATGATGATAAGAAACAAACCACTAAAGTCAAAACGTATTTGATTTCATCATCATATGGATGAAATATGGTACACAATATTGTATGTTTGGTCGTTAAAAAAAATATGGTACACACATTATTTAATGTGTGATTACATAAATATCATTAATTATTATTATTATTATTATTATTATACTATAATTTTGAAGTAGCATAACAGTAATTACGCAAGTTCATTTTTCGTAAAGTAGTAATAATTACATTAATTTATGAGTTTTTTAAATATATTTTTATGTGACAAGTCACACCCAGTGACAGTCAGGAGGGTGCGAAGCACCTGACTACGCGCTCGCGCCCGCACGCCCGGAACCAGGACGAGGGCGATGGGTGCAATGTGCGCTTTGATAGCGCACTTCGCATGCTCGCATCGCCGCGAGCCTTTACTATTTTTTAGATGTGACTTGAATGGTGACTTTATTTTTTATTGAATTCTGTATTATTGTGACATATGTGGGATTCTAAACGGATTCACAGATTCTACAAAGTGTGGTGCTGTGTTCAGAAAGAAAAAAACACACTGAAAATCGCATGGTTCATACTTCACAAACCTCCACGAATTCCCAAATTTTGATACTTCGCACACTCTTGTTTCAGGTATCTTTTTAGGTGCTAGGCTAATCCCGGCAGTACAATTTGCTTAGGCTGTTGTACCCTGGGAAACAGACGGGTTCACCTGGGTGACCTGAAATCTGTTTTAAGGGAAGCGTGTTCTTCACGTGCCTCAGTCACCTCCGTTTTCATTTCTTTGTTTCTTTGTAATGATTTTTCAGTTTAGCTGTCTTATGTATTTCATTCTGTATATTTCAATTTGTGTATATATCATGTATTCAGAATTTCATTAATAAAGATTATTACTTTTGCTTATGTTGTGAACGGACTCCCTACAAGCCATCCGCACATGAGGGTTCTTTCAGCATGGAAAGGCAAAGTCAAAGAACACGAACAGTAACTTTGTCTAAAATACATGTTTTTCAAAAATAAGTAACAACATAAACTTTCTCTGTAATTCTTTAAAACTTAAAACTTTCATGGTAGATCGCAATGCAAGACAAAGAGGCGGAATGGCTGGCGTACGCATTGGACCTTGTTTATGAGAAGCTCGTAAGTGTTGGTATATTTTTATCATCAATAAAAAGCAACAATATTTTTATTTGATTACTAATTGTTTACTGTTATAGCGTTGCTACTCATGAACAAATGTGTGGATACGTGTTAATTAGCATATGTTTAATGAATATATTATATTCATAGTAGTTATGCTGTCGACTTTTTCATAAACCAACATTCTTATTTATTTTAATTTTTTTGCGGTAAACCATAAGATATCGTATGTATATTTAAGGAGTTAATGAAAAATATGTTAACTTGGATCCCTGTCACAATACATGTTGATAACCCACAACCATGTGAGAGTGATGGAGGTTGGAAGAAGGGCGACTCTACAACCTTCCAGACCACTAACAACCTCTTTGATACCATGACCGGCGAGGTCAGAACTTCTAGCATTGTGATATCTCAAGCTTCATGCCCTAATCCAAAGGCGTGCAATATTATTTTTTATGTAAAGTGCTTATCACATCACTAAAAAGTTACTAATAATTTATTAATTTTTATTGTCATCTTTAAAGATATAATTGGAAGCGGTAGATATACGTGATGCGACATGGGAAACATATGTACAAGCACAGGATGTGGCACAGAACGCAGAGGTATAGAGGGAGTTAGGGAGCTATGAGTAATCCATCACCAATATTACCATTGATGATACATTGGTAAGTTCATTTGTTAATCCATTCTAAAATATTACCATTGATGATACATTGGTAATTTCATTTGTTAATCCATTCTAACTTGTATTACCCTGCCCGTCTTGAAGTTTTCAGACAGAGTTTCATCTACGAATTTCAAATGAATGATCATTGCTAAAAGGCATCTATTTTCTATGTGCCTCTCGCAATTAAGTTTATATTAACGATTATCTATCTCTCTTCGTTCCGTCTTACGTACACGTATCTTATCCTTTGTTCTATCGTGCATACAGGTGCATATGTCAATACTCAAACGTTAAGAAAACCTATAATATCGTCGTGCTTCAAATTATGTTACTTTTCTAATCATATTATATCGTAGAAGACGTGTTGTTAATACTTTTTGACGAATATAAATGCCACACTCTATTAGTTTACTACATAAATTTAATCACTTTCTCAATTATATTTTCGTATTTAAATGGCATACTTATTCAATGCCAATGATCGTTATTTTTTGTATAAAAATTATATTTTATCATTCTATAATTTATACAAACTAGTGAAATAAGATAGCCGATTGCGATGGACAGAAACTCAATTAGTTTTGATGTATTCGTCACAAAAAAGAAAAAAAAGAAAATTGACAACCCAAGAAATATTGTTATGTCAGTCGAATCATCAATCTACTTGGACGTATTTTATATTTTTACATATATACTAATGAATTTATTTATTTTTCTTAATTAATATAGTTTTATTTCATATTAATACTTCTAAAACTTCATAAAAGTTTTCAAAAAAGTTGTAAAAAACAAAAAAGTACATAAAACTAAAAGTTTTCTAAATTTAAACATTGTTCTTTATAAAAAAAATAGTTTTAAGCGGGTTACATGATGTTGATCAACCTATGATATTTATCACCAAAATTAAACACATCAAATTTACAATCATGGTCTAATAAAATATGGTTTATAAAATATAAAATAACTTGAGCCAAGTCGTCACAGTTGACATATCTAATGATATCCCTTTTCAATATGTTTAAATGTTTATAAGCGTAATTCATCTCTTGCGAGTTTAAATTTAATTAATAAGTCACTTATTTAATCCTATACAATGAAGATGATGGATATTTATTTTTATAAAAGTACTTTCCAGATTTATTATATTAAAATAATGTTAAACTAGTGGAATTCTTCGTGCATTACAGCATACGTTTGATCGGTATTAGTGCGGTACATTACAGTATATATCTGCTGCCGATACTCAATATAGCAATCGCATGGGATATGCCCAAGATGATCTTGACACTTGTTTTACATCAATAAAAACACATAAAAACGAAGGTCCGTACCGGTACCAACATTATTCGATCAGAATTCATACATTTCGTCACGATAGAGAATAAAAAAAATTAATTAGTAAAACTTTGTTCGGAACATTGAAAGAATAAGAATGTCGCACTAGCATATTTGAGATTTTACAAATTGTCATATTATATTATTAAAATAACGAAAATTGTAGTTAAACGATGCTACTTTATATAATAAAACCAAAACGTGAGACATCTTTAATGGCATATAGGCTTGTGCTTTGTGTTTTAATTACTTTTACAATACTATTCACAACTTGGTTTTAAGTGAAATTTATAAGGAGAAATAAATAAAAATAAGCATGCCACATCAGTATATTTAAAATTATATAAAGCATGTATTTTAAAAGTTATAATATAAAATAAAAATTGTTTAAAAGGATTATAAAAATAAAATAAATATAATATAACATAAAACTCTTGTTACTATTCATGACTGGTGAGTTTTAATATACAAAGATGAGTTTTAATTTGTCTTAAAGAATTATAATAATAAAATAAATATAATATAACATAAAAGTCGTGCTACTATTCATGGTCGATGAGTTTTAATATATATAAGTTTTAATTTGTTTAAAAGAATTATATAAATATATAAGTTTTAATTTGTTTAAAAGGATTATAATAATAAAATAAATATAATATAACATAAAACTCTTATTACTATTCATGGTTGATGAGTTTTATATTATAAAATAAATATAATATAACATAAAAGTCGTGCTACTATTCATGGTTTTAAAAGAATTATATAAATATATAAGTTTTAATTTGTTTAAAAGGATTATAATAATAAAATAAATATAATATAACATAAAACTCTTATTACTATTCATGGTTGATGAGTTTTATATTATAAAATAAATATAATATAACATAAAAGTCGTGCTACTATTCATGGTCGATGAGTTTTAATATATATAAGTTTTAATTTGTTTAAAAGAATTATATAAATATATAAGTTTTAATTTGTTTAAAAGGATTATAATAATAAAATAAATATAATATAACATAAAACTCTTATTACTATTCATGGTTGATGAGTTTTAATGTATAAATAAATAAATAAATATATATATAAAATATATAATATATAATGGTTGATGAGTTTTAATATATATAAATTTTAATTTTAATTTGTTTAAAAGGATTATATTATAATAATAAAATAAATATAACATAACATAAAACTCTTGTTATTATTCATGGTTGATGAGTTTTAATATATAAATAAATAAATAAACTAGTGAAATTTTTCCACACTACGTGGCGGGAATACTTTTAGCATCAGTTTGGTTCGATACGGTATTGACATTCGCTATAGCAACCAAATGAGAAAGCAAAAAATAAAGTTGTAATGTGCACAAAAAATACCGACACGTGTTTTACATCGGTCGAAAATCATAAAAGCGAATACATGTTCGGATAATACAAATGCGATACTGCTATCATGTTGATAACGATAACGATGTCGGTTAGAATTAGTTTGATTTGTCAAAGTACCGGCACTCATATATAACTTAGGATACTAAAAGAATACTTTAGTTCGAATACAACTTCGTTTCAACAAAATTTATATTAAAATGTCAAAAAAAATAATTATAAATGCGTATGTAAGTTTATTAATCCAATATATTATTCATAATTTAATTTATTAAATAAAATAATATTTATAATTTAAAACTTATATAACATTAAATTATTAGATTTACTCTTCAACACTCATTAATATTTAATAATAAAAATAATAATAAAATAATCATAATTTATATTAGAATATCAAAAAAATTAATTATAAATGCTTATGTAACTTTGTTAATCCAATATATATTAGTCATAGTTTATTTTATTAAATAAAATAATATATATAACTTAAAACTTATATAACATTAAATTATTAGATTTAATCTTCATCACCCATTAATATTTGATAATAATAACAATAATAAAGAAGTAATCGTAAAAATATTTAGTGTTCGTCAACACTTATATATATAATATAATATCATAAATGAGGGGAGGTATAACAGACGACAAAAATAAAAAATTTTCCGTTAAAAAAAGAATATCCTAAATTTGGTTAAGGTATGAGTGGGACACTTTTGGGCCAAAATTATGATCAAAACCGAAATATTTTTTAATGGATTAAAAAACCGATAGATAATGACATTTTAGTTAATCAGTTTTTAAGGTTATAGTGGGTTGCTTATGTTAATTGTGAAGTAAATTAAATTAAATAAATAGATAAAACCTGAAATTTATGTAACCAAATTCATTTTCGTAGAAACCAAAACATAATTATTTGATAATTTAATTAATACTTTTCGTTTTGGAACTTAATCAGATATGCTAAAATTAGCACAACTAAATATATATACGTTGTGTTGTGTGTAGGCTTGTAATTCCTTAACGTTAAAATTAAATATTAAATCATAAACTTTGGTATTCCCAAATTATTAAAACAAGAATTCCTATTTCGTTATTTAATCTCATTCTTCCTTTTTTAATTTCAACCATTATTATTATTAATATAGTACTATTTAAATCGTTAGAATAATTCTTGTGTGGTGACTTTTTAACATTCACTATTCCAAGACTCGTGCTTTTTAATTTTTTGCTTATTATGGTTAGTATTCACAATCTTTTTTTCGTTTTATCTTTTGAGGTGTATTATGTGTACCTTTTTTAATTCAAAATCTTTTTATTTAACCATGCGAATTTATTTATGCCAATGTTAGTTATGCTATGTATTAAAGTTATTCTACCATTTGTGATACTCTACCATTGTTTCATGCTTCATCGTTAATCACACAAAGCCTAAGTAAGTAGATGATAGTGTTATTGGGTTGGCCACCCGCTCAAACACTGCAACATTCGTTTATTCATATATGCTTAACTTATATAATGGGCAGGCTTATGATTCACTATGTATTTTCAGGTGAGTCAAAACCTATGTTTACTCCCCAATTTGTTAGTTGACTCTTTATTTATACATGATACATGAAATGGCATTTGAGACGTTATGAAGTTGATGATAAAGAAGCATGGACTTAGATCTTAAATAAATGAGACTTTATTATTTGTTGCTTTGTTGAGACAACTTTTTACATGTATTGAATCTTTAATTTGAGTATTCTTAAATAAATATCACCTTTTAAATAGTTCTATGAGTTAAGAATAATCTATATATCCCGACATATTATGGTGCCGGTTATGGTTTACAAAAACGAGATAGTAAGTTGTAAGAAGGGTGTCGAATCCATAAAGAGTTTGTGGTTGGTGTTTTTAGTTAAGTTGATTAAAACAAAGTTCATGAAGCTTGCTATGACTAATTCTATTTTTTGAAATGGTTGACTAAAATTGGAAGTGGGAACATCTAACCAATGGTGATCAACTGGTACAAGAACTAATTAACAACTTGTAACTAAAACAAAAATTATTAAGCACACTATTTTTTCTTTGAGTTAAAGAATAATATGGAAAGAATCACACTCAGGTTCAAAATCAAAACAACTTAAGGTTCAATTACACAATTACGTTTGGAATTGAAGTGAGAAATTAGTATAACCGGGGTTGAATTCCAAGAACTAAGCATCAACAATCACACCATCACTCAATGGACAAATATATGCTTTATCATTCAAGAACATTAACAAACCCTAATCTGAATTGTAGTTTAACTAGTAGAATTGATTTCAAAATGTCAATGATGTAAGAAATATTAACAATCGTGAATACAAGACTACTAACACAATTAAACAATCATTCTAATACACAATTGCAAAATCAAACAATACACAAACCAGTTAGTGTAATAAGAGCCCTAGAAAGCTTACAACATTTACACCCGGGGTGAAACTTGATGGATTAGCCACACATGATAGAAAAAACTTGAATTGGAGAAGAATTCATCTTGAAACTAGAGCTTGGATCTTCAATGATGGAACTAGATGATGATTTAGATGTTTGAAAGGTTTAATGATGATTAGAAAAGGCTACAAAACCTTTTTTTAACTCCCCATTTCGAATAGTTGTCAAATCAAGTCGTAAAACCCGAATTAAAAAGGTAACAAACTGAAAGTCCTCCTAGTGAACAAAGCTACGACATCGGCGACAGGTTTAGGGTGTTGCGATGCCTTGTGGTGTCTGACGCCAGGCCGCTTTGCATACGGCCCGGCCGACGACTAGTATCACGTTGGAGATGGGCCTGACCACCGTCGCCAACGCAGGCAAAACTCATTTTTGTCTGTTGCATTGTTCGTCGATTCAAATCCCCTTAGCTCCATTCCAAAGCTCTGTTAAGGTTCAAAAATGCACTTTAAACCTATCAAAGCCTGAAAAGCACAAGTCATATCAAAGTAGTGCATTCAAGAACTCAAATTCAGATAATTTAACGAATTTAATGACGAAAACCTAAAGACTTTCAACCACTTATCAATAAGAAAAGGACGAGAGAGAGGGAAATGGTCAAAACCCGCTACGCTCTTATACAATGTTATTTGGTTTGGAATGTGATGATCCCAAAGAATTGATCGTATACATAAACAATGATTAGAAGTTACACTTAGGTTGCATCAAATGACCACCTAAGTAGAATTAATGACCTTAGGGGCACAAGTTGTGAGTTCCACCAAAACCTTAGGTTCAACAAAATGGGTCACGTTTGGGTAAATAATGAGGTTAAATTTGACTTCATAAGTTCATATGAAATTTCTTTGGTTGGATAATAATTCGAAAGTTCATTAAGACTTGAGTTTACTTAATATTAAATTTTCAGTTACTCTCATAACCAAATTTTGTTAACTATCATTCATTATATTTTAGTTTCTCTTAATGCATAATAAATTATTGTTTATAAAATAAATTACAAATTTTAGAGTATCTAGCTTCAAACTCACACGCCAGACGCATAAAAAGGAGCTCCCTTTGTGAGTACATATCCTCTATAAAAGCATTGATTTCCCAAAAGAATTCTATACTTGATCCATACAATTCCCCCCATTTCACAAATGGCCACACCTGAACTTAACACTATGACCCAAGCCAACTCACAAAGCACCATAGAGCCGGTGCGTCATCTAGCCAATTTTCCGCCTTCGATTTGGGGTGATCGGTTTCTATCATTTTCTCTTGACAATTCGGTAAGTGCCCATATTAATTACTCGCACACACAGAAAGCTTGTTGTGTTGATATACAGGTTCTTTTAAATTAAAAATACATTTTATCATTTTCTAGAAATTGGAAGCATATGGTAAAGCTATGGAGCTGCCGAAAGAAGACGTGTGAAGAACGATATTAAACCCCGCTTTTGATACAAACGAGAAATTGAACTTGATTAATTATGTCTATCGTCTTGGTTTGACATATCTTTTCTCAAAAGATATTGATGGCCAACTTGATAAACTTTTCAACCAGCTTAACTTAACTTGCAAGGTTACGAAGAAGCAAATCTCTACGTGATATCTACCCACTTTCAAGTTTTTAGAAACTTTGATTATAGATTTTCTTGTGGTAAGTCACCGTAAAGGTTATTTAAGAATATATATTTTTTTGTGGTTATAGTAGTTACGTCTATCATGATGTGATGTGATTGGTCATCAAGCAGACGTTTATCAAAGCTTGGTGGTAAGCCCGGTCAAGCATCCCTACAAATTATTATTATTATTACATTATAAAATGACAACTTGTTAGCTACATTTACATTTGTGGGGTCTGAATATCGAGCAACAAAGTTTCTTGGCCACTGTGTGAATATCATTGAACAATGAACATTTGACATTTTCATTGTAATATAATATTCTTTGTATATAATTTTCAAAGCTTCATGTAGTCTATTTTTAGATAATATATTTTTATATTTTATTATTTTAATATTACAATATTTTATTATATTTAATAACCTTAAATGCATTATGATTTATAATTTTTTGATGATGTTCTTTTTTTATAATATTATTGATCCTATGCGAATATCGGTACCGGTACCGTTTAAGTTCGGTTTAATTTTTTTTTATAAAATGACGTTGATTATCTTTTTCGTTTTTGTATGTAATATAATGTTTTTATAAAATTCTGAATATACCGTCGCGACGTGGCTGTATAAAATTCATTGAACATAGAGCTGTATTCGCAGTAAAATATCTTTTTGGTATCGTAAGTTTTATCGAGTAACGGTATCATACCGACCGAACACCACCGACATCGATACAAGTATTCGTTTTAATGGTTTTCAGTCGATTTAAAACACGTATAGATTGTCATGTCAAGTTCCGGTATTATACTTATACTATAATAAACTGAATCGATATTGATTGAAAGTCCACCAAGAAGTACGAGAAAATACCACTAGTTATTTTTTAAATAGTGTGACTAAAATGACTGAAGCTTTTTTGAGGGTGACTCATAGAAGTAGGGTAAAGATATTGTGTAAATAAGTTTTAGCATATTATATGTGAGAAGTCAGAAGTAGACTAGGGGAAGTTTATTTGTATTTTCATTTTTATATTTTTAATTTTTTTCCATCTATTAAAGCATGGATTTTGGTTCTAAAATCCAAAAAAGTATATAATTTCTTAATGGAGTAATTATATAATTACTTTAGAGTAATTGCATAAAACAATTTGTAATTTTTTTATTGGAGTAACTATATAATCATTCTAGAGTAATTGCATATAATTACTCTATCAGAGTAATTATGAGTGTTTTTTTTCAATTATAGATCATGCTTAAGTAGATAGGGAAAAAAATTAAAATTATTTCACTTTCATATTTAGTATTTTAAAACCTATTTGTATTTGATCTTTGCTCTATTACTTGAGAAAATTAACCGTTTATATATATACGCATCCGCGTTGTGCAGGGGTTTGAGTTCCCTAAACTCTAATCCCTTTTCTCGGTCAAAAAGAAATTCTGACATAGAGTTATTAGAAGGGTGCTGATATTGGTACACCCTCTCTGTCTATCTCTTTCTATACATGTATATATAAGAGAGAGTGTGTGTGTGATAGAGTGAAAAGGGTGTAGAATTAAGATTTTAGGGTGTACCAATAAAATGACCCTATTAGAATTTTGAGCACCTAAAAATAGTAACCCTATAGAGAAAAATCATAGCTTAGTCACTGTTGGCAGGTCTTCCACTCTTCATAGGTGCATTAACTTGAAAAGGTTTTGAACATGGAGCTACTAACATATTACTGGTGGTTTTACAGATGTGTTCAACAAGTTTAAGGACTTCAGTTCAGGTAAATTCAAGGAACACATGACTACAGATGTGAGGGGTATGATAAGTTTGTATGAGAGTGCCCAACTAAGAATAAGAGAAGAATCCATACTAGATGAAGCCGGTGCATTCACAGAAAGTAAACTAAAAACCATAGAAAAAACACTTCAACGTACACTTGCACGACAAGTGAACATGTATTGGAGAGACCTTTTAATCGAGGGCATCCGATGGTTGAAGCAAGGCAGTTTTTCTATTTGGATATTTCGCGTATATATATGACACTTCAAGGTACATTTACTACTTGCAATCTACAAAAGGAAGAACTTCGAATTGTATCAAAATAAGTTAATGTTGGATAAAAAAATTCGAATAGCATAGATAGCCTGCCATTAAGCTTAATAGTGAAGATATTGTATAATATAATGAATTATACTTCTGATCTAGGTGGTGGAAAGACTTGGACCTACCGGCGAAAAACATTATATGTAAGAGATAGAGTACCTGAGCTCTATGTATGGATCTTGGCGTTTTTCTTGGAGCCTTATTACTCTGAAGTCCGAATAATTACAAGCAAAATTGTACTGCTTGTGTTGGTGTTAGATGACACATATGATGCATATGCTGCTATTGAAGAGAGCCGACTTTTAACCCGTGCAATAAATAGGTATTAGTTAATTATGCTCTAGTATCAAGTTGATACATTCGTGTTCAACCATATGTTAATGACTTAATATTGAATACATCTCATCAAGTGATACTTTAGTATGATATTAACTGTTGTTTCTGTCTTTTTAGGTGGGACATTAGTGCTATGTTGGAACTTCCGGAATACATGAAACCATTCTATAAAATTTTACTCAACGAGCATGATGGATTTAACAAACATGGAACAAAAAATGTCATAGAGACTTCATTAAAAGCTGTATGATTCCATTATACATTATGGTTCACTTGCCAGAAGTAAAAGAAATAATTTATAATTGTATCATTTATGTTATGAGTGTAGTTTCAAGACTTGGCCAGAGGCTACCATCAAGAGTCTGAATGGAGGCATGCCAAAGAGTAGCCATCATTTGAAGACTATATGAAAATTGGGTCAACTACTTCTGCACATAATCTTCTTTGTAAGACTGCATTGATTGGTATGGGCAAAATTGTAACGCACGAGGCTTTAGCTTGGTATGAAAGCTATCCAGAGATCGTACAAGTTTCTGAGTTAATCGGAAGGCTCGAAGATGATGTCGTCGGTGTTGAGGTAGTTATTTCACCTTACATATATTGTTACTTTTTAATAAAAATTAATTTTGTATGACAAGTTTGTAATTCTAGAAAACTATGTCCTTTCCAACAGTTTCGTCGGAAATGTATATCAAATGAGTAGCAAACGCTTCTAGCATCACTTTCTAAAACAAAACCTATCTTATGACAAAAAACTATACTTTGGAAACTTTTCGTGAAAATTTTCAGAACATGTTTGGAATTAAAATTTTAAAAATAATTCATTATTACTTATATTGGTCGAAAAATGGTAGGAATTTTCTGACGTATTACCGAGTTTTTGATTTTATTTTTGCTGGTCTTTTACCGGTATAGAGTCACTAAATTAGAGTTTCCTTCTGTCAATATTTGTGTTTGTCTGAAATGTTTTGGGTATTTCCTATGCTTCTTTTTTCTCATAAATAAAATTTCCCCCTTTTCTAGTAGTAAAGTCGAGTGTCATAAGCTTATTACATGAAGCATTTACACCAACGTTGTTTCCATAAAATTGTCAATATCCCCTGTAGATATCTGTATTACTAGGTATTCTTATTTAGTGTCATGTAGTCTAATAACCTTTGGCATTCACATGAAGTTTGAGCGTGAAAGAGCTCCAATAGTCACAAGTGTAGATGCATATATGAAGACTTATGGGGTGTCAGAAGGTGTAGCTATCAAGGTACTCAAAAAACTTGTTGAAAATGGATGGAAAGATTTTAATGAGAGGTGTCTAAAGCCAACAGACGTCACAGTGGATCTGCTTGCTCCAATTGTTGGTCTTACAAAAATGACAGACGTAGCCTACAGGCACAATGATGGGTTAACTTTTCCAGAAAAAAACTTTGAAGGAATATATTACACTCTTGTTTTGTGTTTCAGTCCCCATGTAACTAGTGTGTTAGTGGCTACTTACCGATGCGTATGCATCCAGGTTTTATATAAGACGAATAATCCTATCGGATATCCATATTATGTTCAGTATCTTGCTTTCCTTTCAGCAACATATCAACATTAACATTAGTTGATAAATTTTATAGTTTTAAACTTTTAGTTCACCTTTAGGAAGCATATTATAAAGAATTGTTTATTAAGCTTTGCTTAACAAGGTTGTAGAGTAGGGTAAGTGAACCTGATTATCACCTGCAAGTTCAAAATTCAACAAAGTAACCACACATGCAAATCTTGACTGAAGAACTAGAAGTGAAATGTCATGCAACAACTAAAACAATAATTTAAACATTCTAAACTATATTTAACAAATCAAACATATGAGAATCATACGAATTTTAACCCGACCTAACTCAAATACACAAAGATAGAAAGGATCTTAGCAAATAATGATTTGATTAGTAATTGCTAACCTCATATAACCCACCGACATCATAATGAACATAACTTGAATCAAAATGGTTGGCCAGAATTCAAGGAGTTGAAGAAGTGATAACCATAAGTGGTACAAAAAAAGCATTAACATTGGCACAAAATGTTCAACCAGATACAGTATTTTCTCTCAACGATTGATCCACAAAAAATGAGTGCATGTCATTAAAAGCCCCACACTTGGTTGGTCTTTAGGGAGTAGGGGAGGAAGGGTAGAGGTTGGGGGAAAATTGTTGGACTTTAATTGTGTATGTCTTGTTGATCAAGTTTAAAAGAAAAGATACGGGTTAAAAGTGTAATTAGCAAACATATGTTTATGTTTTCATTAGAAGTTGTATCATACTATAAGGGTTGTGCAAGAACCAAAGATAAAAGCTACCCATATGAAGAGATGCTACGTTCGCAAGCAACACATCGTATCAGAAAGGGCACCATACATCAGACAACATCAAGGGACGCGTCGTTTCTTGAAGGGACACAATGGTTCAAACACACCTCTTCAGTATGTATAAAAAGGATTAGTTTGTTTTTGTACCTTGTATAAATCAGATTCGATTGTTTAGTTTCAATAAAATTGCATATTAGGGTTTATCCATTTCTTCTTGTTCTTGTTATTTTGTTCTTGATTAATGGGTTGAATTCATGATTGAGCAGTAAACCATCAATTCGTTATCCAAACCATTCAAAAACCAATCATCAACAAATATTCATCTCAATCCCAGGTAGAAAATAAGTTTAGCCAAGAATCCTAGTCAAAACAATCAAGTCTTGAAAAGTAAACAAATCATGCTTATAATTTTACTAACAAAAAGTGATAAAAACCAAAATAACTCGTTTGCGAACCCTAACCAAAACCTTGAATCCGAACCAGTCACCTTCCTGCTCCAAATTGTGCCTTGATTCCCTTTTCCTTTCCGTACATATGCACGTATTTTTCCTCCATAAAACAATATGTATTATCATTTTTATAATTTGTTGTTAGACCTACAAAATAACAGATGATATTCAAAAGCCAAAACATGATCAAGTGATCAAGAAATAAATGGAAGTTTGAATCAAATTCCCCTCAAAGATAGTGAATCTTGAACACTTAAATCAGAGCATCTGTTAAAGACCAGCTAACATCTGTTGGAGGCCTTGGAACTTCTATTCATGAAGAAACAAGGTATGTTCAAGCCCTAAAGTCTGTTGAAGCAAAGGTATGACGAAGAAGAACCAAACATTTGTTTGGAACAAAGCAAAATGTAACAGTATTTTCTTTCTAAACATAGTTTGGCATAATTTTATTAGTTGTTTGATTCCCAAAGATGTTTGCAACATCTGTGGAATCTTTTTTGTAAGGAAAATTAGATGTCGCTATCTGGGTGATGTCCGCCAATTACAAACAGGGCTTTTGAACTTGGTATAAATAGATCTCATTTGTTAGAGATCTATTTATCACACACATCATCTTTTCTTTTGTACAAACAAAATTCTTAAGTGATCAGGTTGAGGGGGAGTCTATAGACTCAATATTATGTAAAAATTATTTGAGTCATTTGATTATATATGAAAAACAAATATTGATGATGATTTCTCGCGTGTGATTATTTATCACTACTTATACAATACAAATTTGTTTTGCACTTATTTGTTTAATCACAAGCCTTTATATACTCAGACCTAACAATTGGTATCATAGCTTAGTCACATTAAACTTTATTTCACAATCAATTTAACATGTTAGAATCAGCTCACAAAGATCCAATAACGTTCGTAGCTCAGAGTAGTAAAGTGTTGAACTCAAAAGTGTATGTCATATACTCTGTTCTTCTCTAAAAGAACAAAAGAATATGACACAAAATGATCATGTAAACTCTCTATTCTTGTCAAATCCGAATTCAACATCTGGCAACGTAGGATGGGTCATGTACTTGCTCAACAAACAGGGTGTTGGAAGTTCGTTATATTCGGACCTCGCATTCCAATGGTACCTAGTGCCAGAAACCCGAATGTGCAAGAGCTAAAGAAGCATGAAAATTACTTAGAACACGATTATAAAAATTCGAGCTAGGTGCCAAAGCCTTTAGCATTGTGTCCATAGCTCTACTGAATGATATCTATGCAGGCCTGTTACATTGTAATAGTGCCAAAGAGTTATGGCATGCATTGAAATAGCAGTTTGGTGCAACGGAGGACGTTATCAAGAACACTCGAGAAATCCTTAAGTTGGTTAACAAAGAATTTTCTAAATCAACTTAACTGATTTTAAAGATCTTTCCTTTGAAGTGGGACACTATTGCTATAGTGATGAGGACATCCCTGACTTCAAGGACTTGAGCCTGACTCAACTTCATGGAAAGCTCCTAACATTTGAAAGAGAGCTTGTCTAGAAAAAGAAGCTCCAGGAAACTAGAAAGGTGCCCGACAATTATATTTTCAGAAACACGACACTTCTGAGTTAGGAAGGTTCATCCTCAGTAATGTCTAATGATCAGAGTTTTGATCTCTTTATTTATTATCAACTAGAATCAACATTTGTCAAGCTGTGCATTCACAGCAAGTGATGATAATCATGGCCCTAATAGTTAGTCGTTTGTCTTTGATGACCTAAAGTACATTGACCCAACTGACCTTGAGGAAATGGATATACTGCGCCAACTGGCACTACTAAGTTTAAGAGTAAATAATTTTTTACAAAAAGACTGGTAGGACATATCTAGGGATAAGTGGGATGTCAAAGGTAGGGTTAGATAAATCTAAAATCAAATGTTTTAAGTGTAATAGATTAGGCCACTTTGCAAGCTAGTACAAAGATCAAACTAACAACACTGCACCAATGATCACATATCTTAATCAAAGATCTCAATCTAATACACAACAAGAATTTTATCAAAATACCCAAAATACCCGTGGACCAAGTTTACAAAACACAACCGATTTTGCATAAAGCATGAACCAAGTGCCAGTGCATTATGTATAACCAAATCCTGTTCCTCAAGTTCAGTATGTTCAGGTGCCTGTTGCACATGTTCAAGCACGACAAGTTACTCTTGCTCCTTCACTTGCAGAGCCTAATCAACAGAGCTTTTTTACTTAAGGCTATGTTGATTGGAGTAGCTTGCTAGAAAATTGAAGTGTTGAAAATTTTGCTTTAATAGCAAAAGACTATGATGAACATGCAATTTTTTGTTTCATGGCACTTGAACATATCTTAGGTGAATGTCTTGAACATTCACTAACATGAAATTTTGCTTCAAAAAACTATTAGTGAATGTCTTGTAGTGGAAACTGCTGGAAGCTCAGGTCAAATATTTGTTTGTGACAAAGAACATGCAGTATTGATCAAGTTCAAATGGCTGCCTCTAAGCTATCACCTCAAACTCTCAAAGAGTTATGTTCTGAAAAATGTATCATAGCATTTGCCAATATTAAAGAGATAAATGAAAACCTAAAAGAAACGACTCAAATCAGTGAAATAATCCTTGAAAATTGAAAACAAATTTTAAAACAAGAATTCCTGTAAAAGACCTTCAAATAAGTAGTCTCAAGCATGAAGCAACCATAACCAAGGACCAACTTCAAACAATGGAATTGGAAAAATATCAACATGTGAAACATGGGTTGAATCCTATAATGGTTATGAGATGCTTCTTGAACAACAAAGAAGAAATAATGTGAAGTTTGGTGTTGGTTTCAGAAGATATGATAATAAACAACTGACCAACACTTCCATTGACTCAGAAATGGTTGAAGTTATACCAACCACATCAATTGGTGAAGAAATGAAGATCACTGAACCTAGTCGCAAGAAAATCACTCTTGAAAAGCCACAAGGTTCCATTCAAACTGAAAAACAAATATATGTTTTAAACCCACATGGTCTGATGAATTTCATGTCCTTGAAAACTTCAAACCAGTTGATTTCACCAACCCAGATGGTCTCTAGCCACCCAAGATAAAAATCATTCCAATCACCAACTCTCGAACAGATGTTAAAACATCTATTGTAGGAAAGAGAGAGAAAGGTAATAGGAAAGAAAAGACCACATAATTATTTTGTGAAAAGAAAAAACATATGACAAAAGACTATTTTGAAGTTAAAAGCATATGATATAATAGAGGAAACAATATATGTGAGTCAACATCTGGGTGCACCATCTGTGGCAAAGTCAATCATCTAACGCAACAATGCTCATTCTTAAGACCCTATGACATTAACAAGCATAGGTCAAAATGAAAAACAACTGTCAAAAGCAAAGATGGTCCGAAAAACAGGGATCCAAAATCATTCCTCAAAAAAGTTGAGTTTGATCACACATTTGTCACACAAGTCTTGAACAAATACCCTGTTCATAGGGATGGTCAATTCTCAGTTGCACCACACACCACAATTCAAAGAGACTATGGGCAAACACTTTGTAACAAAGTACCTTATAGGTATGAAGAATTTGTGCATATGCCCCAGAAGCAAAGAGTCAATAGACATCCTTATGGGTACAATCAACTCATTGGGAATGGTCAAACAACAGTTGACCCAAGCGTGAAAGCACTTGCAGAGGGTCAAAAGCAACTGTTTGAGATGGTACAAAACTCCTTATTACAAATGACCAATCCTAAAGAGCTGATGCAATGGAAGAAAACACCAAATCCAAAGTAGAAAATGCTTTGGATCATCTACAAAATTGACCCATCTTCCACTATCTACAGGAAACATCTGTTGGTAATTTGAAAATGTAAAAAAGATTTCCCTAGAACCTATCTTTATCTTAGTAAAAGAAAGAAAAATATTTGAAAAACTCAACTGTGACATTTGTGCCGGTTCAATCATTGCACAATTACGAACAATTTAGTATTCAATGACACCCTGTGTTTTATTTCCAAATATTTTTGTATTAAATAAAATCTTGTTTTTATTGATGAGAATGCAAAAATGTCAATCGTTGCACAATTTCGATCATTTTCGTGTTCGTTAAAGCGTTTTATGCATTTTGCAAAACGCGTAACCGTACAATCGAAACGAACCGACATCCACGACATTTTCGGGCATAATACAAGTTACATGTCTTAACACCTTTATATAACCTAAATATTAGGTTAAAGTGGTTAAAAATGGCAAACAAGTGAAAATACAAGTCCAAGGGCCAAAAATGTCAAAAAAATAATAAATAATTTTGCTTCTTCACCAAGTTTGCCACCTATCTCCAATTTTTGACACCTAGCACTCACTTTACCACACTTAATATGGTTTAACACATGTTAGGACACTAATCCACACTTGAGGACACTTGTCATCACCACCTTAATCCTAAAATACTATAAATACCCCATGATTCTTTCATTTTTTTCACACCACTTCAAAACACTTCAAAGCAAATGTGAAGTTCTTCTTTCTATCCTTCTTGGAGCTTGTTTCAAACCTTTGGAATCCTCCTATCTTGAGTTTCGAAAGTTTTCTTCAACACGAGTAAGTATTCTTCCTAGTTCTTTAATTTCTTTTAGTTATTTTGAGCTAAAAGTCAAACAGTTTGGCAACATAATTGACTTTTGGTTCTGACCATATTTGGTCAAGTCAAAGTTCAATTGAACTTTGAAACGTGATCATAATCACGAAGGTTATAATCCCTAACGATTTCACCTTCTGATTACCAGGTTTACTAGTCGAAGTGACGAGTCAAAGTTTCGGTAAAAAATGCGCATGATGTGCATTTTACGACGAAACTATTTTCAGGTATCAAAACACCAAGTTTGGATACCAAATCAGTTTTATAAACTTAGTTAGACATATTTGACATGTCTAACTCGTCACTTCTAGTTTAATGCTTATCTAGGGCCGTAAGTCGAGTGGTCTTGACCACCGCTTTGACTTTCGAATCCGACCCGTTTGGTCAATCTTAGGATCCGACCAAACACATATTTGTGACCATAGTTGTATAGGGAATAACCTATTGAGGTTATACCTTATGGTCATGTCCTTTGGTTAGTGTTATGATAAGTTACTTCTATGTTCTTAAAAAGATGATGACCAAAATGTCCTTTTGCGCATAAATCCATTTTAAACACATGTAACCAAATTTTTATCATATAAACTGATGTTATAACATTTTCAAACATGATTGGGGCATTTAAGACTTATCATAGGACGATTAAGCGTTTACGCTAATGACCCATTAAAGTAGCATAAACTACCTTAACGAGTCATAATGGGTCAAAAGCACTTAGGATCCTTTCCAAATCAGAATGTTAAGTTTGGTAAACCATATTACATGAGTTCCAACACTTGTTTGGTTTATAAGACTTCATTATATCCGTTCTCCCGTTTGTAGTCCCAACATGCTAACATATTTATCTAACACATTAGGACACGTTTGAGCTTTGTTTATTCCGTTGATCAAGAACACTTTCGCAACCTCAGTGAGTACATAGCCCCCCCCCCCTTTACATTTTCAAATGTTTTGAGGTTATTCATATGTGCCTATAATTATTTTCAAAATTTTCAAAACAATATACATGGTTTATGTATACAAAAATGATTTTCCAAGTGATTACATAGTTCCCCTCTTTTACGTTTTGCAAATGTTTTAGGATGACTCATATGTGCTAAATCATTTTCAAGTTTTCAAAAACAATGTCTATGGTTTATACATAAAACAATACGTTTTCAATAATGTGAACAACTTGTTGATTCATTATCCATAACACGAATGACATTCATTAGCTTTGGCCGAGCCGATCAGTAGTATGTTATGGTACCATATGACTGACAATCCCATTATTGGACTGTTCACTGGATTTGGTGGAAGTTTGGGTAATGACAGCAACTGTTTTTGATTAACAAGTCATTTGTTGATTTGTTAGTCTAGTTAAAGAGAATCTTTGGTGGTCTATTAAAGATTCCCTTTGGTATAGTCAACACAGTTTTGAATGTGTTCATTAAAGAACGATCAAAAGTTTTAACAATTAAAAACACGGATGATTGATCTAGAACACGGACAAATGGTTTATAACACGGTCAAATTGTTTTGAACAATGTCACGCAATGATTTTCACTTAAAGATATAAACCATACGAAGTTTTCTTTTGAATCATCTATAACAAGGTTTTTACAAAAGAAATGTTTTTGTCAAGATTCATGGCCATAAGGTTTTCACAACTCTAACCAACTTGTTTTAGTTGGTTAATTGCATTGCAATATCAAACACTTTTGATACGAGGTTTTCACTTAACGACTCTTGTAGTCGGACGAGGTGTTGCAATATGTATACAAGGCCACGAATTTGACACACTCCCAAAACCAATGTACTCCCCGACATTTTTATGCTGACTCTCTTTTCACATATGTTTCAGGAGTCAATGCTTGATAATATGATGCATGCTTCACGTAGGAATGGACGTGGACCTTAGTGACTTAAAACATGAAAGACAGTTTATTTATGTGTTGTTCTTGTTTATCCCAAGACAATGTAAACATTTTACTTAATAAAATAAAATTTTAAATTCCATGAGTTGTGAAACAATAGTTCTGTGACATGACTCCTCGACGTTTCCGCCGCGGTTCGTTGTTTTACGCGGTCGAGGTGTTACAGAAAGATTGGTATCAGAGCTTATTGTTATAGGGAATTAGGTTATTAGTAATTCTTTGACCTAGACTATAACCTTCGTAGGACCCTAATGCGAGTTATCTTGCGTTTAGATTATTAAAACAATCCATCACCTATTCCTAGGTGATTACCAAAACAAATACACAAGTTACAAATTCGTTTTCAAAATCAATCATCTATCCTTAGATGATTTGTTTTGGCTTAAAGCCTTGTAAGTTTTCAAAATCCCGTCAAAGTTTGGGTTTTATTAAATTGAACACGTGCAATCTGGAAGGGTGGATGCATGCACCCTGAGTTTTCTATCTAAGGCTAGAGTGTTCGTATAAATCCGCATTATCGGACCAGTCACTCTTACCTGGGAACTCTCGGGGTGAGTGTCCACTTATAGTCTAAAGCATGTCTTCGCGATACATTATAAAGACCAATTTACTTTGATTAGTCACCGTGGGTCGTTTGTTTGTTTTAAGTAACAAACGAATGACCACCATGCTTATATTTCGTTGATATTTTTAAAATCTGTCTAGATTAGCCAATGTTTTAAATTCGATCCCGAAACAAGCTATTTAGAACCATGTTCAACCCTAAGCCAAACGTGCTAGACCTCCGTTCCCACCTAGTTCTTGCTACAATTGTGGCGAGATGGGTTACTTTAGAAACAACTGCCCAAAATTGGTGAACGCGAATGCAAATCCAGCCTGTGGACGGGTATTCAACATCAATGCCAATGAGGCTCGTGCTGATAATGAAGTCATTAACAGTACGTTCCTTGTTAACAATCATCCTGCTTCTATTCTTTTCGATTCGGGTGCTGATAGAAGCTTTATATCACTAGCCTTTGAACCTTTGCTTTCGATGCCTAGAACTAAACTAGGAAATTCCTTAACGGTGGAAATAGCTAGTGGTGAACCCCTTGTGCTCGACTATCTCATTCGTAGTTGCCAATTGAACTTGGATAACCACCTTTTTCCCATTAACCTCACACCAATGCAACTCGAGAGTTTTGACATCATCATAGGAATGGATTGGTTAACGAAACACCATGCTGAGGTGATATGTTTTGACAAGGTTGTTCGTACACCTCTTTCATCTGGCGAAACCTTAGAAGTTCACGGAGAGAAACCCTCTAGTAGCCTAAAACTCATGACCTGTACCCAGGCCCAAAAATACCTGCGAAAGAATTATGTAGCCTTTTTGGCACATATCGTAGAGGAAAAAGACAAGGGAAAAACTGTTCAGGACATCCCCATTGTTTGGGAATATCCTGAGGTGTTTCCTGAAGAGCTACCTGGTTTACCCCCAATTCATCAAGTTGAGTTTCGTATTGACCTTGTACCTGGTGCCAACCCAATTGCTAAATCTCCTTACCGACTTGCACCATCTGAAATGCAAGAGTTGTTAAAGCAACTCCAAGAACTTTCAGAAAGGGGATTCATTCGCCCGAGCTTTTCACCTTGGGGCGCTCCTGTCCTATTCGTGAAAAAGAAGGATAGATCCTTCCGTATGTGTATCGATTATCGTGAGCTCAACCAACTACAATAAAAAATCGACATCCCTACCTCGCATTGATGATCTCTTTGATTAGCTACAAGGTGTGACATGCTTTTCAAAGATTGATCTGCATTCTGGGTTCATCAACTTCGTGTACTCGAAGAAGATATTCCCAAGACTGCTTTTCGCACTCGATACGGCCATTACGAGTTCACTGTCATGCCTTTTGGTTTGACAAATGCTCCTTCCGTCTTCATGGATTTAATGAATAGGGTTTGTATACCTTATTTAGACAAGTTCATCATTGTTTTCATCGACGACATCCATATTTATTTTAAGTCTCATGCTGATCATGAATAACATCTTCGTCTAACGATGGAACTCCTGAAGAAAGAACAACTTTACACCAAATTCTCCAAATGTGAATTTTGGCTAAACGAATTTAAATTTTGGGACACATTGTTAACGAACAAGGTATACATGTAGATCCCGCCAAAATCAGTGCGATTAGGGATTGGAGTACACCTACTACTCCTACCGAAGTTCTTTCATTTCTTGGTCTTCCTGGATACTATCGATGATTCATCGCGAACTTTTCAAAGATCGTGGTTCCCCTCACCACTTTGACTCAGAAGAATAAACCTTTCGAGTGGGGACCCGAACAGGAGGAAGCCTTTCAATACTGAAACAAAAACTCTGTAATGCTCCTGTTTTATCTTTACCTGACGGAAACGATGATTTCATTGTCTATTGTGACGCATCAAACCTAGGCCTTGGTTGTGTTCTCATGTAAAGAGAAAAAAACGTCATAGCCTATGCGTTAAGACAATTGAAAATCCATGAGAAGAACTACACAACTCATGATCTTGAGTTAGGAGCCGTAGTTTTTGCTCTCAAAATTTGGAGACACTACCTTTACGGTACGAAATGTGTGGTTTTCACTGACCATAGGAAGTCTCCAACACATATTCAATCAAAAGGAGCTTAACATGAGACAACGACGCTAGGTCGAACTTCTGAACGACTACGACTGCGAGATTCGCTACCATCCTGGTAAGGCGAATGTTGTGGCTGATGCGCTTAGTCGTAAGGAACGTGTCAAACTTTATTGTGTTCGAGTTCAATCTGATATCCAGACCGTATCCTTCAAGCACAACTTACATGTGTGACCCAAAGCTTGTTGAAAAATGAGCTGCCACAAAATCTCGAACTTCAACTCGAAACAAAAGATAACGGATTACTCTACTACAAGAACGTTTGTGGATTCCTAGTCAAGACAATCACCGCACCTTATTGATGGACGAAGCTCATAAGTCTCGTTATTCAATCCATCCTGGTGCAGACAAAATGTATAAGGATCTCCGTACCCAGTATTTGTGGCCGGGTATGAAGAAGGACATTGCCTTATATGTGTCTAAATGCCTAACTTGTATTAAAGTTAAGGCAGAACATCAACGCCCATCTGGTTTACTTGAGCAACCACAAATACCGGTATGGAAGTGGGAGAACATTGCGATGGATCTCGTCACTAAACTACCGCGCACACCTAGAGGTCATGATGCCATTTAGGTAATCATCGATCGTCTAACAAAGTCAGCTCACTTTTTGGCAATTCGTGAGGATCTATCTGCTGACAAACTCGCCAAGATCTACGTTGATGAGATTGTATCTCGTCATGGTGTTCCTTTGAAAATCGTATCCGATCGAGATGCCCGATTCTCGTCTCACTTTAGGAAGACCTTGCAATCTGCCATGGGAACCAAACTCAATCTAAGCACTGCTTATCATCCTCAAACGGATGGACAATCTGAAAGGACAATTCAAACACTGGAGGATATGCTTAGAGCATGTGTAATTGACTTTGGTGGTAGTTGGGATTCGCATCTAGCATTGGTCGAATTCTCCTACAACAATAGTTATCACACCAGCATCAATATGGCGCCTTTCGAAGCTCTATACGGTCGAAAATGTCGTTCACCTATCTGTTGGAATGAGGTCGGTGAAGCTCAGCTCACGGGCCTGAACTCATTCACGACACAACAGACAAAGTCAAGAAAATTCGCGATAACCTTCTGACAGCTAGAAGCTGAGTTATGCGGACAAACGACGCAAGCCCTTGGAATTCCAAGTTGGTGATCATGTCCTTGTCAAGGTATCCCCTTGGAAAGGTGTGATTAGATTTGGAAAGAAAGGAAAACTTGCACCATGATATATTGGACCATTCAAGATCGTTGAGAGAATCGGAAAGGTGGCCTACCGACTTGAGCTACCTCCTGAACTTGGGAATATTCATCCAACATTCCACGTGTCCAATTTGAAAAAGTGTTTAGCCGATACAAACCTCCACATTCCCCTCGATGAAATTCACGTTGAAGACACTATGCACTTTGTCGAGAAACCTGTGGAGATAGTGGACCGTGAAGTCAAGAAACTATGCATAGACGTATACCGATAGTTAAAGTTCGCTAGGAATCTAAACGTGGCCCAAAATTTACTTGGGAACGAGAGGATCAGATGAAAACGAAATATCCACATCTGTTTCACAAAGTTTCCTCTAATTAGATTTCGGGACGATATTTCAAAAAGTAGGGGAGACTGTGACATTTGTGCCTTTTCAATCATTGCACAATTACAAACAGTTTCGTATTCAATGAAACCCTGTGTTTTATTTCCAAATATTTTTGATTTCAATAAAATCTTGTATTTTATTGATGAGAATGCAAAAATGTCAATTGTTGCACAATTTCGATCATTTTCATGTTCGTTAAAGCGTTTTACGCATTTTGCGAAATGCATAACCGTACAACCGAACAAACCGACATCCACGACATTTTTAGACATAATACAAGTTACACATGTCTTGACACATTTATATAACCTAAATATTAGGTTAAAGGGGTTAAAAATGGTAAACAAGTGAAAATACAAGTCCAAGGGCCAAAAATATCAAAAAAATAATAAATATTTTTGCTTCTTCACCAAGTTTGCCACCTATCTCCAATTTTTGACACCTAGCACTCACTTTACCACACTTAATATGGTGTTGACACATGTTAGGACATTAATCCACACTTGAGGACACTTGTCATCACCTCCTTAATCCTAAAATACTATAAATACCCCATGATTCTTCCATTTTTTTCACACAACTTCAAAACACTTCAAAACAAAGTGTAAAGTTCTTCTTTCTATACTTCTTGGAGCTTGTTTCCAACCTTTTGAAGCCTCCTATCTTGAGTTCCAAAAGTGTTCTTCAACACGAGTAAGTACTCTTCCTAGTTCTTTAATTTATTTTAGCTATTTTGAGCTAAAAGTCGAACAGTTTGGCAACATGATTGACTTTTGGTTCTGACCATATTTGGTCAAGTCAACGTTCAATTGAACTTTGAAAGGTGATGTAATCACGAAGGTTATAATCCCTAACGATTTCATCTTCTGATTACCACATTTACAGTCGAAGTGACGAGTCAAAGTTTCGGTCAAAAATGCGCATGATGTGCATTTTACGACGAAACTATTTTTAGGTATCAAAACACCAAGTTTGGATACCAAATCAGTTTTATAAACATAGTTAGACATATATTGACATGTCTAACTCGTCAATTCTAGTTTAGTGCTTATTTAGGGTCGTAAGTCGAGCGGTCTTGACCACTGCTTTGACTTTCGAATCCGACCCGTTTGGTCAATCTTAGGATCCGACCAAACACATATTTGTGACCATAGTTGTATAGGGAATAACCTACTGAGGTTATACCTTATGGTCAAGTCGTTTGGTTAGTGTTATGATAAGTTACTTCTATGTTCTTAAAAAAATAATGACCAAAATGCCCTTTTGCGCATAAATCCATTTTAAACACATGTAACCAAATTTTTATCATATAAACTGATGTTATAACATTTTCAAATATGCTTGGGGCATTTAAGACTTATCATAGGACGATCACGCGTTTACGCTATTGACCCGTTAACGTAGCATAAACTACCTTAACGAGTCATAATGGGTCAAAAGCACTTAGGTATCCTTTCCAGATCAGAATGTTAAGTTTGGTAAACCATATTACATGAGTTCCAACACTCGTTTGGTTTATAAGACTTCATTCTATCTGATCTCTCGTTTGTAGTCCCGACACGCTAACATAGTTATCTGACACATTAGGACACGTTTGAGCTTTGTTTATTCCGTTGATCAAGAACACTTTCTCAATCCCAAGTGAGTACATAGCCCCCCTCTTTTACGTTTTCAAATGTTTTGGGGTGATTAATATGTGCCTATAATTATTTTCAAAACAATATACATGGTTTATGTATACAAAAATGATTTTCCAAGTGAGTACATAGTTCCCCTCATTTACGTTTTGCAAATGTTTTAGGGTGACTCATATGTGCTAAATCATTTTCAAGTTTTCAAAAACAATGTCTGTGGTTTATATATAAAACAATACGATTTCAATAATGTGAACAACTTGTTGATGCGTTATCTATAACACGAATTACATTCATTAGCTTTGGCCGAGCTGACCAGTAGTATGTTATGGTACCATAGGACTGACAATCCCACTATCGGACTGTTCACTAGATTTGGTGGAAGTTTGGGTAATGACAGAAACTGTTTCTGATTACAAGTCATTTGTTGATTTGTTAGTCTAGTTAAAGATACCCTTTGGTGGTATGGTCAACACATGTTTGAATGTGTTCATTAAAGAACGATCAAAAGTTTTCACAATAAAAACACGGACGATTGATCTAGAACACGGACAAATGGTTTATAACACTGTCAAATTGTTTTGAACGATGTCACGCAATGATTTTCACTTAAAGATATAAACCATACGAAGTTTTCTTTTGAATCAATATATTAAAGGTTTTTACAAAAGAAATGTTTTTGTCAAGATTCATGGCCATAAGGTTTTCACAACTCTAACCAACTTGTTTTAGTTGGTTAATTGTATTGCAATATCAAACACTTTTGATACGAGGTTTTCACTTAACGACTCTTGTAGTCGGAGGAGGTGTTGCAATATGTATACAAGGCCACGAATTTGACACACTCCCAAACCTATGTACTCGCCGCATTTTTATGCTGACTCTCTTTTCACATATGTTTCAGGAGTCAATGCTTGATAATATGATGCATGCTTCACGTAGGAATGGACGTGGGCCTTAGGACTTAATACACGAAAGAAGTTTATTTTTGTGTTGTTCTTGTTTATCCCAAGACAATGTAAACATTTCACTTAATAAAACAAATTTTTTATTCCGTGAGTTATGAAACAATAGTTCTGTGACATGACTCCCCGACGTTTCCGCCGCGGTTTGTTGTTTTACGCGGTCGGGGTGTTACATCAACAAAATGTTCTTACAACATTAAAATGTTGTTATAAAATAAAGAAAATAAAAAATTTGCAGTTTTAAAATCAAGAAAAGATTGTTAAAAATCACAAAAAAAAAAACAAAACTTTGTTCCAAGGAGTAAAACATTTGTTTTAGTGGTTTAAAACTCTTTTTAACCTTTGTGAACCACTGAATCACTATCCACTGTTTGACCAGCAAATGCCAAACAAACCCACTATTTTTTAAAAACCAACCACTGTTTTCATTCAAAACTATATTTAAATCCAATAGAGGTTTCAAACCTGGGTTTTCCATCCAACTGATTGAACGAAAAATCAAACAGATGTACCAACCACTGATTTGGTTATCCTAAACTTCTGTTGAGACCCAACAGAGGTTCCAAAAAAACTTTTGAAAACATACCTTATTTTTCTTTCTCAAAGGGTTTCCTCAAAAGGGCCCATTTTTCTGAATAGAGGTTTGCCGTAACAAATAACGCTCAGCCACATCACTCAAAAAGTAAGTGTTGGCCATGCGTGCATCCTTGTTCACAAAATCCTATATAAAACCTTACCCAAAAAGAGTTTTCATCTATCCTCAAAATTTATCAAAATCAAAGCATTCCAAAAGAGAAAAACTGAGAAATTGCATTAAAAAATCATTGCTCACAATCAACAGATTATCTGATCAAAAGATTTTCAAAAGATTTGTCAAGAGTTTAACAATGGCCCTCAATATCAAATCATCCCACACCTACATGAAATTCTTTTTCCATACACTCTTGGTTTGCATGTCTGCTAAGACCACAACTTTTAATAATATTCCCTAAAAACTTAGTATTTGGGATATGCTATTCTGACAAATACAAATTATAAGCTATCCCAAACACTGTTTATGGATTTAGTGACAAACATAAAAGAAATCAAGAGGGGTACTGACAAGCGTTTACTACTATATCCAAAATTGTTAAGATTTAACCTAAAAAGTGTTTTAAAACAAGAAAGTTTTGCATAGGGTGAAGCCCTTTAAATTAACAGCCTTTCAAATGAAACATTTACCCGCATGATGACCAAGGGTCAAGAAAATGTTTTACAAAACCAAGCAACTGATGTTACAACAACTGTTGTTATCCTCTTGGTGACCACAGTGCACAGCCGCACACTATATAACATTTGAAGGATTCGTATTCGATATTCGGATGATCTACACCGGTATAAACAATTTCCTAGCCATTCTTTACCTCTACCTCATCAACTTTTCCAACTACACCATCATCATCGGATTTCTAGTATTCTATAATACCTTCAACCACTACATCTATATCCAGATCATTGCTCACTAGATAATTTTCTATAATACCTTCAACCACTACATCTATTCGGATGATACAAGAAATCTTGAAGAACAAAACTGACTAGCCAACCGAATACTAACCCTAACATATGTATTTATACTAATTGATTAACCCACTAAGTACAACCCTAGGCCCATAAGGCTCTAGGAAGTCCATTCTCCCAATCTTAGCCCAACATGCAACACTAATGTGTAAACCTTTTAGCTAGGGGCCCAACAATCTCCCCCTAGGTTTACAACATTAGGTGTTCAATCCTTTGGTAGCGCATCAACTCCCATTCTTCCAGCTATGATCCAAGCAACTGCTGCCGTCCAATCTTTAACACGTGCCTCATATAACTCTACAGTTTGAATTTGATTCGATACTAGAACTTGCAGGTCTTCATCATGAAAGCTTACTAGATCAACCACATCATTCACTCGAAATGCTTTCTCCTTAGTAACAATCGCTACACTCCCGACCTTTGGGTCATACATCCAAAAGTTGAAATTCTTCAAAATGCCCTTAGGAAATGTTAGAGCGACTGGTATCACTAGTTCTTTATCAGTTGGAAGCCACATCACAGATTTAAGCCTTCTACCAGTCCTCAGCATCCCTAACACCTTTAGCCGCCTGAAGATACGGTTCAGCTGTCTTCATCGTTTTAAATCCATTCTTCAACTTCTGTTACAGCTTCTTGAAAAATCTCCACCTTGGACCACGCTTGGTCGGATAAGTGTCTGTATACGGAGCCCTTAGAAGATCAGTCAACGTAACTTTAGTCCGGGTCTCAAACTGGGACTCCTTGGAGTAATATTCTTGTGTACCATCTTGTCTGACAATCAGCCACATTCTCTTTATATGATCATAGGTCCAGATCAGCACCCGTGATATATTACCAACCTTACTGTAATAACTCGATCCAAGCTCCATAACAAATCTCTCAGACTGATTGGTAGGATCCTTCAACTGAAAGTTCTCGTCCAATGGATTTACATCAACATTCTTCATCAAAACCATCTGTTTCTTCTTTTGAGCAGTTTGTCTTTTCTGATTTGCAGCGAACTTTCTCTTCGGATTACTCAGATAATCATCCAATTCAACCTGATACTCAGCAGCGAGCTGTTCACCATCTAATCTATCGGCCTCTCTCTTCTCAGCAGCTTCATGAAGATGTGCAACATTCATCGGATCATCAACTGGATCAGAAAGCTCACGTCAAAACCTGTTCTCCAGCTTCGCCTTCAGATCGAAAACCATAGTCATCAACAACGAAACATCACCCTGAAGTTGGTCTATCGTCCGATCATGCGCATCTAACCGAAGCAATCTGTGCATCTTTAAGAATAATTTCCTGCTCAAGTACTACCACTCGCTTTTCAGAACGACTATATCAATAATATCCTCATCATTATCAACCCCGCTAAATTCAAATGCTCTTTTCTCAGATCGCCTCAAATACCTCCATATCTTCACCTTGACCACCACCAGAACCACTACCACCACCAATATCCATCATCTCTAACAAGAATCAGCTGGAATGGACACGGCACTAGATTGAGTAACAACGAAAGGAACTGTCGGTTCTTCAGCGGTAACAGGCTCCACAAGCAGAAGTATCAGTCAAAGATACAGTGATCGAGGATGTAACAATAATCGTTATTTAGTCGGATCATCAATATTAGCTTCGGTTTGCATCTTGGCTTCTATACGAATAGGTTCTTTGGTCCCTTGAGTTCGTCGCCTTTTCAACAATGGAACTTCCTCTTCTTCAACATCTTCATCTGGATCAACTTCAGCAACTGGGATATCAGAATGAGGCAACACAAGAGGAGGATTCCCTTGCTGCTCCTGAATCTCCTTTGATGTGCAATGAGAGCTTCTAAATTTTCTGTGGAAAACTCTTGTTGCTCTGGACTCGGATGAAGGTAGATTCTGTAATAGATTCCAACAGAGCTTCTTCACCATCAGTATCTGCTTCAGAAACTAAATCTTCAATCTCAATCTCTTTCTCCACTACCGGTACATCATGTTCTTCAGCCACCATTGCATTCACCGGCTTAGGTGCTGGAATATCCTGACCGATTACCTCACAAAACTTTCCAAATTTCTTCAATGCTATGCGTCCAACAAAAACCGTCTTCGATGTCGATCTATTATTCTTCATCGTCCAAAAAATAGTTGGACCCATAAGCTTCATATTTAACAAGTTTGCATCAGAAGCATCTTTTACCAAATCAGAGTAACGTGCATCCAGAATCAGCTGTATAAATCGAGGATACAACAAAAACATCTTCTTCTTTGACTGCTCTAGAATCTTCTTCATATTTTCAAAAATATAACCAGAGAAGTTATATTTCTAGTCCATCACCAAAGATACTATCACTGAAGTCTGCGTCTGGTTCGGCTGTTCCAATCCACCCTTATTCACTGATACACACTACATAAAGATGTGAACTAATAATCTCCAATACACTGGGAACATCTTCTTCAACAATGGTGGATAAGTTCCCTCATAGCTCATCTATGTCAATACTGGCATCACCTTCTCCTTAGTATATATTGTCGGATCACTTATAGCATCGGTAATCTTCAACACCTCTCGAATACAAGCTTCATTCACAACAATCTCCTTTCCCTGAATAGATGAACTAATGTGCGGCTTCCCATCAGCACCCCTCAGATGAAATCTTGCCCGCTTCCAAAACATGTGTACAAGATCTCGATATATAACCGGATTTGCTTGAAGTGCATATGAGATCCTGCAATCATTCAGACCCACCATCATAGACCTGAACTCTTGGAAAAACTATGCTGGTGGATCTGATAGATAACCTGCTGGTTATGAAACTGCTCTTCTACCAACAAAACAGAATCGAAAGCCTCTTCAACCATTTCTGTCAGAAAAATAAATAGATTAAATCACACTCAGCAAACATTTACTAATTTACCAAGTATCCAAGTTAACATAAGTTAAATGGTCAATTTCAAACTAAGGAGTCAAAGACTTATGAGCTCAAAACTGATTGACATGTCATGAAAAAGAGATCATTAGTGAATTTGGCAGGTTCAAAGTTCAACTGAGAGTTCATCTTAAAGGTTCAGTATTAAAGTTCAACATTCAATCCGGAAGGTTCAAAAACAATCCGGAAAGTTAAAACACTGGGATCCGGAATCAAAAGTTTCAAACAGGAATCCGGATGAACCTTTCATCATATCAGAAGAATACCATCCGAAATGGAATTCGAGTTCATCCATTCCGGTTGAATGCTCATCCAAAATGGAATCCGGAATGCACACTATTTGAAGATTTATCCGAGAAGCCATCTGAGATGCCATCCTAGATGTTTAATTACATGAAGATTTGAAGACTAATATTTAACTTTAATGATTTGGAAGCACTTTATACCTAATTCATATGTAATTCGGATGAATGTGAAGATGATTAATCCGGATGATGATCAGAGGATTTCAGAAGAAATTTTTAATGAATGATTCGAAATGAAACAATGATACACTGATATACTATTTTGGAATGGGCTTGGGCCTGAGAATTTGGGCCCGAGTCAATCCGGATCCAATCATCTGAGATCCAATTTAGATATAATCCGGAATGGGCTTGGTCAAAGTTGTTTATGCCCTATCCGGAACAGTCAGAGGAAGAGGATCCAATTCGGTCAATGGGCCTATCCGGAATGGGTCAAAAGGCCCAATCCGGAATAGTAACATAGTGGCCCAAAATTGTTCAATTTCAAAACTTTCAAAAATTCTATTGGATTTTCCCAATTATAAAGCTCAGTGACCCAGTCCAATACCCCTTGACATAAATCATCTAACTCAAAAAATCAACAATTTAACTAACCGAGCAACCAAGCCGACTATACCAAATACACAGAAATAAGCAAAGCATTTAAACAAAATGAATACAACATATACACAGTCTTGCTATGGGATCAAATCGTTTTTAAGTAGACTAAGGAACACTTTTCAATGTGAGCTTGGACGGACTGGTCTAAGCGATTGCCAATATATTTGTCCATTTAAATCTAGAGCTCAACCTTCTACATTTTGCTTTATGATATGCTTAAGGTTGTATTATACTATAATACCCGTGCGTCTCATACCAAGACATACCCCCGCAATCAAGGTAAGCACAACGATTCATCATAGTAGGTGAGTATACTGAGATCATCATTTATCTTTTACAACGTCAGACTATTGGTGAATAGGTCAGTACTTTCGTATAGCACAGTGACCAACAATATCTGACGAGGGTTAGGCAAATATCTTATATGGTATGTTTGACTTTTCCAAGCACATGGAATTTTCTCGTGATGAGATTTCGTTTCTTCTAAGGTTTTGGCCCTTCTATTTTAGCTCTTTTAAGGATATCCTGACTTTGTCTAGGTCTGCATATAATTTGGATGCAACAGAAGGGCAACCAAGATATCCCCCGGATGATTCAACAACATAAAGACCTGAAACTTCAGACATTGACTATCTATCAACACAGGATTTAAGGCCATAAAATCATACGGCGATGGTATGTGACCCACTAGATATATAGTTCTTTATGTTTATATCATTTAGCTTATACTATCCGGTTGAGCTCTAAGCCTATCAACATATCGCTTTCGATCCAATTTGTTCCACCTACAACACCTTACATGTGTTAGCCAAAATTTTTATCACGAGAAATTATTTCATTTCCCAATCATTGTAAACCTGTTTGAAACTATTTTTGTTATTTTCAGAATTTTTAATGTTTTTGTGTTTTTCTAATTTTTCAAATGTTTTTTTATTTTTGTAATATCTCTCCCCCTAAATTTGTGCATATATATGAACAAATTTACGAGGCAAACAAGAATGAAATAAATAAAACAAACTAAATAGAAAAGATAGAGGATGCTCAGTTAGAAAAATGAATCATTTTGAGAAGATCCACAAGCACTTGAAAACGCGTGTTGCTAAATCTGCAACATTTGCATCGGTGTGGATTTGCTCAAGTTTAATGAGACCCTTTTATAGAATCACGAATGAATGTTTATGATGTGCTTGGTTTTGGAGTGAAAAACAGGGTTTTTGATAATTTGGATAGCGGCATCATTATCACAACAAATTATTGTGTTTAGATAAGTCAAACCGTAATCCACAAGCTGGTGTTGCATCCATAAAATCTGGAAGCAGCAAGCTGATGCTGTGACATATTCTACTTCCGCATTAGAAAGCGAGACCGTCTGCTGCTTCTTGCATTGCCAACAATTAATCTATCTCCCAAGAATTGGCATCCAGCTGTAGTTGATCACATGTCCCTGTCTGTACCTCCAAGATTACTGTCAGAGAAAGAATACAGTTCAAATTCAGAATTTTTAGGATACCATAGGCCTAGTGACGGTGCCCCTTTAAGGTACCTAAAGATTCTTTTAACAATGTAAATGAGAGAGTTTAGGAGTAGCCTGATATCGAGCACACTGGCAAATGGCAAACATGATGTCTGGCCGACTTGCTGTGAGATACATGAGTGAACCAATCATAGACCGGTACATAGTTGGATTAACAGGCGTTCCTTCAGCGTCTTCATTCAACAGGTGCCGTTCAGCGATAGGTGAGGCCATAGGCTTTGAATATGTAAGCTTGAATTTGGCAAGAGCGTCATTGACCTCTTCAAAAACATAGTCATCTCCCCAATGAACTCATCTCGAATTTCTTCTTCATGACCTCTTCAAATTTGACACAACCCACCGTTCATAGAACCAAAAATAATGTCATCGACGTAAATTTGAACAAGAATGATGCCCTTGTCAACACGTTTGATGAACAAAGTTTGATCAATGGTTCCCCGGGTGTATCCATGAGCAAGCAGATGCTCTGTTAGGGTTGCGTACCATGCACGAGGCGCTTGATGCAACCCATACAAAGATTTGTCCAATTTATATGCATAGTCTGGCTTATCAGGATTAGTGAAACCCGGTGGTTGTGCCACGTATATCCTCTTTCATCGTACCGTAAAGAAACGCAGTCTTGACATCCATTTGATAGACGGTGAAGTCCATGTATGATGCATATGCCAAGAAAATGCAAATGGCTTCCAATCTAGCCACCGGTGCATAAACTTCATCGTAATCCAAACCCTCAATCTGGTGAAAATCCGAACCACTAGTCGAGCTTTGTTCCGCACAATCACACCAGTGTCATCCTATTTATTGCGAAATACCCAACGAGTTCCAAGAGCATGTTTTCCCTGAGGAAGCATTACCAATGGTCATACAACAAGTTTTCAAACTGATTGAGTTCTTCATGCAAAGCGTCAACCCAGCCTGGTTTCCCGCAAGGCGACTTCAATGCTTTTAGGTTCAATTTGTGAGATAAAACAAGAGCAAAGACATGTATTGATATCTCCTGATTGACTGCGAGACTGAACTCCAGCAGTAACAGGACCAATAACATTTTCAATCAGATGATCGCGCTATAGACGTTGTGGTGTAAGCGTGGCAGGAACATGGAGATCTGAATGCAAGTTTGTAAAGGTCTACGATGCGACTCAAGATGGCTCCCCCTCATTAGTTGCACCAATGGGAATGTTGACTGATGAATCAACAGATGAGTCTGGTGGTGTAAGCTCAGGAAACAGAGATGATCCTAAGACATCAGGAATTGTAGCTCGTTCATTTTCCACAGGAGTTTCTGCGTTTGAAACCTCAACTTTAGGGGAACCCGTCTGAGGAATCTGTTCAGAAAAAGTTTCCTGATTCTGTGATGCTGGTGGAGGTGTGGACACAACTTCATCAAATCCAGGGGTTCCGCACAATCACACCAATGTCATCCTGTTTATTGTGAAATCCCCAACCAGTTCAAAGAGCATGTTTCCCTGAGGAAGCTTCACCAGTTGTCATACCCCAAGTTTCTCAAACTGATTGAGTTCTTCATGCTAGCGTCAACCCAGCCTGGTTCCTTCAAGGCGACATCAATGCTTTAAGTTCAATTTGTGAGATAAAACAAGAGTAAAGACATGTGTTGATATCTCCTGATTGACTGCGAGTCTGAACTCCAGCAGTAACAGGACCAATAACATTTTCAATCGGATGATCGAGCTGTAAACATTGTGGTATAGGCGTAGCAGGAACATGGAGATCTGAATGCAAGTTTGTAAAGGTGTGCGATGTGACTCCAGATGGCTCCCCCTTATTAGTTGCACCACTAGGAATGTTGACTGATTAATCAAGAGAATAGTGTGGTGGTGTAAGCTCAGGAAACAGAGATGATCCTAAGACATAAGCTCCATTATTTGCCATAGGAATTTTTGCGTTTGGAGCCTCAACTTTAGGGGAACCCGTCTGAGGAATCTGTTCAGATAAAGTTTCCTGGTTCTGCGATGCTGGTGGAGGTATGGACACAGCTTCATTAAATCTAGGGGGTTCCGTACAATCACACCAGTGTCATCCTGTTTATTTCGAAATACCCAACGAGTTCCAAGAGCACGTTTTCCCAGAGGAAGCTTCACTAATTGTCATACCCCAAGTTTCTCAAACTGACTAAGTTCTTCATGCATTGCGTCAACCCAGCCTGGTTCCTGCAACGGGACATCAATGCTTTTAGGTTCAATTTGCGAGATAAAACACGAGTAAACGCATGTATTGATATCTCCTGATTGACTACGAGTCTGAACTCCAGCAATAACAGGACCAATAACATTTTCAATCGGATGATCGAGCTATAGACGTTGTGGTATAGGCATAGCAGGAACATGGAGATCTGAATGCAAGTTTGTAAAGGTCTGCGATACGACTCGAGATGTCTCCCCCTCATTAGTTGCACCAGTGGGAATGTTGACTGATGAATCAACAGATGAGTCTGGTGGTGTAAGCTCACGAAACAGAGATGCTCCTAAGACATAAGCTCATTTATTTGCCATAGGAGTTTCTGCGTTTGGAGCCTCAACTTCAGGGGAACCCGTCTGAGGAATCTGTTTAAAAACAGTTTCCTGATTCTGTGATGCAGGTGGAGGTGTGGACACAGCTTTATCGAATCCAGGGGGTTCTGCACCATCACACCAGTGTCATCTTGTTTATTGCAAAATACCCAACGAGTTCCAGGAGCATGTTTTCCCTGAGGAAGCATTACCAATGGTCATACAACAAGTTTCTCAAACTGATTGAGTTCTTCATGCAAAGCGTCAACCCAGCCTGGTTCCTGCAAGGGGACTTCAATGCTTTTAGGTTCAGATTGTGAGATAAAACAAGAGTAAAGACATGTATTGATATCTCCTGATTGACTGTGAGACTGAACTCAAGCAGTAACAGGACCAATAACATTTTCAATCGGATGATCGCGCTGTATACGTTGTGGTATAGGCGTGACAGGAACATGGAGATATGAATGCAAGTTTGTAAATCTGCGATGCGACTCCAGATGGCTCCCCCTCATTAGTTGCACCACTAGGAATGTTGACTGATGAATCAATAGAATAGTGTGGTGGTGTAAGCTCAGGAAACAGAGATGATCCTAAGACATCAGGATTTGCAGCTTCTTCATTTGCCACAGGAGTTTCTGCGTTTGGAGTCTCAACTTCAGGGGAGCCCGTTGAAGAATCTGTTCAAAAACAGTTTCCTGATTCTGTGATGCTGGTGAAGGTGTGGACACAGCTTCATTGAATCCAGGGGTTCCGCACAATCACATCAGTGTCATCCTGTTTATTGCGAAATACCCAACGAGTTCCAAGAGCATGTTTTCCCTGAGGAAGCATTACCAATGGTCATAACAAGTTTCTCAAACTGATTGAGTTCTTCATGCAAAGGTCAACCCAGCCTTGGTTCCTGCAAGGCGACATCAATGCTTTTAGGTTCAATTTGTGAGATAAAACAAGAGTAAAGACATGTATTGATATCTCCTGATTGACTGCGAGTCTGAACTCCACGGTAACAGGACCAATAACATTTTTAATCGGATGATCGCGCTATAGACGTTGTGGTATAGGCGTAGAAGGAACATGGAGATCTGAATGCAAGTTTGTAAAGGTCTGCGATGCGACTCCAGATGGCTTCCCCTCATTAGTTGCACCAGTGGGAATGTTGACTGATGAATCAACATAATAGTCTGGTGTTGTAAGCTTAGGAAATAGAGATGATCCTAAGACATCAGGAGTTGCAGCTCCTTCATTTGCCACATGAGTTTCTTCGTTTGGAACCTCAACTTCAGGGGAATCCGTCTGAGGAATCTGTTTAGAAACAGTTTCCTGATTTTGTAATGCTGGTGGAGGTGTGGACACAGCTTCATTGAATCCAGGGGGTTCTGCACAATCACACAAGTGTCATCCTGTTATGCGAAATACCCAACGAGTTCCAAGAGCATGTTTTCCCTAAGGAAGCATCACCAATGGTCATACCACAAGTTTCTCAAACTGATTGAGTTCTTCATGCAAAGGGTCAACCCAGCCTGGTTCCTGCAAGGCGACATCAATGCTTTTAGGTTCAATTTGTGAGATAAAACAAGAGTAAAGACGTGTATTGATATCTCCAGATTGACTGCGAGTCTGAACTCCAGTAGTAATAGGACCAATAACATTTTCAATCGGATAATCGCGTTGTAGACGTTGTGGTATAGGCTTAACAGGAACATGGAGAACTGAATGCAAGTTTGTAAAGGTCTACGATGCGACTCCAGATGGCTCCCCCTAATTAGTTGCACCAGTGGGAATGTTGACTGATGAATCAACAGATGAGTATGGTGGTGTAAGCTCAGGAAACAGAGATGCTCCTAAGACATAAGCTCATTTATTTGCCAAAGGAGTTTCTGCGTTTGGAGCCTCAACTTCAGGGGAACCCGTTTGAGGAGTCTGTTAAGAAACAGTTTCCTGATTCTGTGATGCTGGAGGAGGTGTGGACATAGCTTCATTGAATCCAGGGGATTCCGCACAATCACACCAGTGTCACCCTGTTTATTGCGAAATACCCAACGAGTTCCAAAAGCATGTTTTCCCTATGGAAGCTTCACCAATGGTCATACCACAAGTTTCTCAAGCTGATTGAGTTCTTTATGCATAGCATCAATCCAGCCAGGTTCCTTCAACGCGACATCAATGCTTTAAGTTCAATTTGTGAGATAAAACAAGAGTAAAGACATGTGTTGATATCACCTGACTGACTGTGAGTCTGAATTCCAGCAGTAACAGGACCAATAACATTTTCAATCGGATGATCGGCTGTATACTTTGTGGTATAGGCGTAACAGGAACATGGAGATCTAATGCAAGTTTGTAAAGGTCTGCGATGCGACTCCAAATGGCTCCCCCTCATTAGTTGCAACACTAGGAATGTTGACTGATGAATCAACAGAATAGTGTGGTGGTGTAAGATCAGGAAACAGAGATGATCCTAAGACAACAGGAGTTGCAGCTTCTTCATTTGCCACAGGAGTTTCTGCGTTTGGAGTCTCAACTTCAGGGAACCCGTTGAGGAATCTGTTCAAAAACAGTTTCCTGATTCTATGATGCTGGTGAAGGTGTGGACACAGCTTCATTGAATCCAGGGGTTCTGCACAATCACACAAGTGTCATCCTGTTTATTGCGAAATACCCAATGAGTTCCAATAGCATGTTTTCCCTGAGGAAGCATTACCAATGGTCGTACAACAAGTTTCTCAAACTGATTGAGTTCTTCATGTAAAGCGTCAACCCAGCCTGGTTCCTGCAAGGCAACTTCAATGCTTTTAGGTTCAATTTGTGAGATAAAACAAGAGTAAAGACATGTATTGATATCTCCTGATTGACTTTGAGTCTATACTCCAGCAGTAACAGGATCAATAACATTTTCAATCGGATGATCGCGCTGTAGACGTTGTGGTATAGGCGTAACAGGAACATGGAGATCTGAATGCAAGTTTGTAAAGGTCTGCAATGCGACTCCAGATGGCTCCCCCTCATTAGTTGCACCAGTGGGAATTTTGATTGATGAATCAACAGAATAGTTTGGTGCTGTAAGCTTAGGAAATAGAGATGATCCTAAGACATCAGGAGTTGCAGTTCCTTAATTTTCCACAAGAGTTTCTTCGTTTGGAACCTCAACTTCAGGGGAATCCGTCTGAGGAATCTGTTCAGAAATAGTTTCCTGATTTTGTGATGCTGGTGGAGGTGTGGACACAGCTTCATTGAATCTAAGGGGTTCTACACAATCACACAAGTGTCATCCTGTTTATTGCGAAATACCCAACGAGTTCCAAGAGCACGTTTTCCCTGAGGAAGCATCACCAATGGTCATACCATAAGTTTCTCAAACTGATTGAGTTCTTCATGCAAAGGGTCAACCCAGCCTGGTTCCTGCAAGGCGACATCAATGCTTTTAGGTTCAATTTGTGAGATAAAACAAGAGTAAAGACATGTATTGATATCTCCTGATTGACTGCGAGTCTGAACTCCACCGTAACAGGATCAATAACATTTTTAATCGGATGATCGCGCTTAGACGTTGTGGTATAGGCGTAAAGGAACATGGAGATCTGAATGCAAGTTTGTAAAGGTCTGCGATGCGACTCCAGATGGCTCCCCCTCATTAGTGGCACCAGTGGGAATGCTGACTGATGAATTAAAAGAATAGTTTGGTGGTGTAAGCTCAGGAAACATAGATGATCCTAAGACATCAGGAGTTGTAGCTCCTTCATTTGCCACAAGAGTTTCTGCATTTGGAGCCTCAACTTCAGGGGAACCCGTCTGAGGAATCTGTTCAAAAACAGTTTCTTGATTCTGTGATGCTGTTGATGTTGTGGACACAGCTTCATTGAATCCAGCGGGTTCCACAAAATCACACCAGTGTCATCTATTTATTGCAAATACCCAACGAGTTCCAAGAGCACGTTTTCCCTGGGGAAGGTTCACCAATTATCATACCCCAAGTTTCTCAAACTGATTGAGTTCTTCATGCAAAGCGTCAACCCAGCCTGTTCTTGCAATGCGACATCAATGCTTTTAGGTTCAATTTGTGAGAAAAAAAAGAGTAAAGAAATGTATTGATATCTCCTGTTTGACTGCGAGTCTGAACTCCACCGGTAACAGGACCAATAAATTTTTAATCGGGTGATCGCGCTATAGACGTTGTGGTATAGGCGTAGAAGGAACATGGAGATCTGAATGCAAGTTTGTAAAGGTCTGCGATGCGACTCCAGATGGCTCCCCCTCATTAGTTGCACAAGTGGGAATGTTGACTGATGAATCAACAGAACAGTCTGGTGGTGTAAGCTCAGGAAACAGAGATGATCCTAAGACATCAGGAGTTGCAGCTCCTTCATTTGCCACATGAGTTTCGGTGTTTGGAGCCTCAACTTCAGGGGAACCTGTCTGAGGAATCTGTTCAGAAACAGTTTCCTGATTCTGTGATGCTGGTGGAGGTGTGGACACAGCTTCATTGAATCTAGGGGGTTCCGCACAATCACACCAGTGTCATCCTGTTTATTGCGAAATACCCAACGAGTTCCAAGAGCACGTTTTCCCTGAGGAAGCATTACCAATGGTCATACCACAAGTTTCTCAAACTGATTGAGTTCTTCATGCAAAGCGTCAACCCAGCCTGGTTCCTGCAAGGCGACATCAATGCTTTTAGGTTCAATTTGTGAGATAAAACAACGAGTAAAGACATGTATTGATATATGATTGACTGCGAGTCTGAACTCCAGCAGTAACAGGCCAATAACATTTTCAATCGGATGATCGAGCTGTAGAGGTTGTGGTATAGGCGTAGCAGGAACATTGAGATCTGAATGCAATTTTGTAAAGGTCTGCGATGCGACTCCAGATTGCTCCCCCTCATTAGTTACACTAGTGGGAATGTTGACTGATGGAACAACAGAACAGTCTGGTGGTGTCAGCTCAGGAAACAGAGATGATCCTAAGAATTAGTTGTAGCTTCTTCATTTACCAAAGGAGTTTCTGCGTTTGGAGCCTCAACTTCAGGGAGCCCGTCTGAGGAGTCTGTTAAGAAACAGTTTCCTGATTCTGTGATGCTGGAGGAGGTGTGGACACAACTTCATTGAATCCAGGGATTCCGCACAATCACACCAGTGTCACCCTGTTTATTGCGAAATACCCAACGAGTTCCAAGAGCATGTTTTCCCTGTGGAAGCTTCACCAATGGTTATACTACAAGTTTCTCAAACTGATTGAGTTCTTTATGCATAGCATCAACCCAGCCAGGTTCCTTCAACGCGACATCAATGCTTTAAGTTTAATTTGTGAGATAAAACAAGAGTAAATACATGTGTTGATATCACCTGATTGACTGCGAGTCTGAATTCCAGCAGTAACAGGACCAATAACAATGTTCAATCGGATGATCGAGCTGTAGACGTTGTGGTATAGGCGTAGCAGGAACATGGAGATCTGAATGCAAGTTTGTAAAGGTTTGCTATGCGACTCTAGATGGCTCCCCCTCATTAGTTGCACCACTAGGAATGTTGACTGATGAATCAAGAGAATAGTGTGGTGGTGTAAGCTCAGGAAACAGAGATGATCCTAAGACTTAAGGAGTTGCAGCTCCTTTATTTGCCATAGGAGTTTCTGCGTTTGGAGCTTCAACTTCCGGGCAACCCGTCTGAGGAATCTGTTCAGATAAAGTTTCCCGATTCTGTGATGCTGGTGGAGGTATGGACGCAGCTTCATTAAATCCAGGGGGTTCCACACAATCACACCAGTGCCATCCTGTTTATTGCGAAATACCCAACATGTTCTAAGAGCACGTTTTCCCTGTGGAAGCTTCACCAATTGTCATACCCCAAGTTTCTCAAACTGGTTGAGTTCTTCATCTATAGCGTCAACCCAGCCTGGTTCCTGCAAGGCAACATCAATGCTTTTAGGTTCAATTTGTGAGATAAAACAAGAGTAGAGACATGTATTGATATCTCTTGATTGACTGGGAGTCTGAATTGCAGCAATAACAGGAGCAATAACATTTTCAATAGGATGATCGTGCTGTAGACGTTGTGGTATAGGCATAATAGGAACATGGAGATCTGAATGCAAGTTTGTAAAGGTCTGTGATGCGTTAGTTTTGTGCCAACCAAAGCAGATGCTAATGTGGTGCTATTTAGAAAGTGGCTAAAAAATATATGCGGGTTGTCAATTCGATTGGGGAACCAAGTTTAATGGAGCTCTTCCAACGATCCCTCCTAGAGAACAATTATTTGACAGGTTATTGGCAGAAACCTAAGCCACACCAAGGTTTATTTGCTTTTTAATTGATTTGTTTGTTTAGGTACTGGAGCCATGTGGTGAATTGTAGTAGCTGCAACCGTGCATATAAAGGTTTTAAGGCACTAAAGATCTCTCTTCAGGTGTTTTCAGTTGCTTCGGTTGCTATTATGGCTGCAACCAAACGTGGGATGATATCAGTTGCCGCTAGAAACACACTTGCAGTTGCTCCAATTATGTGTTTTGTGGGATCAGTATGGTTGTCACGTTTCTTTTACAAAACCTTCCATTTTCATGACTATAATCATGCCTTTAAATGAGGTTCACTTTTTTTACGATCAGGATGTAATATATTCCTTGTGTTGTTTACTTATTCTATTGTTGTATGTTTCTTCCCCATATATCTATCCTATATAATACAAGAAAATCATGAAGGACAGTGTCTATGTTATGTATAGGAGCTATCTTATTTTTAATTTTCTACCATCTCTCTTCTTCTTAATATGAATACTTACGTTTTTAATTAAAGACAATTATCATATCCTTATCCAAGTAAATTTAATCTGAAGTATGGATACATTTTTTTAATTAAAGATAGTTATAATATTATTAACCAAGTAAATTTAATATGAAATTATTTATTAATTTTTAAGTAAATTTATATTTTTACTTTAAAGCTTCAACAAGTTGAAAATTATGTTGGTTAATTTTGGACCAACAAAACAACAAAGAATTACAAAAGGCAAAATATGTTACATTGATCATGAAATAAACAAGTTATGATATGCATCTCCTCCTAAAGATAGGGAATTTTAAGCACTAACAGAGTATCTGTTTGAAGAATTCCAAAATCTATTGATGACATGAAACCACTATAAAGAAGAAGAAAAGTCTGTTCAAAGGCCAAAGCCTAGTTGAAGACAAAGCATTGTTATAGAAGAGCAAACGTCTGTTTTGACCAAAACAGATGTTTGAATTAAGCGAACCGTGATTAAAGAACAGTCATTTTAATGTAATAGTGTATGTTTAAACACGTGTTAGCTGTCTTAGAACAATTGTTACATTCAATCAAATGTTTCTAAAACATTTGTGGAATCTTTTTCTATTATAAATGTTAGATGTCGCTATCAGGTATCAGGGTGATGTCACACCTGATTGCCAACAACTGTTTGTACTTTGCATAAATAGATCTCACCTATTAGAGATCTATTTCCTCACATTACATACATTCCTTTTGTTCGAACAGTCTAAGTAAGTTATCATACTGAGGGGAGTTGTACAATCAATTCTGTAATTGTAATCTTTGGATTATTAATAGAAAACACTTTTGATAACTTCCAATTCTTGTGTATTCATTAATTCTGTTGTATTTCATCTTTCCATTTTCATATATATCTCATTTATTTCATCAAATACTTCATTTATTAACACACTAAAACACACAAGTTAAAACTTATATTCTAAAAGTTAAAATATCAAAATTTTTGTATTCACTTTGTTTTTCACAAAGATCAAAAGGAATGGCACAAACCATCACGATTTCTATAACACTTTTTCACTAACAAGTCTTTTATGCTTGTCAGATCAGAATACAATATCTGGCAACGTTGCATGGCTCATGGGCTAGCTCAACAGGACACTGGATGTTGGAGATCTGTTATATTCGGACCACATGTTCTAGTGGTACCAAGTACTAAAAATGTAAATGTTCAATAGCCAAAGAAACCAGAAAACCATTCCGAGCTGGATTATCAAAAGTATGAGATAGATGCAAAGCATTTAGTATTGTTGCTAACCGTCGATGCACCTAAAATCATCAAAATATTACACCACACCAACCGTCGATGCACCTATCTATATGGACACCCATCATGAATTTTGGGCAAATTCCGACTTTTTCCTTCGAGATAGAAAGCCCTTCACAATCATATCAAAGATCAAAGGAGTTAATGTCTAGATAACCCCACAAATGTTATCCACCACATTCAATCTCAACGATGAGTCAAGTACATAAAGCTTTTCTAAAACTTGGCTTCACACTGAATTCATAGAGAGGGGGTATGATGCTCAATTGGTGAGACCAACCATTTTTAAACCAAACTTTCCACCTGAAATGAAAATTTTTCATCCATACCCTCCTTATATGTCTTTCAGCAAAAACCACTTCTTTTAATGATTACCTTTAATAAGTCAATATCTGAGGGTATGCTATTTTGACAAATGCAAACTACATGGTATCCTAAAATTTGTTTATGGATATGACTGGGAATGCGAAAACAAAGAAGAGAGGCTCTGCCAAAGCCTTTCTCATATATCTAAGACTTTTTAAGCTACTATATTCAAAAGATTTTGGTACAAAACATTTTTGAATAGGGTAAAGCTTTGCAAATGAAAAGTCTTTCACACAAAACATTCACACGCATGATTAGTGCTTTGGTCAAAATTCGGTTTATGGATAATGTAACCAAACTTTGATTGTGAGGTAGAGTGCTAACGTAATGAACAATCGTGTGAACAGATATGAAATGTAATTGTTGATGAACACAATGATTTATACGAGGAAAAAGCCCTTGAACTTAAAGAGATATCTGGCACAAAAAACCTCGGGTGATGGAAACTACCAATCACCAACTATATTGAACAAAATAAGCTAGAATTCAATACAACTCTGGAAGAAAATGAGCTCAATACAATGGAATCTAGTGTTAATGCAAAGAACAGTTTGAGAGTTGCGAGAGAGGGAGAGAGAGAGTCTTCGTATCAGTGACCGTGCCTAAAATGAGCTTCATTATCCCCTTATAAAATTGGAAATAACTAAATAACAACCAATTCGAAAATGATGCAAGTGTCCCACGTTCTCCAAAACGGCTACATACTTCCAAACTCGTGCGAATTAGGGAGCATATTCTCCGAGATTCCAGCTTGACCAAGTCTAATTCGTCATGTGCCTGCGAATACAAGTTTTATATAGAGGATACAATTGTTAGTTAATGTAAACAATAATAAGGATCCGTGATCCTTAGACATCCTGCACCATCTGTTAAGGATCGGTGATCAGGCCAATCTAAGGATATGCGATCCATAGTATTAAAAATTAACCCCTAACAATTGCCCCTAAGTATGGTTGATATTAGATCAACTTTATTTGCCTTTTTTCTGTTAGTTCCGAACTAGCCGTTACGATATGAACTAGCCGTTACTACTGCTTACGTCTCTGATGGGATAGCCCTGCAACCATAATTACAATAAATAGGGGAAGAGATAGAGTCGACAACCCATTTAAGATCACAGATCTCCAATTTAAAACTCATATCAGAGTCTCAATAGGTATTCTCTCCTCTTCTCTTTTTCCTTTTCTTCTGTATTCAAATTCTTTCTTTAGCAAATCAATGGCAAAAATGGCCACCCAATCCTCTCCGTATAAGGATCAAGAACGTGACAGTCCACCCAAGAGCCAAATCTACTGAAGAATACTTCCTCTGAGCTATGTAGATTCACTAATCCTAGGAGTCGATCAGCTACACAACTGTTTCCCTGAGGGAACCGTGTTCAGACCTTCTGATTCTTCACTCATGAGTGATTCTAAATCTTCTGTTTTGGTTTATTTCCATGCACCATTTTAGATTGGCTATAGTTATACCTTTCTAGAGTTCGCCCAAAGTTTCTTTTACCTGAAATGGTCTGTGCTACACCCAGGCGATGCCAACGTTGTGGAGGGTGTTATACACTCTTTAACAGATCATAAGCAATGAGGGTTTGAGTTTCACCCATTCTGAACTCCCACACCTGTACAATCTTGTGTCTCACGGATCCCACCGATTTCTATTCAAAGCCAAACCTCAACAGCCACTCCCACTCCTCAAGACCACCAAAAACGATACCTCTTGGAAGAACCAGCTCTTCTTTGTGAGGAGGAATACCATTCCTTTAGGGAATGGTCTTCCAAAAAAGTGGAACGTGAATGGTATGATATAGGATCCTTAGGTTAAGACTGTGGAGAGTTCTTTTCTTTTTTGTTGAGGATAACTGATCCTGTTTCATTTACTTGTGCAGTGACCAACTCACTAATACTCCTGGAACTGTAGAAAGAGTAGCTGTATTCAAGGAATTAGATACAACGGTGAGAACATTCAAACCAAAAGCAAAGGATTTAGAAGATACCACATCCACCACCTTCACCATGTCAAGTAAGTATCCATATACAATGAAATGCTTATAAGATAAATAAAATTAAAGGAATATGAATACTTATCTTTTATGTTGGCTGAATAGGTGCTGCTAGGTCCTCATCCAAATCTGCCTCAAAGTTTGGTCTTGGAGATATCGACAACATAATCTCCCCTCGTTCGATCAAGAAAGAGCTGGCCAAAGGCTAAAGCCATCCGGGGTCCAAAGTTTTGACCACTCGTGCCAAGGCTGGATCCAAGAAGAAGAAGCCAAGTAAGTCTGATGAAGACAATCTCTAGATAGAGCGACAATTCCACGACTTTATCACTAAGGTAAGGATCCTTGATGCTTATGACCCATGGGAAACTAGTGTTTGTGATGGTGAATGTGATTGTGCAATTATGGCTGCTGCTAAGGTATCACCTCAGGTTCTTAAAGACTTATGTTCCTATAAATGCATTATTGCTTTTGCTATAAGAGATGAATGAAAATCTTAGAAACAAAATTTTAGATGATGAAATTCAGTTTGAAAAACTTGCAAAAGAGTTAAAATCTAAACTGTTTGAAAAAGAATCTGAAATCAGCAGTCTCAAACATGAGTCTAGCATAACCAAGAATCAACTCCAAACTATGATAGAAAAATATCAAAGTTGTAAAAAGGAGCTTGAATCTACCCAAATTACTTTGAAAAGTGGGTAGAATACTGTAAAGGTTATGAGATTATGTTAGAATCACAAATCAAAAGCAACGAAAAATTTGGTGTAGGTTTTAGAAAACATGACCAAGTTTCTCAAAAAACTGCTATAAAATATCGTGAGTTGGTTGAAATTATTCCAACAAACTTGGCTGGTCAAGAAATTAAAGTCACTGAACCAAATGGTAAGAAAATTGTTTTAGAAAGACCAGCAGGATCCTCAACTTTTGAGGAAATTGAAAAATATCAATTCAAATCTACCTGGTCAGATGAGTGTGACATTCTTGACAAGTTTAAGCTAATGGATTTTTCAACCGTTGAAGGTGTAAAGGCATCTCAAGTCAAGATCATTCTGTCACTCAAAACTTTTTCTTCTAAAAGCTTATGATATAAACAAAACAAGTGTGATCATTGATTCACCAAATTGCACCATTTGTGGCATATCAAATCACAAAACTCAAGAGTGTGCTTATCTTAAAAATTTTGATGTAAAAAGAAATGAGTATAAATCTAAAACACTAGAGAGTTCAAGAAATGAAAAGACCAAACAGTCCTTTGTTCCTATCCAAACATCTGTTACTAAACAACTGAATATAACCTCTGCTTGTAGAAAGGTTCAGGTAACAGATGCACCACCAGCTAATACGTTTCCAAGGGGATATGGCCAACATGATTACAAGAGTGTACCACTTGGATATGAGGTCTACAAAAGACCATCTAAACCAAGAGTTAACATGCATCCTCTTGGTTATTATAAGTTAATAGGAAATGGTCCACAATAGATGTTATCAAAATCTGTTCAAAACACTAACCCTATTCCTGGACTTGAGGCTGGAATGTCTATGACCCCATCCGAAGCCATCCTAGCTTTGGAAACTCACCTAAATTAATTGTTTACTAATGTGCAGGGAGCTTCTACTTGCCTTGATAGTTTATATTATGCATGTCTATTCTCAATTGCTTCTAACAAAGAGACAGAACTATGGCATAGAAGACTTGGTCACACAATCTTAAAACTATCACTACACTCTCTAAACAAGGCCTTGTAAGAGGTCTTCCATCAAAAAAATTCACCTATGATGAACATTATGTTTCCTGTTTAAAAGGTAAACAACATAAAAGTTCATACAAATAAATTGAAGAGTCCAAAACATGCCAGTGTCTTCAATTGCTACATATGGACTTGTTTGACTCTGTAACAATCATGAGTCTTAAAAAGAAGAGATACTTTCTTGTCATAGTTGATGATTTTTCCAGGTTTACATGGACCTACTTCATGCACTCCAAAGATGAGACTGCAGAGATTTTGCAAAATTTTGTTAAACAAGTTGAAAAGCAATTTGACCTGCCTAGTAAAAGTTTTTAGGAGTGACAATGGGACAGAGTTTAGAAAAGGAGTTGTATGATTTATGTGTGTCAAAGGAGATTGTTAGGCAATACAGCATCCCAAGGACACCAACAAAATGGGGTAGTTGAAAGGAAAAAAAATAGAACTTTGATTGAAGCTGCTAGAACAATGCTTGCAGACTCAGGTTTACCCTTGTCTTTTTGGGCAGATGCTGTAAACACTGCTTACTTTTGTTCAGAACAGAGTTTTGACTAACCCCAGGTATCAAAAGACTGCCTATGAAATTCTATACAAAATTAAACCTCTGATCTCATATTTCAAAATCTTTGGCTGCCCATGTTTCATTGTAAACTTAAAAGATTCAATTTCAAAATTTGCAGGAAAAGTAGATTGTGGTTATTTTTGGGATACTTAACCACTACTAAATCCTACAGAGTCTTTACTTCAAGGACTAGGTGTGTGGAAGAGACCTTGAATGTAAAGTTCCATGAACTTTCTTCATTAAAAATCCTAGCAAATCCCATTGAACTGTGTGATTTATATAAATTTACATTTGAAGATGTGTCTATCAAGACTAACAATGCAAGTAAACCACAATCTTCATATCAAGATTATGGATATGACATTGTGATTCCACAATACAAAGTCATTTCATCCACCAGAGAAACATATGTTACGAATAACTGTGAAAACTCTGCCACTGCTGGATCAACAGTTGTTGATCCCCAAACCTCTGCCAGCTCATCAAATCAAACCTCTGTTGACAAAATTCCAGTTTCTTTTAACAAAAGTCAACCTATCTTTACCCCCATTCCACCTATACCTCTAATTCCATTCCAAACAGATGTAGGCTCTTCAAAATTGGCAACATATGTTATCTCAAATGATTCCTATCTGTAGCCTTCACCTCAAAATGCCATCATTCCATACAAAGGTGATCTAATCTACCTTAAAAACCATCCATCTAAACAAATCATTGGCGCCATCAATGAAGGGGTTCTCACAAGAAGTTAATCCCATTTTTGCTGGTTTTCTATCACTCACACAACCTGTCAAGTACCAAGAGGCACTAAAAGACAACAGTTGGGTAGAGGCCATGCAAGAAGAGCTCCTACAGTTCAAAAGACAACAAGTATGGGAACTTGTACTATTCCCTCAGGATGTATGTCCCATAGGCAAAATGGGTCTTCAAGAAAAAAATAGATGAAAAGGGCATTGTTGTCAAAAATAAAACTAGGCTTGTGCTTCAAGGCTATAGACAAGAAGAAGGCATGGATTATTGTAACACCTCGTAAATTTGTGTCCGGTAATATACTGACACGTGTCCATACTCTCAATTGCGCCTAATATTGGTCGAAAGGGACTAATTTTGTGAGTTTATGAAAAGATAAATGTGGAGGGACTAAAGGTGTCAACATACTGAAACTATGCCTCTGAGTGACCGTTTACAGTGTCCGTACTCTCAAATTAGCCGCTTATTGGACGAAAGGGACCATTTGTGAATTTATGTAAAAGTTAAGCATTACAATCTCTGATGATACATCCTCTGTTGATCTTCCGCAGAGCTTAAACTTCAGCAGAGCTTTATCTTCAACAGAGCTTAGCTATAGTAGACCTTGAACATTTAGACTCTACTGAAACATCGATGATAACCACTGCTGATAGAAAACACTGATGATAACCACTGCTATACATTACAAGGTCTGATGATACATCCTCCGTTGAACTTCAACAGAGCTTGCTATAGCAGGGCTTAGACTCCAGCGGAGCTTAGACTTCAGTAGAGCTTTGTCTTCAACAAAGCTTAGCTATAGCAGACCTTGGACATTTAGACTTCACCAGAGCTTTGTCTTCAACAGAGCTTAGCTATAGCAGACCTTGGACATTTAGATTTCAGTAGAGCTTTACTTGGGAAGATGTTACGGTATACTTTGGCTTGTTGCCCACACAAAGCTGCCAAAAACCATTAAATCAAAACTAGGGGCTTCAAAACTGCTATGCCACGTTCTAGGACACTTGTCTTTACCCTCTGACTTCTGCTAACACCTGGAACCACCTCCTTCAAGCTCCAACACTATAAATAGAAGTGTTTGCAACACTCTAAAATTGCACCTTTTTAAAAATACTTCTCTCATCACTTATGGAGGTTTCTTGTTCTTTAAGAGCTTCCCATGGTTTCAGGTTCTTTAAGAGCTTCCTATTGAAGTTTATTTTCATATAAGGATCACTTGTAAGTGCTCCTTTCAGCTACATTTTCATTTATAAGGCTTTTAAAGCCAAAAGTCAAGCAATTTCGATAATTGCTTTGACTTTCTGTTTAGACCCCACTGAGATTAGTTTGCTACTGATTTAAGGTTAAATTATGACCGTAATTTAATGTTTCATAACCCTCTAAGGTTATAATACGTGATCATAATTATATTCTGAGTTTTTGTACAAGTTTAGATATAATGCCATACTTTGACCAAAATGCTCTTTTTGCAAGAAATAAGGTTTTAATCAATAACAAACTTGCAAATGACTTATGTACTGATATGTTAATGTAATTAACATATTTTGGTGTTATTAAACCGATCATAAATGGAGTTTTCATATAAGATCATAAATTGTGTTATTTAATGACCAAAACGCCCTTTTGGCGCATATTTTGATTTTAAAACCTTAATGGTCATATAAGTTGATAACCTACTGAAATTACAACTTATTTAAAATATATAGCCATATAGAACTTGTTTATAACTCATCCGACTACCCGGTATCACTTATATGCGTACGGTTAAGCTTATGTAACTAATTTACGTAAGTTTACCAAAACGGGTCAAATCTTACCATTTTTACTTCAAATTCCAGAATGTATATTGCTTTCCTATATTATACAAGTCTTAGTACTTGTTGGGTTAAAACCACATTCTGTTCCGTCACCGCTTAATCTAGCGTACCGTACCGTTTCTTTATATTATAGTTAACCAGTCCAAGTCATATGACTTGAATAAGACACGTTAACATTCTAATTGGTTATTTAAACCATTCATTCCAGACTAGGGCCTTCAGGTAAATTTCAACCTTGTTTGTTGTTTTGTTTGAACGACTATGATTATATTATCTTTAGAATTTAAAGATTTAAGCCAGTAAATACTCTTAACCTATTTTCCCTATACGGGCTTGGGATACGGTAGATTATTACTGCATGGTCGGGTTTGGGATCAATGATCTACGTGTCAAGAATCCAAATAACCCGTTTTAATTTGTATTTCTTGATAACTTAAACATTGGGGGTTAATACGACCGTGTCCTTGATATCCTTGGCTCATTTAATTGCAAATGGCCATGACCTAAGCATGGGGTGTAGGCATAAACCTGACAGATGCTAATGCTATAGTAAAATATTTTTATAACCCAATACGGGTTTACCCAATATGGGTATTAAAGTGGTGTGTCGGTTAATCATGATCTCGGCATAATTTCTGGGCCCCAAATGTATTGACAAGCATGTAAAACTGATAACATGAGAAATAGTTTGTCCCAAGTTATTTATGAAAATACATGTACCATTGTGTACATAAAATGATTTTGAAATATTTTCAAAATGTGTTCGTTATTTGTATTTACCAGTGAAAACTGACGTATCTTCAAAAGACTAAGCGCAAGTTGCAAAGTACGTAAATAGGCTGGAAGTTGCTTGGTAAATGCTTAAGTGGAATTTGCAACTCCATTGCATATAAGCCTATAGTCTATTATTTCATTTTGAAACTTTTCGATCCGCCTGTGGATCTTTTCATATACTATCCTGTTTTCATAATATTTTAAACATTCGGACATTTTTTATTGTATTAATTTAAATCCAAGACTTCCACTATGCTACATTGTGTATTGATATCAATCTTACGTCAAATTACTCCCCAACTAAGCCCACTGGGATTTGGTTGGAAGATCGGGGTGTGACAATTATGATGAAACTTTTGCTCCTGTTGCAAGACTGGAGGCCATCAGACAGTTTTTAGCGTTTCCTGCCAACCACAACATCACGGTGTGTCAAATAGATATCAAGTGTGGATTCTTATATGGAAAGATCAAGAAAGAGGTATATGTTTGCCTACCCCCTTGTTTTGAAGATACTTTTATCTAGATCATGTTTACAAGCTAAACAAAGCTTTATATGGCTTGAAATAAGCACCTAGAGCCCTGTATGAAACTCTTTCCACCTTTCTCTTATCTATAGGCTTTACAAGAGACAAAATTGATAAAACTTTGTTTTTAAAAAGGAGAGGAAAGGATTTGATGCTTGTCCAAATATATGTGTATGACATCATTTTTGGATCCACATGCAATGGCATGTGTGAAGAGTTTAGAGAACTCATGATAGTAGAGTTTGAAATGAGTGCTATGGGTGAACTCCAATGCTTTCTTGGTTTTCAAGTTAAGCAATTGCAAAATGGTACTTTCATTTATCAAAGTAAGTATGTCAAAGAACTACTTACCAAATTTGATATGAATGATTGTAAACCATGTAGTACACCCATGGCTACATCTAAGCTGGTCACTATTGATGACAAAGATGACTTGGTTGATCAAACTCTTCATAGAAGCATGTTTGGGGCTTTATTGAACCTAACTGCCTCTAGGCCAGATATCATGTTTGCTACATATGTCTGTGTCAGATCCTATTCAGCACCTAGGAAGTCAAATCTTATTGCCGCGAAAAGGATATTCAGATACATAAAAGGTGCTCCCACACTTGGTATCTGGTATCCTGCTAATGGGAATAATGAGCTTTCAGGTTACTCAGATAGTGATTTTGCTGGATGCCATGCTACAAGGAAGTCAACTTCAGGAGGTTGTCAATTTCTAGGCAATTGCTAAGCATAAAGCAAGCTGTAGTTTTAACATGCACAGCTGAGTATATTGCTGCTGCAAGTTGCACTGCTCAACTCCTATGGCTTCAAAATCAATTGCTAGATTTGGTGTAACTACTATAAAGACTCCTCTCATGTTAGATAGTCAAGCAACTGAAAACATAAGAAATCCAGTCTCTCATTACACCACAAAGCACATTGACATCAGACGTCACTTTGTGAGGGATTGCTATGAAAAAGGTTTAATTTCTCTGCATCATGTTCCAACTAAAGATCCACTAGCAGATGTTTTAACAAAGCATTAGATACATCTACCTTTGAAGTCTGGTCTCTAGGATTGGAATGCTAAACATGGATTAAAAACAAAAGTTTGTTCTCCATGTGTAAATAGTATTAAAATGTTTTTAGAAAATCGAAAATCCATCCTTAAAAAATAGCTAAAGCTAAAATTTTCAATAAATCTCTAAAGTCTATTCCTAACCATTGTTCTCAAAAACCTCTGTTTGACTAAGGAAATCTATCCACTGTTAAAAGTGTATCCTTTGTTCATGTCCACTATTCACATCCACTGCTTGGGCTAAACCACTGGTTTGCCTTATCCACTGATATGTATCCTCTAATAGAGTAAAATCACCACTGTTCTCAACAACTGCTGGTCTCAAGCAAAGGTTTCTAAACAACTGTCATCCATTATCAAAACAGAGTGTACACGTGGATAGATGTTAGCCATCGGATCTTTGATACAGATGCCACGTCAGCATTCACTTTTAGACATTTATAAACCCATGTTCCATCTAAACAGAGCTTTTTACTACCGTCTCGAAGTCAAAATTCCACAAAGCGGTTTCCATTACTCTCATCTTCTTCTTTCTTCACTTCCATATCCGATCATTGCTCTACAAATCAAAACTCCACACAACTACCTTCCCATTTTCGAGAAAAATGAAAATAACACTTTCTTCCACTCAATAATCGATGTTCTCACATTGTCAAATACAAAACAATTCTTCTTGCAAACGCACCTGTCTATTGGATACTCTTCGACAGTTCTTGCAAAATGCTAACGTTGAAATTCAAAACTAAAAGCCGTATGCTATTACTTCTAAAGTCAGAGAAATCCATGTCCAAATTTCCCCATCTTCAATTTCTATAATATTTGGTCTAAATGACCTAGAAGGTAAAACTTCTTTTCCTAAAATAGACCTACATACTGAATTCATAGAGCGCGGGTATGAAGGTCAATTGACAAGTGTTGCAATGTTTAAACCAAAATTCCCTGCTGAAATGAGTTTCTTTTCCATACCCTATTTCTATGTCTTTAAGCAAAGACCGCCTCATATAATGAGATCGACAAAATATTCGGTATCTAGGATATGCTATTTTGACAAAATCTGATTTTAATCTATCCCAGACATTCTTTATGGATTTGGTGGCAAATTTTAATAAAATATCAGAAAATAAAGCTTTTCTTATCTATCCTAGACTTTTGAGTTACTATGTTCAAAAACAAGTTTCTGAAAAGGATTTTCAACAAAGAGTTGTTTTTGAAATGAATAGTTCAAATGAAACCTTTACAAGGATTTTAAATCAAGGGTCACAGGTTTTGAGAACACAAGCAAAGGGGGATGAGCAAAATTTAGATGAGTCCACATCACAAGCTCAAACCACTGTTGCTGAGCCCACTGCTCTTGGTGATCATGACACCACCGTCGTTTTGTGAAACCCACACCATCAAAAACCAAAAAGAAACCTTCCTAATCCAAAAAGCCCACCAAACAGAAACCTAAAAAGGTAACTCTTGAAGATGAGATCCAAAAGGTTATTACTGTGACAACACAAAAGTCACCTGAAACCACTACTGCTACTTCCTCACAACATTTGGAACAAAGATCTCCACCCAGCCATACTCCTCTTGATTGCCCCACAAAAGGAACAAGTTGTCAGCATAGGGACAACCACACTATGAATCAGATATTTCACTTGAAATCTGTTCTCAAGCCTCTCTCCCAGGGCAAATTCTCTTTTTACTCCACAACCATCACCTTCAATTCCACCTACTATCATACCTCTGTTTCATGAAATTGAGAAAGCTCAGACACAAATCAGTTCCTCTCAATCACCTGTTCATGAGAGTTCACCTCACATGTAACTGAGTCTGAGTTAAATCTCTTTGCTAACCCAGAAACGGCTGAGGAGGTTACACCCCTGAGTTACTAGTAAATCTTGGTGGTAGTTTAGGTAAAGCAGCTACTACAATTGGTGAAATAATTGTTTTTCAATTGGACAATAGTTGCATTCATAAGACTTCCATGAAAGCATTAACTATTTAGGCTACAATTGTAACCTCTGTTCTAGTTGGAAGTCCCCAGAACCAAGAAAAAGGGGCATTTGGTTCTGATAATATGGAGTTTAGTCCTGTAGTTGATCCAAATACAACTATCTCAGGTAGGGGTTCAGATGATCCTATTAAATTAGGTGATGAACTAAGATATAGAGAATTGATGGATAATGTGAAATCAATGGAATCATCAATTGATAAGATAAAACAGATGATGAAGCAGATGTTACAAAACTCTCACAATCAACCTTCCACACTACAAAGTGCCGATGAACAATGGAAAATTGTACAACCAATTATCCTAGCTCAAAGGAACTTGGCTGACATCCAACATGAAACCCACATGAATCTTATTAGGAATATAGTTTAGGCTAGATACAAAGATACACAAGCAGACATTAAAGCGATCAAAGGCCATTTAGTGATGACAATTGGCTCTACCCCGGCTACAATCCTTCAAGATGAAATTGAGGATGATGCCAAAAGGGGGAGAAAAATACATTGAGAAAGTTGCAGCTTTCATCACATGCAAACCAAAACCAAAGGTAGAACAAAAGCTAATTCAAATCTCTTCTACACCATTATATGCTAGTTTAGGAAAAGGGATTGATGAGACCCTAAATAAAAAGGCAGAAGAGATTGCTGAGGAAAAGCAGAAGAGGCAAGATACACTAGAGGTCAAAGCCACAAAGCTCGTTGAAGAAGAACAAACCAGGAAGATGGAAAAAGAAGATATTGGCACTTCAAAAAGCAGCAAGTCTGCTAGAAAAGCTAGACAGTCAATTACCACCTCTCCTAAAACCACTGCTCGGCAAACAACAAGTGTATCCTCTGCTCAAACAAAACCAAAACCACCACCTCAGAAGAAACAAAAACCTTCAACTAAGAAATTGTCTCCACCACCAACAGATATTAGTACAACAAATGTACCAACAAATGTTACACCTCCACCATCAAACCAACTAATAGATGTTGTTACATCAAATGTATCAACAGATGTTACCTCAACCTCTGCCATGATCACATTTCCCACTTTAACCCAACCATTATCCACACCACCAAGAATTCCCTTACAACCACCTTTACCAAAAATCAGATTCCCAACGCAAAAGAAAAACTTATACTGTTGAAGATGATGATGAAGGGATTCCATCACCAGTTCCTTTGTCATCAAAACCTATCTTCATCACCATCCTCATCATCTTCACCTAAAACCACTTCACTTCTAACCATTTATCAACCACCATCCATCATACCTTTTGCTGCCAAATATCCTCTAGAACAAATGGCTGTGTGAAAAGAAATTGAATCATTCTTCACAGTAAAGGATAGTACAAAACTTTACTTTCCATCTCCCTTTGGTTATAGAAAGCCACAAAATTTAGATGAATATCTAACGTTGAAGGCTAGACAGGCTGAGAATATTTCCAAAGAGAGGAGCAAAGGGAAAGATGACAGGACTACTCAAGGTATTTTGTCTTATGAAATAAGCAAAGTAAGAAAGATTGAAGACTTTGCCAAAGAGATGAGTAAGTCCATGTCAGAGAGGCCTATAATGTTGAGCTTGATGAAGAACTGAAGCAGGATTATCTTGATAACATTATGCAACCCAAACTATACAAAGCAACAAGAGCATAATTCAAGGATTGGTCTGCAAATGATCTTAAATAATAAATTGATAGAATTCAGGCTATGCTCAAGGATCCATTACACAAGCCAACTCCACCTGATTGGAAAAAGACTAAACCTGTTGATCAAAATCATGCCTTGATGATTAAAAGGATGAAAGCTGAGCTAGTTGTTACAAACTATGGCTCATCAAGGTCTGTTGCAAGATGGTCAGAGTCTTGGGTAGCTGATACCTACAAAAGACTTGAAGAGCTTAGAAAGAAAAATCCTTCAGTTCTAAGAAAGCCAGCATATCCACCAACAACAATCCCTTAACAGATCCAAGCCTCCAAAAAGCATACTTCAACCACTGTCTTACCCACACTTGCCTTAAACCAAGTAAAAAGGCAAAAGTAGTTGGAAGAAGATGATGAGAAGAGGTTTGAAGAGCACTAGAAATAGGGAATCAAAAATCAATTTCTTTACCATACGGATGCTGCAAGTGATAAGCTTAAAGAAATTATCTCAAACCTTGTTAGCAGACCTCATTCGCCAAACTCATCAAGAATAACACTTCCCCCACAAAAACCGTTTGGTCTAAAAATTCTAAACTGAAGTCATCCTCAGACACCCACGAATTGACCTTGCTCAGATTAGATGGTAAAGTTCAAAAGCTTATTATGGAGGATGCATATGGTTTGGATGCATCTGACCTCCAAGATCTGATGAACCTTGAACTTCAAAGGGATTTTGATAACATGATTTCCCTGGACATTGAATTACAATTCAAAGGATGGATAAGGGAAATGTTGATGAGAAATAAAGATCCACAATAAAGAAAAGTTTTGGCATCATCTGTTTAAGGGGGAGATTGTTGGATCTCTTGAACCCTATAAAAGAACAGATGATTGAAAGCCAAAACAATCTACAACATCTAATCACTAATAAAGATCTGTTGCTCTAAACTCTGCTGATACTTAAAGACTGTTCACAAGATCTGTTCAAGACAAAGCTTTGCTAGAAGCAAAGGTCTATTAGAGACAAACTTTGATAAAGAACCAAAGCTCTGCTATGGCAAAGGTTTGCTGATGATAACCTCTGCTAAAGATAAAGTCTGTGAAGTAAAGTCTACTGAATACTAACGAAGGATGAAGTCCAACAGAGGATATCTCACCAATTGTTATCATCAGAGATTATGTTGTATTTTAACGTAAAAGTGTTTAGGTCTAGCAGAGGTTAGATTTTGTTAGTTTGTTAAATGTCAATTTCATAAGTGACGTTAGCCAAATATGCTCAATGGTTTGTAATGTACTATAAATAGAACAGTGCCTATACTGTTCTATCTATCATTTCTACACATTCTGCACAAACAAATTAGAGTGATCTTAGGTTGAGGTGGAGTTTGTAATTGCATGCATACGTGATTAATATTACAACAATATTGTCAATGAAAACATTCTTCCAATTGTTGTGAATCAAAGTTTACATTTATGTTGCATTTATCTTTGATTTAATTCATTACTTTCCATCTTTAAACTTTCACAACAATTCAAACTCAGCTCCTAACAGTTTGTAATTCTGAACAATAGTTTATAGGTTAAGGATCCATGATCCTTAAGACAATAGGTGGATGGGTCCTTCTGTTTGTGGAGGATGAAGCCTTTAATGCCCCTCACTTTTATTTCCCTGCATCTTATGAACAATTAGTATGGACACCCTTTATAAACCCAAGTGGATAGGCCACTTTTGCTGGTAGAAACTTGGGTTGATAATTTTGACAACCTTTTAATAGGGTTTTAATAAAAATTATAACCTTTTAACTATATCTTGTGTTATATCTTTATTTCTAAAATATTGCTCTGATTAATTTATGTTTATTACTAGCTTTGTTTTACAAAACTTAGAGAATTTTGGATTTATTAAAAATACACCAATTCTCTATCATAACACTCTAGAAAATATGAGAAGGTATATAATCAAGGATCATATATTTTCAATTGAAACGTCTAGGGTGTAAATAATAATGTAAATAAACTAAGGATAAAACATACCAGAGAATCCAAGTTAGGATTCTATATCCTTAAGACTTACTATCGTGTAAATAGACCAAAGAAATCAATTGAGGTTTAAGGATTCAGAATCCTTATCTGTAAACCTTTGAAGCTTCAAGAACCTGTAAAGGACAACTTGGGACTAAGCCAAATATCCTAGGGATAAACCATCATAACTAGGGACAACCCCAAATAAACTGGGAACGGGCCCAAAATTCTTGGGGTCTGACCCGACCTGGGGACAAGCCCAACGTAAGTGACATGGAACTGCCAAAACCTTAGCTAACTGAAGATGTTAGGAACCTTAGGATAACGGATGTATGGTACGTCTACCATTATACTCGAGATCCTACATGTGGCCAACAACAATGAAATTGTTAGCCACTAAAGTGTGCACTGGTCCCATTGCCTAGAATCATACTTGGATAAACGTGCGCTATTGGCGGGGTGTCAAAACCCAGTTCATGTGAAAGGTTAAAACCTTTAAACCTTAGAAGGAATAAGATACATTAAACGTGGGAGAGAGGTGACCAACCCCTTAATCCTCTTGGAATAAATGTTAAAAACTCTACAAAAGCTTAAAACTTGATAAAAATGGATGTTAAAGGTTTAACATCCTTTCCTTATAATGAATAATAAGTAAAAAATGAAAGAGAGTAAAAGTAAGATGTTACCGAAGTAAGGATCATACATCCTTTGAGAATCCTTGATCCAGGGTCAGAATACTAGAGTCTCTAAGGATCCTTGATCCTTTTACATGAATTATCTTTTCAGATGAACAACATTCCAAGCTCTTGGTAGAAGATCAACATCCACAGTCAATAAGCGATATGCCCCATTTCCAGCCTCTACTTCTATCGAGTAGAGACCTTCCCATTTTGATGCTAATTTGCCATCAGCTGGATTCGTAGTGTTCTGAAATGCTTTTCTCAGTACCAAATCACCAACTTGAAATCTTCTGATCCTAACACTCTTATTGTATGCTCTAGCCATTCTTTGTTGATAGCTAGCCATCCTTATTCTTGCCAAATCTCTAAGCTCATCCACAATATTTAGGTCTTGGATCTTTTAGGATCACTGATGCTTGTTCTAGCTGTAGGAACTACCATTTCTGTATGGATACTGCCTCAGTTCCAAAGATTAGGGAGAATGGAGTCTAGCCTGTGGCGTTCTTTGGAGTTGTTCTATCTGCCTACGAGACGTACAGTAGCTCTTCAAGCCATTTCCCTTTCTTGGATCCAAGCTTCTTCTTCAAGTTGTTGATGATGATCTTATTGCTTGATTTTGCTTGACCATTAGCTTGTGGGTGGACGAGTGTTGATGTTATCATCTTAATCCCTCAGATATCACAAAAGTTAGTAGTTCTACTCCAAATATATTGGGATCCATTATCAAAAATAAATTCAGAAGGAATTCGAAATCTAGTAATAATGTTTCTCTTAATGGAGGATATAACTTCTTTTTCCCTGACTTGAGCAAACGCTTCTGCTTCTATCCATTTGGAGAAGTAGTATGTCATGGCTAGCATAAATACTTTTCCTCCTGGTGCCTTTGGAAATTTCCCAACTATATCCATTCCTCATTTCGTGAATGCCAAGAGGAAATTATTGGATATAAAAGCTCTACTGGTTGATATAGAATGTTGATGTGTCTTTGACAAGCATCACATCTTCTTGCGTATTCCACAACATCCTTCTTCATAGTAGGCCAATAATAACCTGTCCTGAGGATCCTTGAGAGTAATGCTCTGCCCTAGTATGGTTTCCAAAGTCTCCTTCATGAAAATCCTTCAAGAATTCTTGAATTTCTGGATCCTCAATGCATTGCAAATAGGGACCTGCAAGAGATCTTCTTTACAAAATGTTATTTAATATAATAAATTGAGAAACTTAACCCTAAAGGCTCTGGGATTCTCCACTGTCGGAATTTCCCCATTCTAAATGTAGTTCATAATTGGAAGGATACATGATCTATAATTTGGCTGCACATCACTGGGTATAATTGCGTATTTTCAACTATTTCCAATGCTTCATTTTCCTTGATTGCATGGATGATAGGTATCCTCACGTCTTCTAGTATCTTTAAGGATGATCTTAGATTTGCTACCGCATCCGCCCCAACATTTTCTTCTCTAGGTACCTGCGTTTTGCTAGAAGAATCGAAAGCATTTGCTAGTTTTTAATAATTTGTAAATATTTAATTAATTTCAAACCCTTCAAAGAATATAAGCCATTGTAATGGTTAGTAATTAGCGATGAGTCTATGTATACTTGAAGATACCTGATCCTCATCTGTTTAACTAATTGCAAACCTGCTATTAGGGCCTCATATTCCGCTTCATTGTTAGTTGTCTGAAACTCATAAGCAATAGATTGGGGTATTATGCCCCCCTGTGGTGATTTTAATAGTATTCCTAGTCCAGTTCCCTTTACCCATTTGAGGCTCCATCAGTGAAGAGTATCCAAGGATCTTTGGTCTCCTCAAGCTGTTGAACCTCTAATTCAGCTTCCCTTTTGTAGATCACTACTGAAATCAGCCACAAAGACTGCCAAAGCTTGAGACTTGATGGAAGTCATGGGTTCATACTTAATGTCATATGCACTAAGTTTGACTGCCTACTTCGCCATTCTTCCTTACATTTTAGGTTTCCTGAGAACACTCTTAATAGGAAAGTTGTTTTCACAACAATTGTATCTATTTCAAAATAGTGTCTAAATTTAGTGGAAGCCATAATCAATGCAAGAATTAATTTCCCTAAATAGAGTACTTGGCTTCAACATCAAGAAGGCTTTTACTTACATAATATATCAGATGTTGTTGGCCTTCATGATCCTTAACTAACACTATACTTACTACTTTACCTGAAACAACTAAGTACAAGGATAATGGCTCAGCATCCTCTAGTTTCATCAGGGCTGGTGCTGAGGATGGATAATCCTTCAGGGCTTTGAGTGCAGCTTCATGCTTCTCAGTCCACTCGAATTTCTTATTCTTCCTCAGGATGTCATAAAAATCCTTGCACTTCTCTGAGGACTTTGAAATGAATCTGTTTAGGGTCGTGATCCTTCCTGTCAGTCTCTGGACATCCTTGGCATTGGCAAGGATTTTATATTCACCATTGCATTAATCTGCTCAGGGCTTGCTTCGATCCCCCTCTTAGTCACCATATATCCTAGGAATTTCCCAGTTTTCACACCAAAAGGACACTTTGAAGGATTCAGCTTCATGTTGTATTGGTCAAGGATATTGAATTCTACTTCAAGATCCTTGAGATGATCCTCTGTTCTCTTGGACTTGACCACCATGTCATCTATATACACTTCCATAGTGTCTCCAATCTGCCCTTTGAACATCATGTTGACTAGTCTTTGGTAGGTGGCACCTGCATTTCTTAGTCCTAGAGGCATTGCGATATAACATTATATGCTAGTAGGAGTCATGAATTGTCACACCCCAACCGAAGGCGGAAACATCAGAGTGAGATGAACTAGATTGCTCGAGACGTCATAACACTATTTGTGTCAATATTTAATTAAACAACTCATTTCATTTCAAAGCATCAAATTGTCAAATTAAAACATAATCAAAATACAAAGTAACAACAATGAAATAAGTTCAACAAAACATAATGATTAACTAAGCATTCTAAGCGTGTTTCTATGCCGTTCCTACTAAGTTTCATCATACAAACTTCATCAACCTGCAACATGTTAAAAGTATAGGTCAATAACAAAGTATTGGCGAGTACACAAGTTTGATATCATAGCATAAGTATTAAACTGTTTAAACAAATCCACATGAATAGCTAGCATACGAGATAAATGTAAACAAGGCATGTGAACTACAAGTCAATCCTCTCGTGTACCGTATAATAGATTAAAACTTAACAGTGACCACAAGAATACGGGCGGTGCGTTACTCCTATAGCACTATACATGTTAAGGGAGGCTTGATCGAAGTAAATGACATTTAGTTTCACATAAGAATGTTCCAAGTAACAATTCAAGTATCACATAACTATAGCCTGTATGACAAATTGTTTGTGTGATTTCATAGAATAAAAGTGTGATTTAGTGTAGCTTGGTAAATTAACATATTGCACCCAAAAAGTGTAAATCATAAAAAGGGGTCGAGTGTACTAACGACTTTGCAAAGTAAATTCCGTGAAAGCGTTAGGTTTGATTAGGGGGATGAACACCAAGTTATCCTACACAAGGAAATGTAGATGTGTGAGTTTTAGATTTACGATGGAGTTTATCAATTTTAGGAATTTAAAGTATGCAAAAAGTATGTATAGACAAAAGTATTTATCTAGATGTTAACACTCGTTTTTAACACTATATGCCCCGAAGGGTGTTTGTGTTTTTATGGGTCATGCCCAATAGAATCGTAACGATGGTTAGATCTAAGATAAAATAACCTAATATTAGGAAAAGTAACCATATGGTCATTGTCAAAGGTTCGGTTATATTAAGTATTTACATATATAGTTTACATATAATATTACTAATTCATCATAGAGTTCATGTAATTCATAGATATCATATAAGCCATATAAGTAGTGCATTGAGGTAGGAGGATAACCATCCTAAACCTCTTTCGTAAGATTCACCAATACAAAAGATTGTCACAAGGACAATACGGATGGTAATGAATAAAAAATCATCAAGTGAGGGGTGGATTACAAAATTGGATGGCCAAGGCCTCCATGTAATCACACCTACACCAACACAAGCTTTTAAGCTTGGATGGCTCAACACTTGTGGGTTTGAAACCCTATTAAAAACCACAAGTTTAGAGACATATTATGCCTCTTGATCGTTTATGAACAAGTCTAGCTAACACACTAACCATAAACTTGGTTAGAGGCATAAGTAGCATAGAGTTGTTATATTTAAAAACAAGTTTGAAAAACTTTTATAAGTTTAACTTCCAAAACAGAAATTTTGGCCCCAAATATGGTGTTGTTCCACCTTCGTTTTCCATGGAAAACCTATGGTAACATCCACAAGGCTTAGCAAACAATTTTGAGGAACTGAACAAGAAGAAAACATTGAAAATCTGGAAGTTTAAAAAGTTAAAAATTAGGCAGAAAGTTTACACATTTTGGACATCAAAATGGTGGGGTTTCACCTTAGTTTGCCCAAGCAAACTTGTGAGAACCATCCTAGAGGTTATCCAAGAGTGTTAGAAAGAAAACCAAGGCTCGAAGAAGAAGAGAAGTGAGTTGAAAATCACTTGCAATCTGCTTTATTTCAGCAGTAAGTTACTGAAGTTAGGAGGTCTGTTTGAGGTGTTTGGAGGCTTGTAAAAGTGAGAAATGGGTGGGGAACACTTGGTTTTATAGTTGGAAGCATTAGGGTTAGGATTAGGGTTACATTTAATATGGTTTGGTGGGATTTTGAATCAAAAAAAGAAGAGGGAATGCCTTAACAGCTTGCGGCCACAAGCTGTTAGGTATTTTATATATTTTTTTTATATACTTGATATTTTTGGTCTTTAAATATTGTTCACCATATGTGACATAATTAGGGTTCATATGGTAAGCTAAGATCAAGTGTGAGGGTGTTTTGAAACCAAAAAAAAAACTTGCTAGAAAGTATTTGTTTAACATAATGCGACAAGGTTTCTTTAATGCTGGAAGCTTGAAGTTTTGTATTAAGTTCCAATAATTGTCTTGCTTGACTTTGGTATTAAGGTTTATAAACGTTCAACAAGCATTTAAGAGTTGTTTAGAATTGATTTATCAAGCCACAAAATAACGTATGATCATAAGTTTAACATGAATAAAGTTTGTGAAATTCGCATAATTGATAATCTTGTTTCAATCAAAGCCTTAGATTACAATGAACCGGAAATAGAAATATGAATACAAGATTTGGACTTCCAAAATAGAAACATGAAGCGATCTTACTAAAAACGGATAGTTACAAATGTGAAGCGTTACAGTCTCCCCTCCTTTAGGGAATTTTGTCCTGAAGTTTAGGAAGAGGCAACGAACAAATGCGGATACATAGTCTTCATGTCGCTTTGAAGTTTCCAAGTAAATTCAGCGCCACATTTTCCTTCCCATCGAACCTTCACGATAGGAATTCGAATGAGCCTTAGTTGCTTATTACCTCGATCCATGATTTCGACTGGTTTCTCCATGAAGTGTAAGGTCTCATTGATTTGAAAATCTACGAGTGGAACTTGGAGTCTTTCTTCGGTGAGACATTTCTTCAAGTTTAAGACATGGAAGGTAGGATGAACGTTGCTGAGCTTTTACGGTAGGTCCAGTCGGTAGGCTACCTTGCCAATCCTTTCGAGAATCTTGAAAGGACCCACGTAGCGAGGAGCGAGCTTTCCCTTTTTCCCGAAACGAACCACACCCTTCCAAGGGGTACCTCAAGGAGTACGAAGTCACCACACTTGAATTCTAAAGGCTTGCGTCTTTATCTGCGTAGCTTTTTTGTTGGCTTCTAGCTTTCAGCAAGTTTTCCCGAATCTGCAAAATCTTGTCCGTCGTCTGTTGTATAAGCTCAGGACCGGTGATTTGAGCTTCCCCGATCTCGTGCCAACAAATAGGTGATCGGCACTTGCGTCCATACAATGCCTCGAATGGTGCCATTTGAATACTCGCGTGGTAACTGTTGTTGTACGAAAATTCGACCAAAGGCAAGTGCATGTCCCAGTTGCCACCAAAATCAATTATGCAAGACGAAGCATGTCCGCTAGGGTTTGGATTGACCATTAGACTGAGGATGGAAAGAATTTCTAAGATTGAGTTGAGTACCAAGCGCCTTTTGAAAATGTTTGCCAAAGACGAGAAGTGAAACGACCATCATGGTCCGAGATAATGTCAACGGGGACCGTGAGGATAGATGACTTCATCCGTGTAGATACGAGCCAATTTCTCGACTCGGTAGTCTTCACGTATGGGAAGGAAATGAGGAGACTTGGTCAGACGGTCGATGATCACCCAAATACTATTGTGTCCAGACGATGTACGAGGGAGTTTGGTTATGATATCCATAGCAATACTCTCCCATTTCCAAACAGGGATTTCCGGTTGTTCGAGTAAGCTGGAGGGTCGTTGATGTTCGACCTTTATCTTTGAGGAAGTAAGGCACATCGAAACGTAAAAGGCGAAATCTTTCTTCATACCAGGCCACCAAGACGACGCTCAAAGGTCATGGTACATCTTATCGGCGCCAGGATGAATAGAGTATCGGGATTTATGAGCTTCGCTCATTAACAGGTCATGAAGATTATCATGGTTTGGAATCCAAATACGGTCAAGGTAGCACATGATGCCATTGGGTTTGGTCACAAGTTGGTTTTCAGCACCACACTGCAACTCATTATCGAGGTTACCCTCATTAACGGTCTAGTATTGTGCCTCACGAATCATCTCTTGGAGCTTTCCCGAGGTTTGATAGCAACGTACACTTTTAACATGAGTTTTCCGACTAAGTGCGTCGGCTACGGCATTTGCTTTACCATGGTGGTAGCGGATATCGAAGTTGTAGTCGTTTAATAATTCCACCCAACGAAGCTGACGCATGTTGAGCTCTTTTGATTAAAGATATGTTGGAGGCTCTTATGGTCGGTGAAGACTGTACACTTGGTACTGTAAAGGTAGTGTCGCCATATCTTTAATGCAAAAACAACTGCACTAAGTTCATGGTCATGCGTGGTATAATTTTTCTCATGAATCTTGAGTTGCGTGACGCGTAAGAGAACCTTGTCTCGTTGCATGAGAACGCAACCAAGACCTTGTCTTGAGGCATCGCAATACACGACGAAGTCGTCGGTACCATCGGGAAGGGTTAGGATAGGAGCATTGTAAAGCATGTCCTTGAGCATTTGAAAAGTCACCTCTTGTTCGGAACCCCAAACAAAAGGTTTATCCTTTTGAGTTAAGGAAGTGAGAGGTACGACGATTTTTGAAAAAATTGAGATGAAATGACAGTAATAACCGGCTAAGCGGAGAAACGAACGGATTTCAGACGAAGTCTTAGGGGCAATCCAATTTTCACCGCCTTTATTTTCGTGGGTCAACGTGAATACAAGTTCGTTGACGATATGACCAAGAAATTGAACCTCCTTCAACCAAAATTCACACTTGGAGAACTTGGCGTAAAGGCGTTGAGTACGCAAAAGCTGAAGGATAAGAAGCAAGTGTCGCTCATGCTCTTCTCGCGTCTTGGAATAGATTAGGATATCGTCAATGAAGATGATCATGAATCGGTCGAGATAGGGCTTACACACGCTATTCATCAAATCCATAAACATGGCGGGTGCGTTGGTCAAACCAAATGGCATGACCACAAATTCGTAGTGCCCATAACGTGTGCGAAACGCGGTTTTGGGTACATCTTCTTCGAGGACTCGAAGTTGATGATAACCAGAGTGAAGGTCGATTTTTGAGAAACAAGTCGCGCCCTGAAGCTAGTAAAAAAGGTCATCGATGCGAGGAAGAGGGTATCGGTTCTTCACCTTAAGCTTGTTGAGCTCACGATAGTTGATGCACATACAAAAGGATCCGTCTTTCTTCTTGACGAATAGAACGGGAGCGCCCCAAGGAGATGTGCTAGGGCGTATAAAGCCTTTATCAAGAAGCTCTTGAAGTTGGCTATACAGTTCTTGCATCTCCGAGGGTGCTAGATAATAGGGGGATTTGGCGACCGAGTTGCACCAGGGATGAGGTGTAACACCATGTAAAATCGTGTACAATAGTTTAGTGACACGTTTTGTATTTTAAATATAGTCTATTAAAGACCAGCAAGGACTAAAGGCGTCAACATGCTCAAACTGAGCCTCTGAGTGACGGTCCGATGTCAACATGCACAAATAACAACCTCTGAGTGACTGATATGTCAACATGCTTAAATCATTAGCCTCCGAGTGACTGATATGTCAACATGCTTGAAATTTGGCCTCTGAGTGACTGATATGTCAACATGCCTAGCCTCTGAATGACATCGGAGTCAACATGCTTATAATAAGCCTCTGAGTGATCCTTTACGAAGTCCTAACTCTCATACGTGCCATTTGTTGGACGAGAGGGTCCAATTTTGTAAAAAAATGTGAAAGTTGGATGATGGAGGGTTAAAAGTGTCAACATGTTAATTTATACTCTGGGTGACCTTTTAATGAATCGAGAGATCGACAATGTCCGGGCACGATCTCAGGTGAGCAAAGTATTGGCTACGGAGGACTAAAAGTGCCAAAAAGGTGTTTAAAAAGGTTTTTAGAAGCTTTATAAAGTTAAGGGGTTAAAAGTGTTAATTTTTGAAACTGGCCAAGGGCGGTCGCGGGCCACGAGAGACCTGGCCTGGGTCTCTTGCGGGGCACGAGAGAAGCTCTGCTGCAGAAGTTTTCTTGGCTTCCAAACAAAAATGCCAAAAACCATTAAATCGAAACCATAGCTTACTAAACTGCTATGCCACGTTTTGGGAGACTTGTAAGCTTCTTCTTACACCCCTAAACACATGGCTTCACCTCTTTTGAGTTCTCCAACTATAAATAGGTGATCAAGTTCACCATTTGAACTTGCCCCTTTCTTATTCATTCACTCTTCTCCCTCCTTTGGAAGTTCCTAGCTAAAAGGAGCATCCAACATAGTTCTTTTTCACCCTAGGAATCACTGGTAAGTGTTCCTTCCTTGTGCATTTTCGTTTATAGGCTTTTATAGCCAAAAGACAAGCGTTTTACGAAAAACAATTTGACTTTCGGTTAAGACCATTATGGTCCAGCCATTGTTCGAAATGAACATGGCTAAGTGATCATAATAAGGTGGGTGTTAATCCCTATAAAGGGCACCTCCTGAAGATCACGTTTGCTAGACCAATTGACGAGTCAAAGTTATGATATTAAAAAGTCAAACAGGCCATTTTCCAGAAAAATCATAAATTGGTCTTATATATGTTATGAAACATGTTTTGACACTTAAACAAGTTGGTAATAATCATTAGAACATGTAAGAACATGTTCGGCTCATCAATTTCAGTTCTAGGGTCGTTTCGCAACCGAAAGTCGCAAAGTTTGACTTCTGCTTTGACTTTCGATTCTGACCCGATTTAGATTAGTTACCTACTGATCTAAAGTGGCATTATGATCGTAATACAATGTAGCATAACCCTCTGAGGTTATATTACATGATCATAATCAGAATCTAAGTTTATGTGCGACTTCCATAATTATGCCATCTTTGACCAAAATGCCCTTTTTTATAAAACAAGGTTTTAAATGGTAATGAGCTTGAAAATGAGTTTTCTACTGATATAAATATTATAATTAGGATTATTTGGAATTTTAAACCAAGTTAAAAACTGAGTTTTCAAACAGGTCCTTAAACTATGTCGATAAATGACGATATTAGCCCTTATGGCTTATAAAATAATTTTAATCAAATCTTTTCAAGGTAAATCATTTACCTACTGATATGTTATATTAAATAAACATTTTAATCTGACCTTAATGTCAGTTTTCATAAAACATTGCATAAAGACGTAATTTTACGACATAAACGCCGTTTCGGCGCATAGTATGGTTTTAAACCATATAGTGACCAAGACTTGTTACCTACCGATTTTAAAACTTATTTTAAACATATTTACAGTAGGTACATGTTATAAACTCAGAATTCCAAATAATTTATAAACTATGTGTAAAATGACCAAAATGCCCATTCGGTGCATAGTTTGGTCATAAAAGATAAATTACACAAATAATTGGTATCCTACTGATATTATATCACAAATAAAGTATTTTTCCAGAATACTTATAACTATAACGTTAAATTATATTCAAGTTCCTTTTATACGGTATAAAATTACCAAAATGCCCTTATGAGGCATAATTTCGTTTTAAAACCTTAACGTGCATATAAGTTGATATCCTATTGATATTTTAACTTATTTCAAATATAATGGCATATACAACTTGTGTATGACTTATCCAGTTACCCATTTTGGCTTATAAGTATACGGTTGATTATACGTAACTAGTTTATGGAATTTACCAAAACGGGTTTAACCTTATCATTTTAAATCTCAAAATCCAGAATGTTAATAGTTTACCCTTATTATACAAGTCAAGGTACGTGTTGGGATTAAACTACATTCTAGCCAATCATCGTTTAATCTAGCGTCATACGTTTTGATCAAGCACGCTAGTCGGTCTAAGTCTATCACTTAAATAAGACCGTTAGTATTTAATTGGTTAGTTTATACCATAATCTAGACTAGAGACTTGCCGGTAAATGCTATCTGCACTTAGTACTTTTGTGTCCGGCTGAGTTATTAAAATTAAAGAAGACTGGCTTAGGTAAATACTCTCGACTTATTTCCCCTATACAGGCTTGGGTTACGGTAAATTATTACCGCTTGGTAGGAAATGGGATCAATCAAATGCCGGATTGTGGCTAGTAAATCCGCATATTCTGTTTTAATCAGTTTTGTTTGATAACTTAAACATATGGGGTTAACTACCGTGTCCTGGATATCCTCGGCTCATTACAATAGAAATGGCCACGACCTTAGCGCGCTTGTAGGCATACACCCGATAGACGCTCAATAAAGCATTCACACAATGTTGGGGAGAATTAACTCCTTCGTGAGTCCAAAGTGGTGTGTACGTTAATCATGTTTCGGTCTCCGTACCGGGCCCTGTGTGTATGGACAAACATGTAAATCTGTTAACAAGGTTGGACGGTCAACTTTCCCAAGTTATAAAAAGATTTTGTGTTGATACGCACTTAAAACATTTTTGAAATGTTTTCAAAATGAGTCAGTTGGGTGTATTTACCAGCAAAAGCTGACGTATTTTCAAAAGACTAAACTGCAGGTACAATACGAAAATAGGTTGGAAGTGCTCGGTAGTGATAGAGGATCTTGCAAATCCTAAATCTGCCCAAAGTCTGTTTTATATTCATTCCATGTACAATTTATAATCCGCCTGTGGATCTTCTATTACGAGCATGTATATTATTTTGTATTTTCGAACATTCGGTTTGTAATAGTAATTTTACTCCAAGACTTCTGTTGTGCAGTGTTTAATTGACTATGATGATTATCAACTGACGTCACGATACTCCCAACCGAGCCCCCCGGTGTATGGATTTGGGTTGGAAATCCGGGGTTTGAAAGGTTGGTATCAGAGCCAACGTTTGAGACAATTAAAGACTAGCCTTTTTTGTTTCATCTCAAACTTACACGAGCACATTCCTTAGACTTCCGAGTCTAGGCATTGACCTAGGATTACTCATTTCATTATTAAGTTATTGGTATTGTTTTTGAATTGATTTTTTAACAGGAAAACGCCACCACGTGTACGAGGACAAAGTGGGAGAGGAAAAGGTCCAATGAGGGGAGGACCATCGAGGCGCATTCCCCCTCAACCTCACAACTCAGATGCTTACCAAGAATCAGGAGATTCATCTCCTTGGCAACCAGCGAGATGCTCTGTCTCTCATAGACACTCACCCCCACATTCTCAAAATTCTTACCACTCTCACCACTCCTATCATTCACACCATACCCACCATTCCCATTCACATTCTTACCATGAAGAATTTAACCTTAACCATTACTTTAACATGCCTCCAGCCGACCAAAATCAGTTAGACCAGCCAAACCCTATGGAAGAGGACTCTGACCCGGAGATGCCGCCGTCGGGATCGAATACGCACCCCATAGAAATTTCAAGTGATTCGAACTCTTATGCCGGATCGCCTTACCAAGGTCCTAATGAATGGGACCAGTATTGGAACCAATTCACCTTCGCCCACACTCCTTCTCATTACTCTCAACCTACCCCTATTCAAGAAGATGTCCACATGTAACCAGTGGACCAACCTCAACCACCACCTGAACCACCAAGAAGAAAACGTGGAGCACGTATGTCGGTACGTGCTGGACAAAGGTTGGGATCACTGCCACCTTTGCCCAATTCCTACTCCACAATACAAGAGGACCCACAAATGGGTGGACCCTCTAACACCTTACCAGTGGTGGAACCAACACCAACACCTATGGTTCAACCACCACCATCTGGTTATACTAACCCAATCCCCACATATCCAGACACGTCTGGATATGATCCTTTTAACCCATCTACGCCGGTAGGCTATCAAGCATGGTCGCAAGACCCCTACATGCAGCCGGTTATGCACAATGCACTTTATCCGTCTCCCTTCCCACCTACTGGAAATCCAACTTATGGGTACGGTATCGTTATGCCACAACCTCACGACAACTCCGCCACCACTTGAGGCCATTAATGAGGCCTTAGAAAGAATGAAAGAAATGCAGCAGCAAGCGGAGAAAACAGAGAAGAAAACGAACAAAATTCTTCAAGAAACTCTCCAAGTTGGTCAAGGGAAAGAAGGACGAGTGAAGTCTCTTCTAATTAATATGTGGTCCCTGCGAGGACGTTGTTGTTTCTTTAGTCCCTGCGTGGACATTTTTATTTCTTTAAAGTCCTTGCATGGACAGTTCCTTTCATTTTCTAGTATTGTAATTTCTAAATTTGAAATTTAATAATGTACTTTTGGAATTATATATATGTGTTCATCCTCTTCAAACGAGCTTCTCGATTTTACTCGAAATTTATGATCTGCGATATAATTCCAAAAGACCTTAATATATTTGATTATGCTAAGTGGCGTAGACCACATATTGACCAAGAAATGATAGCTAAGTACGAAGGGGTCTTCTATCAGGATAGTTAAGGGAAGTTATCCTTCTATCCAGAGGTAAAGGACTAGGTCCAAACCTCCAAGGTCGTTAAGGTCGAAGGTGACCGGGACCATTAATCAATCATTAAGGTACTTTTATGGTAACATTAAGAAATGTTCATACTCTTGGTAGTGTGACTTCAGGAACCACACTAGCCATTAATGGGACAGGCTGATATGCCATATAAATCTGATATGATGTAGGACAATGTGCCCAATTTATGTCCAATCGATAGGCTGATATGCCATATACATATGATATGATGTAGGCCAATGTGCCCAATTTATGTCCAATGGGACAGGCTGATATGCCATATACATCTGATATGATGTAGGCCAATGTGCCCAATTTATGTCCAATGTGACAGGCTGATATGCCATATATATTATGTCCAATGTGACCGTCCAATGCGCCCAATTATTATGTCCATTAAGGACAAGCCTATGAGCTATATAATTGTCAATAATGACAATGACAGTTGTGACATCACGATCCACTATCCAATAATATATGGACTATGTCCAAATTGTAATTTGCCTATGATTGTCCTATTTAGACCTAGGCCAAATATGGTTATGTTAAGCCTAAGAGTTTTGATGTTATTCACACTAGTATAGGCAATGGATTGTTATATCCAATGTGGAAAGCCGATATGGCTGATATACCATGGCTAAATGAAGTTTTATTGGTATATAGAACCCAAGACTTAAAGATGGCTAATTCAAATGAAGCACAAAGTAGCCACAGGAATGTTGAATCTAACAAAGCTGAAAACAAAATATTATTGATGAAAATTTTCAAGCTTGCATATATGCGGCTGTTGAAAAGGCCATGGGAAAGGCCATAGAAAAGCTAAGAGAGTCGAGTGCCACTCGCTCTAGACCCTTATCTATTCCACCATCTTCAGCTCATAAGGAGAGCTCCTTTCACTCTTCAAATGCAAAGAGTGAATCAAAGAAAATAGATCTTACTGTAAAGTCCCGTTCTATTAAAGACGGATGTACCTATAAGTACTTTGTCTCCCTGTAAGCCCTGAGACTTTAACGGGGAGAAAGGAGCTGTAGAAGCCCTAAAGTAGCTAGACGAGATGGAAACGATTGTAGACATCAGCAACTGTGCTGATAAGGATGTGGTCAAGTACGTATCTCAATCCTTTAAGGGTGATGCCCTGATATGGTGGAAAAGCCATGATCCAGTCTACAGGTAAGGTACACCTGTATAATTTAGGATGGTCCAAGTTTGTGGACCTTGTTAAGGAAACTTACTGCCCAACCCATGAGGTGGAGAAATTAGAGACAAACTTTTTGTCTCTTTCAATGAAAAACCTAGATTGTCGAAAGTACGTTTCTGACTTTAACTCCCTATCTAGGTTAGTTTCCTATTTGATCACCCCCGAATCCAAACACATTGCGTGTTTTATAAATGGGTTGGTGCCAGAAATAAAGGGCATGGTAAAGGCTGCTCAGCCTAGTACCTATAGGTCCACTATAGACCTATCTCTTTCCCTCGCCCTTGATTTGGTAAGACAAAGGTCAGTTAGGACTGAAATTGACGGAAAGAGGAAACGGGAGGATAATAACTCCCAAAGATCTAAAAAGAAAGGAAATTTCGGGTTCAAGAAGAACAGCACGCGTCTAATGACAAACCTCTGTGCAAGATCTTAAATATAGGCATCGGGGATAGTGTCGCATAAATCCACAAACCAAACCCTGTGGTATTTGTCAAAGAAAAGGGCATAAGACCTTAGATTGCAAGGATCTTGAGGATGCAGTTTGCTACAACTGCAATGAAAAAGGGCATATGACGTACAATTGCCCCAAGAAACCCAAAAGTAATGATGCAAAGCCTAGAGAGGCCAAGAAGGGGAATGCCATGTGCCTTTCAAATGAATGCCAGGGAGGCCGTTAATGACAACACCATCATAACATGTACATTCCTCATTAACAATATTTACACTAGAGTTCTTTTCGATTCGGGTGCGGATAAATCATTTGTTGACCATAAGTTTAGTAAACTATTAAACTTACCCATAAGAACTCTGGATAAAACATATGAGATAGAACTCACTGACGGAACATTAGAGATGACATTTTCCATTCTTGATGGATGTTCCATATCCATTAAGAATCATTCCATACCTATCTCTTTGTTGCCAATAAAATTGGCGGGGTTCGATGTTGTCTTAGGCATGGATTTGTTATCTCATAACCAAGCCCGCATTGCCTACGATAAAAAGCTCATCGAGATTAAGACCCCATGTGGTGAATTGGTCACCATCCCGGAGACTCACACTATGGATTGCCAGACAAGGTGTCGTTATTTAAGGCATCCAAGTGTTTGAGAAGAGGATGTGTCATTTACATGGCACAAGTTACCATAAATGAGCCTAAGCCAAACATGGAGGACCTACCAGTCATCTCAGAATATCCCGATGTATTCCCAAAAGAATTACCAAGCCTACCCCCAGACAGACAAGTGGAGTTCAAGATTGATATCCTGCCAGGGTCAGCACCAGTAGCTAGAGCTCCATATAGGCTAGCACCAACGGAGATGAAGGAATTGAGGACGCAGCTAGACGAATTCTTGGAGAAAGGATTTATACAGCGTAGTTCCTCGCCTTGGGGAGCTCCTATCCTTTTCATTAAAAAGAAAGAGGTTCAATGCGGATGTGCATTGACTACCGAGAGCTAAACAAGTTAACAATAAAGAACAGATATCCTCTGCCCAGGATCGGCAATTTATTCAACCAACTTCAAGGGGCTAGTTACTTCTCTAAGATTGATCTGAGATCTGGATATCACAGCTGAAGGTTAGAAGTGAAGATGTTCCTAAAACTGCCTTCAGACCCGATATGGTCACTTTGAATTCTTAGTGATGCCTTTTGGTCTCACAAATGCACCTACAACATTCATGGATCTTATGAATAGAGTCTGCAAGCCATATCTGGATAAGTTTGTCATTGTCTTTATAGATGACATACTTATCTACTCTCGTAATCAAACCGATCACGAGAAACATCTTCGGTGCATCTTAGAACTACTAAGGCAAGAGAAGCTTTATGCTAAATTCTCTAAGTGTGAGTTTTGGTTAGCAAGGTCCAATTTCTTGGTCATATGGTAAGTGAACATGGTATCCAGGTGGATCCCACCAAAATTGAGGCCATAATGAATTGGGAAGTGCCCAAGACCCCATCGGAGATTCGTTGTTTTCTAGGATTGGCCGGTTACTACAGAAGGTTCATTGAGAACTTTTCAAGAATAGCCACTCCTTTAACTACCTTGACCCGTAAAAATGTTAAGTATAATTGGGATCCAAAGCAACAAGAATCTTTTGAGGTTCTTAAACATAAGTTGAGCAATGCTCATGTGTTATCTCTAGCTGTGGGTAATGAGGAATTTGTAGTCTACTGTGATGCATCGCACACTGGCATGGGTTGTGTGCTAATGCAAAAAGGCAAAGTAATTGCCTATGCATCACGACAGTTAAAGGTGCATGAAAGAAATTACACCACCCACGATTTAGAATTGGGTGCCGTTGTATTTGCACTAAAACTGTGGAGACATTACTTGTATGGCACAAAGTGTATTATATACACTGACCATAAAAGTCTCCAGCATCTGTTCAATCAAAAATAATTGAACATGCAACAACGCCGATGGATGGAAACGCTTAACGACTATGATTGCGAGATTCACTACCATCCAGGAAAAGCCAAATATAGTTGCTGATGCCTTAAGTCGCAAATAACAAGTTAAACCCTAAAGATTAACACCAAGAGCATTGAGCTCAGAAATAGCTTAAATGAGAAGCTAATAGATGCACAAAAGCAAGCCCTATTAGAGGCTAATATTCCTAAGGAAGAATTAGGCGGGAACTGTGGATCAGTTAGCTAAGACCAAAAGTGGAAATGACACTATTTGGGTCATTGTGGATAGGCTGACCAAGTCAGCACATTTCTTGCCAATAAAGGAAAGTATAATTCAGATAAATTGGCTAAATTATATGTGGACAAGATTGTGTCCCTACACGGTGTGCTGGTATCTATTGTATCTGACAGAGATACTAGATACACATCTCACTTTTGGAAAAGTTTCCAACAATCTTGAGGCACACGATTAAACTTTAGTACAGCTTACCATCCACAGACTGTGTCAAAGCGAGCGTACTATTCAAACTCTGGAAGACATGCTCAGTCATGTGTGATCGATTTAGGTGAAAGTTGGGATGACCACTTACCCCTAATAGAATTCTCCTATAATAACAGCTATTATACGAGCATCAAGGTTGCTCCTTTTGAGGCCTTGTATGGGAGAAAATGTAGAACGCCCATGTGTTGGGCAGAAGTTGGGGAAGCCCAACTTCAGGGCCAGAGGTTGTCATGGAGACCATGAAAAAGATTGTGCAAATCCGTGATCGTCTCAAAGTTGCCAGGGATAGGCAGAAGAACTATGCTGACAAGAGGCGTAAACTCGTAAGTTCCAAGTAGGGTACAAAGTCATGTTAAAGTATCACCCTGGAAAGGTGTGATGCGCTTCGGAAAGAAGGGCAAGTTGAGCCCAAGATATATTGGACCATTCGAGATAGTCGAATGCGTCGGCACTGTAGCTTAAAGCTCAGGTTGCCTGAGGAGCTTAGTGGAATTCATGATGTATTCCACATATCTAACCTTAAGAGGTGTCTAGCTGATGAGTCACTAGAAATGTCGTACAAAGATGTGCAAATTGATGAAAACCTAAGGTTCGTTGAGAAACCAATTTCGATCGGGATTCCGAAGAAAAATGATACCTATAGTGAAGGTTAAGTGGGACGCTTTTAGAGGTCCTGAGTATATATGGGAAGTTGAGTCCACTATGCGACAAAAGTACCCCCATCTTTTTGAATAAAATCTTGGGGTCGAGATTTCTTTTAAGGGGGTAAGGATGTAACACCCTGTAAAATCGTGTCTAATAGTATAGTGACTCGTGTTGTATTTTTAAATATAGTCTATTAAAGACCAATAATGACTAAAGGCGTCAACATGCTCAAACTAAACCTCTGAGTGACGGTCCGATGTCAACATGCACAAATAACAGCCTCTGAGTGACTGATATGTCAACATGCTTAAATCATTAGCCTCTAAGTGACTGTTATGTCAACATGCTTGAAATTTGGCCTCTGAGTGACTAATATGTCAACACGCCCAGCCTCTGAATGACATCGGAATCAACATGCTTATAATAAGCGTCTGAGTGATCCTTTACGAAGTCTCAACTCTCATACGTGCCATTTGTTAGACGAGAGGGTTCAATTTTGTAAAAAAATTGAAAGTTGGATGATGGAGGGATTAAAAGTGTCAACATGTTAATTTATACCTTTGGGTGAACTTTTAATAAATCGAGAGTTCGACAATGTCCGGGAACAATCCCGGGTGTACCAAGTATTGGCTACGGAGGGCTAAAAGTGCCAAAAAGGTGTTTAAAAAGGTTTAGAAGCTTTAAGGGGTTAAAAGTGTCAATTTTTGAAACTACGCAAGAGCGGTCGCGGGCTGCGAGAGACCTGGCCTGGGTCTCTCGCGGGGCGCAAGAGAGGCTCTGCTGCATAAAGTTTTCTTGGCTTCCATACAACAATGCCAAAACCATTAAATCGAAACCATGGCTTCCAAACTGCTATGCCACATTTTGGGACACTTGTAAGCTTCTTCTTACACCCCTAAACACCTGGCTTCACCTCCTTTGAGTTCTCCAACTATATATAGGTGATCAAGTTCATCATTTGAACGTACACCTTTCTTATTCATTCACTTTTCTCCTTCCTCTGGAAGTTCCTAGCTAAAAGGAGCATCCAACATAGTTCTTTTGCACCCTAGGAATCACTGCTAAGTGTTCCTTCCTTATGCATTTTCGTTTATAGGCTTTTATAGCCAAAAGTCAAGCGTTTTACGAAAAACGCTTTGACTTTCGGTTAAGACCATTATGGTCCAGCCATTGTTCGAAATGAACATGGCTAAGTGATCATAATAAGGTGGGTGTTAATTCCTATAAAGGGCACCTCCTGAGATCACGTTTGCTAGACCAATTGACGAGTCAAAGTTATGATATTAAAAAGTCAAACATGCCATTTTTCGAAAAAAATCATAAATTGATCTTATATATGTTATGAAACCTGTTTTGACACTTAAAAAAGTTGGTAATAATTATTATAACATGTAAGAACATGTTTGGCTCGTCAATTTCAGTTCTAGGGTCGGTTTGCAACCGAAAGTCGCAAAGTTTGACTTCTGCTTTGACTTTCGATTCTGACCCGATTTAGATTAGTTATCTACTGATCTAAAGTGGCATTATGATCTTAATATAATGTAGCATAACCCTATGAGGTTATATTACATGATCATAATCAGAATCTAAGTTTATGCGCAAGTTCTATAATATGCCATCTTTGACCAAAATGCCCTTTAAGTATAAAACAAGGTTTTAAATGTTAATTAACTTGAAAATGATTTTTCTACTGATATTATATTATAAGTAGGATTATTTACGATGTTAAACCAAGTTATAAACTGAGTTTTCAAACAGGTCTTTAAACTATGTCGATAAATGACGATTTTAGCCCTTATGGCTTATAAAATAGTTTTAATCAAATCTTTTCAAGGTAAATCATTTACCTACTAATATGTTATATTAAATAACATATTTCAAACATATTAATTTGAGCTTAATGTCAGTTTTCATAAAACATCGCAAAAAGACGTCATTTTACGACATAAACGCCATTTCGGCGCATAGTATAGTTTTAAACTATATTATTGACCAAGACTTGTTACCTACTGATTTTAAAACTTATTTTAAACATATTTATAGTAGGTACTTGTTATAAACTCAGAATCCCAAATAATTTATAAACTATGTGTAAAATGACCAAAATACCCCTTCGGTGCATAGTTTGGTCATAAAAGATAAATTACACAAATAATTGGTATCCTACTGATATTATATCATAAATAAAGTATTTTTCCAAAATACTTATAACTATAACATTATATTATATGCAAGTTCCTTTTATACGATATAAAATTACAAAAATGCCCTTATGAGGCATAGTTTCGTTTTAAAACCTTAACGGGCATATAAGTTGATATCCTACTGATATTTTAGCTTATTTAAAATATAATGGCATATAGAACTTGTCCATGACTTATCCGGTTACCCATTATTGCTTATAAGCATACAGTTGATTATACGTAACTAGTTTACGGAATTTAACCAAAAGGGGTTTAACCTTATCATTTTAAATCTCAAAATCGAGAATGTTAATAGTTTATCCTTATTATACAAGTAAAGGTACTTGTTGGGATTAAACTACATTCTATCCAATCATCGTTTAATCTAGCGTCATACTTTTTGATCAAGCACATTAGTCGGTCTAAGTCTATGACTAAAATAAGACCGTTAGTATTTAATTTGTTAGTTTATGCCATAATCCAGACTAGAGACTTGCCGGTAAATGCTATCTGCACTTAGTACTTTTGTGTACGGCTGAGTTATTAAAATTAAAGAAGACTAGCTCAGGTAAATGCTCTCAACTTATTTCCCCTATACGAGCTTGGGTTACGGTAAATTATTACCGCTTAGTCGGAAATGGGTTCAATCAAATGCCAGATTGTTGCTAGTAAATCCGCATACTGTTTTAATCAGTTTTGTTTGATAACTTAAACATCTGGGGTTAACTACTGTGTCCTGGATATCCTCGGCTCATTACAATAGAAATGGCCACGACCTTAGCCCGGGTGTAGGCATACACCCGATAGATGCTCAATAATGCATTCCCATAAGGTTGGGAAGAATTGACTCCTTCGTGAGTCCAAAGTGGTGTGTACGTTAATCATGTCTCGGTCTCCGTACCAAGCCAATATGTATGGACAAACATGTAAATCTGTTAACAAGGTTGGACGGTTAACTTTCCCAAGTTATAAAAAGATTTTGTGCTAATACACACTTAAAACATTTTTGAAATGTTTTCAAAATGAGTCAATGGGTGTATTTACCAGCAAAAGCTGGTGTATTTTCAAAAGAATAAACTGCAGGTACAATAGGAAAATAGGCTGGAAGTGCTCGGTAGTGATAGAGGATCTTGCAAATCCTAAAACTGCCCAAAGTCTGTTTTATATTCATTCCACGTACAATTTATGATCCGCCTGTGGATCTTATATTACAAGCCCGTATATTATTTTGTATTTTCGAACATTCGGTTTGTAATAGTAATTTTACTCCAGGACTTCCGAGTGCTGTGTTTAATTGACTATGATGATTATCAATTGACGTCACGATACTCCCCCCCCGGGCCGCCGGTGTATGGATTTGGGTTCGAAATCCGGGGTGTGACATGAGGTCAATGCGAAAGTCAAGAGAACGAGCAGGAGGAGGACCAGGAAGATCCTCAGGGAAGACGTCAGGGAAATCGCGCACAACGGGAACTTCACTCACCCTTGGACTCTTATCCTTCTTTTCCACAATGTGGGCAAGAAAACTGAAGTATTCCTTACGTAAGTACTTGTTCGCTTGAATACACGACATAAGCTTGAGACCTTGGAAGGTTTCTCGCCATAGACGTGTTAGGAATCATTATTGTGAAGGGGAAGGCGAATGTATTTTTCCGAACAAAAACTTCAGCACTGACTCGCCTAAGCCAATCCATGCCTACTATGATGTCGAAGCTACCCATTTTCATGGATATGAGCCTCAATAGAAATTGTATGATCGTTGAGGTTTAATGAACAATTAGAAACAACAGAATCGACGGTGACGAATTTTCCGTCGGTGACTTCGACTTCGAATGATTTAGGCAACTTATAACGACAAACATAAGCAAAGGTTCGAATTCAACGGATACAAAACTTTTATCCGCACCAGTATCAAATAACCACGTAGTGTAAACATTGTTAACAAGGAACGTACCCGATATGACATCATTTGAATTTTGAGCTTGTGCGGCTGTGATAACGAAGGCTCTGCCGCGAGCTTGTTGTTGCTGCTGGTTGATGTTGTTGTTGTGCTGCGGGCAGTTGTTGGCAAAATGGTTTTGGTCTCCGCATCTGAAGCAGGCACGAGTGGAGGGTGCGAGGGGTCAGTTTTGGTTGGCAGTAGGGTTTTGAGGTACGGTCATGGCTCGGGCTTGGTTGGTGGGGGCTTGCGGGGCATTTCGGCACTGTTGGCGAAGTGCCCATACCTATTGCAGATAGTGCATAGGCGGCACGGGGCGGTGACGGGATGGTGGAAAGGACAAGCGTTGCACTTGGGATGCGGCCCGGTGTATATCTTCTTGATGGGTACGGGTGCGGCTAATGCTAGTTGTTGGGGGTTTGGCAGAGTGACTACTACGCAGTTCGGGCTCAAAGCCTTCTGCTTCTTGCCTTTGGTGTTGCTTCTTGGTGGTTTGGGTGAGGTAGGCTCGGTGAGGGCTTCGGTGGTGGCTTGGTGGGCTTACCTTAGTGGAGCCTTGGCGGCTTCACGAAGGACATGGTTATTGTTCAATCAAGCAGCCAAAGGAAAAGCTTCCTCGAGGGTTTTGGGTGAGGTGGTATCGACCAGGTCCGCGAGGTGAGGAGGGAGGCAATGTATGTATTTAGCAACAAGCATTTTCAGCTATGTCGACTTGGCTTGGGCAAATCGCACCTAGCTGCTTAAAATGGGCTGTGAGGCCAGCGTTGTCATTCCCCACCTGCTTGAGGTTCCAAAACCCATTTTCGAGTCATTGGCGTTTGTGGGGAGGGCAAAATTCACTTTCCATAAGCTTCTTAAGCTCAGGTCCAAGGGAGGGCGTGAGCGACTTTGTTACCACGAACGTTATGCTCGGTAGTCCTCCAATCATGAGCCCTTGACCGGAACACTCCCGTAGCGTTCATGGTATGCAGGTGGTCGGGACAACCACTTTGGATGAAAGTGACTTCAATGGCATCGAACCATTGTAGTAACTTGGTGGGTCCCCTTCGCCGGTGAAAGGTAAGGGATTGCAAGAACAGAATTGTTTGAGGGTGAAGGTGGTTTTAGGTGGTTCATCCTTGGAGTCGACAGAGGTGTAAGGTGATTCGGCACTAGGTGGAGGTTGGATTTTGCTGACGATTTCGGGTATGACCTTGGCCATATGCTCGACCATTTGTTCGGCCATGAACTTCATGCAATCCTTGTTTGACATGGAATCGGATTGGGACCTTGACTTGGACTTGGACTTCCTCTTACCCATAACGCTTGCTTTGAGAGAATGACATCTAAAGGTTTCGACAATAGAAGATAGATTTAGGCTTTGATTGTAATGCTTTCTATAAAGAAAATAATTCGTTTTGAGCATATAAGTATCATGTAACACGTATGATTTCACATAGATAGCACAAGCATTCAAAAGCATAAGCACGTATGATTTGCGTAAGGAGTATAAATTTAGTTGGTTCACGAGGATTATTATTATTGTTTTTGGTTACGAAGGTGTGCGAGTTGTGCATCGGGATTGAAATGAACGAGGTAACAAGTATTAAAACACATGATAATTGAGATGCATAAATGATAGGCTCAATAAAACTTTGAGTTTTTCGGGTTGAGAAATGTCAACTATTCCAAAGTGAATCGAGATCCTTTCAAATTAAAGAAACGTGCTTTGGCCTATAGTAAAGTGCTCTCGTTGAGAAGCGATTAACGGCACTTTACCGTTCCAGTTACTACACGTCTCTCACCGATCGAGAAATCAAAACTTTGGCGAGATTGAAAATCGAGGAATGGGACTAGTTGACAAGGTGCGGGTTTCACCCCTAACTTGACAACATCGTACCTTAAGCGTGGTTGGTACTTATCGAACAAGGAGCGAATTCCGACTCGGTTGTAAGGGTCCACTAGAGTATGAAATGGAAATTTCCATCAAGATGTGGATTTCACTCCTAACTTGATGGTGTAATTTCATGTAAAATTGAATTACGCGGATTGAGAGTGATCACCAAAGTGCGGGTTTCACCTCTATTTTGGTTAGATCGTCTCGTTTATAGTTTGAGTGTCTTAAAGTCTTCAAGTATATAAGTTGCGTAAGTGTCTTAGGGAAAACACATATATATTAAGTCAAAAGAAATAGGAAGAAGCAAATACGAAGAATTAACATTATAATCAAGAAGCAAAAAGGTCAAGTTGGTCCCTTAAACTATAGACTAGGTCGAACATGGCGATTCTACCTAATTCCCTATAGTTATGGCTCTGATACCAACCGATCGCGGAAACATCAGAGTGATACGAACTATATTGCTTGAGACATCATAACACTATTTGTGGCAATATATAATTAAACAAATCATTTCATTTCAAAGTATCAAATTACAACATAATCAAAATACAAAGTAACAACAATGAAATAAGTTCAACAAAACATAATGATTAACTAAGCATTCTAAGCGTGTTTCTATGCCGTTCCTACTAAGTTTCATTATACCAACTTCATCAACCTGCAACATGTTAAACTATGGTTCAATAACAAAGTATTGGCGAGTACACAAGTTTGATATCATGGCATAACTATTAAACCCGTTTAAACAAATCCACATAAATAGCTAGCATACGAGATAATTATAAACAAGGCATGTGAACTACAAGTCAATCCTCTAGTGTATCGCATAATAGATTAAAACTTAAAATTGACCACAAGAATACGGGCGGTGCGTTAATCCTATAGCGCTATACATGTTAAGGGAGTCTTGATCGAAGTTAAGGACATTTAGTTTCACATAAGAATGTTCCAAGTAACAATTCAAGTATCACATAACTATAGCATGTATGAAGGATTGATTATGTGATTTCATAGAATAAAAGTGTGATTTAGTGTAGCTTGGTAATTAACATATTGCACCCAAAAAGTGTAAAACATAAAAAGGGGTCGAGTGTACTCACGTCTTTGCAAAGTAAATTCCGTGAAAGCGTTAGGTTTGATTAGGGGGATGAACACCAAGTTATCCTACAAAAGGAAACGTAGATGTGTGAGTTTTAGATTTACGATGGAGTTTGTCAATTTTAGGAATTTAAAGTATGCAAAAAGTATGTATAGAAAAAAGTATTTATCTAGACGTTAACGCTCGTTTTGACACTATAAGCCCCGAAGGGTGTTTGTGTTTTTATGGGTCATGACCAATAGAATCGTAACGATGGTTAGGTCTAAGATAAAGTAACCTAATATTAGGACAAGTAACCATGTGGTCATTGTCAAAGGTTCGGTTATATTAAGTATTTACATATATAGTTTACATATAATATTACTAATTCATCATAGAGTTCATGTAATTCATAGATATCACATAAGTCATATAAGTCATGCATGGAGGTAGGAGGATAACCGTCCTAAATCTCTTTCGTAAGATTAACCAATACACAAGATTTTCACAAGGACAATCCGGATGGTCAAGAATATAGAAATCATCAAGTGAGGGGTGGATTGAAAAGTTGGATGGCCAAGGCCTCCATGTAATCACACCTACACCAACACAAGCTTGTAAGCTTGGATGTCTCAACACTTGTGGGTTTGAAACCCTATTAAAAACCAAGTTTAGAGACATATTATGCCTCTTGATTGTGTATGAACAAGTCTAGCTAACACACTAACCATAAACTTGGTTAGAGGCATAAGTAGCATAGAGTTGTTATATTTAGAAACAAGTTCGAAAAAGTTTAATAAGTTTAACTTCCAAAACAGAAAGTTTAACCCTAAAAATGGTGCTTTTCCACCTTGGTTTTTCATGGAAAACCTATGGTAACATCCATGGGGCTTAGCGAACAATGTTGAGGAAGAAAACAAGAAGAAAACATTGAAAATCTTGAAGTTTAAGAAGTTAAAAATTGGGCAGAAAGTTTACACACTTTTAGACCTCAAAATGGTGGGGTTTCACCTTAGCATGCCCAAGCAAACTTGTGATAACCTTCCTAGAGGTTATCCAAGAGTGTTAGAAAGAAAAACAAGGCTAGAAGAAGAAGAGAAGTGAGTTGAAACTCAATTGCAATCTGCTTTGTTTTAGCAGAAAGTTTCCAAAGTTAGGAGGTTTGTTTGAGGTGTTTGGAGGCTTGTAAAAGTGAGAAATAGGTGGGGAAACACTTGGTTTTATAGTGGAAGGATTAGGGTTACATTTAATGTGGTTTGATGGGATTTTGGATCAAAAAAAGAAGAGGGAATGCCTTAACAGCTTGCGGCAGCAAGCTGTTAGGTCTTTTATTTTTTATTTTTTTGATTATATACTTGATATATTTTGGTCTTTAAATATTGTTCACCATATGTGACATAATTAGGGTTCATATGGTAAGCTAAGGTCAAGTGTGAGGGTGTTTTGAAACCCAAAAATAGACTTGCTAGAAAGTATTTGTTTAACATAATGCGACAAGGTTTCTATGATGCCGGAAGCTTGAATTTTTGTATTAAATCCACTAATTTTCTTGCTTGACTTTGGTAATAAGGTTTATAAACGTTCAACAAGCATTTAAGAGTCCTTTAGAATTGACTTATCAAGCCACAAAATAACGTATGATCATAAGTTTAAACACGAATAAAGTTTATGAAATTCACATAATTGATCAATCTTGTTTACAGTCAAAGCCATAGAATACAATGAACCGGAGATAGAAATATGATTACAAGGTTTGGACTTCCAAAAATAGAAACATGAAGCGATCTTACTAAAAACGGATAGTTACAAATCTGAAGCATTACATGAATGTTGTATCCACTTGGTCAGATGGTTCCATCAGAATTTGTTTGAATCCAGAGGAAACGTCCATAAAGGTTAGCAATTCATGTCCTACTGTTACATCCACCATGGAGTCAATGTGTGGTAATGGGAAGGATCCTTGGGACCTGCCTTATTTAAATTTGTAAAGTCGAACATACCCTCCACTTTCCACATTTCCTTTGAACTACCACTACATTGGCCAACCATCTTGGATACTTAACTTCTCTAATTATACATGCCTTCAAGAGTTTGTTTACCTCCTCTTGGATGATAAGGTTCCTTTCAAGTGCAAATTTTCTTCCTTTTTGGTGAATTGGCCTAAAAGATTTATCAGTTCCAAGTTTATGTGTTATAATATCTTTAAATGTACCTGTCACATCCTCGTGTTTCCAAGCAAAGGTAGACTTTCTTCATTTCAGGGAGGATACTAGATCCTTCTCTATACTATCAAGGATCCGGATCCTATATAGACTTTGATTTCAAGATCCTGAGGATCCAGCATTATATCCTTGATGTCTTGTTTTGATGCCTCCAGGACATCCTTGGAGGTTACTCTGATTGATATGTTCCTCTTGGTTTCGAAGTTGACTTCATAGAAGAAGTGTGACAATTCTTTGCCTCTTGTTGATCACTTTCTATTTTCACCACTCCCCATGATATGTCGAAGGAACAACTTCCAAATCACGTATCTAGGGCTTGCCAAGGATCACATTGCAATAAGACAAACAGTCAATGACATAGAATTTTTGTACAGAGTTTACCGGGTCAATGTAGATTAGGCGTTTGATGTCCCCCGGCATGTTCTTCGTCTCGCCGCTGAATCCTACAAGGACTAAAGATCTTCGAACTATTTCAGACTCCGGGATGTTCATCCTTTTGAGCACATCAAGTTGAATAATATTCACGAAGCTCCCTCCATCAATAAGGATTCTGCGAACAAAGTGGTTAGATATAAATAGAGTAATGACTAAGCCATCATGATGAGGATCTTGTATATCAACACGGTCATCTTCATTAAAGGATATGATTTTCTGTTGAGTCAGGGTGGAGGTTCGGATATGCCTGTCTCCATTTTCGAAGAGAATGAGGTTCCACATATATCGAAGCCTCTTGGAAATTTGGTTAATGATTTGAGTGTCTGAAGGTGGTGAAGGAGCTCTTTCGAGTACTTTTTCAGCATCATGGATCCTTGATTTCTTATTTCCAAGTAGCTCTTTCAAGTAACCTTTGCTGAGTAGGTAACCTATCTCCTTTTTGAGTGCAATGCAATCATCGGTAAGGTAGCCGAAGTCTTCGTGGTACGCACACCACTTTGATTTATCCTTGTTGGATGTAAACTTATCGTTCTTCTTGGGCCATCTAGCCTTCTCATCTAGATTCTGCAAAGCAAGGATTAATTCACTATTGTTAGCAGAAAAACAATATTCCGATATATGAGGATACTCCTCATCTTTCTCTTGTTGAACTGAATAAACATTTTGATTATCATGCTTGGAGTGTTGTGATGTGCGCTAAATGAAACATATAAATTACATCAATCAAGACATAAAATCAACCATTTTTCGGTACTAATGTTGGAAAACGCATGTTTCTTTTTTTACTTTTAAATTACAGGATCAAAAGATCTTAAACGAGTAAGAGAAACAAATTAACAGTAGAAACAAACAAAAAGAGGAAGGATTGACGCAACCTACCGAACCCCCTTCCACATCCAAAACAACAAAAATAACAAAAACATAACTTAGGCACGGGGCCGTGCCCACCAGGCATGGGGCCGTGCCCAGTCAAGATTCTCTGGAGAATAATACAACAACAAAAGACAACCCAACACAAGGCTGTGCCAACCCAACATGGCCATGGTCAACTTTAAAATGCGAAGAATCTGTGATAGTACAACAAGAACACTGACCAAGGGGCCGTGCCATGTCACCACGGGGCGTGTTGGTACACAATCTGGCATCTACAATTAATGAAGGGAGAGAATGTGAAGCTCACGGGGCCGTGCTAGGTGGGTCGTGGTCGCCTTCTGTCTCCAGCACATTTTTCAAAACTCCGCGCCCATTTTCAAAACTTTCTAATTTTTACCATAGGTTTGCCACGAGGCTGTGCTACTTGGCCACGCCCCCATGCTGTAATATTTTATAAAACTTTTTCAAACGCCTAGATACAGGCTTGCCCATGGGGCCGTGCTAGTGAAGCACGGGGTCGTGGTCATCTCCCTGTTAAATTTTATATTTCTGTTTTCTGATCTCGAGACTCTTAATCTTCTGTGTATTTTCCAATGGATTACTACTCAGAAGATTACAACCACTACTACATTGAGGATGATTACGAGGAGCCATATTGTACCATTTGCGGTGAATCTCATTCGGTGCAACATTGTTACCTCTTTCAACCATCACCCTCATACACCACACGTGAAGAACCTAGGTTTGATCTCCCAAAGTCAAGCTTTGATTGGGATACCAACCCGTTTGAAGTATATGACACTCCACCATCAATCGTAACCCAAGCTGAAAGCCTTATACAAAGTCTCAAAAATCTAGAACTCTTACTCAAAAAATCTCACGAAAAAGAAGACACCATTTTTACAAATGAGATAATAATCGAAGAGGTAAAAATAGACGAACAACAAAATGAAAAACTCACACATGAACCAAATCGCAAAGAAGGTAAGCCTAAAATGATGATTTCAAAACAAAACAAAACTTTCAAGAAATTCACATTTTACAACCTTCTTTTGAAAATCATTGTATACTATCGTCTCATGCCGAGTTTTTAAAAAGTTAAACACTACTACTAAAATCGGAGAACTAGTTAGCATTAGCTTGACTAATGATCAAACCTCACTAATACAAGATGAATACCATGAATTATACATAAAACCGGTACCATGTTTTTTTCAACATATCTATTAGTAACGTGTTAATTGATAAAGATCTTTGTTTTAACATAATACCAAACTACATTTCAAAAAATTGGGTGCTAATGATCTATTTCCTCTTAAAATTCCGTTTTTTCTCTCTAACTGAAAAATGATAAAAGCCAAGGGGATTATTGATGTTCTCTTAATTCAAACCAATAAAACGGTAGTACCAACCGATTTTATCATCTTAGATGATCCTTCGCTCATGTTAGGACAACCATTCATAAAAACCCATCAAAACTTAGTCAAACGGAAGCAAAACAACCTACCACTTCAATTTGGGACCGACAAAAGGTACGTCAATCTTGACCAATCAATGAAATATCCAATTGGCAATGAAGAAAACATGAAGAGCATCTTGTCAAAGAAGAGGACGCCCTCGAATAAACCTTTTCAGCCATCGACCTTAATAAAGAAGAATATAAGCGGTCTCTTGAAGACCACCGTCGTTCGAACTCAAGGAACTACCAAAAGGTCTAGAACATGCATTCTTAAACAATCATGGTAAGCTTCCCGTCATCATTTCTTCAAAACTTACCCTTTTTTAAAAAGAAGAAATATTAAAAACTTTTCAAAAAACATAAAAAAGCAATCGCGTGGAAACTTATGGACATCAAAGGCATCAATCCATCTATGTGAACACACAAAATTTTAATGGAAGATGACTATAAAACGGTAATCCAACCACCAAAAAGAGCAAATCCAACCGTTCAAGAAGTGGTTAAAAATGAAGTAATCAAACTACTAGACGTCGGACTTATCTACCCTATCTCTGATAGCCCCTGGGTAAGTCCTTGTTCAAGTAGTACCAAAAAAGGAGGTATGACGGTTGTAACTAATAAAAAAAATGAATGTATACCAACAAGAACCGTCACCGGATGGAGGGTTTGTATAGACTATCACAAATTAATCGAGGCAACAAGGAAAGACCACTTTCCTTTGCCATTTATCAACCAAATGCTAGAAAGACTATTCGGTCATAAGTTTTATTATTTTTTAGATGGTTTCTCCAGATATTTTCAAATTCCCATCGCACTGGAGGACCAAAAAAACAACTTTCACATGTCCCTATGGAACTTTTGCTTATCGGCGTATGCATTTTGGTCTATTAAATGCCCCCGCAACATTTCAATGTTGCATGGAGGCCATCTTCCATGATTTGATTGAAAAAACCATGGAAGCTTTCATGGATGATTTTTCTATCTTTGGAGATACATTTGACCAATGCCTCGATAATCTTGAATGAATGTTATCCTGATGTGAGGAAACTAACCTCGCCCTTAATTGGGAAAAATGCCATTTCATGGTAACTAAGGGAATAGTACTGGGTTATAAAATCTCAAGCGAAGGAATGGAAGTTGATCGGGCAAAACTAGACACTATTTCCACTTACCTCCCCCATCCTCCGTTCGAGCCATACGAAATTTTCAAGGACATGCCGGATTTTATAAGCGATTTATCAAAGACTTTTAAAAATCTCTAGACCTCTAACGAAATTACTTGAAAAAGTTGCACCATTGATCTTTGACAAGGATTGTGAAACAACTTTTCTTACACTAAAAGAAATGCTAGTCAATGCATCAATCATGATATCGCCTGATTAGAAACTACCTTTTGAAATCATGTTTGATACTAGTGACTTCGCGGTTGGAGTGGTTTTGGGACAACGAAAAGAAAAACATTTTCGCCTAATATAGTATCAAGTAAAATTATTAACGATGCTCAAGAAATTATGCAACAACCGAAAAAGAGTTACTAGCCATAGTATTTGCTTTTGATAAATTTTGTTCCTATCTTGTGCTTTCTAAAACAATAGTCTATACGGACCATGCCGCCATTCAGTACCTTTTCAAAAAACAAGATGCCAAACCACGTTTGATTAGGTGGATTCTTCTCCTCCAAAAATTCGATATTGAAATAAAAGATAAACGAGGAGCATAAAATGCCGCCGCTTATCACTTATTTCGCTTAGAAGATCCCGCTTGGAGCTAACTCGAGAAGAGCTCATCAATGAAGAATTCCCTATCGAATCCTTAGAAATGGTCGAATATTAAGAAGAACCATGGTACACCGACTATGCTAACTGTCTCGCTAGTGGCATTTTAGTAAAAGGTTGGTCACATCGTCAAAGTAAAAAAATTATTTGCCGATCTCAGCACTATTTTGGAAAGATCCATATCTTTTTAAAATTTGTGCCAACCAACTTATACAAAGGTGCTCCATGGTCAAGAAGCAAGAAAGATTCTTCGCCATTATCACGAAGGACCATATGGAGGACATCATGGAGCAACAAGCACCGCATGTAAGGTATTCGATTTAGGATTTTATTGGCCAACCATCCATTAGGATGCATATAATTTAATAAAAACATGTGACGCATGCCAACGAACAGGTAATATCTCTTCAAGAAATGAAATGCCTCAAAATAGCATCGTTATTTGTGAAGTCTATGATGTTTGGGGTTTAGATTTTATGGGACCTTTCCCACCGTCAAGAGGGAACAAATATATTCTTGTGGCAGTCGATTACATGTCCAAATAGGCCGAAGCCAAAGCTCTTCCAAAAAATAATGGAAAAGTTGTGGTAAAATTCCTGAAACCACTATTCTCTCGTTTTGGCACTCCAAAAGCACTTATTAGTGATAGAGGCACCCATTTTTGTAATTACCAATTAAACAAAATTTTAACAAAATATGGGGTTTATCAACTTGTTTCAACAGGCTACCACCCTCAAACCAACGGTCAAGCAGAAGCAACCAATCGGGGTTTAAAAGAATCTTAGAGATAACTGTGGGTCATAATAGAAAGGATTGGATGGATAATTAGACGATGCTTTATGCGCCTTTCGGACACCTATAAAACACTACACCATATAAGCTCCTATATGGAAAAAAATTCCACCTTCCAGTAGAACTTGAACACAAAGCATACTTGGCATTAAAAAACGTAAACATAGATCAAGAAACTTCCGGTAAAAATTGATTCTATCTGTTAGTTGAATTAAAAGAAATGAGAAATCAAGCATACTCCAACTCTGAAATTTATAAGGAATGTATTAAAAACATACACGATAAAATAAGCAAACCTAAAGAATTTAAGGAGGAGATCAAGTGCTCTTGTTAAAATCAAACTTTGGTTGTTTCCTGCAAAACTCAAGTCCAGATGGGCGGGACCTTTTTCCATTACCCAAATCTTTCCACATGGCGCCATAGAAATTATACCTCCAACCGTGAACCTTTCAAGGTCAACGGACAAAAGCTTAAGCTCTATAGAGGTTTCCTTGAGGATGAGGAAGTTAAATAACACTCCAAGAAGCAGATAAGTGATCACGGAAACCAAACGTTAATTGTAAATATATATATATATATATACATATCTTGCTTTTTTTTATTCTCTTGTATGTACGTTTGGGAAAGAATTTCAAAAAGATTGGTCATAAAACAGGTAAGTACCCTCAGAGAAAAGGTTAACCAATATATATATTTGCCACAGGGCCATGGCGAATCTGCAGACGGGTTATAACCCCTTTTTCTTCACTTTTTCAACACAAAACCACGACCTGTTTCTCTGAAGCAGCCGGTTCCTACCCTACTTCCGCCGATTTTTGACGATTTCTACCCAAATCCATCAACAAGGTATGATTCTAACATCATGACTAGTTAGATTAACACTTTGCATGTAGTTTAACATTAAAAATTCGGGAAATATATAAGGTTCTTGAACTAGACCCGTGCCAATCCCAATTTTTTTGCATAGATCTTGTTACTACTAGTAAGTAGAAGTGTTTTGAGAAGTAAATAATCAAACATTTTTAGAAACATCAGATTGTTCAAAGAGTTTTCCACAAACCTCGTTCATAAAAAAAGTTAGAATCGAAAGGGTAAACAAATAGTTTGTGCAAAATAGGTACTTGGGGTTTGATTTTCAGGGTAAACCGCACATGATAAACCAAAAATTTTGAATTTTTCGACCCTAGCTCGAAAACCGTAATTTTGGATTAACAGAAGGTTCACCATTGGGTCGTGGGGACCCTAGACTTCAGACACGGGGTCGTGCCTAAAGGGCACGGGGCCTTGTCCAGACTCTCAAATTTCAATTTTCGCATAATTTTTGGCACACCAACTCTCTTAATGGTGCTTTCTTGCATGAATAGCACCTCATAAGGTCTTGCGGTTCAAAAGTTCTGAGCTTGAGTAGAAAAACCGATTTGAAGTGCTACAAGTAAGGCATGAAGAACCACTAAGAAAAGTGTGTTATAATACACTTGAAATTGTGAGGCAAAGGGAAAGATATGATGCTCTAATCACTAGTCCGCTTCGTACCTTCTAGAGACCCGGCTTAGATTTGTCCACGAATACAACATGGAGTTCTTAAGCACGCTCATTTTCGAAAAGTATGAGCAGGATCTATTTGAGTCAAATGAGTTCAATTCAGGTATGGGGGAGAATGGTATAACATTTCCATGGCCCAGTTTGGCGTGAATATTGGGCTATACACTGAAGAAGACACAGCTGAGCCAAACTTCACGAAAGGAGTCCGTGAACTCCCAGATAACCTGAGACAAGCTGCATGGGCACAGATTGGGGATGGCCATTATGATCCGAGCAGCGCAAAGAGCACCAAATTAAGGGACCCTTTAATCTGATTCATTCATCGGGTCCTTAATGGCTCTTTGTGCCAAAGGAAGGATAGTGGTGGGGTGGTGAACCTTCAAGATTTAACTTGCCTATATTGCATCCTGAATCACCAATCCATTAATGTCGCCCACATGTTGTTGAGGAACACGGCCTAAAATGCCACCGCCAACACCCGCATGCCGATATTCTTCGGAGGATTGATCGCCAAGGTATTCAAGAATTTCATTAGGCACACTCCTAGTGGGTTCCACAAAGGAGTGGGTGTGGCAAGGGCCGATCTAGCCTTATGCCGAAGCTTGGATCTTATCATAGATTACAACAATAGCCTCATGAGCTTTAAGGATGCACGAAGCTGGTTTGGAACCCAAATGACCCGGAAGAGGTCTGTAAGTCCCTGATTCGGATCTGTACACGGTATCACAGCAACTAATCGATTACGGAAAGAAAGATTAGATGAACAAAACAAGAACAATCTCCAATTAATGAACTTGCATACACCAAATGGTGTCTGATACAAGATATCGCCCTATCTTTAGCGTGAATAACAAATTTTCAAGAAACCTAAACCCTAACCCCAACACATGTATTTGTACTAATCTCAAAACCCATTAATTACAACCCTAGGCCTATAAGGCTCTAGGAAGCCCACTCCTACACCCTTAGCCCAAAATTCAACTTTAATGTGTAAAACTTTTAGCTAGGGGCCCAAAATCTCCCCCTAGGTTTACAACATTAGGCTACTAATCCTTCGGTAGCGCATCAACTCCCATCCTGCCTGCTATGATCCTTGCAATCGCCGCTGTCCAATCCTTAGCACACACCTCGTACAACTCTGCTGTTTGGATCTGATTCGCTACTAGAACCTACAGGTCTTCATCGTGAAAGCTCACTAAATCAACCACATCTTTCACACGGAAGGCTTTCTCCTTAGTCACAATCGCTACATTCCCGACCTTTAGACCATACATCCAAAAGTTAAAATTCTTCAAAATGCCTTTGGGGAATGTTGGAGCGACTAGTATAACTAGTTCCTTATCAATCAAAGGCCACATCACAAACTTAAACCTTCTGCTAGTTTTCGCATCTCTAACACCTTTAGCTGCCCGTAGATATGGTTCAGCTGTCTTCATCGTTTTGAAACCATTCTTCACCTCTTGCTCCAACTTCTTAAAAAATCTCCATCCTGGACCACACTCAGTCATATCAGTATCGGTATATGGAGCCCTGAGAAGAACAATCAAAGCGACTTTCGTCCATGTCTCAAACTGGGACTCCTTGGAGTAATATTCGCGTGTACTGTCCCATCGAACAATCATCCACATCTTCTTAACATGATCATAAGTCCAGCTCAGCACACTTGACTTATTCCCAACCTTACTGTAATAGCTTGATCCAAGTTCCGTGACAAACCTATCAGACTGATTAGTAGGATCCTTCAACTGAAAGTTCTTGTCCAGTGGATTTACATCGACGTTCTTCATCAAAACCATTTGTTTCTTCTTTGGAGCAGTTTTCCTTCTCTGACTCGTACCAGTAAACTTCCTCTTTGGAGCGCTCATATAATCTTCTAAACCTGCCTGACAGTCGGCTACGAGCTGTTCAGCTGCTATTCTGTCTGCTTCTCTCTTTTCTGCAGCTTACATTCATAGGATCATCAATCGGATCAGAAAACTCACACCCAAACTTATTCTCCAACTTCGCCTTCAGATCATAAACCATAGTCATCAATAACAAACGTCACCCTGAATTTGGTCTATCGTCTGATCATGAGAGTCTAACCGAGTCTATAGAGAAGCTATCTGTGCATCCTTAAGAATAACCTCCTGCTCGAGTACTACCACCCTCTTCTTCAGATCAACTACATCAACGTCTTCCTCATCACTATCAATCCCACTGAATTCGAATGCTCTCTTTTCTGATCGCTTTAAATACTTAATATCTTCATCCTGACCACCACTAGAACCACTACCCCCTGCCCCCGAGCCTCCAGCACCTGCAGAACTACCACTACCACCACCTAAATCCATCATCTCAAATACAGATTTAGCTGGAATGGACACGACAGTAGACTAAGTTGCAAAAAGAGGAACTATCGGTTCTTCAGTAGTAACAGGGTCAACTGTGGAAAGATCGGTTAAAGATACAGTGACCGAGGATGTAACAGTGATCGGTTCTTCAGTAGTATCATCAATACGAACTTCAGTTTGTATCCTGACTTCTATATAAATGGGTTCGTCAGTATGAATAGGTTCTTCGGTTGCTTCTGTCCGTCGCTTCTTCAATAATGGTTCTTCCTCTTCTTCAACATCTTCAACTGTATCAGCTTCAGTAACTAGGATATCAGAATGAGACAACACGAGAGCAGGATTCCCTTGCTGCTCCTGAATCTCCTGTAGATACGCAATAAGAGCCGCTAAGTTCGCTAGTAGTAATCTCTTGTAGCTCTGGAATCAGATGAACTTCAGATTCTGTAATAGATTCCAAAAGAACTTCTTCATCATCAGTATCCTCATCAGTAACTAAATCTTCAACCTTAATCTCTTTCTCTACCACCAGTATGTCATGCTCTTCAGCCACCATAGCATTTATCAGCATAGGTGTTGAGATATCCTGACCAATCACCTCAGAAAACTTCTCAAACTTCTTCAACGGTTTACGTCCAACAAAAACCATCTTCGATGTCGATCTTTTCTTCTTCATCGTGCTAAAAATAGTTGGACCCAAGGGCTTCATATTCAGCAAGTTCTTATCGGAAGCATCCTTAGCTAAATCAGAATAACATGCATCCAAAATCAGCTGCACGAATCGAGGATACAACAAAAATATCTTCTTCTTCGACTGCTCAAGAATCTTCTTCATATTCTCAAAAATATAACAAGAAAAATTATATTTCCAATCCATTACCAAAAATACAATTGTTGAATTCTGCGTCTCGTTCGGCTGATCTAACCCGCCCTTGTACTCTGATACGCACTACATGAGTATGTGAACTAACAATCTCTAATATCCGGGAACATCTTCTTCAACAACGGTGGATATGTTCCCAGATAACTCATCTTCGTCAACACCGGCATCAACTTTTCCTTATCATATAACGTCGGATCGCTTGCTACGTCTGTAAACCTTCCCAAATACATGCTTTGTTCACGATAATCTCCTTCCCCTGAATAGATGAACTAATATTGGGCTTCCCATCAATACCCCTCAAATGAAATCTCACCCGCTTCCAAAACGTGTGCACTAAATCACGATAGATAACAGGATTCGCTCGGAATGCATACGTGATCAGGCAATCATTCAGTCCCACCATCATAGACTTGCATTCTTGGAAAAAGTCTGCTGGTGGATCCGACAGATAACCCGCTTGGTTATGGAACTGCTCTTCGACTAATAAAACAACATCAAAAGCTGCTTTAGCCATTCTGTCAGAAGACAACAGATTAAACCATACTCATCAAAACATTTACTAATCAAACCAGATATCCAAGTTATAAGTTAACTGGCCAATTTTAAACTAAGAGGTTAAAAACCCGTTAGTTCAAAACTGATTGGCAGATCAATAAGCAGGTCAAATCAAAGGGTCCAATAAACAAGTCCAATAACAGTTCAATCACAAGAAAAGGTCATTAGTGAATTTGACAGGTTCAAGGTTTAGTTGAAGGTTCATTTTAAGGGTTCAGTTTTAAGGTTCAGATAAAGTTCAACACTCAATCCGTAAGGGTCAAAGGCAATCCGGAATGTTCAAAACAAGGTTCAGAAACAATCAAGAAAGTTCAAAATCCATTTTGGAGAGTTCAAACACTGAGATCCGGAATCAAAAGGGTTCAAACAGGAATTCGGATGAACCCCTTATCATCTCAGATGACTACCATCCTGAAATGGAATCCGAGATCATCCATTTCGGTTGAATACTCATCCGAGATGGAGTCCGGAATGCACAATTTATTGAAGTTTCATCCGAGATGCTTAACTACATGAAGATTTGAAGATTAACATTTAATTTCGATGATTAATGAGCATTTTATACCTAATTCTGATGTAATTTGAATGAATGTAAAGATAATCTAATTCGGATGATGATCAGAGTGTTTCGGAGGAAAAATTTTAACGAATGATCCGAAATGCAACAATGATAATCTGATATACTATTCCGGAATGGGCTTGGGCCTGAGAATTTGGGCTTCCGAATCCAACTGACATCATCTGGTTTCCAATTCAGATACAATCTGGAATGGGCTTGGTCAAATTGATTTGGACCCAATTCAGACCGATTTCAAGAGGCCCAATTTCCAAACCAGAAAGCCCAGTCCGGAAAAGTAGCCAGTCCGAAAGGTCAAAGGAGGAGGGGGCCAATTCTGTCATTGGGCCGTTCCGGAATGGGTCAAAAGGCCCAATCTAGAACAGTACCATAATGAGCCCAATACTGTTCAATTCAAAATTTTCCAAATTTCTATTGGATTAGCCCAAATCCAAAACTCAGTAGGCCAATCCAATACCCCTTGACATAAATCATCTAACTCAAGAATCAACAGTTTAACTAACCAAGCAACCAAATAGACTTTACCAAATATACAAAAATAAGCAAAGCATTTAATCAAAATCAATATAGCATATACACAATTTTGCAATGGGTTCAAATCGTTTTCAGGCAGACTAAGGAACACTTTTCAGTGTGAGTTTGGTCAGACTGGTCTAAGCGACTGCCAATATATTTTTCCATTTAAACCTAGCACTCAACTTTCTACTTTTTGCTTTATGATACGCTTAAGGTAATGTTATACTATGATACCCATGTGTCCCACTCTATGACATACCCCCGCGATCATGGTAGGCATAACGGTTTATGACGTTTTGGTAACTTATACTGGAATCATCCTAGCTTTACAATGTTAGACCATTGATCACAAGTATGCACTATCATAAGTCAAAGTTTTCAATGTTTTGTGTCCAACGAGAGTGAGACATACACCTTTTGGTGCGAATTTTGCTTTTAGGAGCAATTAAGGTTTTTGTCCAAATTTGGATCTTTTAAGATATCCTGGCTATGTCTAGGTCTGCATATAATCTAGATGCAACTGAAGGACAGCCAAGATATCCCCGGATGACTCAACAATATAAACAGCTAACACCTTAAGTATTGGCCAACTATTAACACAAGATTTAAGATCATAAAATCATATGCCGATGGTGTGGGACCCACTATATATATAGTTCTTTATGTTTATATCATTTAACTTATAGTATCCGTTTGAGCTCTAAGCCTATCAACATATCGCTTTCGATCTAAGTCGTTCCAGCTACAACACCTTACATATGTTAGCCAAAACCTTTATCACGAGAAATCATTTTATTTCCCAATCATTGCAAAACTGTTTGAAACTATTTTTGTCATTTTCTGAATTTTTAATGTTTTTGTGTTTTTCTAATTTTTCAAATGTTTTTGTATTTTTGTGATTTTCTCCTCCTAAATTTTTGCATTTGTATGAACAAATTTACGAGGCAAACGGAAAATAAAAAATAAAATATAAAAGAAAAGAAAAGGAAAAAAACTAAAAAGAAAAGATAAAGGAGGCTCAGTCAGAAAACCAGATCATTTTGAAAAGATCCACAAGCACTTGAAAACGCGTGTTGCTAACGGGTTTCGTGAACAAATCCGCAACATTTGCATCGGTGTGGATTTGCTCAAGTTTAACAAGACCCTTTTCATAGCAATCACGAATAAAATGAAACTTTGATGTTTATGTGCTTGGTTTTGGAGTGAAACACAGGGTCTTTGACAATTTGGATAGCGGCATCATTATCAAAATAAATTGTTGTGTTTAGATAAGTCAAACCGTAATTCGCAAGCTTGTGTTGCATCCATAAAACCTGGGAGCAGCAAGCTGATGCTATGACATATTCTGCTTCCGCAATAGAAAGCGAGACCGTCTGCTGCTTCTTGCATTGCCAAGAGATCAATGTATCTCCCAAGAATTGGCATCCAACTGAAGTTGATCGCATGTCCCTGTCTGTACCTCCAAGATTAGTGTTAGAGAAAGCATACAGTTCAAATTTAGAATTTTTAGGATATCAGAGCCCCAGTGACGGTGCCCCTTTGAGGTACCTAAAAATTCTTTTAACAGCATGTAAACGAGAGAGTTTAGGAGTAGCCCGGTATCGAGCACACTAGCAAACGGCAAACATGATGTCTGGCTGACTTGCTGTGAGATACATGAGTGAACCGATCATAGACCGGTACATGGTTGGATTGACAGGCTTCCTTTTGCGCCTTCATTCAACAGGGGCCGTTCACCGATAGGCGAAGCCATAGGCTTTGAATCTGTAAGCTTGAATTTGGCAAGAACGTCATTGGCATATTTTCCTTGATGGATCAAGATTCCTTGTGAGCTCTAACGAACTTGAAGACCCAAAAACATAGTCATCTCGAATTTCTTCTTCATGACCTCTTCAAATTCGTGACACAGCCCATCATTCGTAGAACAAAAAATAATATCATCTACGTAAATTTGAACAAGAATGATGTCCTTGTCAACACGTTTGATGAACAAAGTATGATCAATGGTTCCCCGGGCATATCCGTGAGCAAGCAGATGCTCTGTTAGGGTTACGTACCACGCACGAGGCACTTGACGCAACCCATACAAAGCTTTGTCCAACTTGTATGCATAGTCTGGCTTCCCAAGATCAATGAAGCCCAGTGGTTGCGCCACGTATATCTCCTTTTTCACCGTGCCGTAAAGAAACGCAGTCTTGACATCCATTTGATAGACTGTGAAGTCCATGTATGATGCATATGCCAAGAAAATGCGAATGGCTTCCAATCTAGCCACCAGTGCATAAACTTCATCGTAATCCAACCCCTCGATCAGGCGAAAGCCCTGAACAACCAATCGAGCTTTGTTCCTCACAATCACACAAGTATCATCCTGTTTGTTGCGAAATACCCAACGAGTTCCAAGAGCACGTTTTCCTTGAGGAAGCTTCACCAATTGCCATACCCCAAGTTTCTCAAACTGATTGAGTTCTTCATGCATAGCGTCAACCCAGCCTGTTTCTTGCAAGGCGACATCAATGCTATTGTGAGATAAAACACGAGTAAAGACATGTATTTATATCTCTTGATTAATTGCGAGTCTGAACTCCAGCAATAACAGGACCAATAACATTTTCAATCGGATGATCGCGCTGTAGACATTGTGGTATAGGCATAGCAGGAACGTGGAGATTTGATTGCAAGTTGGTAAAGCTCTGCGATGCGACTCTTAATGGCTCCCCCTCATTAGTTGCACCAGTGGGAATGTTGACTGATTGATCAATAGAATAGTCTGGTGGTGTAGGCTTAGGAAACAGAGATGATCCTAAGACATCAGGAGTTGTAGCTCCTTTATTTGCTACAGGAGTTTCTGTGTTAGGAGCCTCAACTTCAGGGGAACCCGTCTGAGGAATCTGTTCAGAAACAGTTTCCTGATTCTGCAATGCTGGTGGAGGTGTAGACACAGCTTCATTGAATCCAGGTGGATCCACACGCAGCTGCTTAAAAGATTCTTGCAGCTGTTCAGCATCTTCATCATCCTCAGTCAAGATAGGCATCGATGGGGGTTCAGAACTTGTACCTGTACCTGCATTCATATCAGAAGAGACATCAACAGATTTAAACAAAGTGGAATAATCATAGAGCTAGTCGGGACCAATTCGTGCGTCCTTGGAATTTTCCACCAGCCAACCCACATTATAGGTTTCAACTACCATTTTCTTGATCTTGTTGTAGACACGATAGAAGTGTTCTTAGAGTAGCCGACGAAGATGCATGGATCTCTGCGTGATTCAAATTTTCCCTTAGCATCCACGAATAGGAGAACACAGGGGCATCCGAATTTGCGAAAATGCTTGGCCGAAGGTTTGGGACCTTCAACCGCTTCATACGGCGTTTTCATTGTGCCTTTTGTTGATTAGGACATGATTCTGAATGTACCCAGAAAATAAGAGGTAGTTCCAAGCTGACCAACATAGTACGTGCTGCTTCAATGAGTGTGAGGTTTCTGCATTCCGCAACCCCATTCTGTTGAGATGTTCTGGCTACACTGAACTATTGATCAATTCCCTTGGAGGAGCAAAAAGAATTCAAAGTGGCGTTCTTGAACTCTGTTCCGTTATCACATCGAATAGTCTTCACCGTGGTGTCTACCTAGTTTTCCATTAAGGTGATAAACTGTTAGACTAACTCAGCTGTTTCACTCTTTTGTGCCTTAAAGAATACCCAAGTGAAACTGGAGTAGTCATCAATGATAACCAGACAGTATGCCTACCCGCCAATGCTCTCAATATCGGTCAGACCAAAAAGATCCATATGAAGCAATTCCAAGACTTTTGACGTGGAGGGTGCAGATTTCGACTTGTGTGGCTTTCGATGTTGTTTCCCATGAGCACATGATTCATACTTTTCAATCAGCATAAAATCCCAAACAGGCAGATCTCTGATTAAACCACCTTTGCAAGTCTGTTGAGATTCTTCATATTGATGTGTCTTAGTCGGATGTGCCACAACATTGCATCATGCTCAGCGGTCAACGAGAACAAACAAGTAAGCTTGTAGGTGGGGGCCTTGTTCATGTCGATGACGTATGCGTTTCCTTTGCGTTCAACTTTGTGAAGAATCCATTCATCAGGAATAATGAGGCCTGGTTTCAATACGTAGCATCCTTTCTTTGTAAAGTGCACATCTAAATGATTATCACAGAGCTAAGACACACTCAAGAGAATGTGCTTCAACTTTGGGACATAGTTCACGTTCTTGAAGCTGAGATCTCCATTGCACATCATTTCTTTCATCGTTATCTTTCCTGTTTCGCCACCTGCGAAGGAGACATACCCGTCATCGAAAAACTGAATGTCATTCAACTGCGAGATGTCTCCTGTCATGTGCCTAGAACAACCACTGTCGATATACCAAAGTCAGACGAGAGTCCTCCAAAGCTGTTCGTGCACATTTCAACAGGTTTAGTTAGAAGTTGCAACCCAGCCCATTGACGATCTGGGCGTTCCATTTGCATCAACATAAGTGACCTCACGAAAAATTATATTAGTTGAGGATGAGGTCGCTGATGCTTTCGATTTGTCCGATTTTGGGACAGAAGACTGGGTCTTGGTCAAGATCTTAGGCCTCTAGGCTGGCGGGTCAGACTTCTACACAACTTTCGGAGTGCTAGAAGGATTCAGACAACCGGAAGGTCTTAGAGATTTTTGATTTTGTCTCTTGGCCAGTCATTCAGAGAACGGAGGGCTTAGCCGGAGCAAATCGAGCCTGATGTAGGCGATTAGGCATAGCTCTCTGATTTTTTGAAGAGGGCGTTGAAAGGCATAAATGCATTTTGACAGTTTCGTGCAATATGCCCGGGAAATCCATAGTTGAAAGAGGTCTTCCTCTTCTGGAAGAAAACAGTCCGTTCAGCCTGGGAAATTCTAGGCAGCTTGCCTGTCAGTTTCTTGCTTGTTGGTACTGACGGCTGGCGCAAGGTCTTAGTCTGAGCTGTAACCTGCTCACAACCATCAGCAAACTTGTAAGTTGTATGATTTGAATTAGATAGTTTGGATTTGGTAGACTTAGGAAAAATTTTAACTGATTCCTATTCAGCTGGTGGCTTCACATATTCAGTTTGGGGCTGCTGAGTCATTTTTAGAATGAGGAACTGAATCAGCAGCAGCCTTTTCAGTAGGCTAAGGTGCCTATTTGGTTTTCTTCTTTTTGGATCTATGTGTTCTCCATTTCTTTTTATCAGATTTCAGATCATTTTGCTTGGCGGATTCTTCAGAGGAAACAGGTGATTCAGTAGGGACATCCTTTTCTGAACTGTCAGAAGATGAGCTTTGATCATTAATAGCAAAAGAAATCTCTATATTTTGAAAAGTTTGAGATTCCGATTCAGATTCAGTTTCAAAAGTTTTATAGAATCAGCAGAGGGAGGTTGCTCATTTTCTGTCATTTCAGAATCAGTCAACTTATCTTCGTTTTCTGATTTGCCCGATTCTTTTGGTACTTTGCCAGCATCACTCATCACAGAGTCGGTTGAGTGTTTGATTTCCTCATTGTCAACCCTAGGAATAGCATCAACAGGCGGAGCTTCGTTAGAAGAACTTTCAGTCTCTTCAGTGGGAACGGAGGAAACCAAATCATCTGTCGATGTTGTTCATGTAGGAAAAGTTATGTTTTCATCACAAGAGTTATCACATGCATTATCAGAATTCATAACATCAACATCACATGAAAAAACCAGAATTAAAAACGTCTAAGTTATCAACACAACCAACATTGTCCGAGAATTGTTCAGCAAGAAAAAGATTCAAAATGTCAAAAGCAGGTTTATAAAAATCATAATCAGCAGCCGAATTGTCCGAATTTAAATTCAGACATTCTTCTTCATCACCACCTGTAATATCCTCAACTAATATTTCTTCTACACATGAAGTAGAAGCGTTAGTAGGCTTCACTGTGTTAGTTTCAGGAGGATTTTCTTGCTTTGATTCCTAAGTGGTGTCGCTGCCTCTTCTTTAGGCGTTATTTTCTCAATACCATCTAAATTACAAGAGGGGGTGTGTCACACCCTCAATTTCCACTTGCGGAGTTTTACCGCGAGGCGTGTGAACAAACCAGAATCTGAGACACTAGTAACGTCGAACGACTCTATATGATTCGTTAATACGTTTTCCAAAATCATTTGTTTAACCATTCATAGTAAATTTTAGATTGTCTTAGTTTGGTTTCAATGTTTAGCGGAAGCATTAGTTTTTTTTAATGTTGAGCGGAAGCATTAAAGAAAAGTAAAGGAACGGGCGCCAACACAAACACCAAAACTAAAGAAAAACCAAAACAATATTCGTAAATGAGACTCGATAAAAACATGTCTTGATCAATGCAAGTGAGTGAACCTAGAGCTCCTAGCGTCCTGAGAAACATGTAAAGAAACAAGTGTCAACATTAAAGATGAGTGAGTTCACAGGTTTTCAAAAGTTCATTTGTTCGGTTATAAGTTTGTTTCCCCCGTTATCCCTAACCCGGGATAACGATTTAGTTCCATTATTCCCAACCCGGAATAATACTGATGGTTCCATTATTCCTTACCCGGAATAATAATGATGTTCCATTATTCCTAACCCGGAATAATAACGTTGTTGGTTCCATTATCCCTAACCCGGAATAATATTGTTGATTCGTAATTAAGTTCAATGTTAACATGTAGGTAGCGAGCCTAAAGTTATGTCACGTAAGTGTTCGTGATCGAAGCTGACTGTTGTGCCTCCGTGTTGCCAGGCCTATCACTGACCATGGCGAAGTTAGGCCAAATTAATCACCCGTTGACCATACCCGGTCGGCTAGCGCGACTAGCTCGGGTGGGGCTTGTCGGGCCCAGTAGTACTACTTATAATTTCCCCGCTATCTAACCCAATACTAACGATCCGAGAGTTTGTCGAGGACTTGTGTGATATAGCTGCTTAGTGACCATAACGTACATTAACATTAACTTAGTTACCGAATAGTTTAATGACGTTAATTTCGTATAACGTAAAGAGATAGAGTTGTAGAGTGTATACATGTTTCTCCCCCTGTTGTTTAAAACCGGATAAAATTAGGGGCCGTGAACTCACCTTTAGTTGCTCGGTTAGTGTAACACAGAAGTAGCAAATGATGGGACCGTTAATTGCGTCCTAACAAGTCAATTTATTTAAAGTTAGTGTGTGAACACACTAATACAAACCCTACACGTAACTAACACACAATGCGGTACACTCAATAACAAATCCTAACACTCAATCATGCATGCAAGTATCATCCTAACACTACCACGTCAAAACTACCTAGGGTAGTTGTCATCAGATCAATGATAAAGGTGTGACCTGCGAGTTTGAGTTGACAGCCAGATACTATATGGGTCACATCTACAGATTTACCATCGGCTAGTTCTATAACGTAAGGGGCCTCTAGAGGTTTGGGCGTGAGATTTAGGTTCTTCCTAAAGGACTCAGATATAAAACTCCTATCCGCACCCGTATCAAAAAGCACAGTAGCAAAATGTTCATTAAGGGGAAACTTACCGGTGACCACGTTCGAGTCGTTTCTGGCCTCTCCGCGGCCCAGCGTAAATGCACGCCCCTTGGCACCTCCTGTGCCACCATTTCCATTGTTTTTGTTGTTTGTTGTTGTGGTTATTGTGGTTGTTGTTGTTCCCACCATTGTTGTTGTTGTTACGAAGCTGTGGGCAGTCTCGTTTGAAGTGGGCAGTGCTACCACACTGATAGCATCCCCGGTTAACACCCTGCTGCTGACCCTTGGGTTGATTTTGATTTTTTCGGGACATGATTTCCCCGAGACAATCCTTTGCCGCATGTCCCACTTTGCCACATCGTTAGCAGCGATTCCCGGCACAAGGGCCGTGATGATGAAGGTTACAGCGATTACACTGCGGCTTTCGACCTACATAGCCGCTTGCGTTCTGGGTGTTGTTAGCGGGCTGATTATTGTGACCCCGGTGGCTGTTGAAATTATTGAACCGTTTCTGGTTCCCCTGTTATGGCTGGGATGACGAAGACTGTCGAGCAGACGAGTCTTCAAACTTTCTTTTATTATCAGGGGCCACTTCAGTTGTACCCCGAGATGGCAACTTCTTTTGTTCCACCGCCTAATCAGTGAGTTTGTGTGCCAACCTGATTGCTTGATGTTTAGTCACAGGGTTGCTAGCCATTACCATACCCTGGATCTCGGGGACCAGACCCCCAAGGTAAAACTCGAGTCGTTTCTCAAAGGTGTTGGCCAGATCGGGACATAGAAATACCAAGTCGTGATGTTTCGCTGTGTATGCTTCGATTTCAGATCCCACCATCTTGTGGTTCCATAAGGCTTGCTCCAACTGCTGAACCTTGTCTCGTGGACAGTACTCCTCTTTGATTAGGGCCTTAAACTCGGCCCAGGCCATTGCATTTGTAGCAATAAGTCCACGCGTTTGGACTTGTGCATTCCACCAAGTTAGTGCCCCATCCTCCAATGTTGAGGCAGCATACTTGACCTTGTTGGCCTCCAGACAATTGCACATTTCGAACACTGATTCGGACTTTTCAATCCAGCGGACCAGTCCTATGGGTCCTTCTGCCCCCGTGAATTTGCTCGGCTTCGCATCGAGAAACATCTTGTAGGGGTTAAGACCCCCTCCTGCTGACAGAGGACAGGTAGTCAGCAAGGAATTCTACTAGCCCAACTATTAGATTTTCCCATGAAAATTTAATAATGGTTACCTGCCGGTTGGTTTTGAACACCCGCTAGAGCTGCATTCACGTGCTCTTGGATCATTGCGGCTAATTCTTCAGGCGTCATATTGAGGTTTCCGCGACGTCCAGTTGCCATTTTAGATCTTCGTAAGACAACATAAACACACACCGATAAGTCTATATATCCAATATAGTTATCCTATTCCATACTTAAATAATTTATCAAATTATGTCAACCCAAATAAATTAAACAGTTAAAAGAAATATTCGATTAAATAAAATTTCAACGTCTTACGAAATGCCAACCAAACATATCAGTTTACTATAAAATCTCAAGTTTAAACATAAGTAGGAAAATAAATAGACTGAAGGAAAGCAAATAAAATAAGCGAGACGTGTCAGTCTTCTACGTCTCCATCCCCCAAATCGCTATCGTTGCCGTCATCTTCCGCGGCGTTTCCAGCTTCAACAGCTGGGTCTTCCTCCGGATCCTCCTCTGGATCCTCCTCCGGATCCTCCTCTTCTTCCTCTACCGGTACTGGAGGGACCGGTGCTGGTGCGGGTACTGGTACAGGTGCCTGATTCTGTTCTAGTTCTTGAATTCTCCAGCTAGACTCAAGAACTATGTCTTCGAGCCAGTCAGCCCTTAGCTGCTCAGCACGAAGATCTCTAGCCAAAGTGTTACGAGCTATCTTGCTCTCATGTTGCTCTTCCTCGAGCGATCCAGTCTTACCTGTTAATTGTCGTATCATCCATCCCTGTGCTAGGATGGTTTCATGCATTCTCTCTAGTTGTTCTTGTTGCTTTCTTATCATATCTCTAAGTAGGTCGTTCCCTACTTCTAACGAGTTAACCGGTTCGACCGGTATAGCGATGGTCGGGCGTGAGGACGACTCCTCCCCTAGAGCGAGCCTTTTTCTCGCAGCTGAGCGTGTCTCCACGCCATGAGGTGGTGAGGGTTCCACCATAGGTGCCTTTCCCGGCGCCCTTGGTTGCGAAAGTTTGTCGGATGATGATGATGATGATGACATTGCCTGTTAGGTTGCATAGTTAGTTATGAGTTGCATTCATTTCTATTATGCATTCATATTTTACATAACACAGTTGTGGTACATCACATAACAAGATATAACAGTTCGGTGCCAAACTACTTCTAGTGTCGTGTAATCAGCTATAGTTTAGGTCTACTTTTAATGCAAACCTTGTTCTCTATAGCTAGAGGCTCTGATACCAATCTGTCACACCCTCAATTTCCACTTGCGGAGTTTTACCGCGAGGCGTGTGAACAAACCAGAATCTGAGACACTAGTAACGTCGAACGACTCTATATGATTCGTTAATACGTTTTCCAAAATCATTTGTTTAACCATTCATAGTAAATTTTAGATTGTCTTAGTTTGGTTTCAATGTTTAGCGGAAGCATTAGTTTTTTTTAATGTTGAGCGGAAGCATTAAAGTAAAGTAAAGGAACGGGCGCCAACACAAACGCCAAAACTAAAGAAAAACCCAAACAATATTCGTAAATGAGACTCGATAAAAAGATGTCTTGATCAATGCAAGTGAGTGCACCTAGAGCTCCTAGCGTCCTGAGAAACATGTAAAGAAACAAGTGTCAACATTAAAGATGAGTGAGTTCACAGGTTTTCAAGAGTTCATTTGTTCGGTTATAAGTTTGTTTCCCCCGTTATCCCTAACCCGGGATAACGATTTAGTTCCATTATTCCCAACCCGGAATAATACTGATGGTTCCATTATTCCTTACCCGGAATAATAATGACATTCCATTATTCCTAACCCGGAATAATAACGTTGTTGGTTCCATTATCCCTAACCCGGAATAATATTGTTGATTCGTAATTAAGTTCAATGTTAACATGTAGGTAGCGAGCCTAAAGTTATGTCACGTAAGTGTTCGCGATCGAAGCTGACTGTTGTGCCTCCGTGTTGCCAGGCCTATCACTGACCATGGCGAAGTTAGGCCAAATTAATCACCCGTTGACCATACCCGGTCGCCTAGCGCGACTAGCTCGGGTGGGGCTTGTCGGGCCCAGTAGTACTACTTATAATTTCCCCGCTATCTAACCCAATACTAACGATCCGAGAGTTTGTCGAGGACTTGTGTGATATAGCTGCTTAGTGACCATAACGTACATTAACTTTAACTTAGTTACCGAATAGTTTAATGACGTTAATTTCGTATAACGTAAAAAGATAGAGTTGTAGAGTGTATACATGTTTCTCCCCCTGTTGTTTAAAACCGGATAAAATTAGGGGCCGTGAACTCACCTTTAGTTGCTCGGTTAGTGTAACACAGAAGTAGCAAATGATGGGACCGTTAATTGCGTCCTAACAAGTCAATTGATTTAAAGTTAGTGTGTGAACACACTAATACAAACCCTACACGTAACTAACACACAATGCGGTACACTCAATAACAAATCCTAACACTCAATCATTCATGCAAGTATCATCATACCAACATAGTGATCAAAACAATTTATCATGAACACAATCCAATCCATGCAACACTTTGGTACACACATTCGCAAGTTATCAAGTTTCAGCTTGTATACTCATAATTAGGCTGTTTTCGAGGATTTTTATAAAATAGTTCCAACGTTCCAAAAATTCCAATTATTTTACAGAAGGTGTCAACTATACTATAGTATTTTATATAAATTTTTCAAGTCCTAACACTTTACCAATTATTCATAAATATTAATATACTAGGCTGCAGTCAGATTCGTCGCTTTCTGACTGCAGTCTACGGGAGAATTTATTTAAAAATCACCGTTCGTCCAATTAACAAAATTCCAGTGGGAGTTTCCCAGAAATTTCCATAGCCAGTTGCTGTACAAATTTCGTGATTCGACTCTCTCCATATTATTAGATCCGACTCGATAAACAACTAACAAATTTTCAGAATTTTCACAGCTTCAGTTACTGAACTTAATTGGCCACTTATAAATATCAAATGACTTCAGAAAAATATGAATCCAGCGCCATTAGAAGCGTTTTTCAAAAATCTACGTTTTAGACTTCAGAAAATCCGTTTTCCGATAAATAATAACCAAGTTACAGCCAGTTGAAGTTGGCTGTAAACACCATTCAGCATCCTGATTTCAGCATTTTATCGCAATATAACACGCTTAAGCAATCGATATGTTAAATATAAACGATCAAGAACAGATTTTACCAATCATATATCATCATATACATCATACCCATGCAAACCCTAATCACAATATATGGTCTTTATCACAAAACGCAGCCTAACGGTTCTTGATTCTAACTAATCATCATAATCGTTAAACTTGCAATATCAATCGAACTAACATCATAACACTTTCTACCATTACATACAAGTATAATCCATAGTTCATAAACCCTTCATGGTTAGCGAAATAACATAAAAACTCTAACCTTTAACAATGGAGATCAATGATCCGAGAATTAGATGGGAGCCGATTTGGATGTTGAAGCTAGTTTGCGACCGAGAGGGAGAATGGGCAAGCGGCTGTCACGACCGAGAGAAAGGAAAAGGAGAAGGCTGCCGTCGGCTTGTTTCTTGTGCTAGGGTTTGTGTGTGTTTTTGTTTTTGAAACATAACACATGCATGTATGTGTATATATAGTGCAAGAGGGCAAAGAAAAGGGGATGGGTTTGCGGTTGGGTGCTCGCGGCCGCAAGGGTTTGGGTGGGGCGGTTTGGGTCTATAACTTGGTCCTCAAGTTTCGGTCAATCCCTTGAGTTGCGAGGAAGTGAGGTTGACTCGTTTCGCGGCTAGGTTCGATTCGTCTATATATTTACTATATATATATTTTATAACTAAAACAAATCACGAAATCGGAACATCACATAATAACTCACCAACTTATAAACGTTTAATACACATAGCACGTAATTCATTTGACAAGCTCACGAAGTTATCGTAATTATTTCGAGCGTGCAATTTAAATCTCCGAATCAATTTAGCGTAGGAATGAATAACCGTGAAGTAGTGCGTTTAAGATGTCTGAAAAACCGGGATGTCACAGGGTGTCACCAGATTCTTGTGAAACTGTGTGGAAGGGATAAAACCAGCGTCCTTTTTGAGTTCAGTTGGCTTAGAAAACTTTGGGTAGTAGGGCTTCCACGGTTTTGAAAAGTAATACCAGGGTTTACCAAACATCATATTTTTTTTCATTTTCTAGTTCTGCCTCAGAATCAGGCATTCGTTAGTAGTTATGATTATATGGTGGAGGAGCCCTATTATACCCAATGCCTTTTGTTTTGTTTGTCTTATATTCAAGCTGCAGATCGCACAAGTCCTTGACCAGTTTGCTGGAAGTTTCAATTTTTTTAATATTTAATTCATTTTCTTGAAACTTTCCTATCAAGGAATTTAGCTTGGCTAAAGCTACTTGAAGTTTTACGTCCTTTTTAGCTAACTTTAGCTTATAGTTGTACACCCAACATTGTTGTCGGTTCAAGTCAAGCTTTAGCTGAGCTATGTCTTGTTTATGTGCTTCGACCTTTTCCATAAGAAGCTTGTTCATATGTTTAAGGGCGATTTTTTGCGATACAGCGTGATTATATTCAGCTATAAGAGTCGAATTGTGGGCGCACATTTGTGATAATTTAAAACGACAACTATCTGAACAGAGAATTGGATTTACTGTTTCTGAGATCAGGTGTCTCAACAGTTTGGGTCATCATGCAATGATTGTTGTTCTTGGAGAGATTCAGAGTCTCCATCTGAGTTGTAGCATCTGTCCAGTTGAACCCTTCGTGCATGCTGTGCCACCAAGGCTGTTGATTTCCGCTAGAGCTGCTCGAGGAACTTCAGACGACTTTGAAGGAGAGACGGGCACTGGCTGTTTGTCATTGTTCTGAATATCTGCCACTCTGGATGAGACATATCCAGATGGTGTCTTCTTGCATTCCATTGTGTGAAATGCCCTAGCTCATGACATCTATAACACATGAGCTTATCTTTTGTTAGCCCAGTCTTCAGATTCGTCATTGGTTGCCTCCCGTACTTCTTTTGAAATTTGTTAACACGTAAAGCAGCCATCATAAGATTCCAGGACACGTCAATCTCGTCCAAATCCTCCTCCATGATCTGATCTACTTCAGTTGCGAGAACAGATGGAGGGGTCAAGTCACCTGCTAAGAAAGCGTTTAAACTGTTAATCATTGAAGCAGCTATGGTCAATTTCTCCTAATTCTCTTTTGTGAGAAAAGAAGAATTGGACACAGCTGGAGCAGGAGCTGGTGCGAGAACAGCAAATTGAGGAATGCCGCCTTGTTGAGACTGTTACAGGAAGGGCAGGACTATAATCCATGTTAGGATACTGGGCACGATATTGTGTCTAACCCTGCGCCGCAGAAATCATCGTAGAGTCTGAGATTAAAGACCATAAACATACTGGGTCTTCTGTGTAGAGGTTAGAGGATTGTACACCAAGTTAGAGCTACAGGGTGTGTGTGAGCTTCCTTGAAGAGGGCTATAAACAAGCATCCGAGACATTAATGTTGCGTTCTGCCCTGTAATACCAGCTACCATCAGACTACTTTGATGATTGATGTCCGTGTGTTTATTATCTATCTCACATGAGTTGATAGTTGCAATCATTTCCGTGAGGGTGACATCGTTCAGATTTTTTGTCTTCTTGATCATGCCCACATCAGCATCCCAGCTCTTGGGTAAAGAGTTCAACAACTGTCTATTTCATAGCACTGTTCGTAAGAGAGATTTCAGCTGAAATCATCTTGGAGACAAGCTTCACGTATCTTCGAATTTGATTCTCAATGGTTTCTCCATATATGTGGTTAAATGAGCTGAACTGTTGATTCAGCTGATTAACTCAGCTTGCCTTCATATCAGTGTTTCCCTCATACAGATTTTGTAGTTCGCCCCACACCTCCTTAGCCGTCTTGCAATTTCTGACAGCTATGGAGATGTCGGGTCCGAGTGCCATTGTTAGAACAACCGAGGCTTTCTCATCTTCTTCGATTATCTTCCCGTCTTCTGGAGTCCACAAATGACTAGGTTTGGGGATCTTTGTGTCTGGATCATCATCAGTGCTATAAACTATGGTTCGAGGACCATTCATGATACATCTCCAAACCCCCGGATCTTTAGCGTTGCAGTATTGCTCAAACCTGAACTTACATTCATAATATTCGTCACCATATAGCAGACGGGGCACCTTTGTAGAAGTGCTAATGACTTGGTCTAGCTCTTGGTGAAGAGCCAGCGTCTGCAACTGCAAAGCTACCACCCTGGCATTTATCAGATCCTGAGCTGTCATGCAACTGTTCATCATATTTAAAATTTTGCCAAATAAAATTGAAGTTAAGTTTAATTTCTGATTATGAACAGTCCTTAATGAGTCCGAGATAATGGTCCGAAATGAAAATCCGGAATGCTATCAGAGACACAGCAACAGTAACTCGGATGAATCTGAAATGCTTTCTTGATCCGAGATGAAAAGTCTATTCGGAATGGAGATCCGAAATGCTGTCTTGATCCGAGATGAGAAGTCAATCCGGAATCGAGATGAAATCCGAAATAGAGAATGATCCAAATTGCAAGAGATCCGAGATGAATGCCAATCTGAGATGAGAGGTGATCCGAAATAGGAAAACCGATCTGGAATGGAAGCTTGATCCGAATTAAGAGCCTGATCCGAAATAAGAGCCTTATCCGAATTGAGAACCCTTATCTGAAACAACAGCATTCTGAAATTCCTGTAGACAGATAAACACAAGTTAATTTAAAGAGTGATCCTTATCAGGAATGCGAGTAATCCGGATAAGGTTGTTGAGAAGGCTGATGAACAGTTGTTCGGGATCAATCCGAGATGGATGATCTTCTTCGTGTTCTTCGGGATCTTCAACGATTCCGGATCCGAATTGCTTGAATCTCCTTTGGTTTTCTTGGAACAGTAGCAGTTCGGATGAGAAAGCAGCAGCAATCTTCAATAGTTCTTCAACAGTGATATTCTGAGATGACTAACAGCAACAGTTCTTCTTGAGCTGAACAGTTCTTCTTCAGTCCGTGACACTGAGAGCCTGTATCGAACAGCAGGCTTGATACCAATTGTTAGTCCCTGACCCTGATTCGGATATGTACACGGTATCACAGCAACTAATCTATTGCGAAAAGAAAGATTAGATGAACATAACAAGAATAATCTCTGATTAATCAAGTTTCATACACCGAATGGTGTCTAATACAAGATATCACCCTAGCTTTAGCGTGAATAACAAATTTTCAAGCAACCTAAACCCTAACCTCAACACATGTATTTATACTAATCTCAAAACCCACTAATTACAACCCTAGGCCTATAAGGCTCTAGGAAGCCCACCCCTACACCCTTAGCCCAAAATGCAACTCTAATGTGTAAACCTTTTAGCTAGGGGCCCAACAAGGTCCTTACAATCGAAGATAAACCCCGACCGTCCTCGATACCCCGGATACGCCTTGGGCTCCTCCTCTCAAGGAGGAGGTGATTTTCCTAACCTCCAGAACTTATTCAGTGTCATGCAGGAAACACTCCAAGTGTCTAGGAACGCCTATAGCTTGGGACAAAGCTCAAACAACCAGATTGGGAGCATGGAACGCAACATGGTTACCATGCAAAACGACATTACATTCATCTGGGAGCATATGGCATACCAAGACGATAACGAGGAGGAAGACGATGACATGGATTCAGATTAGGCGATGGTGGTGGTGGGCGACGGGTCTACCATTCAGGTTATCTCTCTTTATCCCTTGAACAATTTGGTACTTTTTGGGTTGCGTCTCGATGAACAATTTGCTTCTTTAGACAATTTACTTTCTAGAATTTTTATTTTTCTTTTCATGTGATGATGGTTGGACAAGTAAACTTTCGTAATCTAGGAACTTGTTATTTTGTGTTAGATTGTTGTATTGTGGTAGGATTATATCTTACAGGTACCTTGGGAGGCTTGGACACACTAATCATAGGGATCCCCAAGCCTAGAAATCAGATGCCAAGCGACGAAACATAGCTCCCAGACTCTTATAGACAATTGCCACGTGGTTGTGCCCATAGCCCACGACTCCATTGAAGATCCTTGACCAATACAACATGAAGCTGAATCCTTCAAAGTGTCATTTTGGTTTCAAAGCCGGGAAACTCCAAAGATATATGGTGACCAAGAGGGGGTCGAAGCAAGCCGTGAGCAGATTAAGGCAATTGTGAATATAAAATGCCCTTCCAATGCCAAGGATGTCCAGAGACTGACAGGAAGGATCGTGGCCCTAAACAGATTCATTTCAAGGTCCTTAGAGAAATTCAAGGATTTTTAAGATATCATAAGGAAGAATAAGAAATTTGAGTGGACTGAAAAGCATCAAGCTGCACTCAAGGTTCTCAAGATTATCTATCCTCACCACCAGCCCTGACGAAACTAGAGGTTGGTGAGCCATTGTCCTTGTACTTAGCCGTTTCAGGTAAAGCGGTAAGTGTTTTGTTAGTTAAGGGTCATGAAGGCCAACAACATCCGGTTTATTATGTAAGTAAAAGCCTTCTTGGTGCTGAAGCCAGGTACTCTCATTAAGAGAAAATAATTCTTGCATTGATTATGGCTTCCACTAAACTTAGACATTATTTAGAAACACATACAATTATTGTGAAAACTAACTTTCCTATTAAGAATGTTCTCAAGGAACCTGAAATGTCAGGAAGAATGCCAAAGTGGGCAGTCAAAGTTAGTGCATATAACATTAAGTATGAACCTAGGACTGGTATCAAGACTCAAGCTTTGGCAGACTTTGGGGCTGATTTTAGTACTGATCTACAAAGGGAATCTGAATTAGAGGTTCAACAGCTTGAGGAGACCAAGGATCCTTGGATACTCTTCATAGATGGAGCCTCAAACGTCAAGGAACTGGACTAGGCATACTACTAAAATCTTCACAGGGGGACATAATACCCCAATCCATTACTTGTGAATTTTAGACAACTAACAATGAAGCAGAATACGAGGCCCTAATAGCAGGTTTGCAATTAGCTAAACAGATGAGGATAAGGCATCTTCAAGTATATATAGACTCATTGCTAATCACTAACCATTACAATGGCTCATATGCTGTTAAGGGTGAGAAATTTATCAAATATTTAGAAATTGTTAAAAAAAAACTAGCAAATGCTTTCGATTCTTCTAGCATAACGCATGTACCTAGAGAAGGAAATGTTGGGGCAGATGTGTTGGCAAACCTAGGATCATCCTTAAAGATACTATAAGATGTGAGGATACCTATCATCCATATTCTTTTTCCTACAATCGAGGAGAATGAAGCTTTGAAAATAATAGAAGATACTACAATTGTACCCAGTGATTTGCAGCCAAATTCAGGATCATGGATCATTCCAATTAGGAACTACATTCAAAATGGGGAAATTCCCACAGCGGAGAATCCAGGGCCTTCATGGTTAAGGCATCTTAATTTATTATATGAAATAACATTTGTATAAAAGGTCTATTGCAGGTCCCTATTTGCAATGCATTGAGGATCCAGAAATTCAAGAGGTCTTGAAGGATTTTCATGAAGGAGACTGTGGAAACCATACTTAGGGCATATAATTATTCTCAAGGATCCTCAGAACAGGTTATTATTTGCCTACTATGAAGAAGGATGTTGTAGAATACACAAGAAGATGTGATGCTTGTCAAAGACACAACAACATCTTACATCAACCAGTAGAGCCTTTATATCGAATAATTTCGTCTTAGGCATTCATGAAATGGGGAATGGATTTAGTTGGCAAACTTCCAAAGGCACCAGGAGGAAAAATATTTATGCTAGCCATGATAGATTACTTCTCCAAGTGGATAGAAGCAGAAGCTTTTGCTCAAGTCAGAGAAAAAGAAGTTATATCCTTCATTAAGATATTACTAGATTTGGAATTCCTTCTGAAATTATTTGTGATAATGGATCCCAATTTATTGGGAATAGAACTACTAACTTTTATAACAAATGGGGGATTAGGATGATAACATCAACACTAGTCCACCTACAAGCTAATGGTTAAGCAGAATCAAGCAATAAAATCATCATCAACAACGTGAAGAAGAAACTTGGATCCAAGAAAGCGAAATGGGCTGAAGAGCTACTGTATGTCTTGTGCGTAGACAGAACAACTCCAAAGAATATGCAGGGTAGACTCCTTTTTCTTTAGTGTTTGGAACTGAAGCAATGACCCTGCATAGATGGTGGTTCCTACAACCAGAACAAGCATCCGTGATCCTAAAACAAATGTTGAAAACCTGACCCATGACCTAGATATTGTGGATGAGCTTAGAGACTTAGCAAGAATAAGGATGGCCAATTATCAACAAAGGATGGCTAGGGCATATAACAAGAATGTCATAATCAGAAGATTTCAAGTTGGTGATTTGGTGCTAAGGAAAGCATTCCAGAACACTACGAACCCGGCTGATGGCAAGTTAACACCAAAATAGGAAGGTCCCTTCTTGATAGAAACAGAAGCTAGAAAGGGGGCATATTGCTTACTAGCTATGGTAGGTGATCTTCTACCAAGAGCTTGGAATGTTGTTAATTTGAAGAATACTTCATGTAAGTAGGATCAAGGATCCTTAGAGACTCAAGTATTCTGACCAAGGATCAAGGATTCTCAAAGGATGTATGATCCTTACTTTGGTAACATCCTACTTTTACTTTCTTTTATTTGATACTTATTATTCATTATAGGGGAAGGATGCTAAACCTTTAATATCCACTTTTATTAAGTTTTAAGCTTTTACAGAATGTTTAACATTTAGCCACGGAGGATTAAGGGGTTTGCCACCTCTCTCCCACGTTTAAGGTATCTTATACCTTCTAAGGTTTAAAGGTTTTCACCTTTCACAAGAATTGGGTTTTGACACCCCACCAGCAGCACACGTATATCCAAGGATGGTTCAAGGCAATGGGACTAGTACATGCTTTAGAGGCTGAAAATTTCATTGTCGTTGGCCATATGTAGGATCTCAAGTATAATGGTAGACGTACAATACATCCGTTATCCAAAGGTTTCTAACGTTTTCACGTTAGCTAACGTTTTGGTATTTTCATGTCACTTAAGTTGGTTTTGTCCCCAGTTCGGGCTAGACCCCAAGTTTATTTGGGCTTGTCCCAAGTTTATTTGGGCTTGACCCGAGTTATGATGGGTTTATCCCAAATACTTGGCTTTGTCCCAAGTTGTTTTTTACAGGTTCATGAAGCTTTAGTGTAACGCCCGATACCAGTAAACGTTAAAACTTTGTAAAATTTAAAACTTTGCATTAACAGGTGAAATTTTGACCAAAATACCCTCCGACGCAAATTTATACAAATCAAACATAGACATTAGTTACAAGGAGTTGTCAACTACATATCGATTCCCAAAATGTAAACCTTAAGGTTGTGCATGAAAGATATACGTAGGCGACTTAATAAAACTAAGTTTATATTCCAAAAGTATTTGTTTTGACCCGTTAATCCATCTAAGCTTGTTCCGGAAACGTGTAAAGGGCAAGTAGTGTGTTCATTCCGAGCGAGGCGCAACATTAAGTAGAAGTTTTACCTAAACATCATAACAAGTTCGGTTAACATTTCGTATTAATTCAAATAATGACTAATAATAAATTTAAGCAACCATACTATCCTCACATGCTTTAACTTAAAAATATATGCTTAACTTACATAACATAAGGTTGTCGACCCATTTGCATTAATTCAACTCATAACCATTCTTAAACCATTCCCGTTCTTATTCGGATGGCCCGTTCAAAACAAGCCACACGAATCCATTCTCTTACTTTTACATTCTTATCCGGTTGACCCGTTCTATGCAAGTCAACACGAATCCATTCCTTTGCTTTTACATTCTTTTCCAGATGACCCGATTATATATAAGTCAACACAGATTCATTCTTTTGCCTTTACATTCTTATATGGTTGACCCGTTCTGGTCAAAATCTTACTCTTTCTCTAATATAGCATTCCAAAAATTTGACCCATTTATATCGAGTCATTTACAACAATTATTCCTTAGTATGACATTCTATTCGATAAACTCAATTTCATAAAACGATAGTGAAATCATTCCTTCAATTATTAGAATGAAAATAATACTACTATTAAGTTTGAGTTCGGTAAGTAACATACCTCGGTCTTGGTTTCCTTGTCATTTTGTATTGCCCTGGACCTTCTTCCTTTATCCCTACACATCGATGGTTATATTTAGATTTCAATTCCATAATTACTACTGGCTCTTTCTTGAAGAAGGTTTTGCAAAACTCAACATATGTAGCGTTTATATACTAAATTCATAATCTTTACATAAGGTTCAAAATCAAGTCACAAATTCCTAGTTAAGACATTTCATCAAACACTTGGTGAGCGTATCATCAACAAAGCATTGTGTACAAGTATTCAAAGCATACGTCTACAAGTTAGCATCATAGATCATCGTAATCTATTAATTACACCAATTCTCAATCCTTAACAATTATCTAGTAATCTCTAACATCTACAAACTTATATTTCTACATAATCATCACATTATCATTTCAAGTGGGTTTTCAATATAAACCTTGAAAGGAGGCTATTTCAAGAATAATTCTCATTCCATAGCGTGATTCTAACTTGTATTCGTTCTAATTTCACATAAATTTATGGATTGAATTCAATCCACTTTCTACAAAATCACTCAAATCATGAATTTCAACTTACCTTATGTTAAGAACTCTTGAATGATAATGAATTGGTGTTCATGCATAAATTTTAGCTTCAATTCTCTTTCAATTTGCAGGATTGTGATGAAACAAGGGTTTACCCCCTTCTTTTTCTTGGCTCTGGTTGAACACACACATGTGTGTGTTTTTTATTTATATTTTCATTATATAAGTCCATTTTTCTTACATCCTCTATTTAACCCCTCAAGTTTGCCACTTATGATGTTCTTAATGTTAGTTTTTTTATTTGATTCGAGACGCTAGTTATTATATCTCATTCTAAGTCATGACAGTATTAATTTAAAATATGAGCAAATTTGGGGTGTTACATTTAGAGGTTTGTAGATAAGGATCCTGAATCCTAAAACGTTAACTGATTTCTTTGGTCTGTTTATGCAATAGTAAGTCTTTAGGATATAGAATTTACACCCTAGACCTTTCAATTGAAAATATATGATCCTTGATCATATAACTTCTTATATTTTCTAGAGTTGTTATGATAAAGAATTGGGATATGTTTGACAATCCAAAATTCTCTAAGTTTGTAAAATAAAGCTTATGATGAACATAAACATATCAGAACAATGTTTCAAAAATAAAAAGACAACCAAATATAGTTAAAAGGTTATAATTTTTATTAGAACCCTTTTTAGAAGGTTATCCAAATTATCAACCCAAGTTTCTACCATCAAAATGTGGCCCGTCCACTTGGGTTGATAAAGGGTGTCCATACTAATTGTTCATCAAGTGCAGGAAAATAAAAAAGGGGCGTTAATGGCTTCATCCTCCACAAACAGAAGGATCCGTCCACCTTTACCACCCCCAATTGTTTTAAGGATCATGGATCCTATCCCCTTAAGACTATTTTCAAATACTTACAGACCATAATTGTTCAGAATCAAAATACCATTGAACTAAAACCACAAAAACCTAAAAACATGGGCTCAAGCCTCGTCTATATTATACTTCATTACCCATAATAGCAGCATCACCTTTAGCTTCACCATCACCTGCTTCACCCCCTTCTACCCCGACTGCCTCAACCACCTCCTTTGTCTCGCTGCTCCCAGCTTCCAACATGTGCATCGGCTCAGGCTCCTCTTCACCACCAAGCTCCAGAGTCTCTACCTCCACCAAGCGAGATCCCATTCAGACCTATCAAAAGCCGATCCATAGCCGCTTGTACTATTTTTATTCTTGCCCGTAGAATCGCTTGAGCATCGCAGACCTTGGTTTCATCAGCGGCCTCCAATTGAGCCTTGTTGGCTTGTATCTCGGCCACTATGATCTCCTTCTCCAGGGTATTGACCTCCTTCTCAAGCTGGGAGATCCTCTTTTCCTTGGTAGTGGTAATGGAACGGAGATTAGCTAGGCTCTCTTAAATACCAGCTAGGCGCTTGTCCTGGTTAGCCTGGATACGGACAAACTTCTGCAGAGGGCAAGACATGGGAGTTAGGATCATTTATCCTTAGTAAAAGACGAGATTAGTTGTAAGCATCAAGGATCCTTACCTAAGTGAAAAAGTCATGGAATTGTCGCTCTATTTGAAGGTAGTCTTCATCAGCAACACTTGGCTTCTTCCTCTTTAATCCAGCCTTAGCACGGGTGCTCATGACTTTGGGCTCCGGTTGGCTTTGGCCTTTGGCCAGCTTTTTCTTGATCGAACGGGGAGAGATTATGTTGTCAAAATCTCCAAGACCAAACTTTGAGGCAGATTTGGATGAGGATTTAGCAGCACCTATTCGTTCAACAAACACATAAGTATCCTTGTTCCTTTTTAAATAATCTTTAATATACAATTACATTATACTAGTCTACGCAAGTACTTACTTGACATGGGGTAGGAAGCAGAGGTTGTCTCTTCTAACTCTTTGATCTTTGGCTTGAACGTCCTAATGCTTGAATCCAAAGCCTAGAATGCAATAATTCTTTCCTTTGTACCAGGCGTATCAGCAAGAGAGGAGAAATTGGTCACTACACAAGCAAAAAAATAGGATCACTTAAGAATAAAACTACTACTCTCTTTATAGTATCCATCTAAGGATCCTATATCCTACCCGTTAAGATCCACTTCATTGGGAGTTCAAAAAGATTGGAACTTAAACAAGGGAGTATAGTCATTACCTCTTTATCTCCATTCTTCCTGACTAGAGTGTATTTGTTTTGTTCAAGGATCCCTAATGTAGTATCTAGAGTTACAAGAGGGTCCACTTTTCTGACTCTTACTACAAGATTGGTTTGGGGTCTATGAATGCTGAATTCTCTTCTTCTATTTTTTTGCAGTTAATTGTCTTCTAATAGGGCTCAATGGCCTTTCATGTGTCTTGCTCAGACCAAAAGTACTTATTAAGCTTGCTTTTAGGGAACATCATGTCTTCCCTTTCAACAACCTGAACAAATCCCATGAAATATATTTCTGAATCTTCTAACTAAACAAACTTGTGCCTTTTTGAGGATGTGGTAGACTCCTCCCATCTTCTTTTCTCTGCTTGATTCAAAGACTTACGAAAGGGAGTTTCACCTGATGTAGTCTGCATAGATGATGCTTCCTACTCTCCTTTATTCTTTGCTTCTCTTGGTGATGGAGTACTGTCTTCATATGTTATGATCAATGGTGAAAATTCAGTTCTTTTGAAAATTTCTAACCTTGATACTAGTGGTGGAGGCCCCATTGGTGTAGGCCTGGTTTGAGTGCCCGGTGCAATTGATTTTGGCTGAGTTGTTCTTGCTGAGGGGACTTCCATTGTCGAAGCTTCTTTCGGAATGGTAGTCATCAATTCTTAAACATTAATCTTTGCTAGTCTGGCAACATTGTGGTGCATCCTCCTCATTATTGAATGCACATCATTCATTAGATGTGCATTTTTCGTTTCTTTTTCATGCACCTTCTCAAACTCTATTTTGACTTGTTCTCTTTGTGCTGCCCATTCCTTTATGAACTTCTGAAGAGCATCAGAAATACATTTGTTTGTTGCTCTTAAGTTGTTGATTTGTTCTAATATTTACCAGAATTTGAGGTTCCTTTTATGTTTCAATAGCTTCCTTCAATTGAGCTTTGATGCTTCCATTTCTTTACAAATTTTCTTGAGTTTTGTTGTGAACTTGCTTCTTTCTGATGAACTTTCTGGTGTCTTCTGCATGCTTTTCAAAGTTTCAGTATTTTTCTCGATCTGACTTTTGATTACTTCTACTGATTCTGATAAAGCCTTCATATCAGATATCTGGATCCTTAGTTTTTTCCAGCAGCACATCCAGTTTAGCTTCAATTGGTGACTTTGTTTTTTTTGTTAGGATCTGAGTTTGAATTGTTGTGAAAGTTTAAAGATGGAAAGTAATGAATGAAGATCAATTAAAGATTAATGCAGCTGAAATGTAAACTTTGATTCACAACAATTGGAAAAATGTTTTCACTGACAATGCTTTTATATTATTAAATTACGTATGCACGCAATTACAAACTCCCCCTTAGCCTAAGATCACTCTAGTTTGTTCGTACAGAATGTGTAAAAGTGATAGGAAGAACAGTACAGGAACTGTTCTATTTATAGTATATTACAAACCACTGAGCATCTTAGGCTGACGTCACTATGAAAGTGACATTTAACAGACTAACAAACTCTATCCTCTGCTAGACCTAAACACTATTACATTTAAATACAATATAAACTCTGATGATAATAACTGTTGAGATATCCTCTGTTGGGCTTTATACTTTGTAAGTCTTCAGCAGACTTTACTTCAACGGACTTTATCTTAATCAGAGGTTTTCATCAGCAAACCTTTGGCTTCCAACAGAACTTTGTCTCTTAATAGATCTGGTGAACAGTCTTTAAGTAGTAGAAGAGTTTAGAGCAGCAGATGTTGTTAGTGATTAGATGTTGTAGAATGTTTTGGCTTTCAATCATTTGGTCTTTTAAAGGGTTCAATAGATCCAACAATCTCCCCCTAGAAAAGATGATGCCAAAACTTTTCTTTATTGTTGATCTTTATTTCTCATCAGTATTTCCCTTATGTATTCCTTTGAATTATAATTCAAAGTCTAGGAAAATCCTGTCATCAAAATCCCTTTGAAGTTCAAGGTTCATCAGATCTTGGAGGTCAGATGCATCCAGACTATATGCATCCTCCATAGTAAGCTTTTCAATTTTACCATCTGATCTGAGCAAGGTCAATCGTGGGTATCTGAGGATGACTTCCACTTTAGAATTTTTTGACTAGATAATTTTTGTGGGTGAAGAGTTATTCTTGATGAGTTTGGCGATTGAAGTCTACTAACGAGGTTTGAGATAATTTCTTTAAGCTTATCACTTGCAGCATCTATATGGTAAAGCAATTGATTTTTGATTCCCTCTTTCCTGTGCTCTTCAAACCTCTACTCATCATCTTCTTCCATCTAATTTTGCCTTTTTACTTGGTTTAAGGTGAGTGTGGGTAAGACAGTGATTGAAGTATGCTTTTTGGAGGCTTGGGTCTTTTGAGGGATTGTTGTTGGTGGATACACTGACTTTCTTAGAACTGAAGGATCTTTCTTTCTAAGCTCTTCAAGTCTTTTGTAGGTATCAACTACCCAAGACTCTGACCATCTTGCAATAGACCTTGATGAGCCATAGTTTGTAGCAACTAGCTCAACTTTCATCCTTTTAATCTTCAAGGCATGATTTTGATCAACATGTTTAGTCTTTTTCCAATCAGGTGGAGTTGACTTGTGTAATAGATCCTTGAGCATAGCCTGAGTTCTATCAATTTCTTCTTTAAGCTCATTTACAGACCAATCCTTGAATTGTGCTCTTATTGCTTTGTATGGTTTGTGTTGCATAATGAGGTCAAGATAATCTTGTTTCAGTTCTTCATCAAGCTCAGCATCTATAGGCCTTTCTAACATAGACTTACTAATCTCTTTGGCAAAGTCTTCAATCTTTCTTACTTTGCTTAGTTCATAAGACAAAATGCCTTGAGTAGTCCTGTCATCTTTACCTTTTCTCCTCTCTTTGGCAATATTATCAGCCTGTCTAGACTTCAACTATAGATATTCATCTAAATTTCTTAGCTTTCTGTAACCAAAGGGAGATGGAAAGTCAAGTTTTATATTGTTCTTTGGTGTGAAGAATGATTCAATTTCTTTTCGCACAGCCATCAGTTCTAGAGGATATTTGTCAGCAAAAGGTATGATGGATGGTCGTTGATAAATGGTTGGAAGTGAAGTGGTTTTAGGTGAAGATGATGAGGATGGTGATGAAGTGATAGGTTTTTATGACAAAGGAACTGGTGATGGAATCTTTTTATCATCATCTTCAACAACAAAAGTTTTTGTTTTGCGTTGGAATCTGATTTATGGTGAAGATGGTCGTGTTGGAATTCTTGGTGGTGTGTATAATGGCTGAGTTAAAGTTCGAAAACGAGTTGAGTAGTGGATTAGGTAACATCTGCTGAAGCAATATCTGCTACAACATTTGTTATGATAGCACCTACTATAGCATCTTCTGCTCCAACATCTGTTGGACGAGCTGGTGAAGGTTTCTTTGGTGTGGGTCTTTGTTTCTTTTGAGGTGGTGGTGTTAGTTTAGTTGGAGTAGAGGATACACTTAGTGTTTTCCCAGCAGTGGTTTTAGGAGAGGTGGTTCTTGACAGTTTAACTTTTTTAGCAGACTTGCTCCTTTTTGAAGTGCCAAGATCTTTTTTATTCCATCGGCTTGGCTTGTTCTTCTTCAATGAGCTTTGTGGTTTTGACCTCTAGTGTATCTTGCCCCTTCTGCTTTTCCTTAGCAATCTCTTCTGCCTTTTTATTTAGGGTCTCATAAATCCTTTTTCCTAAACTGACATCTGATGTTGTAGCAGAGGATTGAACTGGCTTTTGTTCTACCTTTGGTTTTGGTTTTGCATGTGATTAAGGCTGCAACTTGTTGATGTAGTTTTGTGTCTGTCGCTTGTTCTTAATTACAGTGGTAATTGTACGGTCTTTGCTCAAGTGTCTGTATAGGTTTGGTCGTGTCGAATAGATCGGGATATCCTTCTATCTTGATCTAGTATGACATCTTAGCTTATCTGTGTTAATCAGTTGCATGTGTGCATACTGATGAATCTTGGCAACGACATGTCTACACACGTTCTCCAGAAAAATGGATTTTATGCGAGTCAGAGTTTTCGTACGAATCAGGTGATTCGTATGAAATTATATGAGTAACAAGTGTGTTACTTGTTTCGTATGAAAAAGTATCTCGTACGAAACAGTGTCTCGTACAAAATCCTGGAGTTGTGATTCGTGTGAAATAGTGTGTTCAGTATGTCTGACTCGTATTTCATACGAAACTAGACAGACACTATATAAGCAGACATGTACCTCTTTGTTGTGTGTTGCCTGGAGAACTAGTTGACTCGCGTGTGAGAGTTAGACTGACTAGCTCACTAGACTAACCAGAGAGATTGTTATCTTTGAAGATGAAGACACAAGAACACAACAAGTTTGTTTGAGTCATACGAGCATTGTGTGTATATGTTTGTATTTGTTCTCAATCATTAATCAAGATATTGAATCTTTGGTTACCCCGTGTTCTTTACTTTGCTGTGGTTGCATGCACACTTGATTTCGCACTTGTGTGTGTGTCAAATGAACAAGGAACTGGTTTAACACCATCCGCAGGTGGACCTACAAGTGGTATCAGAGCTTTGGCTCTTTCCTTGTTCAAAACCGGGCTTAGTTGTGTCTGAGCTAGTTTGAAGATTTCTGAAGTGTTCTTGATCTCCAGTAGAAAACATAAGTTTTGAATAGTTAACTAACTTAAAACTTGGTTAAAATCTGCTGCATGTAGAAAATTTTATGGTAAAATTTTTCTGAAGAACACCCTTGAAGAAGAAATCTGCAAAAATTTGAATCTGATTAGTTTGGTAGGTTTGACATTTTCTTACTTGGATCTGGACTTGGACTGTGGACTGTTAAAAAACTGTGTTTTAACTAAAAGTGGGTAAGACAACATGTATTTTTGAAAAGCAGGTCTACACAAGAAAGGAAATTTCTCACCAAACCATTTCTGAAAAGATCTCTGAAAAACGCTGAACTAAACATTTGGTGCGACTGAATTATTTCGTGCGAATCATCTTGACACGCACGAAACAACCATTTTCGCACGAAACATAAGTGTTTCGCACTAAACAGTTGTCTCGCACGAAACTGTTTTTGATTGTTCTTCGTGTTTTTCAAAGCTTTGTGATTTTAAGAATTTGTATATTTTCAAAACCTGTGAATTTTTAAACAGTAATTATAATTTTGAAATTTTAAAACCTTTAAATTTTCATTAAACAAGAAAATATAATGAGTTCTAACCCGTGGGATTGGAGTTGTTCAAGCCAAATCAGGAGTCTTCGCAAAGCTCCGCAACATCATGGGTAAAATCTTTGATGCCACGACATACAACAATGATCTCTGCAAATCAATGGGCGTGTGTTGCGAATCAAAATCAAAGCATCCAAACTCTGTTAATGAGCGAAAGTGAAACAGGGAGTAATAACTGACCGCCGAAGTTAAATCACATGAACGATTATCCTGCATGGAAAAGTTGTTTTCATACATATGTTCTCGGTCAAAACACGGAATTGTGGACGTGTTTCACTAACCCCTACAATGAAGCACTTGAAGAAGCTGGATCAAATCCAACCACATTGGCCAATCTAGTCGAAAGTGACAAGAAAGCTTACGATCTAGAGAAAAAGGCATTTGCTATCCTCACACAAGCTCTGCATAAAGAATTTATCATCAGTTTGTGTATTGTACTACAACGAAAAATTTGTGGGACACTTTGGAAGCAAGAGGTGAAGGTATCGCTGCTACCAGGAAGATTCGGCATGATCTGCTCAAGAAAGAGTTTGAAGGTTTCATGTTCATGGAGAACGAAACCTTGAATGATATGACCACTCGGTTTTATCATCTTCTCAGCGATATGTACTCATATAAAGTGTTAGCAGCACCACAAGAAATTGTGATGCGATTTGTGATGCTTATCACCAAAATGGGGTCAATTTATTGATCTTTTAAAACATACAGGTGTTTTGGACTCAATTAGTATTTATGAATGTGTGCAGAAACTAGAGAACAAGAATGAAGAAGAACTCCGGAAGGCACAACGAGTCTCTGCTCCACAAAACCCTGAAATGTATTTTGGCGGTATAAATACAGGTACAAGCTCAAGTCAGCAACCGAAGCTGCAGACCGCGTTTGTGTCAAACATGAACCCTTTCCTACCCCAACCAGTTCAAACAAGTCAGTCTACAGGTTCGAGTAATCAAGCCTATGGACAGGTTTTTGATCCGAAAACCTTCCTTCCACAGCCATGGGATTTAGCGCATAAAGCTCCACAGAAGCTCCTCAACAAGCTTTCTATGGAAGCAACAGTCAATCGGCAAATCCCAACACTGTCAAACTTGACACGTCAAATCTCTCCAAAATCAATGTAGAAGTTGCACAGGAACATGCAAACTTCTAAATACCATGGTCAGTGCATATTGTGGTTTAGTTGTAGGTCAAATAGGAACATCAATTTGACGAACGAAGACTACGAACAAATTTACAGAGATGAAATGGAGCTGATGGACATCAAGTGGGCATTTGCAAGTGCTATGAGAAGAGCGAAGGATTATATGAGAAGAACGGGTAGAACCAGTTTGGAAAGCAAGAAGGATACAAAATACGGCTTTGGCAAAACCGCCGTTACTTGCTTCAACTGTGGAGAAAGAGGTCACTTCAAGCGGGAATGCACCAAACCTAGAAAGGAAGGAAATCACAATCCCTTTCGCAATCAGTCTCAACCATCCAACACAGCACAATACAACAATGAAAGAAGAATAGTAGCTGTTGGCAACCCTAACAATACCAATCAATCAGGACCTTCAAACACACACAAATCTATGGTAGTTCAGTCTGATGAAGGATGCAATTGGTCAGTATAGTTGGGAACTGAGAACAATGGAAGAACGGCATGCTATGCGAAGATCGTGGATCAAATCAAGCATGATCACAGCAACAACACTCCAAATAACGATGATACATCTGGGGATGCTGGTAGTTCTGATGAAGAATATTCAAGTTCAGATGGTTATGGATCTGATTCTAGTGTGAAGAAAGGAAGTGATGCTGAGGTTGAAGAGTTGCTGAGTGAAGTTGAGATGTCGAAGAGTGAAAAGGTAAGTATGACGAGCAATGCAGAAGCTGCGGAAAAAGAGACAGAGGCACTCTCTACAGATGGTGCAGCTTTTCCTCATCACACTGCCTTCATGGCAAATGTTGAAGGTTCTTCAAAACAGGTAAATTCTGACCCTCCTACTATTTGCAATGACTGTGTTGAGTTGAAAAAAAATATGAAACCGTCAACAGTCATAATCAGAATTTGGTTGTTGAACTATCAAAATGCAAAGAGGCGAATTTGGCGCTAACTAGAAATGAAAAGAATTCAAATCTGTAATAGAAACCCTTAAGACAAGTGTTTCTGAAATAACAGAAACAGTTTTGAATAAACAGACAGGGATTAATAATTGCATTAATATCCTAGAGGAAATAAAGAAAGAGTTAGCCATCTCAAAATGCAATATGATTCGATCAAACGCAAATTGGAAAGTTATTCTAACTCCCAATGCTATATATCATTGAAGTTCAAAAACTAAAGGGAGATGCTCAATGCATAGGGTATAATTCGTGTCCACCCCAATGAAACACAATTATACCAAAATGCTTGATGAAGAGGAGATGCCTCGTTTTGAACCCTCTGTATCTTTGAATACTGAGGAATTCGCAGCAGGGTTAGGGTTCAAACTAGGCAATTCATCTCAAGAACCAAGCAAGCCAAAAAGTTCATCATCTGATGAAGAAGAGGATGATACATTAGATGATGAATCAATAAATGATGATCAGGATCAGCCTCTTGATGAAAGGAAAAAAGTAGAATCTTTCACACCTAGTACTCAATCTTTTGTGAATCAAGAGACTGTTCCTAAGAAATCTGTGAAGACAAGTGTGTCTACACAAGAAGTAGATAATGTGTTGTATACTTTGGTTGGAGATAAGAAAATCTATTCAAACAAAGATTTTCCAATTAAAAACGTAAATCCAATCTCTATAGATCAGGTGTTTGAAAAGTCAAAAACCAAACCTTTAGAGAAGAAAAAGCCCACCAAAACACAACCATTATCCGCTTCAAAAGAAAAAGAATGGAAGCGAGTTGAAAAGCCCACAACTTCTCAACCTAAGGTTGAAGCAAAAGGCTCTCGTTACCAGAAAAAGGACAAAACTGTTAAATTTGTGAGTTCTAAAGGTACTGATAAAGTCGAAACTTGTCAAGGAAAATCTAATGTTGATTTTGTAAAGAAAGTTAAGATTTTGAAAAGAAATAGTCAAAACAATTTACCCAACAAACTGGATGGATGTAATGAAAATGAACCCAGTACCTCAGGATCCACAAATTCAACATCAAGCCGAGAAACACAATCTCCTAGTTTTTTTAAAAGGAGAACTTGTTTCAAATGTGGAGAATTTGGCCACATTATAAAGGATTGTCAAAATCCAGCCAAATCAAGATGTATAGAGAAAACCCCTCATGAACCAACTTGCAAACGTAAATATGTTTCTCCGACACAAGATAAACGAATTATTAAAGATCAAAAGGAGAAACAAAAACGTAAACCAGTAAAAGCAATTGAGAAAGCTTTAAAATCGGATCTTCTAAAAAGGATCAAAGATCTTCAAAGTCAATAAAACTAGACACTGTTAAAACTGTAAATAATAGTACATCTGGTAATAAACAAGGATCTTGGAAACAGAAGACCGGTGATGGTTCAAAAGGAGGCTCTCAGTTTGTTAATCATCAAGAAATTGAGATTACATTTCTCGATGATAAGGGACGACCCAAGACCACTAAGGCTTGGGTCCCCATCTCAAACTAATCTTGTTTGTGCAATGTGCAGGGTGTTCCAGGAGGAACTGTAAATAGTCATTGGATTGTTGACAGTGGAGCATCAAGGCACATGACGGGCGACTTGCGGCTCCTATATGATGTGAAAAGTATTAGGGGTGGTTATGTTGCTTTTGCTTGTGACAAAGGTGGATACATCACTGGAGAAGGAATGGTCTCCAATGGTGTTGTGAGCTTCGACAAGATCAATTATGTGCGGAAAATTGATCACAATCTTCTTAGCGTTTCTTAAATCTGCGACAAGAAGTTCACGGTACATTTTGATGATACCGGATGTTATGTGCTGAAGCCTAGATTCAAGATCCCCAAGGAATGGATTCTCTTGTCGGTCTCCAAGAATTAATGATTTGTATATTCTTGATATGAGCCAAGCTATTACAACATCTGCACAAGTCACATGTTTTGTCTCCAAAGCTACCGAGAAGGAATCAATCTCCTGGCACAGACGTATGGGACACATTCACCTAAGAAAAATGAACTATTTGGTGAAGAACAATCTAGTGAATGGTGTACCAGTGAAGAACTTTCATCTTCAAGACTTTTGTGTATCATGCCAGAAAGGGAAGCAAGCGAGAAAGTCCCATCCCGTGAAGAAGATCAACATTGTGAATATGCCACTGGAACATCTTCATATGGACCTCTTTGGACCTATGAAACACAAGACAACCTTTGGTGATTCTTATTTCTGGTAGTTACTGATGACTATTCCAATTCTCATGGGTAAACATGCTGGCACACAAGAGTGAAGTTCCTACTATCATCAAGAATCTCCTGACTCTGCTAGAAAATTTGTACAATCTGAAAGTAAGGAGAATCAGAAGTGACAATGGCACCAAATTCAAGAATCAAGTTATGGATGAGTACTGTTCCTCAAAGGGTATTTTTCATGAGTACAGTTCTCGATACACTCCACAACAAAATGGCATCGCTGAGAGGAAAAATCAAACTCTTATTGAAACTGCAAGAACCATGTTAGTAGAATCAGAACTTCCCGTTCAATTTTGGGGAGAAGCTATTGCTACTGCTTGCTACACGATGAATAGAGTCCTGACGGTGAAGAGACATGGGAAGGCATGTTTTGAGTTGTTACATAAAAGGAAACCGGATGTTTCATTCTTAGAACCTTTTGGAGCTCCGTGCACTATGATCGACCCACATGGAAAATTTGGTCCCAAGGCTATCGAAGGTTTCTTTCTTGGATATGCTACTCCAAGTTTCTGGGTGTGGAATTTGTCTTCGAAGAAGATTGAAGAATGGGGTGAAGCCCAAGGTTCAAGATATACAGAAGTTGTTAGAGCTTCGGATGCTCCTTGGATGTTTGACTACGATGGGCTGTTTGGCTCCTTAATCTGCCAACTTTTGATGATGCAACAACTGCTGCTCAGATGTTATTGGAAAGTGATATTGCAGTAGACTCGCCATTAGTTTCACCAGATTATTGTTAACCCTCAAGTGTCGACTTCGGTTAACAATCTTGTTCAAAGTGAGGAATTCGAAGACACTGCGGATTATAATGTCTCATCAAAAGATGATGATTTCATGATGCAAATGAAGCTGCCTCTGGTGCGGTTCCTGGAATTTCAGATGGTACGTCAAATATTCAATCTCAAGGAACGACTGAAGGTCAGGCATCTACAACGTCATCAAATCCAACTCTCGATGTAACTGTTGATCTGAATATCAACAATTTGGATATCAATTCTTGAGTTCCTGATGTGCTAGAAACTCGTATTCATAATATCCATCCTCAGTAGAATATTATTGGAGATGTCCAGAGTGGTGTGCAGACTTGTAATCAGCTTCGAAACAACCAGAATGTTGGATTGTATTCGGAAATCAGGGAATCTGGTGGTCTGAATGATTGGTCTTTTGCCTGCTATGTGTGCCAAGTAGAACCAAAATCTTGCAAGGAGGTAATGAAAGAAGACTCGTGGGTTGAAGCCATGCAGGAAGAACTTCAGCAGTTTAAGAAGTTAGGCGTCTGGAAATTGGTTGATAGGCCTGACGGCTACAAGAAGATTGGTACACGATGGGTGTACAAATGCAAGAAGGATGACCGAGGTGTTGTTGTGAGAAACAAACGCGATTGGTTGTTCAAGGTTTTAATCAGGTCAAGGCATTGATTACAATGAAGTTTATGCCCCAGTTGCACGACTTGAGGCCATAAGAATCTTTTTGGCTTATGCGTCCTTCAAGAAGTTCACCGTTTATCAGATGGATGTGAAGAGTGCATTTCTTCATGGTGTGGTAGAAGAGGAAGTATATGTTGAGTAACCGCCAGGTTTTGAAGATCCACTCCATCCTGACAAGGTTTGGCTTCTCAACAAGGCGTTATATGGTCTTCATCAAGCTCCGAGGGCTTGGTATGAAACGTTGTCTACCTATCTGTTGAAGAATGGTTTTGACGAGGCTTGATCGACTGTACTCTCTTTATCAAGGAACAGGACAAGGACTTGCTGCTAGTACAAGTTTATGTTGATGATATTATATTTGGGTCTACTAATACTCGAATGTGCAAAGAATTTGAACCGGTTATGCAGGAGAAGTTCGAGATGAGCTCAATGGGAGAAATGACTTTCTTTTTAGGTTTGCAGGTTCAGCAATCAAAGGAAGGGATTTTTATCCATCAAACTAAGTACATCGGAGATATTCTGAAGCGATTTCAGATGGACTACTCAAAACCTTTGGGAACTCCATTAGCTCAAAATCATAGGATTACTCCAGACGGAATGGGTGAACATGTAGAACCATCTCTCTATGGTGCTATGATCGGATCTCTCATGTATCTTACTGCTTCAAGACCCGACATAATGAACCCAACATGCCTTCTGGTGCGCTATCAGTCTAGTCCGAATGTTTCTCATTTGATGGCTGTGAAAAGGATCTTTCGTTAACTAAAGGGTCGTCCTGACACTGGTCTGTGGTACCCTAAGGATGATAACTTTGATCTGACAGCATTCAGTGATTCTGATCATGGCGGATGCAATTGATGCAAAGTCAACAACAGCAGGATGTCAGTTCTTGGGAAATCGCCTAGTCACATGGCAATGCAAAAAGCAGACTTTGTGAGCTACATCAACATGTGAGGCTGAGTATATTTCAGCTTCTAGTTGCTGCTCTCAAGTTCTATGGATTTAACAGCAAATGCGCAACTACGATTTTGAATTTCTCACTACTCCTATTTTTGTTGACAATGAAGCTGCTTTGCAGATCACTCGGAATCCTGTACAGCATTCAAAAACAAAACACATTAAGATTAAGCATCATTTCATACGAGATTGTTATGAAAAGAGACTTATCGATGTTGTTAAAATCCACACTGATCACCAATGTGCCGACCTTTTTACCAAAGCCTTTGATAAATCACGTTTTGATTATCTACTTTTGGTCAACGGCATTAAAGTAAAACCCAAGTAACTCAACCATGGCTAACTATTTTTGTCTATCCGTTTTCTAAAAATCTAAAACTACAAAAGATTTTCAGTTTTATATTTTAGGGGGAGTAAATTTCAAGAAAATACAAAAATATGTCTTTTATTTACCTTCTTTGTTTAAGGGGAAGAAAATTCAGAAAAATACAAAAACATTAGAAAAATAAAAATGAGTTTCTTGGATAAGTTGAAGATGATGAAATTCACCGGTAAATCTGTCAGATATGGTTAAAAGCATAGAAAGAAGATTGATAAGTAGCTTTACTAATGATGTATCGATAGGCTCACAATCAGACTAAAATGTGCAGGTTGATATAAACCTAACAGACATGGGGGAACCATTCATTGGCATATGGTCTTGATACCGAAATTTCGTTTGATAGAGTGCCGAGGTTTTGAGATATACGGTCTTTATGCTGGCTTATCATCTGGGTATCATGGTAGAATCTTTTGCCGAAAAACAACGGTGGCGCAAGTCTAGAACTTCCATGATATCATACATACGTGTACATACTGCATTCGACCATCAAATAAGTGATAAAAATATTACATCCCCAAAATAAGTGATAAAATATCACAGCTTTATGCGGGAGCTAAGTTCGTCTCTTTGTCGTTACGATGGTACTAACCTGTTCACGGACTTACTCATGTGCCCTGCATGCATATGAAAATCAAGTTCCTCATCAATAAGTGATTAAATCACAAAGGGCTTGTTTTCAATCAAAAATAAGTGAGTATCTCACATCATTCATATACGTCAAAATAGATGATAAAGCAGTATACTCACCGGTAAGATTTTCTCTCGTGCATATCTTGATACGGGAATGTGTCGTGATGTGGTTGAACACCGGCTAGTAAGTATAATATGTACCTTAATCATATCTCCTAATCATGATTACATTTGATAAGTCTAAGCTTACATGGACAACAATACCGATAATCATAGTTGAATACTTATCTGTTTAATTTTGAAAACCTAATACCGTCTTTGACAAAGATTAAAATGCTGGTATGATTCCTTTACCTTGAAACTAAAAAAAGATTGTTCAATAGATATATAGTTTACCTGTATGTTTTGATTTTATGTCTAGTTTACTTAGTTGCTTATGTAATTACTTTTTGAAAGTTAGCCAAAGTTGATACTCGGGAGTTTCTACCAAGATACGCCAGAAAATCATCTGTTTGATATCGCAACTTCATAAAGTAATATCTTGCAACAAGTAACCATCAAAGAAAACCAAAATCTGAAATTCGTTTGAGTGTATGTATCTCATACGAATGAACCTAGTCATTTGTTTTGACTTGGTCACTTGTTTTTCTCAAATCTGTTGCTGGAACTCATACGAGTGTGTGTATCTCGTTCAGGGAATACAATCATACGAAGAATTTATGATAAGTTTTTGTGTGTATTCCTGAGAAATTTGTGATCTAATTATATTTGTCTATTGAGTACAGATTGATACAAAAGAACATGAACAAAGACCAGCAACGAAGAAATCTGACAAGTCAGAAGAGGAAACAAGAAAGATTTGAAGTTTCTTAGAAGTTCGAAGACCTGATGCTCTAATCATTAGATAGCAGATCTATCAATGAATAGCAGATCTTCAGGGGGGTTTGTTGATACTCCAAACCATTCGATGTGAACACCAATGTCTGAAGACCAAAAACCGAAGACCAAGCAACATCCAAGGGGGAGTTTGTTGATACAGTTTTGTGTCTGTTGCTTGTTCTTAATTACAGTGGTAATTGTACGGTCTTTGCTCAAGTGTCTGTATAGGTTTGGTCGTGTCGAATAGATCGAGATATCCTTCTATCTTGATCTAGTATGACATCTTAGCTTGTATCTGTTAATTAGTTGCATGTGTGCATACTGATGAATCTTGGAAACGACATGTGTACACATGTTCTCCAGAAAAATGATTTTATGCGAGTCAGAGTTTTCGTACAAATCAGGTGATTCGTACGAAATAATATGAGTAACAAGTGTGTTACTTGTTTCGTACGAAATAAGTATTTCGTACGAAACAGTGTCTCGTACAAAATCCTGGAGTTGTGATTTGTGTGAAATAGTGTGTTCAGTATGTCTAGACTCGTATTTCATACAAACTAGACAGACACTATATAAGCAGACATGTACCTCTTTGTTGTGTGTTGCCTGGAGAACTAGTTGACTCGCGTGTGAGAGTTAGACTGATTAGCTCACCAGACTGACAAGAGAGATTGTTATCTCTGAAGACGAAGACACAAGAACGAAACAAGTTTGTTTGAGTCATACGCGATTGTGTGTATATATTTGTATTTGTTCTCAATCTTTAATCAATATATTGAATCTTTGGTTACCCCGTGTTCTTTACTTTGCTTTGGTTGTATGCACACGTCGCACTTGTGTTTGTGTCATATGAACAAGGAACTGGTTTAACACCATCCGCAGGTGGACCTACGCAACGTTTCTTAATGTAACTTGCTCCCCTTTTTTGGCATCATCCTCAATTTCATCTTGAAGGATTGTAGCCGAGGCAGAGCAAGTTGTCTTTAGTAAATGGTCTTTGATGGCTTTAAGTCTACTTGTGTATCTTTGTATCTAGCCTTAACCATATTCTTGATGAGCTTCATGTGGGTTTCATGTTGGATATCAACCAAGTTCCTTTGAGCTAGGATAATTGGTTGTACAATTTTCCACAGTTCATCAGCACTTTGTGGTGTGGACGGTTGACTGTGAGAGTTTTGTAACATCTGTTTCATCATCTGTTTTGTCTCATCAATTGATGATTCCATGGATGTCACTCTATCTGTCAATTCTCTATATCTTAGTTCATCACCTAATTTATAGGATCATCTGAACCCTACCTGAAATACTTGTACTTGGATAATCTACATGCTCGATAGTAACAGAACCGAATGCCCCTTTTTCTTGGTTCTTGGGAGTTCCAACAAGAACAGAGGTTACAATTGCAGCCTCAACAGTTGTTGCCTTCAAGGAAGTCTTATGAATGTAACTACTATCCAATTGAGAAACAGTTGTTTCACCAATTGTAGTAGTTGCTTCACCTAAACTACCACCAAGAGTTACTTGTAACTCAGGGGGTGTAACCTCCTCAGCTGTTTCTGGGCTAGCAAAGAGATTTAACTCAGACTCAGTCACATGTGGATGTGAACTCTCATGAACAGGTGATTGAGAGGAACGGATATGTGTCTAAGCTATCTCAATTGCACAAAACAGAGGTATGATAGTAGGTGGAATTGAAGGTGATGGTTGTGGAGTACAAAGAGAATTTTCCCTGGGAGAGGGGCTTGAGAACAGACTTTCAAGTGAAATATCTACTTCATAGTGTGGTGTCCCTATGCTGACAACTTGTTCCTTTTGTGAGGAATCAAGAGGAGTATGGCTGGGTGGAGATCTTTGTTCTGAATGCTGTGAGGAAGTAGCAACAGTGGTTTCAGGTGACTTTTGTGTCGTCACAGGTATAACCTCTGGGTTCTCATCTTCCAGAGTTACCTTATTGAGTTTCTGTTTAGTAGCCTTTTAGATTGAGAAGGTTTCTTTTTGGTTGTTGTTGGTGTGGATTTCACAACACTGGTGGTGGTGTCATGATCACCAAGAGCAGTGGGATCAGCAACAGAGGTTTGAGCTTGTGAGGTGGACTCATAAAAAGTTCGCTCATCCCCCTTTGCTTGTGTTTTCAAAACCTTTGACTCTGTATTTATAATTCTTGTAAAGGTTTCATTTGTTAAACTATTCATTTCAAAAACAACTCCTTGATTAAAATCATTTTTAGAAACTTGTTTTTGAAGATAGTAACTCAAAAGTCTAGGATAGATACGAAAAGTTTTATTTGTTGATATTTTATTAAAATTTGCCACCTAATCCATAAACAATATCTGGGATTAATTAAAATTAGATTTTGTCAAAATAGTATATCCCAAATACTGAATGTTTTGTGGAATCTCATCAAATGAGTTGGTCTTTGCTAAAAGACATAGAAGTAGGGTATGGAAAAAGAACCTCATTTCAACAGGGAATTTTGGTTTAAACATTGTAACACCGGTCAATTAACCTTCATACCCACGTTCTATGAATTCAGTGTGTAGGCCTGTTTTAGGAAAAGAAGTCTTACCTTCTAGGTCATTTAGACCAAACGTTGTGGAAATTGAAGATGGGGAAATTTGGACGAGGGTTTCTCCGACTTTATAAGTAATAGCATACGGCTTTTTGTTTTGAATTTCAACTTTAGCATTTTTCTAGAACTGTCGATAAGAAGATTAAATTTCAGATTGTCAATAGGATTAACTTGTTCAAACTTGAGTTTTCCAGGCTGGACTATCCCTGACCCTAACACCTTCCCTTTTGAATTGTTACCAAATGATATATCACCCCTCCATGTGCCATGAAATCTTTGAGTAGGGCTCTACATCCTGTTATGTGCCTAGAGCCTCCACTATCTACATACAATAAACTATCAATGCAAGTAGAAGCTCCCTGCACATTAGTAAACAATCAGTTTAGGTGAGTTTCCAAAGCCAGGATGGCTTTGGATGGGGTCATAGAAATTCCAGCCTCAAGTCCAGGAATATGGTTAGTCTTTTGAACAAATTTTGATAACATCTGCTATGGACCATTTCCTATCAACTGATCATAACCATGAGGATGCCTGTTAATTCTTGGTTAGATGGTCTTTTGTAGAACTCATAGCCAAGTGGTACACTCCTGTAAGCAGGTTGGCCATATCCCCTTGGAAATTTATTAGCTGGTGGTGCATCTGTTACTTGAACCTTTCTTGGAGCAGAGGTTATAATCAATTGTTTGGTAACAGATGTTTGGACAGGGATAAAGGTCTGTTTGCTCTTTCCATTTCTTGAATTCTCAAGTGTTTGATCATAGACATTCCAGCCTCAAGTCCAGGAATAGGGTCAGTGTTTTTGAACAGATTTTGATAACATCTATTGTGGACCATTTCCTATTAACTTATCATAACCAAGAGGATGCCTGTTAACTCTTGGTTTAGATGGTCTTTTGTAGACCTCATATCCAAGTGGTACACTCTTGTAAGCAGTTGGCCATATCCCCTTGGAAACTTATTAGCTAGTGGTGCATCTGTTACCTGAACCTTTCTACAAGCAGAGGTTATATTCAGTTGTTTGGTAACAGATGTTTGGATAGGAACAAAGGTCTGTTTGGCCTTTTCATTTATTGAACTCTCTAGTGTTTTAGATTTATACTCATTTATTTTGACATCAAAATTTTTGAGATAAACACACTCTCTAGTTTTGTGGTTTGATCTGCCATAAATGGTGTAACTTGGTGAATCAATGATCACATTGTTTTGTTTATATCATAGGCTTTTAGAAGAAAACAGTTTTTAGTGACATGTTTCTTCTTTCACAAAAATCAAAAAACAGTTTGATATTTTCTCTTTTTTCTTTCCTTTTTTTTGTCTTTTTGTCAGCAGATGTTGTAATCTGCTGGAAGATCTTTTAAGGGAATGATCTTGACTTGTGGTGCCTTTACACCTTCAATGGTTGAAAAATCCATTAGCTTAAAGTTGTCAAGAATGTCACACTCATCTGACCAGATAGGTTTGAATTGATATTACTAAATTTCCTCAAAAGTTGAGGATCTAGCTGGTCTTTCTAAAACAATTTTCTTACCATTTGGTTCAATGACTTTAATTTCTTGACTAGCCAAGTTTGTTGGAATAATTTCAACCAACTCACAGTCATTTACAGTAGTGTTTAGAGAAACTTGGTCATGTTTTCTAAAACCTACACCAAATTTTAATTTCTATCATAATCTCATAACCTTTACAGGATTCTACCCGCTTCTCACCAGTAATTTGGGTAGATTCACGCTCCTTTTTACAACTTTGATATTTTTCTATCCTAGTTTGGAGTTGATCCTTGGTTTGCTGAGTCATGTTTGAGACTACTGATTTCATATTCTTTTTTAAACAGTTTTGTTTTTAACTCCTTTGAAAGTTTTTCAAACTGAATTTCATCATCCAAAATTTTTTCTAAGATTTTCATTCACCTCGTTTATGTTATCAAAAGCAATAATGCATTTATCAGAACATAAGTCTTTAAGGACCTGAGGTGATACCTTAGCAGCAGCCATCATGGCACAAGCAAATTCACCATCAGAAACACTGGTTTCCCATGGGTCTGACACTAAGATCAAAGTTCCTTCACCAACCTTCTCTTCTGAAACATCTGCCACAACATTTTCACAAACATCATTAGAATTTAGCACTATTTCCTCAGACTCGTCCCTTTCAATTATAGTGTCTAGTGCCATGAAAAAAAATCATCGCTTTCTTTTCGGTATTAGCAACTAGAGAAAAATTCTCATTAGTCAATTCTTTATGTAAGCTACTCCAATAAACAAAACCTTGTGAAAAAAAGCTCTGTTGACTGGTATCTGCAGGAGTAGAGGTTTGTGTAACTTGTAATGCAGGTTGCACTTAAACCTGAAGACTTGGGGCTTGAACGTACTATATCTGAGGAAAAGTGGTTTGGACATATTGAACTAGAACAGTGGTTACAAGGTGTGCAAAATGAGCAGTGTTTTGCATATGAGGAGTAGCGGTATATTAGGAATAATGGACAGTGTTATGTGTGTTTTAAGGTCTAGGACTTGGGTGTGTGATAACTGGACCATTTGTTTGAGTCCTACACTCCCTAGCAAAATGACCTAACCTGTTACACTTGTAGCATTTAATCTTTGACTTATCTAACCCAGATTTTAACCCTCCATGCAACCCTAGCAATTTTCTACCAGTTCTTTTATAGAACTTGTTGTTCGTAACACTCAGCAATGCCAGTTGGTGTAATATGTCCATTTCTTCTAAATCAGTTGGATCAAAATGTTGAAGATCATTAAGTTTAAATGATAAGTTGTCAGAAACTTGGTTTTCCCCATTTGCTGCAAAAGCAAAGTTGGGTGAGCAAAAATCAGAGTTGAAATTCCCACCAAATGTTATGTCAATAAAATGATCATAACTCTGTTCCTTGCTACTACCAGAGGTTTCTTCTTGAACAAAAAGTGTTGCATTACCAAAATAATAATCATCAGCCACTTTTCCTAACTCTTGTAGCTTCTTTTGTGACAAATGGCAAATAACCGGTAATTCCGTACAATTTAATCACTACCTTTATTTTATAATCTCATGCATATTATTGTAATTTAATTGCGTATCTGAGTCGTACATCGTATCCTAAGTATTAGGGCAAGTAAATCAGATTGTAACATATACTGGTTTCCGTTACGATGCGGAACAAACCAAAACAATGCCCTAAAAGTGTAGGCAGAAAGTGTTGGGCGCACTAATTGCGGTGACACTAACTGTGTCGGTAAATCCGCTAAAACGAATCAGAACAAGGAATCATGGCATGTTGATGCCATACCTGAGTCCATATATAAATGAAAACCCTTATTTGAGATCAACCATTACAATAATACATAACTTCCGGTACAACGCCTAAATTGAAAAATTGTCCGTTTGGACCAAAAAAATGCGACAAATGTCAGATTGTCCGCAACACTAATTCGATGGATTCCGGATTTCAATATCATAATAAAACAATGTTAATCATCCTAAAACAATATAAGAATCGCAAAAATGCATGAAAGACATTGTTTCAGTCATTCGGCAAACAGTGCACAACTCGACCGGAAAGCGACCGTTTGACGAAACAACGAACATTTTAGTGGCCGATAGCCTCAATCATGCATCTTGCAAACTAGTTAAGCCTCATTTGGAACTCGGAATCCATTCAATAACATGAGGCCACGGAAACATAACTTTCGGAAAAGTTCGACGGCGTGATATACAAGTGCCGATATTGAGCGAACAATGGAACCAAAGGCATTTTGGCCATCCTACCTCATCATATATTCTCTAGCGAACTAGTTATGCATATTTTTAGATTGGAAGTGCACTAAATAGACACCATGACAATTGTGGTGGTCGAAAACAAAAGTTTCCGGTACTAAATAATAAAGTTCGTTTATTAGCGAATATTGCGTCGATGAACAATCTAACGACGTTTCTGTCATCCGAAACTTATATTGGATGATCAAGTGGATTAATTACCATATAATAACACTCTAAACCCTAATTATATGCTAATACTGCAAGATCAAACCCCTAATCACAACACTTAAATTAATGACTAAAATATCTACTTATTTAACATGTGTTATAAAAAAAATATTACACTTCCCCCCTCCCCTCATTTTGACGGTTCAAGTAGGTCCCACACCCACTTGATTTTTGTTGAAAATGTTGGATAGGAAGCATGGTGTGTTGATGTGTTGAAGACTTGAAAGATGGCATGATATATTTCATAATTTACCAATATCTTCATCATTTTTACCTTAAGAAAATTGCAACCATCTCTCCCTCTCTCTCACTAAAACCCACGGCCCCCACCACCACTTAGCCACCATAAACTACCACATTACACACACTTTAAAGCCTCTTCAAGACCATTCAAGAAGCTAACAAGGTGGAGGATCATTAGGGCTTCTTTGTAGCTTCATTTTTTCTTCTAAAATCATCACAAACTTGTGCACCCATTGTAAGGCAAATCCCTTCATATTCTAGCTTATTATTATGTCTAGATTAATGATGTACAAGTTGATCATCTTGAAAATGAATAAAAGATAACCTAAAAACCCTAACTCACACCATAATAGTAACACTAAATATGATTTGTTTTGTGTTGTTCATGTGTTTATATGTTAACTAGTTAGCATGATAGTGTTGTTTATGTTTAAGTAAGATATAAAAGTTAGATGATCTTGTATGAACAAGTATGAAAATGAGGATTTAAATATAATAATGTTTAAATCTAAACAAGATCATCAACTATATCATCTATGAAGATTACTACAACTTAAAGATAATTTTACTACACATGAATGATTTTTATAAGAAATAAACATTATGATTTAGGATGTAACCATCTTAAAAAGTGTAGTAATCAAAAGGTTAAAGAAATGGATTTGATTAAATGATAGAACAAAAATGGTGATGTAAAAGTGCTAATAAATGTTGGAAATCTCATCATGATTTAATAAGATTTTACTACCAAAAAAGCCATGGATGATGATACATGAAATGTTGTAAATAAATAATACGAAGGTTTCTGATAGATTGTTGATCTTGATTATGAGCTTAAACGGCTTTTAAATACGTTTCTAAAACGTGAAAACGCCATAGTTTATTGGAAACTATGGCGAAATTTTCTAAAAATCTAATCGTGATTAAGACATGATTAATGGGGTGATTAGTTGGACTAAGCGCGATTAGTAACTTAAATCGTCATTAAGTAAGTTCTAATGACAAGGGTTAGACCCTAAAACCCAAGTGTTCAACAAGTTTATATATATATATTTTGTAAGTAAAATAAGTAACTCTTATAAATATATATATGTTGCTTGGGAAATAAAAAAAATATGTATACATATTTTGTCACCAAGAATTCTGTATAAATACATGTGTGTTGTATGTGAATGTATTTAGAAGCTTAGGGTATTCATAATAAAAATACCCAACTTTCTACAAAATAGTACAAACACTTGAAAATAATACCAAGTGTTGGTGACACAAACAGTGTATTCTTACAATGCGTCGAAACAATAATTGGACAAACCAAGCAATGCGGATGATGGGCGAACGTCCACAAATACATCGTCGTGTCGACGACCAACGAATGAATCGCCGACACGAAAAGTTATTACGACGACCAATAATTGTTGACAAGAAAAAACATATAATAAACGACGTCGACGACAAGTCTAAAATATATCTTTAGACACTTAACACACACACACACACAATATATATATATATGTTATCAAAATCAAAATCCGGAAAGTTAAAAATATAAAAGTATAAGACATATATACTTATGCATTAATACTTAGTAAAAATTCTAAGCATAAGATTTATAAAATAATGGGCTTATAAATATGAATTTGGGCTAGGCCCAATTTATAAACGACATGGGCAAGGCCCAATAGCATAAAATATATGGGCAAGGCCCAATTGTATAAACTATATAAACAAAGCCCAAGAACATATAAATTACATGGGCTAGGCCCAAAGATATAAATTACATGGGCTAGGCCCAATGACATAAAAACATGGGCTATGCCCAATGACATTAATTACATGGGCTAGGCCCAATGACATGAAAACATGGGCTAGGCCCAATACATGAAACATGCTAGCCATGACATAGATACATGGGCAAGGCCCAATGACACACGTGCAGGGCACGAGGACATGTGAAGGGCAAGGCCTAATCACACACAATCTAAGAATAACAATAATATATTATATATATATATATATTAATATATATATATATATACAGTACTAATTGAACAATCAAACTACCAACACTAAGATAACACTAAAAGTTGTTCTATCATAACAAAGACATACATAACTAGAATTCAAGGTGAACAACGAGTACAAGGTCCATTGAGGCTAGGTGTCTAATAAACTCGATCGCTTGTGCGTAAGTAGGATGATGACAATAGTAACCATTAATCACATAGTGACCAAGGCGCAAAAGAAGTAGATTTATTGAGTTTGAGACGCGCTCCACTCCTTGTTGGTATACCCTTCGGAGTGCTTTTGTGATCCCAATGATGTCAAAGTTGTCTCAGTTTGGCTACTTACTTATGGCACATATATGTTAGGGTGCTCGCAACACACTGATAGATCCTTAAAACTCCATGATGCTAATAACATACTCGGATTTCATTACTAGATGATTATTTTTCCAATAAACTACTTTATTGTATTTTTTTCCTAAATCCTCCATTATCATTCGAATACTTACCAACCTACGTTTTCCTCTTGTAGGATAACTCGGCATTCATCCCACAATCAACCACCTTCACGGCTTGTCAAGTTTGAAGACTTGGCAAAACCGTGAGTACACTCAAACACCCTTTTTATGCTTTACACCTTTGGGTGCAACATGTTAGTCTATCAAAATACACGCAATCACACTTATACTTTTATGCAATCACACAAACAATCCATCATACATGCTATAGTTACTTGATACATAATTCGTATACTTGGAACATTCTTATGTGATACTATTCGTCATTAACTTTGGCTAAAGCCTCCATCTTAACATGTATAGCGCTAAGGAGTAACGCACCGCCCGCATGCTAGAGGTCATGTTAAGTTTTATTCTATTTTTGCGGTACACACGAGGGTTGACTTATAGATTGCATGCCATGTTTACATGAATCTTGTATGCTAGCTTAACATGTGGATTCGTTTAAACCTTTTTGTAGTTATGCTATATCAAACTTGTGTACTCGCCAATACTTGTTGTATTGAACTATACATTTAACATGTTATAGGTTAAAGATGTTGACCATGATGAATCGTACTAGAGATGGCATAGATACACACCCAGAATATTAAGATTATGTTGTTATTGGTGTATTCAAAGTTTTGTGTTGTACTTGACAATTGTGTTATGAAATGAAATTGGGTTGATTTAAATATTGTCGCAAATAATGTTATGATGCAATGAGCAATCTATTTCGTCTCACTCTGATGTTTCCGCCATCGGTTGGGGTGGGATAGATTGGTATCAGAGCCATAACTATAGGGAATTAGGTAGAGTTGCCATGTTCGACCTAGTCTATAGTTTAACTGTCCAATTTTGACCATTCTTGATTCATGTTTAAAATGCTAATTCTTCCTACCTTGTTCTATCTTTTTCTTTTGGTCTTAATATATACCATATGTCTTTCCAAGACATTTAACACAATATACACACATGAAGACTTGAAGACACTCACCAAAATAGGGGTGAAACCCGCACTTTGGTGATCACTCTCGATCCGCGTATACGATTTTTCACGAAATTTTGCCATCAAGTTAGGAGTGATATCCATACCTTGGTAGAAAATTTCCATTTCATACTCTATTGGACCCTTGCCAACGAGTCGGAATTCGCTCCTCGTTTGGTAAGTACCAACCACGCTAAGGATAAAATGTAGTCAATTTAGGGGTGAAACCCGCACCTTGTCAACTAGTCCCACTACTCGATTTTTGGATCTCGCCAAGGTTTCGATTTTTCGATCAATTAGAGATGTGTAGTAAGTGGAAGGGTAAAATGTCGTTAATTGCTTCTCGACGAGAACATTTTACTTATAGGCCAAAGCAAGTTTCTCTAATTTGAAAAGAATCTTCGATTCACTTTGGAATAGTCGACGCTTCTCAACCCAAAGCACTCCAATATTTTACTAAGCCTATCTTTTATGTTATTTCAATTTCTCTGTGTTTTAATACTTATTACCTCGTTCATTTCGAACCCATGCACAATTCACACATCTTTCACAATAAAAAACAATAATAATTCTTGCAAACAAACTAAATTCGTACTCCTTACGCAATCATACGTGTTTATACTATAGAATACTTGTTATACTTATGTCACCTATGTGAACTCATATATATTATACAATACTTACATGCTCAAACATGATTTTTATTGTTGATCACCTAGATGTCTTTTTTCGCAAAACTCAAGTTGGAGAAATCAGTCGAAGTCCAACTCCAACTCGACATTTTCATAACAATCACTATATCAAAACTTATACCTAAACCTTTTATCATTGTTTCATTTTTTCTCATTTATGCATAAACCTCGAACCTTACTATTTTATCCAAATGATTTCTCACCTTACAACATATTTACGTAAATTACATACACGAAACCCCTAATGACACTTTAAACGTTTCTTTCACAATTTTCAAAAACTTTATGAAATACTACCCATCAACTTACTCGGTCAAACGAACCTCTTGCCCTCGATTTTCACAACTTCCAAAACACACTCACTTTATACTACCATTCTAAAGACATTTTATTTCCAACAAGAAACCAACGAAAACTTTCTCTCACATACGTATAAGTACTTTGCTAAAATACTTTTCAAAAATTTAAGTTTTACATGAAAATTTTCAAAACATGACTTTTCTTGCATCAATAAATAAAATAAAATAAAATAAAGCAAGCTCACTATTTTACAACCTTTTCAAAATACGCAAATCTAAATCTGAACACATGGGCAAGAAAATTTCATATGAGAATACAAATTTTACAACAAAAGTAGCATTTCTTTTTAAAACCACATTTTACATCAAAAATTAATACTTTTCTCAATATTCACCTGACATTCACAATTTTGGTCCTTCATTCCCCACAAACCCGACTTATTTTAACCAACTCAATGTTTTGACTCAAGCAACCACACACATGCATACGCCTTATATGTTTCTATTTATACAGTCAATATTACATGAAAATATTACACATATCACCATTACACTTCGTATTTTACACACTCGCAACTTCATAGTAACTTATATATGTACATCCCATTTTATTCCACCTATACGCTCGATACTGCATGCTAATGTTATACGTATTTGTCTTTAATCATACTCAAAATTTATGCATTCGCACTACTTGGTAGTCATACTTGAAATCTATAAGTAGGCATAACCCGAGTGGTTTCGCCTACGTTCGACACACTCATACATACATAAAATCATGCTTACATACTTAATTTTTATACGCTATCTTACATACCCTTTGCTTACTAGATGTAACCTGACTCGTACACTACTAGTACAAATTATGTGGATCATGCACAAACCAAAATAATCGCGGGTGCACACGGGATTATATTGGTAGGCGAATGAAAACCATAGTGGGTTCTATTGTGTATCGCAACATGGAACGTAACATAACACCGAATAGCGAAACGATGTAACATGGTGTGAACATGGTGGATACGCCACTGGCCTACCTATATATAAGTGTCCCTACCATGTAACCAAACTTTCGTAAAACGTGCCATGAGAAATTTGGAGTTTTCCTGGACCTTGTTAAATACATTTGATTCATAACAAACTTACCCCACTTCGAAAATGATTAGTACTCGATTACCCATGACAAAGCTTCATTCTCAAAATCGTTAGCTTTAACTGCCACAACTATCACTAGCATCTCTCAACATTCCAGGTTGCATTTTATCCGATATTCATACCATTTTTTACCCCTCGCATACACCTACGGAATCATTCACTACCATACCACGATTTTCCCAATTCTTCCCCACCTTTCATCCAAACTTTATTTACAGCAAATCAACCTAAAACGTTCAATCTATTTTTATAAACGTCTCCACCGGCTCAATTTGGTCAAAATGTTCCTTTTTCTTTTAAAACTATCTTTCACTCTTATCTACGCGCAAACTTCAACAAGTCGGTCTGTTACCGCCAAAACCTTTTAAAACCATAAATATTTACCATCCTAGCTCTCTCCAATAAACATTTTTTTTCTACAACAAGTTATTTTACTAATACGCATTAGAACTGTCAAAACTTTTCTTACAGCTTTCGGTGCGGACCGCTCATTTTAATAAAAATACATCCTTAGTCATACTAAAACCTTCCTCTTATGCCGCACTCTTTTAAAATATTCCTTACAATGAGTTGTCCAGACCCAATCAAACTCACTTGCTTCCACACACATACACACGTTTTTACTTATTCTTATACACATTTACGATTGTTGTCTCAAAAACACCTTAGTCAAACAAATTACTTTCGTGAACCTACCATTTTTATCCTTCAAGATTTCGATACATATTGACACACTTATACATGAACTCCGCAAAAACTTTAAACTTCAAAATCTAGATTTTTGGCCAAACATTTTCATCAAAATGATATCTTTTCCAAAGTCTTCCTCTTGATTAAATTTCGGGACGAAATTTCCTAAAGGAGGGGAAACTGTAACGCCTCGCTTTTTCGTACTTTCCTTAATTAGAAAGTGTAATCGTATTTCTATTTATGGAAGCTAGTATTTGTATCGCATTCGTATTTCACTTCCTAATTTTATAATCCGATACTTTGATCGTAATAAAATTCATACCTGATACATACTTGTCTTACATGCATTTAATTGTTAAATACGTGTTTACATACAAACTGATACTTGTTATACATGCAAATACTCATACATTCATACTTGATAACTAAAATATACTTACATATACATTATACACTTGAAAACATGCAAAAAATATCAAGTTTTACCATGAAATGTAAGATAAACTAAGTTCAAGAACTAAAAATAGCATAATCCGGAGAAAGCGGTTTTTGCCCATGGATTGGTCCATTTTGTGTTTGTTTGATTGTGTTTCTTGCATTTAATACTCACCTAACTCAACCCCCAAACCTCAACTATAAATACCAACCTCCTCCCACTCTCATTTCACACCTCAAATCATATGTTCTCTTCTCTCTCAAAAGCTCTAAGAGCTCTTATTCTCTAAAAGATCAAGGCTTTAAAAAGTGAGTTCTAACTCACCTCTCTCCTATTGATCTTTCCTTCTTCTTCACACTCGAAACACCTTTGGGGATACTTCCATAGGTTTTCCATGGAAAACCAACTAGGAATATCACCCAACCTTAAGGTCCCATGTGTAAGAACTCTCTTGTTTTAATAGGGTTTTACCCACAAATGTTGTATCCCTCCAAGCTTGTTCTAGAAACAAGACTTGAGTTGGTAGAGTGTGATCACTTGGAAGCCTTGGCTATCCTGCCTTAGATCCACCACCTCACTTGATGTTTTTGTTTACTTTTGCCTTTTACTTTTATGTATTAACTTACTTATGACCATCCTTTTCTTCCTTGTGACGACTTGTGCATTGGTAAACTATACAAGAGAGGTTTTAAAAGGAAGGTTATCCTCCTACCTCCATGCATGACTTCTATGAAATTACATTATGTTTATGATTTACTTATTACTTATGCTATATAATATATGTATATATTCGCTAACCGAACTCTTGATGGTAATCAATGATTGTCCGTCATGTACTAGGTTACATCACCTACGTACTTAATCTCTCGTTACGATTCTAATGGGTACCCTAACCCATCAAAACACATCAACCCGAATGGGTATTATAGTGTCAAAAACGAGTATTAAGTCTAGATGATTATTTTTCTGTATAAACTACTTTATTGTATTTTATTCCTAAATCCTCCATTATCATTCGAATACTTACCAACCTACGTTTTCCTCTTGTAGGATAACTCGGCATTCATCCCACAATCAACCACCTTCACGGGCTTGTCAAGTTTGAAGACTTAGCAAAACCGTGAGTACACTCAAACACCCTTTTTATGCTTTACACCGTTTGAGTGCAACATGTTAGTCTATCAAAATACACGCAATCACACTTATACTTTTATGCAATCACACAAACAATCCATCATACATGCTATAGTTACTTGATACATGATTCGTATACTTGGAACATTCTTATGTGATACTATTCGTCATTAACTTTGGATAAAGCCTTCACCTTAAAATGTATAGCGCTATAGTAGTAACGCACCGCATTCTAGAGGTCATGTTAAGTTTTATTCTATTTTTTGCGGTACACGCGAGGGTTGACTTATAGATTGCATGCGATGTTTACATGAATCTTGTATGCTAGATTAACATGTGGATTCATTTAAACCTTTTTGTATTTATGCTATATCGAACTTGTGTACTCGCCAATACTTGTCGTATTTAACTATACTTTTAACATGTTGCAGGTTAAAGATGTTGACCATGATGAATCTTACTAGGGATGGCATAGATACACACCCAAATGTTAAGATTATGTTGTTATTGTTGTATTCAAAGTTTTGTGTATACTTGACAATTGTTCTATGAAATGAAATTAGGTTGATTTAAATATTGTCGCAAATAATGTTATGATGCAATGAGCAATCTATTTCGTCTCACTATGATGTTTCCGCCATCGGTTGAGGTGTGACACTTGTTATGCCTTTTAGCCTAACGAATGCCCCTGCAGTGTTTATGCATTTAATGAACCGGGTATGTAAGCCATATCTCGACAAGTTCGTGATCTTTTTATAGATGACGTATTAATATACTCGCGAATTGAGGAAGAACACGAACAACACTTTAGAACTATACGGAGTTGCTAAAGAAGGAGCTATTATATGCTAAGTTCTCGAAATGCGAATTTTGGATTCGTGAAGTACAATTTCTCGGTCACTGGTGAACGCGAACGGAATACATGTTGACCCTTCGAAAATCGAGCTATAAAGAACTGGACCATGCCAAGAACCCCCACGAAAATACGACAATTCCTAGGTTTAGCGGGATATTATAGGAGATTCATTGAGAATTTTTAAAAAGTTGCTCAGCCGCTAACCTCGTTTACACAGAAGGATAGAAAGTTTGATTGGGGAGAAAAACAAGAATCGGCGTTTCAAGTATTAAAGGAGAAATTGGGTAACGCGCCGATATTATCACTCCCATACGGTACCGATGACTTTGTGGTGTACTGTGATGCATCGCATCAAGGCTTGGGTTGCGTGTTAATGCAATGTGAAAAATTCATTGCGTATGCGTCACGTCAGCTGAAAGTCCACGAAAGGAATTATACCACGCATGACCTAGAATTAGGCGCAGTGGTATTTGCCTTAAAGATCTGGCGTCATTATTTGTATGGCACAAAGTGTACCATATTCACGGATCATAAAAGTCTTCAACATATATTCAATCAAAAGGAAATGAATATGCGCCAACGACGTTGGGTGGAACTGTTGAATGATTATGACTGTGAGATCAAGTATCACCCGGGTAAGGCAAATGTTGTGGCAGATGCCTTGAGCAGGAAAGAACGAATCAAAACATTACGGGTATGAGCTTTAGAAATGACGATCCCGACAAACTTTACAACTCGAGTGCGTGATGCACAACAAGAAGCTTTAAAACCAGAAAACATTCCAGCGGAATCATTTACGAGGAATGGAAAAACAATTGGAACCGAACAAGTATGGAACTTTATATTTCATGGGAAGGACATGGATTCCCTATTATGGTGAATTGCGAGACGTGGTGTTGGATAGAGCACACAAGTCCAAGTACTCGATACACCCAGGATCTGATAAAATGTACTAGGATCTAAAAGAGTATTATTGGTGGCCAAATCTCAAGGGAGATATTGCGACCTATGTTGGGAAATGCCTAACTTGTGCGAAGGTCAAGGTCGAATACCAAAAACCATCTGGTCTATTACAACAACCTTAGATCCGTGTTTGGAAGTGGAACAATCTCAATGGATTTCATTACGAAATTACCCCGGACCTCTCGAGGTCATGACATGATCTAAGTGATCATTGATCGGTTAACAAAATCAGCTCACTTCCTACCCATCCGTGAGAAAGACAGTACCGATAAGTTGGCTGAAATGTATCTGAAAGAAATAGTGGCACGTCATGGAGTGCCAATCTCGATAATCTCTGATAGAGATGGTCGCTTTGTGTCGTGGATCTGGCAATCATTTCAAACTTTGTTTGGTTCTCTCGCTTAGATTTAAGCACAACTTTTCACCCGCAGACCGATGGTCAAAGCGAGCGAACCATCTAAACGTTGGAAGACATGCTTCAGGCCTGTGTGATGGATTTAGGCGGAAAGGGATACTCATTTACCGTTGGTAGAGTTTTCCTACAATAACAGTTATCACACCAGTATCAAGGCCGCGCCGTTCGAAGCACTATATGGACGAAAGTACCGATCTCCGCTTTGTTGGGCAGAAGTCGATGACAGACAACTCATTGGTCCCGAACTAGTACAAGAGACCACAGACAAGATATTCAAGATCCATGAGCGTTTCAAAGCGGCCCAAGATAGACAAAAGAGCTACGCAGATCGGAGACGCAAACCATTATCCTTCAAGGTCGAAGACAAAGTATTATTAAAGGTCTCACCTTGGAAAGACGTAGCTAGATTCGGGAAGCATGGAAAACTAAACCCGAGATACATTGGAACCTTTGAATTCTAGCAAAGATCATTAGGGTGGCTTACAAGTTGAAGCTGCCAGCGGAACTCAATAATGTACACGACACATTTCATGTGTCTAATTTGAAGAAAAGTCCGACTAATGACACAGTTATCATTCCAGTGGATGAGATTCATTTTGATGACAAGCTTCAATTTACCAAAGAACTAGTGGAAGTCATGGACTGGAAAGTCCAAAAGAAGAGAAGAAGCCAAATCAAACTGGTAAAGGTTTCCTGGAACTCGCGTCATGGTCCCGAGTACACATGGGAGCGTGAAGATCAGATCAAATCAAAATACCCCCACCAGTTCAAGGAGCCTCCTTTAGAGGATGCCTCAAACTAAATTTCGGGACGGAATTCTTTTTAAGAGGGGGAGTATGTGACAAATGGCAAATAACCGGTAATACCGTACAATTTAATCACTAGTTTTATTTTATAATCTCATGCATATTATTGTAATTTAATTGCATATCTAATTCGTACGACGTCCTAAGTATTAGGGCAAGTAAATCTGATCGTAACATATACTGGTTTCCGTTACGACGCGGAACAAACCAAAAAAATGCCCTAAAAGTATTGGTAGAAAGTGTTGGGCGCGCTAATTGCGGTGACACTAACTGTGTCGGTAAATCCGCTAAAACGAATCAGAACAAGGAATAACGACATGTTAATGCCATACCTGAGTCCATTTATAATTGAAAACACTTATTTGAGATCAACCATTACAATAATACATAACTTCCGGTACAACGCCTAAATTGAAAAATTGTCCGTTTCGACCAAAAAAAATGCGACAAATGTCAGATTGTCCGCAACACTAATTCGATGGATTCCGGATTTCAGTATCATAATAAAACAATGTTAATCATCCTAAAACAATATAAGAATCGCAAAAATGCATGAAAGACATCGTTTCCGGTCATTCGGCAAACAGTGCACAACTCGACCGGAAAGCGACCGTTTGTCGAAACGACGAACATTTTAGTGGCCGATAGCCTCAATCATGCATCTTGCAAACTAGTTAAGCCTCATTTGGAACTCGGAATCCATTCAACTAACATGAGGCCACGGAAACACAACTTTCGGAAATGTTCGACGGCGTGATATAAAAGTGCCGATATTGAGCGAACAATGGAACCAAAGGCATTTTGGCCATCCTACCTCATCATATATTCGTCTAGCGAACTAGTTATGCATATTTTTAGATTGGAAGTGCACTAAATAGACACCATGACAATTGTGGTGGTCGAAAACAAAAGTTTCCGGTACTAAATAATAAAGTTCGTTTATTAGCGATTATTGCGTCGATGAACAATCTGACGACGTTTCTGTCATCCGAAACTTATATTGGATGATCAAGTGGATTAATTACCATATAATAACACTCTAAACCCTAATTATATGCTAAGACTGCAAGATCAAACCCCTAATCACAATACTTAAATTAATGACTAAAATATCTACTTATTTAACATGTGTTATAAAAAAATATTACACTTCCCCCCTCCCCTCATTTTGACGGTTCAGTAGGTCCCACACCCACTTGATTTTTGTTGAAAATGCTGGATAGGAAGCATGTTGTGTTGATGTGTTGAAGACTTGAAATATGGCATGATATATTTCATAATTTACCAATATCTTCATCATTTTTACCTTAAGAAACTTGCAACCATCTCTTCCTCTCTCTCACTAAAACCCACGGCCCCCATCACCACCATATAACCACCACTTAGCCACCATAAACTACCAATTCACACACTTTAAAGCCTCTTCAAGACCATTCAAAAAGCTAGCAAAGGTGGAGGATCATTAGGGCTTCTTTGGAGCTTATTTTTTTCTTCTAAGATCATCACAAACTTGTGCACCCATTGTAAGGCAAATCCCTTCATATTCTAGCTTATTATTATGTCTAGATTAATGATGTACAAGTTGATCATCTTGAAAATGAAGAAAAGATAACCAAAAAACCCTAACTCACACCATAATAACACTAAATATGATTTGTTTTGTGTTGTTCATGTGTTTATATGTTAACTAGTTAGCATGATAGTGTTGTTTATGTTTAAGTAAGATACAAAAGTTAGATGACCTTGTATGAACAAGTATGAAAATGAGGATTTAAACATAGTAATGTTTAAATCTAACAAGATCATCAACTATATCATCCATGAAGATTACTACAACTTAAAGATAATTTTACTACACATGAATGATTTTTATAAGAAATAAACATTATGATTTAAGATGCAACCATCTTAAAAACTGTAGTAATCTAGAGGTTAAAGAAATGGACTTGATTAAATGATAGAAAAAAATTGTTGATTTAAAAGTGCTGATAAATGTTGGAAATCTCATCATGATTTAATAAGATTTTACTACCAAAATACCATGGATGATGATACATGAAATGTTGTAACTAAATAATACGAAGGTTTCTGATAGATTGTTGATCTTGATTATGAGTTTAAACAGGTTTTAAATACGTTTTTAAAACGTGGAAAACGCCATAGTTTAGGGGAAACTATGGCGAAATTTTCTAAAAATCTAATCGCGATTAAGACATGATTAATGGGGTGATTAGCAGAACTAAGAGCGATTAGTAACTTAAATCGTCATTAAGTAAGTTCCAATAACAAGGGTTAGATCCTAAACACCCAAGTGTTCAACAAGTTTATATATATATTTTTACAAGTAAAAATAAGTAACTCTTATAAAATATATATATATATATATATATATATATATATATATAGTTGCTTGGGAAATAAAAAAAATATGTATACATATTTTGTCACCAAGAATTTTGTATAAATACATGTGTGTTGTATGTGAATGTATTTAGAAGCTTAGGGTATTCACAATAAAAATACCCAACTTTCTACAAAATAATACAAACACTTGAAAATAATACCAAGTGTTGGTGATACAAACACGTGTATTCTTACAATGCGTCGAAACAATAATCGGACAAATGAAGCAATGCGGACGATGGATAAACGTTCACAAATACATCGTCGCCTCAACGACCAACGGGTGAATCGCCGACACGAAAAGTTATTACGACGACGGGCGATAGTCGACAAGAAAACGCATATAATAAACGACGTCAACGAAAAGTCTAAAATATATCTTAGACACCTAACACATATATATGTAATCAAATCGAAATCCGAAAAGTTAAAAATATAAAAGTATAAGATATGTATACTTACACATTAATACTTAGTAAAAATTCTTAGTATAAGATTTAAAAAATAATGGGCTTATAAAATTGAATTTGGGCTAGGCTCAATTTATAAAACATGGGCAAGACCCAATAGCATAAAATATATGGGCAAGGCCCAATTGTATAAACTATATGAACAAAGCCCAAAAACATATAAATTACATGGGCTAGGCCCAAAGATATAAATTACATGGGCTAGGCCCAATGACATGAAAACATGGGCTAGGCGCCAATGACATAAATACATGGCAAGGCTCCAGTCACACACAATCTAAAATAAAATATATATATATATATATATTGAGAAATATAAATATCAATACTAATCGAACAAACAAACTACCAACACTAAGATAACACTAAAAGTTGTTCTATCATAATAAAGAGATACATAAGAGATTTCAATATGAACAACGAGTACAAGGTCCATTGAGGCCTAGGTGTCTAATAAACTCGATACACATGTAGGTTACACGCGTGTACAGACACCGACCGTGAGTAGTACGACGTACGGAAAGTAAAGCTGTGAGTTCATGTCCCTCCTTTCAAATTATTTCAACTTTTGTTTTAAAACTATCGAGGGGAAATACATGTCATAACAAACAATATATTAGCTATGGGTTTAGTTGATAGCATGATCAGTTATGCGTAAGTAGGATGATGACAATACTAACCATTAATCACATAGTGACCAAGGTGAAAAAGAGGTAGATCTATTGAGTTTGAGACGCGCTCCACTCCTGGTTGGTATACCCTTCGGAGTGCTTTTGTGATCCAAATGATGCCAAAGTTGTCTTGGTTTGGTTACTTACTTATGGCACATATATGTTAGGGTGCTCGCGACACACTAATAGATCCTTAAAACTCCATGATGCTAATAACATACTTGGATTTCATTACTGCATTTCAAGAATGACATTTTTAATGGAAACATTAACTACATGAACTCGCCAAATTTATGTTGACTTTTTAAAATTACATGTATTTTAAGACGCAAGGCATGTGCTGATGATATGATTCGGTATGGGAAAATGTCAAGACAACGATGTACCATCTTTTGGAGGGTTTGCCTTTTTATATCCCAACTTCTTTTGGGTATATAAGGGTCAAAACCTCATTATGCAATTATAATGAAAATCATATCTTATTTTGAAGCAATGTATTTTGAATCATGTTTATGATGACAAGTTGAAACAGATAACAACATGAAATCGGTTTGGGATGGTTGTATTTATGGAATGAAACTTATTAATAGTATGGCATCATTGTTAATTTATGTTGTTTACTAAACTGGATGCAATGATTACCTAATAGTCACACACTTGCGCTTCCGCTACGACCAGGGTGTGACACTTTTTCTGGTTAAGCTCTCTCTCATAAGTGAGAAGCGTACCATGAAGCTGAGTCAAACTCATCTATTTGAACCCAACAGCGGTTCTAGTTACAAAGGCAATAGTATCCCATTTCTCTGGTAGAGATCTTGGAAATCGACTATTCAAAGTGTAATTTGGATATTCAACTTTTACTAGTTTTAACTCACTAGTGAGACAACTAAACTGTTCAAATTGTTGGGTTAATGATTCTCCATTCACATGACAAAATGTTTCATACTTTTGGTTCAAAACTTCTCTGTTATTTTCAATAACCTCTTCAGTGCCACCAAAGTGTTCTTTAAGAGCATCCCATAACTCCTTTGCACTGTTGCAGTGCAACAGGACAACATAGATATCATTAGGCAAAGCAGTTGCCACAATACTAAGTGTCTTTGCATCTAGCTCAATTTACTGAAAATCTTGCTCGTAGTAATTTTCAGGACTCTTTGGAACTTGAACTTTTGGGTCTTCGGCACTCGGTACCATCGAAACATGTGGTCCGAAGATAACCGATTTCCAGCAACCCGTGTTATGTTGTGCAAGTATGTGACTATCCGACGTTGCCAGATATTGTACTCTGATCTGACAGTGTATCGGAGGTTTGTACATGGTGCCAGTGTTGTGTGGATCTTGTAGATTTGAGACATTCTGATTATTTACAAATAGGTTTTGTTTAAAAACTTTGAACGTAAATAAATTTTTACTCTGTTTTCAATATAAACAACAAATGAATTAGAAGTGAGAGCTGACCCGTTTTATCAAATTGGTTTTTAAATCAAATTTGAACGACCAAGCTCTAATACCAATTGTTAGAACCTGAGTTTGAATTGTTTTGAAAATTTAAAGATGGAAAGTGAATGAATGAAAACAGATCAAAGATTAATGCAGTGGAAATGTAAACTTTGATTCACAACAATTGGACGAATGTTTTCATTGACATTGCTTTTGTAATATTAATCACGTATGCATGCAATTACAAACTCCCCCTCAGCGTAAGATCCCTCTAATTTGTTCGTACAGATAGTGTAGAAGTGATAGGTCGAACAGTACAGGCACTGTTCTATTTACAGTACATTACAAACCACTGAGCAACTTAAGCTGACGTCACTATGAATGTGACATTTAATAGACTAACAAACTCTATCCTCTGCTAGACTTAAACATTGTTACATTAAAAATACAATATAAACTCTGATGATAACTACTCTTGAGATATCCTCTGTTGGGCTTTATCCTTTGTTAGTCTTCAGTAGACTTAACTTCAACAACTTCATCTTCATCAAAGGTTTTCATCAACAGACCTTTGGCTTCCAGCAGAGCTTTGTCTCTTAACAAATCTTACGAACAGTCTTTAAGTGAGAGTAGAGTTTAGAGCAGCAAATCTTTATTAGTGATCAAATGTTGTAGATTGTTTTGGCTTATAATTATCTGTTCTTTTATAGAGTTCAATAGATCTAACACTTTTGTTGATGTTTTTGTTACAACTTGTATGACATTGTCAAGCACAGTGTCAAGTTGTTCCCTTTAAGATGACGGGTGTTTGTTGATGCATATGTATGCCCCTATGTCATCGAATAGTATCAAGTCTATATATATAGTTGCATAATGTTTACAATGTCGCATAACTATACACGGGTTCCGCACGTGTATACTAGGTTGTCAAGTTAGTGCCTGAGCTATCGGATCTGTCACACGATTCTACAATTGGTATCAGAGCTTAGGTTTTCACCTACGCTCATTAATTATGGACTTAGGAAGGTTTTAGACGTCAAAACATCAAATAAACGGAGAATCCACGGACAAAAAGTAAAATTGAACTTATATGATTGTTAAAAAATCATTTTCCGACCAGATCTATGCAAGAATCATCTTGAAATTTGCAGAAAAAAGATTTTAGATCGAAAAGTGTGTTCGTCATGGATTATCTTCGCACGAAGGTACTATCTTTGCACGAAGATAATTACCTTCGCACGAAGGTAGTTACCCTCGTACGAAGGTAACCTAGAATACCTAAAAAAGAATAATGGGGTAGTCTAAGATACCTATGTAGAATGATGATCATTTGGTATAGTGACTATTAATGAACCATAACGTTAAATTCGCTTTGATAAAAACTGATTTTTCCAGATTTGAGGGGGAATTTCAGTAAAAAATTTAGTACGGTCATAATTTGTAAAAAGGAGGGGGAATAAAAATTTCACGTATATATGAAGATTCCGGCATTTTTGAAATTCGTGACCGTGCAACTGTATTTGGGTGGTTACGACTACAGATTATTTGTTGATGCAAAGTGTCTTGGATTTTTCTGTACGAGATCAAAGTGTAGTCAGAATTCATTAGTGATGAGGTCAAGTTGATGTCTACTTTTCGTAAAAGTGGGGTTGAATAACTGAGTCTTGGATGAGTTGTTTATCAGATTCTACAGTCATTGCCACGTTGATGCTTGAGTCTGCGTACAAGCAAGTTGAACACACGACTGCTTAGTGGTACAAAATATCCAATTTAACTCTGCAAGGCAAATGAACTGTTTTTCAGACTAACCGCCATGAAATGAGGATGTTTTGTGGTTTTAGTTGCGCCGGGACTAACGAGGAAGGCTATATACTTGAAATTCATAACAAAAGAAGATGATATAATGGATCTTTCGGACAAAGAAGTGTACCTGTTGCTCACGAAATAGACTATACATTTGAGATTGTTATGAAAGACGAAGATTACATGTTTGATCTTGAATGATGAAGAGAAGATTACTGTGTGTTATCAAATGATTTGATTCCGATGAAGATTTGCTAATTGAGAAGATTACCGATTTGCTAATCAATCTTTTAGGAGTATGCTTAAATGTGATATGGAAATTAGGATTTCATATTTTTGCAGATATTTATTGATTTGAAGTTTATCGTTGTAGTAATTCAAAGTTTCTATCAATTTCCAGTTGGGTTTTGAAGATCAGAGGATCGAGCATAGGAGGAGCGCGCTAAAACGAACGTGGATGTGGTCAAAGTTAAAATGGAGAAACTACATTGATTAATTAAGAGTTAGTGATTGTTCATGAAAATTTGTCGATTAAGCAAATCAGAGGAGGTTGGAAACCGTGTAAACAAGAACCTGAGCTGGATTGTTTCAGGGGAAGGTGATGTAGATAATGCAAACCCGAATCATCAATCAAGGAGCAATTTGTTACGCGTTCTACAGCATCGATAGATACCTTGATTGAAGTTGTAGAATATTCAAACACGCTCTCATATTTTAAGATCAAGATCAAGCTTTGACAATGACGTCCAAGAGGGAAATTGTTAATACACTATGTGTCTGTCACTATACAAATAGGCTAGATATAACATGTGTTGAATAGATTAGATACGAACACACGACCCAAGTATGAACGTTAGAGGTATATATATGTCACTTCGTACGAAGTGATAGCTCATTTCGTACGAAGGTAAGCTACAATCGCTCGAAGGTAATTTCCTCACTTCGCACGAGGGTAAAACGTGTCTATAAATAGTGTCGTGTGTTCATTGTTTTGTAAGTTTTGGAGTTGACAAGATGTATACTCTTTGATATGAATGAATGTAAGCTTCCGCTGATTCTATTACTACTCCTTTCTTAATAACATTCTAACCGAATTAGTGATATTATGCCCAAACTTCTGTCTAGAACCGTCGGATCCTAGACTTACAGTTGGTTACAAAAGTGGTCGAAAATGTTTGAAAACACAGATGCTAAAAAGAGTAATTCAAATTCCCATTCTGAAAAAGAAAAGTTTCATGAAATATATTTCAAATCAAACAGTTGAATATGATCTAGATGTACTTTACAAAATGAAAGGAACCAAGTTTGAATGATGATCCTAAGATGGTAGCATACAAAGTGAAAGGATCTGATAAACTATTTTCTGATGAAAAATTTCCGATTCAGAACGTGGATGTTAAAAAATTGAAAAAGAGTTCAAATTAGTTGAAATGAGTTTGTCGGAGCTTAGAAAGTTAAAAATGTCTAAGAATTCCAAACCTAAACATTTTTATAATCATAAAGGTAAAAAATATCCTGAAGACAAAAGAAAAAGGTTTGGGATATGCTAAGAAGAAAAAAACAATTAAAGGTTCCGAAAACCAGATTATTCAAAGAAAATAAATTTTGTTTTCGAAACAATTTCAAAAAAAGGAAAAAAGAAAGTTTGGAAAAAAAGCAATCAAATGATAAGTTTGATACTAGAAAACAACAACTAGAACAGGTTAAGAAATGTTTTTGATGTAATAAAGATGGACAGATTGTTAGACAATGTCCACAATCAAAGCCTAAACATGTTTCTGGTGTTAAGAAAAATTCTGGAGATTTAAAGCAAAAATCACCGATGTTTGTTAGTTTGGAAACAAGTCATAGAATCTATAAACAAAGTGAAACCAATTAACACTAAATTTTCAAAATTCGAAGCTGGTGAAACTTCAAAAAGTGTTGAATGAAAAGATTCTATATTGTATTTCAAGAAAGCAACGTCTAAAAACCAAACATGGGTGATGAAAAAGGGAATTTTTCCTGTAAAAGTTGAAAATTTTTGTGTCAACCGGGAAGTCAGAAAGAGTTGAACAAAAATGGGTAGTAAAAGAAAATTTTGTTGAAAAGACTAAACAATCAGTGAAAACTGAAAGTTTAGAAGATTTTCCTAAACTTGAGAAAGTCACAAATAAACCTGATTGTGAAAAGAAAATCAAAACTAAGGTTGAACCTAAGATTGAAAAATCTTGGGTTAAACTATTCAATTGATTGTTTGCATTTGTGTGAAGGATCTTTCAGAAGATAAGGTAACATGAAAACTGGGGTTCCTAGCACATAACAAGGATTTTTGGGCAATGATAACTTGTTCTACATAACGGCCATGATTTAATTTTCAATAACATTTCCTTTACAATTTTAACAAATTAGTTAAAAAAAATTGAAAATTTCACAGAACCCTCACTGTTGATTAGATAAAACTGATTGAAAAGACTATAGAGTAAAATGTTTTCTTTTTTAATCAAAAGGGTCTAGGGTTTGTCATCATGAGGGGGGAAAAGATTAAAAAGAAAAAATGTGAAGCAGCAATAGATGGCGAATTGAAGTAATTCTCATAGATTTGTCACATTTTATATAGTATTCTAGAATTTCTTTCTTTAGAAACAAAAATCCAAAAATATGTTTTTGATTTTAGGGGGAGAAATGTAGTAGAAAATACAAAAACAATAAAAAATGCAAAAATGTACAAAAACATGAAAAACACAAAAAGAGTTTTCGTGTGAAAAGAGAAAATGATAGTACATCAGTGGACTATCACGGTATGCTAAAGATTTGTAGTGTTAAAAAGTATAAACATGTCTCAATGAGGATCTGCCAATAGGCTTCGCACATTCAGTAGATTGTTTTCGTAGATTGTTTTCGAGATATAAACATATAGAAAAACTTCTTAATTAGTGGTTTAACATCTCTCGAATATATGGTCTTAGTAAACCAAAATTTCGTTTGAGAGATTGTCAGTTTCTGAGATACTAAGTCTTTATAAATAATTGATATCTGAGGTATTATACAGGTTCTTATGATTTTGCCTTGGCAATGGACTAGAACTTGTAGAACATGCTTTAACAAACCCGAAACTGCAGCAAATTGTAAGTATCGAAAGATCCAACAATTGCAGTAAAACATTCCAAATTGGAACACTACTTTCAAGACAAGCCTTTATCTCGTTGTCGGTACGATGGTACTAACCTGAGCTCTCAAGGTCTCGCATTACCATATACATATATCGGTTAGATATATTCACCTGTAAGATAAAATCTAGGGAATCTTGATACAGGAGTATATTCTAAGGTGGGAAACATTGTTAAGTAAAGTCCCTAAAATTACCTAACGTATCTCGGAACAATTGAGAAATGTGTAGAGGTTTAAGTGGACAAGTATACTGACAATCTAAGTGAATTTGTTTAGAACTGAAAGTCTTATAAAGGTTAACGGAACTTGTGAGATGTCTAAAAAACTGATATGATCCTCTAACACAAACTCAAAAAATATATCTATAAATATATTTGTACATAATTAGTATTGTTGTTCATTTCATAAAAAAAAGATTTTACGTTAATTTTAGTTTCGACTACTGATGATGAAAGCTAATTTTCAAAATCTAGAGCTGCTAAAGAAAAATTAGAAATTTGAAACTGTTCGAAAATGATTAAAGTTCACTATGTTGAGGCTTAAATTTGAGTCAAAACATAAGTTTGCTCTTAATAAGATCAATCAAGGACATTTATTTGAACTTGATATAAATCAAATAATCAAGGTCACTAATTTGGACTTGATGAGAAGGTTTATAAATAAGAAAAATGATTAAAATTTGAAATGTTTATATTTAGAAATTTCAAAGCTTGAATCTGAAATGTTTATTTGAATGTATAAAAGAATGAACATGAAGTTAATGTAAGGGAGAGCAGGATAGAAATGTTGAATGATGATAAAGAATGCTCAAAGAAAGGGGGAGTGTGCTGATACACAATGTTTACTATTCAAGATCAAAGAAAATAGAAGACTGTTGATAATGTCTAAAGATCAAGAAAGGTAAAGCTACTAAAATTTTGAAGAAACTTAAAGAATTTTAAAGACTCTGGATCTTAAATGAATATTCGAGGACTGTGACAACAACCAAGGGGGAGACTATTGATGCATATGTTTGTCGCCTATGTCATCGAATAGTATCGAGTCTGTATATAGTTGCATAATGTTAGAATGTATGTTGGTCACTTCGCACGAAGTGGATATGCACTTCGTACGAAGGTAATCTATCTTTATACGAAGTGAAACTATCTTCGTACAAAGGAGATTTACATTCGCACGAAGATAGAATCTAGCTTCATACGAAGGTAATGTGTTGTCTATAAAAAGACATGCAAGCTAGTTCATTTGTGACATTTTGTGATTTGGACGGTAGAGCTCTGTCCGACTGTTTCTAGGATCTATAACATACAACAAGTTAATGAAACAGTGATTAAAGTGACTACAACGTGTTTACAGTGTCGCCTAACTATACACGGATTTTGCACGTGTATACTAGGTTATCAAGTTAGTGCCTGAGCTATCATATTTGTCACACGATCCTACAGTGTTTCTAGGGGAAAAGAAAGAACAACAGATGTTCCAGCTACCATACTAGTAGAAGACACACATGCTGCTGTTTTTAAAGGTTTAGATTGATCATGAGACCAATCATGAAATCCTTCACTAGATTTGTGAACCCATTCACTTCTGGAATTTCCTCATGTCCTTAGATCAAACTTGTGTATAAACCTCCTTATGTTGAGAAAAGCCTATTTTCCTATTCCAGCTTAGCTTTCCTTGATCAGTTTCCTGATCTCCACATGTTGCTGTCTCAACCTCCTCCTCACCAATTGATTTGGAGTCAATACATATGGGACAACCAATATCCTCTTCAACTATTGTATCAAATTTTCTAATAAAAAATTTATATCTAACTTGAATAGATTCATTAGAATCAGAATCTATTGAGTTTCTTGCAATATTTAAAGAACGATTAAGAGCACCTATTTCGGTTTCATGTAGCATTACCATCTCTTGATTTTGTTCCACTTGTTCATAAGTCTCCATAGGTTCTGGTGAAAATCTGGTGCCTTGTTTATGAACATTGCTACTTCTTGTGCATATGGTGCCCTTGAGATCTGATCATCATGTTCTAGTGATGAACTGCTATCAAATACATCCACATGATCCTCTTTTAGATTGAGAATGTCATCATGTATCTTCTAATATGGTGAATCCTCAACTATCAGACATAGCATACTTTTTCGGTAAAGTAGGTGCATCTTTAGCAAAGGTCCAACTTTGACTTATGCACCATGGCTTCATGGTTGGTGACTTCCATATGTTTTTTGATTGAAGCAATTCGAAATTCCTTTCTTCAATAGTTTCAGCAATAATGATTAACTAGAATCTTGGATGTGGTAAGTGTGAGGTAATTCTTCCAGACTTTGTGAGGACTAATTACTTCATCATGTTAAATATATATGTTCCATAATCGATGTTGTACCTAGTAATGAGTCCACACATGATTGTGAGAATAGAGGCATTTATTTGATCTGCTCCTCCAATCTTTGAGGTCAGGCATTTATTCAATGTTTCCATCATAACTTGCTAGAAGGCAGGCAATTTGTTCCTTCTGAAATTTCCTATCTTGGTGACTCATTCTTTGTATCCAAGCACTCTGAACTGTCTCATGAGTTCATCCTTTTTCGGTGCTCCCATGTAAGTAGCTTTGATTGGAAGTTCTAAACAATCTCTAATCTTTCTTGGAGTAATTGTTACTGAAATACTTCCCCATAGATGAGCTTTAACCTCATCGTCACTAGTCTCATTGAGTGTATTAACAAGTTGTTGTATGATGCTTTCAGGTACGTCCTTGATCTTCGTCATTGTCACACCCCAACCGATGGCGGAATCATCGGGGCGGACGTAGTCGATTGCTCAAGACATCATAACGCTAATAATGGCAAGTATTTAAACAATAATATTTCATTTCTAAGTCAAAATACATCTTTGGGAATCAAAATACAACAACATAAATGAGAAGCAAAATACAACATAAGTATACATTAAAAAAGCAAGTTTCTAGTTCTTCCTACTAGATTCCATGCATCCACATCATCATCAAGTTCATGCAACATATATATAAATTATCACCCAAGGAATTGGCGAGTATACAAGTTTCAATACTAGTAATGTGACTATACATGTCAACCAAAAGTTTACCACTAGCGTAATCTAATCATCGTAATGACTAGACCGTTTTGTTTACTTAACATGATCTCACGAATACGGGCGGTGTGTTAATCCTATAGCGCTATACATGTTAAGGGAGGCTTGTACACAGTTAATGACGTAGTATAAAGCATTTGATTCTAGCATATACAAGTTTGCATGTATTCGTATTAAGCATGTATGATTAAATGTTTGTTTTGTGATAAGCATAAGTATTGTGATTTAGTGATTTTGATAGCATACATATGTTGCACCCCAAAAGTGTACAGATAAAAAGGGGAGTCGAGTATACTCACAGTTTTGCAAGCTTTCCTAGCAATCCGAGAGTTGGCGAGCGTTAGAATTGGGACACCGAAGTTATCCTACACGAGGAAATGTAGTGTGTGAGCATTTGGTTTTGACAAAGGACTTGGATTCGGAATATAAGTAGAAATAAAGTATATGTATGTAAAAGTATATTCCGTCTAAACACTCGTCATGACACTAAGTTACATGTGAATTCATGGGTCTACTTACCCATTAGAATCATGAACGAGGAATTTAGAACTAGGATAGGATAACTTACACTCGTGATATGTAACCATAATCTGATTAACATCACGAATTCGGTTATGTATACATTTATATAGTATATAGTATATTTTGTAATAAGTCCATCATATAGTATCATAGAATTCATGGAGGTCAAGCATGGAGGTGTGAACACCTCATTACATGTGTCACCAAAGCACAAAGTTTACCAACTTAGTTGATAAACCCGGTTGGTCATGAATAACAAGAATGAAAATTAATCTTCTAACATACTAAGTCCACTAAAACTATGAAAAACCAAATAAGCAAGTTATGTGCGTGCATCCCGAACATGGCAACATTTAAGGACGTGTTGTAGCCTTGTTACTCTAGTGAAAGTTGAACAAGTTTTAGTAACACATACATAGAAGCATTAAGTGAAGTGGTGGAATGAGGATAGGATAGTCAAGGCTTCCAAGTATTCACACCTTTATTCCATAACACAAGTCCTTGCCATAAGAACTATGGTAGCCTTAGTTGATCTCAACACTTGTGGGTTGTCTAAACCTTATTAAAACAGAAAGTTTAGAGGTGTTTGCACCTCTTAAACTCATAATAATCTACTCCTAACAAGTCTCATAACCTTAGATAGGTTCAAGAACAAGTAGGCACAAGATTTAAACAAGAAAACATAGTCTTATAAAAGTTTAACAAAGTATTCTTCTAAAACAGAAAGTTTAGACCTCAAAATAGTGATGTTCCACCTTGGTTTACCATAGTAAACTTGTGGAAAAATTCCTAGAGGTGTTCCAAGCTTTGTAGAGGAAGAAGAAGTGAAGAAAGATGGAAGAAAAGTGACATGAAGCTCACTTCTGTAGTTAGTTTCTGCCCTTTCCTGATGTTTGCAACAGATTGGGTAGTATTTTGGGAGTATAGATGAGTTTGGAAAGTGAAAATCGGTGAATGGAGACTTGCTTTTATAAAGGTTGAGTAGGGTTTTGTGTTAAAGAAGCTTGAATGGTGATTGGGGAAGAGAAAGGTGGAGGGAAAATGACCAATCTGCAGCAAGGAAACAACTTGTTGCGGATTCAGGACCTTGGCGTTACGCGGAGCCAAAAGGGGGGAAGGGGTCGCATAGCGCGGCGCCGCTTTGTTCGTCCCAAGGTTGTTTTCTCACACTTTGACCCCTAGAATTCCCATTTGTTATCATTTTAAGCAAAATCTTCTCATTTAGATATGTTTCGAGTATACAAAATGTATATACGTATACTTCGAGTATCTGGAATGCACGTATGAGTAATTGCACATAAGTATCGGTTTACGTATAAACAATTAAATTGTAAGTATAACAAGCATGTATAAAGTATAAATTTCATTACGATCAAAGTCTCGGCTTAAAAAGTTGGAAATGAAATAGAAATATGACACAAATACAAGTTTCTGTAAATAGAAATTATACTTTCTAAATAAGGAAAGTACTTAAATGTGAAGCGTTACAAACATGGCTTGAGTAATCTGATAATTCAACAGAAATTCGACTAAAAGTTGGCATCTTTGGTCATACAATGAATTTCATCCTTAGATTATTTTCTTTGACGGCCAGAAATTCATCTTCTTTGATGAAGGGGACATTTAGAAAGTGGATAGGAGCTTGGACTCTAAAGGTTGACAAAGCTAAGCACAACCATGAACCCTTTCTTTATCCTAAGGGATACCCATCCCTAATGAAGCTGACTCCAGAGAGAGCAGTTAACGCATCGAAACATGCGACCATGGGACATTCTTTCAACCATTAAAAACAGAACCCCAAAAATGTGTTAACAAGAAATACAATATACAATGCGTGAGCGTAATTGGGTCGAAGGAAGCAAGTAGGCGAGACTCCAATGCAGATTCTTCTCAACCTGTTGAACAAAATTGGGTTTGTTTTCTTCCACCAAATAGATAAAAAGGACGAAAGGCTACAAGATGTTTTCTTTATCCACCCGCAGTCGAACAGGTTGTGGTCTGCCTTCTCGCATAGATGCCACCTACAAGATGAATCATTACAAACTGTTGCTCATCAAGATGATTGGTGTCACACCTACATACCTCTTGAATTGCATTGATCATACATTCATAACCAACGAACGAGTGGAAAACTTCACGTGGATGTTACAAAAGTTGAGATGTTCATTGAACAGGGCTATGGAAGTCCTCGCCTTAATAAACGCATGTGCATGCGTGTTTCCAACGCTAGTCATTTACTATGTAAGTGGTACATACAGGAGAATATCGTTAGACATTGCAAGCTAAGCTTTAAAACGGAAAACAAATGGGATAAGTTTTTATACAAATGGACCTGGTTGATTAACTCCATCACGGTTGATGATTACAACTATTGGTATGAGCGAATACTAGAAGGACAACCAACTAAAAAACGTGATGGTAAGTTTCATACTAATTCTCTTATCCATCATACATATCTAAATAACAACTGTAGTTATCTTTGCGTTTAGACATTATGGATTATATGTTCTCTAACTAGCTAAAACCACAAAGAAAAACGTTTGTGTCTCACTGGACCGATCAACATGTTAACTTTGGTCAGTGTACAACCAACAGGGAGGAGAGTCCGCATGCGCTTTTGAAGAAATAACTCAATGAATCATGTAACATGCTGGTAAATGTTGTACCTGTTTATCAATCGGGTCCTAGATAATCAAGTAGCAGAGATAATGTGCAGCATTGAGCAAAGCCGGAGTCATACAATGGATCACCATGACATACAAATCTTTGATTTCCTATGAAAGAAGGTTACACATGCATGTCTGAATTTGTTAGTTAATGAAATCAACGCCATAGAGAAGTTGCAAGATGTTAATGGTACATGCAACTGTCATTTGTTTACTAGTTGTGGGTTGCCATGTGTTTGTCGGTTGATACAATATCTAAAGACAGGTAGTATATCCTTTGACCTATCACATCTTACCTTACATCATTTCATTAAACCACGATTTACACATTTTCGGTTGTTTGTTGCTTTAATTTAGGTAACAGGATTCCAATAGAGTCGATAGACCCCTTTTGTAGAGTGGACAAATTATACCAAGTATCCAACCATAATAATGTTGGAAGCACTTATCTAGTTATACCCACTTGGTTACTTAGTAAATTAGATTAGTTTATTTTATTGTATGTTCTTAATACTTATATTCATAACCATCTAAATCATCCATGTGATGATTGTGTAACGCTTCACATTTCTAACTTTCCATTTTTGGCAAGATCGCTTCGTGTTTCTATTTTTGGAAGTCTAAACCTTGTAATCGTATTTCTATTTCCAATTCTTTGTAATCTAAGGCTTTGATTGTAATCAAGATTGATCAATTATGTGAAATCCGCAAACTTTATTCATGTTTAAACTTATGATCATACATTACTTTATTGCTTAATCAATCAATTCGAAACGACTTGTAAATGCTTGTTGAACGTTTATAAATCCTAATACCAAAATCAAGTAAGACAATTAGTGACTTACTGCAAATTATTCAAGCTTCCATCATCATAATAATCTTGTATGCTTTCAAGAAGTCTTTTTTTAGGGTTTTCAAACGACCTTACACATGACCTAGGACCATTATACGACCCATACTTGTAATATATATCATGTACAATACTTAAAAACCAAGATGCAACAACTAAATAATTGAAAGAACAAAAAAAAAGAATCAAACAGCTTGCGGCCGGAATCTGTTGTGGTTGTTTCCCTCTTCTTTTTTTGATTCAAATATCACCTAATTGCATTAAATGTAACCCTAACCTACCCTATCCTTCACTATAAAACCAAGTTCCTCCATCACTTCCCTACTTTTACAAGCCTCCAAACACCTCAAATAACCCTCTTAACTTCAGAAATTCTCTGCTGAAACACAGCAGATTGCAAGTGAGTTTCAACTCACTTCTCTCCTTCTTCTAGACTTGTTTTTCTTTCTAACACTCTTGGATAACCTCTAGGAAGGTTCTAACAAGTTTTCTTGGGAAAACTAAGGTGAAACCCCACCATTTTAAGGTCCAAAAGTGTGCAAACTTTCTGCGCAAATTTTATCTTTTTAAACTTCAAACTTTCCAATGTTTTCCTCTTGTTTTCTTCTTCAACATTGTTTGCTAAGACCTATGGTTGTTACCATAGGTTTTCCATGGAAAAACAAGGTGGAATCACACCAGTTTTTGGGCCAAACTTTCTGTTTTGGAAGATAACTTATAAAACCTTTTCGAACTTGTTTTTAAATATAACAACTCTATGCTACTTATGCCTCTAACCAAGTTTATGGTTAGTGTGTTAGATAGACTTGTTCATACACAATCAAGAGGCATAACATGTCTCTAAACTTGTGATTATTACAAGGGTTTCAAACCCACAAGTGTTGAGCCATCCAAGCTTACAAGCTTGTGTTGGTGTAGGTGTGATTACATGAAGGCCTTGGCCATTCAACTTTTCAATCCACTCCTCACTTAATGATTTCTATAATTCTTGACCATCTAGATTGTCCTTGTGACAATCTTGTGTATTGGTGAATCTTACGAAAGTGGTTTAGGATAGTTAACCTCCTACCTCCATGCATGACTTATATGACTTACAAGATATCTATGAAATACATGAACTCTATCATTAATTAGTAATATTATATGTAAACTATATATGTAAATACTTAATATAAATGAACCTTTGACAATGACCTTATGGTTATTTGTCCTAATATTAGGTTATTTTATCTTAGACCTAACCATCGTTACGATTCTATTGGGCATGACCCATAAAAGCACAAACACCCTTCGGGGCTTATATTGTCAAAAACGAACGTTAACGTCTAGATAAATACTTTTGAGTATACATACTTTTTGAATACTTTAAATTCCTAAAAATGACAAACTCCATCGTAAATCTAAAAGTCATACACCTACGTTTCATTGTGTAGGATAACTTGGTGTTCATCCCACTAAATCAACCTAACGCTTTCACGGAATTTACTTTGCAAAACCGTGAGTACACTCGACACCCTTTTTATGTTTAACACTTTTTGGGTGCAATATGTTAATTTACCAAACTACACTAATTCACACTAGTATTCTATGAAATCACACAAATAATACATCAAACATGCTTTAGTTATGTGCTACTTGAATTGTTACTTGGTATTTTCTTATGTAATCCAAATGTCATTAACTTCGATCAAGCCTACCTTAACATGTATAGCGCTATGGGAGTAACGTACCACCCGTATTCTTGTGGTCAATGTTAAGTTTTAATCTATTATGCGGTACATTAGAGGATTGACTTGCAGTTCACATGCCTTGTTTACATTTATCTCGCATGCTAGCTATTCATGTGGATTTGTTTAAACGGTTTTAATACTTATGCTATGATATCAAACTTGTGTACTCGCCAATACTTTGTTATTGAACTATAATTTTTTAACATGTTGCAGGTTAATGAAGTGGTATGATGAAACTTAGTAGGATCGGCTTAGAAACACGCGTAGAATGCTAAGTTGATTATTACGTTTTGTTGACCTTATTTCGTTATTGTTACTTTGTATTTCGATTATGTTGTAATTCGACAATTTGATTCTTTGAAATGAAATGAGTTGTTTAATTAAATATTGACACAAATAATGTTATGATGTCTCGAGCAATCTAGTTCGTCTCACTCCGATATTTCCAGCATCGGTTGGGGTGTGACAGATTGGTATCAGAGCCATAACTATAGAGAATTAGGTAGAATTGTCATGTTCGACCTAGTCTATAGTAAGCGACCAACTTGACCATTCTTGTTTCATGATTAAAATGTTAATTCTTCCTATTTGCTTCTTCCTATTTCTTTTGTCTTAAATATATATATGTGTGTTTTTACTAAGACACTTACACAACTTACACACTTGAAGACTTGAAGACACTCAAACTATAAACGACACGATCTCACCAAAATAGGGGTGAAACCCGCACTTTGGTGATCACTCTCAATCTGCGTAATTCGATTTTACACGAAATTACACCATCAAGTTAGGAGTGAAATCCACATCTTGATGGGAATTTCCATTTCATACTCTAGTGGACCCTTACCAACGAGTCGGAATTCACTCCTCGTTTGGTAAGTACCAACCACGCTTAGGGTACAATGTTGTCAAGTTATGGGTGAAACCCGCACCTTGTCCACTAGTCTCATTCCTTGATTTTCAATCTCGCCAAAGTTTTGATTTCTCGATCGGTTAGAGACGTGTAGTAACTGGAAGAGTAATAGTGTCCGTTAGTCGCTTCTCGACGAGAGCACTTTACCTATAGGCCAAAGCATGTTTCTCTAATGTGAAAGGATCTTGATTCACTTTGGAATAGTCAACGTTTCTCAACCCGAAACACTCCAATGTTTTATTAGCCTATCTTTTATGCTATCTCAATTTCTATGTGTTTTAATACTTGCTATCTCGTTCATTTCGGACACGGTGCACGATTCGCACGCCTTTCGTAACCCAAAACAATAATAATAATTCTCGTGAACCAACTAATTTTTACTCCTTACGTAAAACATACGTGTTTATACTTTTGATGCCAATATGCTATGCTATCTATGTGAATTCATACATGTTACATGATACTTATATGCTCAAAACAAATTCTTTTCTTTATAACAACGCATTACGATCAAAGCCTAAATCTATCTTCTATTGACGAATCCTTTAGATGTCTTTCTCTCAAAGTGTCATGGGTAAGAGGAAGTCAAAGTCCAAGTCGACGTACAAATCTGACTCCATGTCAAATAAGGATTGCATGAAGCATGGCCGAACAGATGGCCGAGCATATGGCCAAGGTCATCCCCGAAATCGTCAGCAAGATCCAACCTCCAAACAATGCCGAATCACCTGACACCTCCGTCGAATCCAAGGCCGACCCCCTAAAACCACCTTCACCCATAAGCAATTATGTTCCTGCAATCCCTTACCATTCACCGGCGAAGGGGACGCCACCAAGTTACTACAATGGTTCGATGCCATTGAAGTCACCTTTATAAGGTGGTTTTCCCGACCACCTATGTACCATGAACGCTACGGGAGTGTTCCGATCAAGGGCTCTTGATTGGTGGACTTTCGAGCGTAACGCTCGTGGTAACGAAATCGCTCATGCCCTCCCTTGGACCGAACTTAATAAGCTTATGGAAAGCAAATTTTGCCCTCCCCACGAACACCAATGACTCAAAAATGAGTTTTGGAACCTCAAGCAGGTGGGGAATGACAACGCTGGCCTCATGACCCGTTTTAAACAGCTAGGTACGATTTGCCCAAGCCAAGTCGACACGCCGAAAAGGCCATTGCTAAATACATCCGTTGCCTCCATCCTCACCTTGCGGACCTAGTCAATACCACCTCACCCAAGACCCTCGAGGAAGCTTTTCGTTTGGTTGCTCGATTGAACAATAGCCATGTCCTTCGTGAAGCCGCCAAGGCTCCACTAAGGAAAGCCCACCAAGCCACCACCGAAGCCCTCACCGAGCCTGCCTCACCCAAACCCCCAAGAAGCAACACCAAGGGCAAGAAGCGGAAGCTTCGAGCCCGAACTGTGCGGTAGTCACTCCGCCAAACCCCCAACAGCTAGCTTTACCAGCACCCGAACCCATCAAGAAAACATACGCCGGGCCTCATCCTAAGTGCAACACATGTCCCTTCCCCCACCAGGTTACCGCCCCGTGCCGCCTATGCACAATCAGCAATAGGTATGGGCACTTCGCCCAAAAGTGCCGAAATGCTCCGCAAGCCCCCATCAACCAAGCTCGAGCTATAACCGCACCTCAGAACCCTGCCGCTAACCAAAACTGACTTCTTGCACCCGCCGCTCGTGCCTGCTTTAGATGCGGAGACCCAAACCATTTCACCAAAAACTGCCCTCAACGCAACAACAACAACCAGCAACAGCAGCAAGCTCGCGGCCAAGCCTTTGGCATCACAGCCGCACAAGCTCAAAATTCAAATGATGTCATACCGGTACGTTCCTTGTTAACAATGTTTACGCTATGTGTTTATTTGATACTGGTGCGGATAAAAGTTTTGTAGCCGTTGAATTCGAAGCCTTGTATCTGTGTAGCCGTTCTAAGTTGCCTAAATCTTTCGAAGTCGAAGTCGCTAACGGAAAATCCGTCACCGTCGATTCTGTCCTTTCTAATTGTACTCTTAATCTCAACGGTCATACATTTTCTATTGACCTCATACCCATGCAAATGGGTAGCTTCGATATCATAGTAGGCATGGATTTGGCTTAGGCGAGTCCATGCTGAAGTTGTTTGTTCGGAAAAATACATTCGCCTTCCCCTTCCCAATAATGACTCCTTACATGTCTATGGCGAGAAACCTTCCAAAGGTCTCTAACTTATGTCGTGTATCCAAGCGAACAAGTACCTGCGTAAGGAATACTTCGCCTTTCTTGCCCACATTGTGGAAAAGAAGGATAAGGGTCCAAGCGTGAGTGAAGTTCCCGTTGTTCGCGATTTCCCTGACGTTTTCCCTAAGGATCTTCCTGGTCCTACTATTGCCCGTTCCGTTGACTTTCGCATCGACCTCATCGATAGTGCAACTTCGGTCGCCAAATCCCCCTATCGTCTAGCACCCTCGGAGATGCAAGAGCTATCTAGACAACTTCAAGAGCTTCCTGATAAAGGCTTCATACGTCCTAGCACATCTCCTTGGGGCACTCCCGTTCTGTTCGTTAAAAAGAAAGACGGATCCTTTTGCATGTTGCATTGACTATCGTGAGCTCAACAAGCTTACTGTCAAGAACCGATACCCTCTTCCTCACATCGACGACCTTTTTGATCAACTTCAAGGCGCGACTTGTTTCTCAAAAATCGACCTTCATTCTGGTTATCATCAACTTCGAGTTCTCGAAGAAGATATACCCAAAACCGCATTTCGCACACGTTGGAGCACTACGAGTTCGTGGTCATGCCATTTGGTTTGACCAACGCACCCGTCGTGTTTATGCATTTGATGAATCGCGTGTGTAAGCCCTATCTCGACCGATTCGTGATCGTCTTCATTGATCCTAATCTATTCCAAGAAGCGAGAAGAGCATGAGCGACACTTGCGTCTTATCCTTCAGCTTTTGCGTACTCAACGTCTCTATGCCAAGTTCTCCAAGTGTGAATTTTGGTTAAAAGAGGTTCAATTTCTTGGTCATGTTGTCAACGAACTTGGTATTCATGTTGACCCCCGCGAAAATCAAAGCACTAAAAAATTGGATTGCCCCTAAAACTCTTTCCGAAATCAATTCGTTTCTCGGCTTAGCCGGATCTTACCGTCGTTTTATTTCGAACTTTTTTCAAAAATCACCGTACCTCTCACTTCCTTGACTCAAAAGGATAAACCTTTTGTTTGGGGTTCCAAACAAGAGGAGTCTTTTCAAACGCTTAAGGACATGCTTTGCAATGCTCCTATCCTCAGCCTTCCTGATGGTAACAAAGACTTTGTCGTGTATTTCAATGTCTCGAGAAAAGGTCTTGGTTGCGTTCTAATACAAAGAGAGAAGGTTATCGCTTACGCGTCACGGCAACTTAAAATTCATGAGAAAAATTATGCTATGCACGACCTTGAACTTGGTGCAGTTGTTTTTGGATTAAAGATATGGCGACACTACCTTTATGGTACGATCTTCACCGACCATAAGAGCCTCCATCACATCTTTAATCAAAAAGAACTCAATATGTGTCACGTCGTTGGGTGGAATTACTAAACGGCTACGACTGCGATATCCGCTACCACCTCAGTAAATCGATTGTTGTGGCCGACGCCTTTAGTCGAAAAACTCATGTTAAGAGTGTACGTTGCTACCAAACCGTGGGAAAGCTTCAAGAGATGATTCGTGAGGCACAATACTCGACCGTTAATGAGGGTAACCTCGATAATGAGTTGAAGTGTGGTGCTGAAAACCAACTCGTAACCAAACCCAATGGCATCATGTGATATCTTGACCGTATTTCAATTCCAAACCATGATAATCTTCGTGACCTCTTAATGAGTGAAGCCCATAAATCTCGTATTCTATTCACCCTGGCGCTGATAAGATGTATCACGACCTCCGAGCATCGTACTGGTGGCCTGGTATGAAGAAAGATATCGCCTTTTACATTTCGAAGTGCCTTACTTGCTCCAAGGTAAAGGCCGAACATCAACGACCCTCTGGCTTACTCGAACAACCGGAAATTCCTGTTTGGAAATGGGAGAGTATTGATATGGATTTCATAACCAAACTCCCTCGTACGTCGTCTGGTCACGATAGTATTTGGGTAATCATCGACCGTCTAACCAAGTCTGCTCATTTCCTTCCCATACGTGAAGATTATCGAGTCGAGAAATTGGCTCGTATCTACACGGATGAAGTCATCTGTCGTCACAGTGTCCCCATTGACATTATCTCGGACCGTGATGGTCATTTCACTTCTCGTCTTTGGCAAACTTTCCAAAAGGTGCTTGGTACTCAACTCAATCTTAGTACTGCTTTCCATCCTCAGTCTGATGGTCAAATCGAGCGTACTATCCAAACTCTAGAGGACATGCTTCGTTCTAGCGTAATTGATTTTGGTGGCAACTGGGACATGCACTTGCCTTTGGTCGAATTCTCGTACAATAACAGTTACCACGTGACTACTCAAATGGCACCATTTGAGGCATTGTATGGATGCAAGTGCCAATCGCCTATTTGTTGGCAAGAGATCGGGGAACTCAGATCACCGGTCCCGAGCTTATACAACAGACGACGAACAAGATTTTGTAGATTCGGGACAACTTACTGAAAGCTAGAAGCCGACAAAAGAGCTACGCAGATAAAAGACGCAAGCCTTTGGAATTCAACGTTGGTGACTTTGTACTTCTCAAGGTATCCCCTTGAAAGGTGTGGTCCATTCCGGGAAAAAAGGAAAGCTCGCTCCTCGCTACATAGGTCCTTTCAAGATCCTCGAAAGGATTGGCAAGGTAGCCTACCGACTGGACCTACCACAAGAGCTCAACAATGTTCATCCTACCTTCCATGTCTCAAACTTGAAAAGATGTCTCGCCGAAGAAGGAATCCAAGTTCCACTTGAAGATCTTCAAATCAATGAGACTTTACACTTCGTGGAGAAACCAGTCGAAATCATAGATCGAGGCACTAAGCAACTAAGGCGCAGTAGCATTCCTATCGTGAAGGTTCGGTGGGAAGGAAAACATGGCACTGAATTTACTTGGGAACTTGAAAGCGACATGAAGACTAAGTATCCACATTTGTCCGTTGCGTCTTCCTAAATTTCGGGACGAAATTCCCTAAAGGAGGGGAGACTATAATGCTTCGCATTTGTAACTTTCCATTTTTGGCAAGATGTGTTTCTATTTTTGGAAGTCCAAACCTTGTAATCGTATTTCTATTTCCAATTCTTTGTAATCTAAGGCTTTGATTGTAATCAATATTGATCAATTATGCGAAATCCGCAAACTTTATTCTTGTTTAAACTTATGATCATACGTTACTTTATTGCTTAATCAATCAATTCAAAACGACTTGTAAATGCTTGTTAAAAGTTTATAAATCTTAATACCAAAATCAAGTAAGATAATTAGTGACTTACTGCAAATTATTCAAGCTTCCATCATCACAATAATCTTGTTACAACTTGTGTTTTAGATATGCTTTCAAGAAGTCTTTTTTTTAGGGTTTTCAAACGACCTTACACATGACCTAAGACCATTATAAGACCCATACTTGTAATAAATATCATGTAAAATACTTAAAACCCAAGATTCAACAATTAAATAATTGAAAGAACAAAAAAGAAGAATCAAACAGCTTGCGGCCGCAAGCTGTTGTGGTTGTTTCCCTCTTCTTTTTTTGATTCAAAATCTCACCTAATTCATTAAATGTAACCCTAATCCTTCCACTGTAAAACCAAGTGTTCCTCCATCATTTCCTCACTTTTACAAGCCTCCAAACACCTCAAATAACCCTCGAAACTTCAGAAATTCTCTACTGAAACACAGCAGATTGCAAGTGAGTTTCAACTCATTTCTCTCCTTCTAATAGCCTTGTTTTCCTATCTAACACTCTTGGATGACCTCTAGGAAGGTTCTCACAAGTTTTCTTGGGAAAACTAAGGTGAAACCCCACCATTTTGAGGTCCAAAAGTGTGCAAACTTTCTGCGCAAATTTTATCTTTTTAAACTTCAAACTTTTCAATGTTTTCTTCTTGTTTTCTTCTTCAACATTGCTTGCTAAGCCCTATGGATGTTACCATAGGTTTTCCATGGAAAACCAAGGTGGAATCACACCATTTTTGGGCCAAACTTTCTGTTTTGGAAGATAATTTATAAAACATTTTCAAACTTGTTTTTAAATATAACAACTCTATGCTACTTATGCCTCTAACCAAGTTTATGGTTAGTGTGTTAGCTAGACTTGTTCATACACAATCAAGAGGCATAACATGTCTCTAAACTTGTGGTTTTTACAAGGGTTTCAAACCATAAGTGTTGAGCCATCTAAGCTTACAAGCTTGTTTTGGTGTAGGTGTGATTACATGAAGGTCTTGGCCATTCAACTTCAATCCACCCCTCACTTGATGATTTCTATAATTATTGACCATCCGAATTGTCCTTGTGACAATCTTGTGTATTGGTGAATCTTACGAAAGAGGTTTAGGACGGTTAACCTCCTACCTCCATGCATGACTTATATGACTTACATGATATCTATGAAATACATGAACTCTATGATTAATTAGTAATATTATATGTAAACTATATATGTAAATACTTAATATAACTGAACCTTTGACAATGACCGTATGGTTATTTGTTTAATATTAGGTTATTTAATCTTAGACCTAACCATCATTACAATTCTATTGGGCATGACCCATAAAAACACAAACATCCTTCGGGGCTTATAGTGTCAAAACGAGCGTTAACGTCTAGATAAATACTTTTGACTATACATACTTTTTGCATACTTTAAATTCCTAAAAATGACAAACTCCATCGTAAATCTAAAACTCACACACCTACCTTTTTTTGTGTAGGATAACTTGGTGTTCATCCCCCTAAATCAACCTAACGCTTTTACGGAATATACTTTGCAAAACCGTGAGTAAACTCCACATCCTTTTTATGTTTTACACTTTTTGGGTGCAATATGTTAATTTTCAAACTACACTAATTAACACTTTATTCTATGAAATCACACAAACAATCCATCAAACATGCTTTAGTTATGTGTACTTGAATTGTTACTTGGTATATTCTTATGTGATCTAAATGTCATTAACTTCGATCAAGCCTCCGTTAACATGTATAGCGCTATAGGAGTAACGCACTGCCCGTATTCTTGTGGTCAATGTTAAGTTTTAACCTATTATGCGGTACACTAGAGGATTGACTTGTAGTTCACATGCCTTGTTTACATTTATCTCGTATGCAAGCTATTCATGTGGATTTGTTTAAACGGTTTTTAATACTTATGATATGATATCAAACTTATGTACTCGCCAATACTTTGTTATTGAACTATACTTTTATAACATGTTGCAGGTTGATGAAGTGGTATGATGAAACTTAGTAGGATCGGCTTAGAAACACGCGTAGAATGCTAAGTTGATTATTATGTTTTGTTGAACTTATTTTATTATTGTTACTTTGTATTTCGATTATGTTGTAATTTGATAATTTGATGCTTTGAAATGAAATGAGTTGTTTAATTAAATATTGACACAAATACTGTTATGATGTCTCGAGCAATCTAGTTCGTCTCACTCTGATGTTTCCACCATCGGTTGGGGTGTGACAGATTGTGCATTGGTGAATTTTTTAGGTTAAAGGATTTATCCTACCTATTCATGACAAACTTGACTAACACATGACTACATATATGGCTAAATATACATGATAAAATATATCATATAAATCTCTAAAACCTAACCATGATATCAATCAAACTCATGGTTAAATATTATGTAACAAGGTCGAAAATATCTTAGTTTTGGATTCCTTATTTTGGACTTCTAATGGGTGACTTAGTGCCCATGAAAAACAAAGTAAAAAAAGTTTCTAAATAGTGTCCAAGCAAGATATGTTTTATGTACTTTTATACTTATAAGTTCCATTACTTTCCAATTCATAAACTCATACACCTTGTTTACCATTTTAGGGTAAACTTTGGTGATTCCATCCTTCGAGACCAATTACTCGCTTTCGTGGAAATCTTCACAAACTGTGAGTTCATACTGACCCATTGTACGTATTAAACACCATTTAGGCTGCAACATGTATCCGTATAAAAATCACATTCACACATACAATCAATCTTGTGGAAACACTCAATGCTTAAACATGCTATTTGTTATGCTACTTGTTTATACATATTAGGATAATCTTATGCATGCTATCTATCATTAACTTAAAAAAGCCTCCGTTAACATGTATAACGCTAAAGTATTAGCACATTGCCTTGTTTGTTGAATCATTGTTAAATACTCAATCAATACGCTATTTTTCACCTCGGTGATAATGTTACGCTAGTGGACATTTTGAATTGATTTTTAGCTTATGCATGCTAGTATGACTTATATAACTTTGTTTAAAATTGACATGTGGATTTGAGACTTTATTCATACTTATGCTATGTAGACAAACTTGTATACTCACCAACATAATTTTTGTTAACGGGTATTTTAAATACATATTGCTGGAAATGTATGATGACGATATCACAAGAGATCTATTTAGGGTGGACTAGAAACTCAGCAAGTTTTATTTATGTATTTTTTAAGTTCTAGTTGTGAGATTTGCAAAATGTTTTACTTTCTTTTTGAAACCATGTATCGTATTGTTTAAATTAATGGAACGAAATTTTGAATATTAATTATTGTCGAAATCTAGTGTTATGATGCTTTTGAGCAATCTATTACGTCTTGCCTCGATGTTTCCGCCATCGGTTAGGGTGTGAGAGGGAAGCTGGTCAGAGCTCCCCGATGGCACGGGTTCGCAGTCTATACGACTCGTTGCACCGATACCTACATCCGTGTATTGCGAAAACGATTGTGGGGAGGCAGGATAGCAGGGAGTAGGTCACTCAAAATGACCTATTCTTCTTGCACGATTTACTACTCGTTGGGGGGGCAAACTTGGCATACAAGTTCGTCGTATATTTCGCTGAGTACGCGTTTCACAGGGTTTCCAACCCATTACTTAGGGGGCTTCATCACCTACCCCATGATGTATTGTTGTACATGATGTTCGGAGAGGACTGGTACGATGTCTATTACACATCTGATTGATCCCGTAGGTAGGGCGATAGCAGTCTCGATGCAGATTGCTTATGAGGTGTTACCGGACAAGGTCCAAGTAAGTCATTAGACGGGGTTGCACACAGTGGTACCCAGGGCAGCCACTCTCGGATGATGTTGAGGGTGAGGGTCAGGGCGGCGATGGTGATGGGTGAGGATAGGGGTGAAGGCAAAAAGGGAAAGGGTGCAAGTGATGATGTGGCTAACAAGGCGCAGGCAGATGCAGATGCTCCACAGGGTGATTGCCCTACAAGTGATGGTGCGTGAGACCACGTGTGATGCCTCCGCTAGGGTTTGAGGAGAGATTGGCTTGGGTCGGGGTGGATGTAGCTGTTGTACGGTTCGACGTAGCTGCTATATGAAGCGATGTACGATGGACCACGAAGGTGACTATTGCGATGCATGCCACCACGTCCCTCCCTCCATGAGCTAGCAGGTGTTGCACCACCACCACCATGAGCTTCACCACCGTAGCCGTAGCGGATTGTTGTGTTTTGCTTTTGTTGTGTTTGCTTTTGTTGTTTTTGCTTATAAACATTGTATATATCATTGTAAATATATATCTTATGTTTATCTTTATTTCATTTGATCATTGTTATCGTATTGTTTATCTTATGCATATGTTTGTTGTTAGCGTATCCTGATTATTAAACTAAAATTGCTATCGCAATATAATCGAGACATATTAGAAACTCGTAACTAAACGTATAAAGGCAACTAAACTTGGTATCGTAAATCAATCATAATCGACAACGTATCTAAATAATTAAATTCCTAAGACAACTAAAACGACAAAATTTGTGTTTCCATAATAAAGTCAGATATTATTCAATATTTATACGTTTATCGCTAATAAACTCGTATATCAACAAAAACTCCTTATACGTTTTTGCTTTTATAAATTTATAAAAAAAAATTGTTTAAAATCTATACTATTAACATTATATGACTCGTATACATGTTTAGAAACCTCAAAAACTGATTGAAACCCCAACAAAATATTAGACTTTGGTTGTATAACATTATATTGGTTGTATATAATCAAATACGACTCGTATACAACAACGAGACAAAAAAAAACATTCCCCTGCCTTTGTTTCTGTGCAACTTACCCCTATACGAGCCGTATCATGTTATATGACTCATATAGCTCAAAGGGTATGAAAATATGGGTCAAAATATGTGGAAACAGTAGAAGCCAAAATTAATTTAATTACTTTTCATCATGCTATAATATTTCGTATGTAATTAACTAGTAAATTTTTCGCGTGTTGCGGCGGGTCCAAATGTAAAGTAACTCGGATTTTTACCGTCAAGATTCATATCGTTTCTGAACAAAAGTTACATTAAAATGAAAATAAAATGTAAATAAACTGAAGATGTACATAAATATAAGCACGATAATGTATTATATTCGACACAAGTTATTTGCGAGAACTTTACGTCGTACACCAACTTGAACTTGTACTAATACGTACATAAAAATAAATACAACATTATGGTTTTTAAGTTAAAAATGATATCGCGCGTTGCGGTGGCGCCAAAACGTAAAATAAGTCAAATTTATACAGTCTAATGAAAATATATTATATTTGACCCGACTTGTTGTAACACAAAATTTATGTCAAAATGTAGATTAACTAAAATGTACATAAGAAAATCAAAAAAAAAAATACTAAATCTGCGCCTACCCATTTTCAAAAAAAAAACGTAATCAACTTAAATTTATACCGACATACAAAAAAAATAAACACATTAAATTGATTATAATTTTTTTAGAAAATTAAAGGGTTATAAGCGTCGATACTAAATATTGAAGGGTAAAGATTAAAAATTAATGCTAAAGACAAAAAAAAAAATGACCCACTTGAAGTTATTGAATATGCAAGGATACCATTAAATTTCCCGCGCGTTGCCTCGGCGTCGAAACGTAAAGTAACTCGAATTTATATCATCTGATCAAAACGTAATGTATTTGACTCGACTGGTCTCCGAGCGGAATTTATCTCAAAATGTAGACCAACTGAAAACGTACATAATAACTAGCACGAAAACGCATTATATTTGCCCCAACTTATTTGCGAAATAATTTTAGATTGAAATGTTAACCAACTTCTAAATAAGCGCGTTGTGGCGGCGAGGAAACGTACCGTCTACTGAAAACGTACCAATTAAACACGTACATAAAAGTAAGTACAAAAACATATAATCTCTGAGCCTACTCATATAAAAAAAATTTATGGAACGTAAATTAACTTGAATTTATATCGACACTTACATAAAAATAAGCACGTAAAACTCGATTACAAAGTTTTTGAAAAATTGAACGGTTGCAAGTGTGTCCTAAAAATAGAAAGGTAAAAGTAAAAGAAAAAAAGACAACGAAAGACAAATAAAAGTTTTTAAAAAGTAATTATGTCAAAACGTAAATAACCTTGAATTTATATTGACAATTACATAAAAATAAATACGTAAAACTTGATTATAAAGTACTCTTAAAATTGAAGGATAAAAATAATAGAGAAAAAAACAACAAAAGAGAAAAACCAATGAATAAATGCCACCTACATACTACACTACATCTATCATGTATTTGTAACTATAAACAATTGTAATGTAATTCCTATATTCTTAAAACGGTCGCGACAAAATGCCGTTTACTATATAAAATGGAAAGAACGCGACAAAAAGACGTTTACTGTATAAAATGAAAAGAAGCTTACAATAGAAAAGATTGTAATTGGTGGAATGGTTCCGTTGTATTTACATTAAAGAAGCCCGGTTCTAGACCCATTCCATGCTATTGTTTATTTAAATGTAACATTTTACACCCCTAAATCATTTTTCTTCAAGTTGCTATTACTGGACTTTAATAAATTACTCTATAACTTTAAAAGTTTTATGAATTTTTCTTTAATCAAAATATTTTTATTAACGTCTTGATATAGATTTTTCTGGTGATCAAATTGTGAGTTGTAATGTATAAGTAATAAAAGCATAAACATACATGTTATCATACAAGAATCATCTGGTTTAGCGCGATCGTGCTATAAGTTGTAATGTATAAGTAATCAAACCACAAAAATATATGTTATCATATTAAGAACGATTCGGTTTAGTACGCCGTAACACGCGCGAGATACAAA